>JANHMN010000002.1:36883134-37016580 GCA_030674055.1 Rhabdomys pumilio
GTTGGGAGGTATGGATTTGTGGGAGGACTTGTATCACAGGGGACAGGCTAAGAGGTTTCGGCGGCCAGTATCCTTCCCAGTTAGCTCACTCTCTGCTGTCTCAGGATTATTTCTCAAGATGTAAGCCTGCAGGCAATGCTCAGGTGCCATGTGTACGTGCCTGCTGCCATGCTCTCCATGATGAGGGTCATGGACTCACTCTCTGAACCTGTAAGGACCCAATGAACTTTCTTCTATAAGTTGCCGTGGTCATGGTGTCCTATCACAACAATAGAAAAGTAAGAAACTATACTCATGTAAAAGACGGCATATTTGCAGACATGACCACAGCCATTGCTACAGCATTTTAATTTGCCGGGGCATGATTGATCTCCTGAGCATTGGTCAATACAAATGCCACTATTTCCTAGGAGAGAGTGTTCCACGTTTTACTAATTCTGAAATACACAATGGTGGTTATAGAGGCTGAAGCAGACAGAAAACAAGATTGGGAATTGATGCTAGAGATCTGAAGGCTCATCTCCTGCAGGAGACCAGCCTGCTCTCCATCCTCCTTTCCACCCCAGGGCTCTTCCCTCAGCCTTACCAGCTCCAGGCTTGCCTTAAGCCCAAGTATCGATTCTGGTCTTTGGGAGAGTGTCTTCCCCCTCCACAAGCTATGCAATCTCAGTAGAAGGAAACTTCCACCATCAAAACCCCTTCTTTACACCCCAGAAGATGCAGTGAAATCTCTGGTTACAGCCAAACCTCTCTCATCACACTAGACCCATGGCTCATCTCTGAGCAAGTGCTCACACAAGTCCCAAATGCAAGGCACATCTACAGACTAAGGAAGCTGCCCTGATCTCTATGCCAGCTTCTCTCAGACTACTCTCCAGCCTCTGACTCTGAGAAAGAAAAGGACTGCAGAGTGATCACTCTTATAGGTCAAAGAGAGTGTCTGATCCAAGCATATGTCACATGGCTTTCCGTGTAATTGTACATCTCCAGGTCCAGTGGGCTTTGAAGATTTCCCTTTGTTTGTAGCTTGGATGCCCTTAACACACTTACTTTTCGACGAAGAGAGAGCACAGGTAATGTTGATCCCCACAGCGATCAAAGCCACCAGAAACAAGACTGTGGCTGTCTTTGTGTTGGCTCTGGCTGGGCTGAACTCACAAAATAATTTATAGCCTCAGTAACGCTAGAAATATGGGTGTGGGAGGAAGCAGTCAATGGGAAAATGTATGAAAACTAGACATTTCCAGAAAGGGCCTGCCCATCACCTGGCTCCTGTTTCTGATTCATAATTCATTTCTGATAGTTCTTTGGTAGATGCAAATGATAACTCCGAAGGAGTCACGAACACATTTCAGTATCGTGTGACTTGTTACATCACATCTTGGGCCTTGCATGAATGATGAGGAAAGGAAATATTTATTTGTGTAGCTCAGCATCTCTGACTGAGAGCTGGAGCAGAGATGCTGAGTGAGGAGTGTCAGGGCCCATCTGGGGCTTCCTTGATGTCCAGCTACATAATGATGTAGCATTCTTCTGGAAGAGATGGGGCTTGTGTCTTTAGAGCTCCACAGATGAGATTCATCAGCACTGCAGTATCTGGGCCCCTTCTACCAGCAGATGTAGGTAATGAAGTCACCCTTGGAAAAAATAGATACTCAATGACTTCCGACTGGCTAGGGTCAGTTGAAACTATGTAGGCAGGCTCCCTGATGATGGTTGGTTGTCTCTGACCAATGTTTTTCTGTAAGTCAGGTCTTCATACAGAAGGCTGCATATGTGAGCAGTTGAGGTATGGGAGCCCAAGGAGAACATGCACTTTCCCTTGTCCCTGAGCAGATAGCCTGCCTCTTTTGCTATTCAGATCATAGACTCTTAGAGGCAGAGATGTAGCTGGACAGTCCAAAATTGTGAGAAAGGCTCAGACACTGTGTGGCTGGCTCTGCAGTGTCTTCTCTCTGTAGAGTTTCTTCTCAGGATTTGAGGGGGCTTGTTTGGTTACATGTTTTGCTCCATTTGTTTCCCCAGTTCTGCCTTCAGATTGAGGAGACATTCCAGGGTGTGTGCAACCTTCCTTCTTTGTTGCGTGCATGCTTTTTCAGAAACACAGCCCAATTCATTTGTATTTTTTGTAATATTATAGTTTATATAATATGTATAAAATCACAATATATAACAGTGGGGTTCTTGTTTGTTTCTTTTTATTTGGATTTTGGGTTTTTTTTTTTGTTGTTGTTGTTTGTTTTTATGACAGGATTTTTCTTGTCATATCTATTTTTTCCCAAGTGTGACTTCATTACCTACATCTGCTGGTAGAAGGGGCCCAGATTACGCAGTTTTTATGTATATGTGTTTATGTGTATCCTTGGTTGTCTTGGAATTTGCACTGTAAACCAGAGTGGCCTCAAAGCCTGAGTTGCACCTGTGTCTGCCTTCCTACTGCTAGAATGAAAGTAGCTCACCAACACCATTTGGCTTAAAATATAGCACTTGTAATAAAAGCTATTGGCCAATCAGTTCAGCTTTCCTTGGCAGTCCTGGCACTGGAAAACAGAGATTCATTTATTTCAACTTTAATCATTAATATTAACTCTCATTTAACATACTATCTAACCCACAAATATACATCTATTTATATCCTCCTATGTCCATATAAACATATGTTACAGAAAAGACTGTAAAAGGCTAACTGTCCACAGCAGAACTCAAGCGCGTTCAGAGTCCTGAGACGCAGAGAATCAGGGAAATGTAAGAAGAATCTAGACTGGTGAGATAATGAACCATGGTATAGGACAGAAGCTGCAGAGACTGTGGTGGCTTCAAGTGAGGTCACGTCATGTCACCAGCTTGAAAACCAGTCTTATAGTGTGAGTGTGACTGCAGAACCAAAGAGCTAGACCAGGCTGGGATGAAGGAACTGGAGGACAGATAGATGTCAGGTACACATAGGTGAACATGAGTAAAGACAGACATAGGAACAGCATAGAAGGAGACAGGTCATCAAGTAACAAGGTAAGCCATGAGAGGACCAGGAGCAGAGTCGTGATAGACAGAGACATGGGACACCTAACTTTGCAATGAAGTTGAGGGTTTGAGTAAGGATAATGGAGGCTCACGGTTTTCTGGTGAGAGTCTCCTCTGACTAGGAAGGGTTTGCCCTTTCTTCACTGTGTCTCTGCAGTGATCCTCCATATACCCCAACAACGCTGGGAGAACCAGCAACCAAACCTGGACATTGTACCTCATTCCAGAAGAAAGGGGGAAGACCAAAAGCAACTTGCAAATGCCAAGTGCTGACCCTGAAGGACAGGAATGGCCCGAAATTCTTCTCAAAATACTTTTGTCATCCTGACCTACAATTCTGTGGTAACACAGTAACAGCTTCAGAACAGGGTGCTAAAACTTTCTTTGGGGATAAAGAAATATCAATCTACATTAATGATCTCTTCTGCCAAAGAACTGCTGTGAAACAGCCAACAATTGATCAGTCTGTATAATGTAACTATTGATAACTAACAGCTTCCTCTACTTGCTGCAAAGCTATTCTCCTTTCATCAGTTAATTGTTGAGGGGAATTAGGATTTGTATCCCCCTTGAGAATATCAAACAGAGGTTTAAGTCCTCCTGTGTTGAGCTTAAGGTGAGGTGTCAGCCAGGTAGCATCTCCTAGAAGCTTTTGAAAATAATTTAAAGTAAGTAAACTATCTTCTCTTTTTTTGAATTTTCTGTGCCACAATTTGTTTAGGAATATAACTGGTGTCTCAAATATTGAAAGGATATTGCCTTTGAGTGTTTTCTGGAGCAACAAGCACTCCCCAAAATTTTAAAGCTCGTTGTATGAGAACAAAGGCTTGAATTAAAACTCCTTCAGAGGGATCAGCTAATAAAATACCACACAATGAATAATATACACTGAAAGATTCAGACTCCTAGCTTTTTGTATTAAAGCAACAACAAATTTTATATAATGGAGGGCTATTAGCCATTCCTTGAGGCAAAACTTTCCAATGATATCTCCCTTTTAATCTTGGGGGGAGGGGGCTAAATTTGCCTCTACCACCGTATCTAATAAAAGTGGCAGCAGGGCTGTACTGTGCCTCCAGCTGAATATGTATGTAAAAGAGCATTGACTGTTCCAGCATCAGTGGAAGGATTGGCTCATGGTCCTGTGAAAGCTGGAAGGCCCAGTGTAGGAGAATTAAAGGGCAGGGAGGCAGAAGTGGGTTGGTGGGTGGGGGAACACCCTCATAGAAGCAGGGGAGGGGGGAAGGAATAGGGAGTTTCGAGGGTGGGGAACCAGAAAAGGGGATAACATTTAAATTGTAAATAAAGAAAATATCAAATATAAAGGGAAAATATTAAATATAGTCATTATAAATAAAATAGAAGATTAAATATGATGGACACACACACATATACAAACACATGCACACACAGACATGCACACACAAAACAAATCCTCAATAAAATGAATCTTCAAAAAATGAATGCTAAGGATAGTTTATTTCATACATGAACACATTAGGAAGCTGTCACCAAACAATAAATCTTCATCTCCTAATAATGCAATTCTAGATCTAGGCAGTAGCCAAGCATGGGCTCTGTGGAGTCAAAAGAAATGTGACCAGTTATGCTTATGAAGACCAGAGCCATCTTCCACAGGTCTGTCTGTCATCTGGAACACAGCTTTGATCATGACAGTTCCCCTGCTTATGCACCTCTAGTTGTTCAGCCCTCATTCTCTGCTCAGTAGCTCATTACTGACTGGACATGGATTTCTTGTAGCATCCCTCACCCAGACACCACAGCTATCACATAGAACCTTTTCACATCTCCTAAGGAGGACCCACATTTCTCCCAGTGTCTGATCCTGCCTCCCTTGTTGGTTGGCGTTGTGTGTCCTAACTTCAGCTTGTCCTGGCTGAACTCCACTTGAATTCTTCCCTGACAAAGCTAGTCCTCACTGTTAGAACTTACTAGAAACTGGTGCAGAGCTTACTCTGACACAATGTTTCCTCAGTCTAGTTCCATTGACCTTTGAATCTCCTCCCTAGCTCATGCCTGCCTGATGCATAAGGCATTCAATAAATGGATAAATGTTTCTTTTAACATCATTGTCTGCACCCTCCCAGGATCATGTGTTTTTCTGAAAGAGTTGAACCTCTTTGGCTGAGGGAGAAAAGAGTATGATGTCTCACGTTATGACTGTATGTTATGGTGACTTTTGTGCCCTGTAGTAACTGAGAGATTGTTTTTACAAAGTAGAGGATATGGAGAGTGTAAGGCAATGTCCTGCAGCCATCCTCTCCAGCAGGGTGGTCATGGACTCACTCACTGAAACTGTAAGGCTTTAATATACTGTTTCTCCTGTAAGTTCCCTTGGTCATGGTTTTATCACAACAATAGAAAAGCAAAACAAGGAGTACACAAACTTTATTAACATCCAACAGCCTCATTTACTTGGTTCATAACTGACTACTTTTTAATTGTTGTTTGGTAGATGCAAATGATAACCATGAAAGAGTCACAACACATTTTCCAACTGTGTTTCTTGTTATATCAAAGCTTGGCCCTTGTATGAGTGAGGAGCAAAGGAACAATTTGTTTCTGTCTAGATCAGCATGTTGAAGTGAGAGCAGAAGCAGAGACTCTCAGTGAGGAATATCAGGGCGTTATCCTGGACATCTCTATCTATAAGATTGTGGCCCACTTCTGGGAAAGTTGGTGCTTGAATCTTTTTGAACTCTATAGATGAGATTCCTAAACAGGAGTGTAATCTAGGCCCCTGTTACCTGGAGGTATGAAGTCACAGCTGAACAAAATTGATACTTATAGGCTTTAAACTGGCTAGGGCCAGTTAAAAATCAAGCGGCAGGTTCCATGATGATGAGTGGTTGTTTTTCACCAATGGTTTTCTGTACGTCAGGTTTTCATACAGAAGGCTGCATATGTAAGTAGTGGCTGGATAAGAGCCATAGAAGAGCATGCTGTCTCCCTTCTCCGATTGCAGAGAATCTGACTCGGTTGCTATACCTAATACAAACCCTGAGAGAAAGACAGAAACTGAGAAACAGAGAGAGACAGATAGAGACAGAGAGAGACTGGGAGACAACAGCAACAGAAAGACAGACAGACAGACACAAACACACACACAAACACACACAGATTGAGAGTGAGAAAAAGAGACATTGGGAAAGGGTGAGAGAGAGAGAGAGAGAGAGAGAGAGAGAGAGAGAGAGAGCACACGGAAAGAGAAATTTCATAAGAGCACTCGGTTTTGGGACTGAGGGATGCTGAGGGCTCAGTATACATAGGAGGCTGCAGAGATGGCTCTGCAGATCAGAATAGTCAATGGATGTGAAAATAAGATGTGAACAACGAATAAGATGCTGAGGATAGTTTATTTTGGACACAAATACATGAGTACATTGTCACCAAATTATATATCTCTGTCTTCTAAGGATGCTATTCTGGGAAAAGGAAGTAGCCAAGCATGGGCTTTGTGGATTCAGAAAAAATCTTCTGGGGCTGGCCATCAGTCCTGCTTATGAAGATCGAATCCATCTTCCATGTGGCTCTAAGTCATCTGCAATACAGATTTGATCATGACATCTCCTCATCTTAGAAACCCCTTGTTGTTCAGCACTTACTCTCTGCTTGGCAGCTCATTGCTGATTGGATGTGGGCTTCTTGTCCAGTCCCTCACCCAGACACCACTGCTATCTGGAACAAGCAATTCCCCAACTCCCAAGGAGTGCCCACACTTCTCCTGCTCCTGATCCACACTCCCTTGTCTGGTTGGCTTTGTGTGTCCTAAGTTAAGTTACTCCTAGTTGATCTCTACTCTGACACCTTCCCAGGCAACTATAGTCACCACTGTTAGAACTTACTAGAAACTGATGCAGAGCTCATGCTGACACTCAGAGTGTTTCTACAGTCTAGTTACTTTGACCTTTGAATCTCTTTTCTAGTATATGCCTGCCTGATTTTAAGGTGTTCAGTAAGTGAGTGTTCCCAGTAACTTCACTGTCTTCTCCCTCCCAGGAGCACTTGTTGTCCTTAGAGAGTCACACCTCTTTGGCTGAGGTGGAGCAGAGTGAGATGTCCCAGTTTATGACCATGTGGGACTAAGTCGTTGTTGCTTTTGTAACTCTAGTCATGGTGGACCTGTCTTTGCAGATTAGAGGACACACATCATGTAACCTGGTGTCCTCCTTCAAAATTCTTTCAGTTCCATTCTCTTGCACACATCCAGCCACTTGTGTGCAGTCAGTGGACAAAGAACATAGGACTGTATAAAGAAAGTCCTATGGAATCTGATTCAGTCACTAGGACATACCGTGACAAGTTGTTGTAGTATGGATGATAAAGGCCCTTCCAGCCTTATATATTTGAATGACCAGTTCACAGTTTTTTAAACTTTGGGGAAATATATTGGGAGGTATGGATTTGTTGGAAGAATTGTATTGCAGGGGACTAAGAGGTTTCAGAGTCCAGTATCCTTCCCGGTTAGCTTACCCTCTGCTGTCTCAGGATTGCTTCTCAAGATGTAAGACAGCAGGCAATAATGCTCAGGTGCCATGCCTGCCTGCCTGTCTCCATGCTCCCCACCACCAGGGACATGGACTCATTTTCTGAAATTGTAAGACCAAATAAACTTTCTTCTATAAGTTGCCTTGGTCATGATGCCCTATTACAATAGAAAAGTAAAACACAGAACTGTACTCACTTACAAGACAGGAACTATGCATTCATGACCACAGCCATAGTTACAGCATTTCATTTTGCCAGGGCATGATTCATCTCCTGAGCACAATTCAATACAAATGCCACTACTTTCTTGGAAATTCTTGGGACATGCTCCAGGCTTTACTAATTCTGAAATACACAATGGAGGTCATAGAGGCTGAAGCAGACAGAAAACAAGGTTGGGAATTGATGCTAGAGATCTGAAGGCTCATCTCCTACAGACCAGCCTGCTCTACATCTTTCTTGCCACCCCAGGGCTCTTCCCTCAGCCTTACCAGCTCCAGGCTTGCTCTTAAGCCCAAGTATTGATTCTGGCCTTTGGGAGAGTGTCCTTCCCCTCCACAGGCTATGCAGTCTCAGTAGAAGGAAACTTCCACCATCAAATCCCCTTCTTTACACCTCAGAAGATACAGTGAAATCTCTAATTACAGCCAAACCTCTCTCATCACACTAGACCCATGGCTCATCTCTGAGCAAGTGCTCACAGAAGTCCCAAATACAAAGCACATCGACAGACTAGGGCAGCTGCCCTGATCTCTATGCCAGCTTCTCTCAGACTACTCTCCAGCCTCTGACTCTGAGAAAGAAAAGGAATGCAGAGTGATCCCTCTTATAGGTCAAAGAGAGTTAGTTTGATCTAAGCCGATGTCACTTGGCTTTCTCTGTAATAGTTCATCTCCAGGTCCAGTGAGCTTTGAGGATTCCCCTTTGTTTGGAGCTTGGATGCCCTTAACACACTTACTTTTGGAAGAAGAGATAGCACAGGTAATGTTCATCCCCACAGCGATCCACGTCACCAGAAACAAGACTGTGGCTGTCTTCATTTTGGCTCTGGCTGGGCTGAAATCACAAAACACTTTATAGCCTCAGTAAAGCTAAAAGTATGTGTGTGGGAGTAAGTAGTCAATGGGAAAATTTATGAAAACAAAAGCTTTCCAGAAAGGGCCTGCCCATCATCTGGCTCCTCTTTCTGATTCATAATCTCTCTCTAATTGTTCTTTGGTAGATGCAAATAAATACATTTCAGTAGCGTGTGACTCGTTACACCACACATCGGGCCTTGCATGAATGCATGAATGATGAGGAAAGGAAATATTTGTGTAGTTCAGCATCTCAGAGTGAGAGCTGGAGCAGAGATACTGCGTGAGGAGTGTCAGGGCCCATCTGGAGCTTCCTTGAGGTCCAGCTACATAATGATGTAACATTCTTCTGGTAGAGATGGGGCTTGTGTCTTTAGAGCTCCACAGATGAGATTCATCAACACTGCGGAATCTGGGCCCCTTCTACCAGCAGATGTAGGTAATGAAGTCACCCTTGGAAAAAAAATACTCAATGACTTCCAAGTGGTTAGGGTTGTAACTATGTAGGCAGGCTCCCTGATGATGGTTGGTTGTCTTTGACCAATGCTTTTCTGTAAGTCAGGTCTTCATACAGAAGGCTGTATACATGAGCAGTGGAGGGATGTGAGCTCTAGGAGAATATGCAGTGTCCTTTGTCCCTGAGCAGATAGCCTGCCTCTTTTGCTATCCAGATTATAGACTCTCAGATGCAGACCTGTAGCTGGATATTCCAAGAGCTGTGGAAAAAGCTCAGACACTGTGTGGCTGCTCTGCAGTGTCTTCTCTCTGTAGAGTTTCTTCTCAGGATTAGAGGGGGTTTGTTTGGTTACATGTTTAGCTCCATTTGTTTCCCCAGTTCTGCCTTCAGATTGAGGAGACATTCCAGGGTGTGTGCAACCTTCCTTATTTGTTGCGTGAATGCTTTTTCAGAAACACAGGCAAATTCTTTTGTATTTTTTAAATATTGTAATTTATATAATACACATAAAATCACAATATATAGCAGTGGGGTTTCTGTTTGTTTCTTTCTTTTTATTTGGACTTTGGGGTGTTTTTTGTTGTTGTTGTTGTTTGTTTTTATGACAGGATTTTTCTGTGTAGTCATGGTTGTCTTGGAATTTGTCCTGTAAACCATAGTGGCCTCAAAGACAGAGAAGGAGTTAGAAAAAGGACTGATGGAGCTGAAAGGGTTTTCAGCCCCATAAGAAGAACAATAATATCAAAAAACCAAATGACCCAGAGCTACTAGGGACTAAACTACCAACCAGCGAGTCGAGGGACCCATGCCTCCAGATGCACATACATGTAGCAGAGCATTGCTTTTTCCAGCATCAGTGGAAGGAGTGGCTCATGGTCCTGTGAGTGCTGGATGGCCCAGTTTAGAGGAATTTGAGACAGGGAGGCAGAAGTGGGCAGGTGGGTGGGTGGGGGAACACCCTCATAGAAGCAGGGGAGGGGGGAACCCGATGAGTGTTTCAGTGGTGGTCATATCAGGAAAGGGGAATAACATTTGAAATGTAAATGAAGAAAATATCAAATATAAACGGAAAATATTAAATATAGTCATTATAAATAAAATAGAAGATTAAATATGATGCACACACAGAGAGACTGACACACACACATACAAACAAGTCTTCAACAAAATGAACCTTCAACAAAGTGAATGCTAAGGATAGTTTATTTCATATATGAACACATTAGGAAGGTGTCACCAGATAATAAATCTTCATCTTCTAAGGATGCAATTCTAGATCTAGGCAGTAGCCAAGCATGGGCTCTGTGGAGTCAAAAGAAATGTGACCAGTTATGCTTATGAAGACCAGAGCCATCTTCCACAGGTCTGTCTGTCATCTGAAACACAGATTTGATCATGACAGTTCCTCTGCTTATGCACCTCTAGTTGTTCAGCCCTCACTCTCTGCTCAGTAGCTCATTACTGATTGGACGTGGATTTCTTGTAGCATCCCTCACCCAGACACCACAGCTATCACATAGAACCTTTTCACATCTCCTAAGGAGGGCCCACACTTCTCCCAGTGTCTGATCCTGCCTCCCTTGTTGGTTGGCGTTGTGTGTCCTAACTTCAGCTTGTCCTGGTTGAACTCCACTTGAATTCTTCCCTGACAAAGCTAGTCCTCACTGTTAGAACTTACTAGAAACTGGTGCAGAGCTTACTCTGACATAATGTTTCCTCAGTCTAGTTCCATTGCCCTTTGAATCTCCTCCCTAGCTCATGCCTGCCTGATGCATAAGGCATTCAATAAATGAATAAATGTTTCTTTTAACATCATTGTCTGCACCCTCCCAGGATCATGTGTTTTCCCGAGAGAGTTGAACCTCTTTGGCTGAGGGAGAAGAGTATGATGTCTCACGTTATGACTGTATAGCCCTAAGTTGTGGTGACTTGTGTGCCCTTTAGTAACTGAGAGATTGTTTTTACAAAGTAGAGGATATGGAGAGTGTAAGGCAATGTCCTGCAGCCATCCTCTCCAGCAGGGTGGTCATGGACTCACTCACTGAAACTATAAGGCTTTAATATACTGTTTCTCCTGTAAGTTCCCTTGGTCATGTTCTTATCACAACAATAGAAAAGCAAAACAAGGAGTACACAATCTTTATTAATGTGATGTAGACTCAGGAGATTCTCATCTGTAACCACATCCAATGTTGCAGCACATCTGGTCATAGGGACATGATTCATCTTCTGTGCATTGACCACCACGATTTCCAAAACCTCCTGTTGGAAATTTGGGACATGCTCCAGGTTTTTCTTTTTTTCCTTTTTCTTTTTCTTTCTTTCTTTCTTTCTTTTTTTTTTTTTTTTGCTTTTTGTTTATTTGGTTGTTTTTGTTTTTTGTTTTTTTTTTCGAAACGGGGTTTCTCTGTGTAGCCCTGGCCGTCCTGGAACTCACTCTGTAGACCAGGCTGGCCTCGAACTCAGAAATTCGCCTGCCTCTGCCTCCCAAGTGCTGGAATTAAAGGCGTGTGCCACCACCGCCTGGCTTCATCCAGGTTTTTTGAATGCTGAAATATACAATATACTTATGGAGCCTGAAGAAGTCAGAAAGACAAGGGTTTAAATTGATGCTAGAATCTGAAGACTCATCACATGTAGTAGACTAGCCTCTATATCCTTTGCACACCAGGGCTCTTCCCTCAGCTTCACCATCTCCAGTCCTGCTCTTAAGCCCAGCTGTTGATTCTGGCCCTTGGGAGAGGGTTCTCCCTCTCCACAGCCTATGCAGTCTCAGTAGAAAGAACCTTCCGCCATCATAACCCATGCTTTACTCCTTAGAAGAAGCCATAAAATCTCTAATGACAGCCACACCTCTCTCATCCCAACATCCATGGTTTATCTCTGATCTAGTGCTCACACAAGTCCCAAATGCAATGCACGTATACAGACTAGGGCAGCTGCCCTGATCTATGCCAGCTCCTCTCAGACAACTCTCCATTCTCTGCCTCTGAGAAAGATAAAAACAGCAGAGTGATCACTCTTAGGCTAAAGGGAGTGAGTTTGATCCAAGCAGTTGGCACATGGTTTTCCCCTGTGCTAACTCTTGCTTAGGTCCTAGTGGTCTTTGAATCTTTTCTCCCTTCTGTTTGGATCCTCTCCACACACTTTCCTTTGGGAGAAGAGGTAGCACAGACAGTAGTCATCCCCATGGTGAATATATAAATAAAGCTTTCAAGACCTTTCATCCAACAGCCTCATTTATTTGGTTCATAACATACTACTTTTTAATTGTTGTTTGGTAGATGCAAATGATAACCATGAAAGAGTCACAACACATTTTCCAACTGTGTTTCTTGTTATATCAAAGCTTGGCCCTTGTATGAGTGAGGAGCAAAGGAACAATTTGTTTCTGTCTAGATCAGCATGTTTAAGTGAGAGCAGAAGCAGAGACTCTCAGTGAGGAATATCAGGTCCTTTCTGTGGATTGCTGGACATCTCTTTCTATAAGAATGTGGCCTGCTTCTGGGAAAGATGGTGCTTGAGTCCTTTTGAGCTCTATAGATGAGATTTCTAAACAGGAATGTAATCTAGGCCCCTGTTACCTGCAGGTATTGGTATGAAGTCATTGTTGAACAAAATTGTTACTTATAGACTTCAAACTGGCTAGGGTCAGTTAAAAGTCAAGCGGCAGGTTCCATGATGATGGATGGTTGTTTTTCACCAATGGTTTTCTGTATGTCAGGTCTTCATACAGAAGGCTGCATACGTGAACAGTGGAGGGATGTGGTCCCTAGGAGAGCATGCAGTGTCCCTTGTCTTATTGCAGAGAACCTGACTCGGTTGCTATACCTACTATAAACCCTGAGAGAAAGATAGAGACAGAGAAACAAGAGAGACAGAGCAAGAGACACAGATAGAATGGGAGACACAGAGAGAGAGACACACAGAAAGAGAGGGAGAAGATATGGGAGGGAGGGATGGAAGGAGAGAGGGAGAGAGAGAGAAAGAAGGAGAGACAGAGACAGAGACAGAGAGAGAGACAGAGAGAGACACAGAGAGAGAGACAGAGAGCACAAGAGAGAGCTGTAGTTGGACAGTCCAAGAGTTTTGGTTATGACCCAGATGTAGTGTGGCTTGCTTTGCAGTTATCTTCACACTTTGCCTCATATTGTTGATTCGGAAGGGTTGTGTGGTCTTACACTTTGTTCCATGTATTTGCAGTCCTCCCTTCATATTTAGGAGACATTCCTGGCTGCCTATAACTTTCCTCCTTTGTTCTCTGTGTGATGTGTCACAAATAGAATATCACGTGTAATTTAAAGGTCATAATTGATGAAATTCCTATTAAATCACAATATATTGCAGTGGCTTTTATGTGTGTTTTGTTTTTGTTTGATTTCATTATTTATTCATTTATCGCGAGAGGTTTTTCTATGACTCCTGGCTATTCTGGAGGTTGTTCTGTAGATCAGTGAGGCCTCAAACTCTGACATCCACCAGTCTCTTGCTCCCCAGTGCTGGAATTAAAGAAGTGTACCACCACTTTGCTGCAGTTCCAGCAGTTGTAACAGAAGCAACTGGAGAGACAATTCAGCTGTCTTTGCAACTCTGACTCAGGCAAACATAGGTTAATTTTTTGAATTTAATTACTAATATTAACTCTCAGATCAAATATTCCACAGCACAAAATAAATACCTTTATCTTCAACAACCTGTGTACATGTATATATGTGTTATAAAAAGAACAGCAAAAGCCCAACAATCCACAGTAGAATTCAAGAGCTTTCAGAGTCTGGAGAAACAGAGAAATGTAAGAAGAATCTAGATTGATGAGAGAATGAACCAGGGTGTAGGGGAGAAGCTGGAGAAACTGTGGTGGCTGCAAGTGAGGCCACTTCATGTCACCAGCTTGAAAGCAGAGCTGTAGAGATGAGTTTTACTACAGAAGCAAAGAGCAGAGCCAGGCCTAAATGAAGGAACTGGAAGGCAGATGGATGGCAGGTCCAGAAGGGTGAACAAGAAGAAAGACAGACGTGGGAACTACATAGAAGGAGACATAGGCCATCATATAGCAAGCTAAGCCAAGAGAGGGACAGGAGCAGTGACATGTAAGAGACAGACATGGGCAGATGAAGTGGAGGATTCAGAAAACAGAAGTGACACTAAGTGTTTCCTGCTGCCATATTCCTGTGAACAGGAAGGGATTTCCTTTTCTTCAGTGATCCTCTGCAGCATTCTCCATCAATGCCAATTTGGAAAGAAGCAGTCATCAAACCTGGACATGGCTTACACCACATCCAGGAAGGCCAGGGGAAGAATAAAAGCAACTCAGAGATGTCAGTGCTGACCTTGGAAGACAAGAATGGACCCAAAATTTCTGGAGCTTTCAGTTGAGTTCTCACTCTTGATATAGACCAAAGTTGGAGTGTCTAATGTATGCCTCTTAAATGTTTTACATTCTTTCAGACTCTGTTCGTGTGTGGTGAGGTGGGTTGTTAATCCTGCACTGAATGCAGGATTCTGAGGAGGTCAGAGCTGTTAGATCCCACCTGGACCTGGAGCAACTGGAAGTTCTGAGCCATCTCAAGTGGATACTGGCATCTCTGCTGAGGTTCTCTGGAAGAGCAGTGTGTGCTATTAACCACTGAGCCAGCTCCCCAGCCTCTTAACTCATGCTAAGAAACCATTCCCCAAAGATCATGCTTGTGCCTCAGGAGGGTGACATCCACTGCTGCAGGATGTTGTATTGCTTTACAATGGGGAACTCCTGAGCCATACCTGCTCCTGCATCACCATCCACTAAATAAATGCAGCTCCAGGAGACCTGCCATATGAGACACACATGCTCAGGTCATTTTGGTGGCTTGTCTGGACTTATGTTCAAGAAAGTCCCCAGAAAATATACTTATGTCTCCTGCCTTGTCTCTTATAAATGTGACACGGAAAGAGAAATTTCAAAAGAGTACTTGGTCCTGGGACTGAGGGTTGCTGAGGGCTCAGTATACATAGGAGGCTGCAGAGATGGCTCTGTAGATCAGAATAGTCAATGGATGTGAAAATAAGATGTGAACAACAAATAAGATGCTGAGGATAGTTTATTTTGGACACAAATACATGAGTACATTGTCACCAAATTATATATCTCTGTCTTCTAAGGATGCTATTCTGGGAAAAGGAAGTAGCCAAGCATGGGCTTTGTGTATTCAAAAAAAATCTTCTGGGACTGGCCATCAGTCCTGCTTATGAAGATCGAATCCATCTTCCATGTGGCTCTAAGTCATCTGCAATACAGATTTGATCATGACATCTCCTCATCTTAGAAACCCCTTGTAGTTCAGCACTTACTCTCTGCTTGGCAGCTCATTGTTTCTTGGATGTGGGCTTCTTGTCCAGTCCCTCACCCAGACACCACTGTTATCTGGAACAAGCAATTCCCCAACTCCCAAGGAGTGCCCACACTTCTCCTGCGTCTGATCCACACTCCCTTGTCTGGTTGGCTTTTTTTGTCCTAAGTTAAGTTACTCCTAGTTGATCTCTACTCTGACACCTTCCCAGGAAACTATAGTCACCACTGTTAGAATTTACTAGAAACTGATGCAGAGCTCATGCTGACACTTAGAGTGTTTCTACAGTCTAGTTACATTGACCTTTGAATCTCCTTTCTAATATATGTCTGCCTGACTTTAAGGTGTTCAGTAAGTGAGTGTTCCCATCAACTTTATTGTCTTCTCCCTCCCAGGAGCACTTGTTGTTCTTAGAGAGTCACACCTCTTTGGCTGAGGTGGAGCAGAGTGAGATGTCCCAGTTTATGACCATGTGGGACTAAGTCGTTGTTGCTTTTGTAACTCTAGTCATGGTGGACCTGTCTTTGCAGATTCAAGGACACACATCATGTAACCTGGTGTCCTCCTTCCATCTTCTTTCAGTTCCATTCTCTTGCACACATCCAGCCACTTGTGTGCAGTCAGTGGACAAAGAACATAGGATTGTCCATGGAATGTCCCCTGGAATCTGACTCAGTTTCTTGGACACACCTTGACAGGGTGTTGTAGTATGGATGATAATGGCCTTTCCAGCCTTATATATTTGAATGACCAGTTCACAGATTTTTATACTTTGATGAAATATATTGAGACGTATTTTCAAACTCTGGGAAATATATTGGGAGGTATGGATTTGTTGGAGGACTTGTATCACAGGGGACAGGCTAAGAGGTTTCAGAGTCCAGTATCCTTCCCAGTTAGCTCACTCTCTGCTGTCTCAGGATTGCTTCTCAAGATGTAAGCCAGCAGGCAATAATGCTCAGGTGCCACGCCTGCCTGCCTCCATGTTCCCCACCACCAGGGACATGGACTCTCTGAAATTGTAAAACCCAGTAAACTTTCTTCTGTAAGTTGCCTCAGCCATGATGTCCTATCACAATAGAAAAGTAAAACACAGGACTGTACTCACTTACAAGACAGGAACTTTGCAGACATGACCACAGCCATTGCTACAGCATTTCATTTTGCCAGGGCATGATTCATCTCCTGAGCATCGTTCAGCACAAGTGCCAAGACTTCCTGGGGGATTCTTGGGACATGCTCCAGGTTTTTCTAATTCTGAAATACACAATGGTGGTTATAGAGGCTGAAGCAGACAGAAAACAAGGTTGGGAATTGATGCTAAACATCTGAAGGCTCATCTCCTGCAGGAGACCAGCCTGCTCTACATCCTTCTTTACACCCCAGGGCTCTTCCCTCAGCCTCACCAGTTCTAGGCTTGCTCTTAAGCCCAACTGTTGAGTCTATCCCTTGGGTGAGTATCCTCACCCTCTATACACTATGCAGACTCAGTAGAAGGAAACTTTCACCATCACAGCCCGTTTTTACTCCACAGATGATGCCATGGAATCTCTAATGACAGCCACACCTGTCGTATCCCAACATTCATGGTTCATCTCTGAGCAAGTGCTCACAGAAGTCCCAAATGCAAGGCACATTTACAGATTAGGGCATCTGCCCTGATCTCTATGTCAGCTTCTCTCGGACTACTCTCCAGCATCTGACTCTAATAAAGATAAGGAATGCAGAGTGACCACTCTTATAGGCCAAAGAGAGTGAGTTTGATCCAAGCATATGTCACATGGCTTTCCATCTAATAGTACATCTCTAGTTTTCAGTGAGCTTTGTAGAGTCCCATCTCTTCATAGATTGGATGCCCTTGACACACTTACTTTTGGATGAAGAGAGAGCACAAGAAATGTTCATCCCCACAGCGATCAACGCCACCAGAAACAAGACTGTGACTGTCTTCATGTTGGCTCTGGATCAACTGAACACACAAAATAATTTATAGCCTCAGTAAAGTTATAAGTATGGGTATGGGAGGAAGCAGTCAATGGGGAAATGTATGAAAACCAGAGCTTTCCAGAAAGGTCCTGCCCATCACCTAGTTCTTTTTTCTGATTCATAATTTACCTTTAATCGTTCTTTGGTAGACGAAAACGATAACTACGAAGGAGTCACAAAGACATTTCAGTACCATGTGACTTGTTACACCACATCTTTGTTGTTGTTACACAACATCTTGGGCCTTGCATGAATGATGAGGAAAGGAAATCTTTATTTGTGTAGCTCAGCATCTCTGACTGAGAGCTGGAGCAGAGATGCTCAGTGAGGAGTGTCAGGGCCCCTCTGGGGTTTCCTTAATGTCCAGCTACATAATGATGTAGCATTCTTCTGTAAGAGATGGGGCTTGTGTCTTTAGAGCTCCACAGATGAGATTCATCAGCACTGCGGTATCTGGGCCCCTTCTACCAGCAGATGTAGGTAATGGAGTCACCCTTGGAAAAAAATAGACACTCAATGACTTCCAAGTGGCTAGGGTTGAAACTATGTAGGCAGGCTCCATGATGATGGTGGGTTGTCTTTGACCAAGCCTTTTCTGTAAGTCAGGTCTTCATATAGAAAGCTGCATATTGTGAGCAGTGGAAGTATGGGAGCCCAAGGAGAACATGCAGTGTCCCTTGTCCCTGAGCAGATAGCCTGCTTGTTTTGCTATCCAGATGATAGGCTGTCAGAGACAGAGCTCTCCAAATTTTTTGGGAATGTCTCAGACACAGTGTAGCTGACTTTGGATTGTCTTCTCTCTGCAGTGTTCCTTCTCAGAGTTTAAGGGTGTTTATTTGTTCACTTGGTTTGTTCCATGTGTTTCTAGTCCTTTCATCAGATGGAGGATACATTCCTGGGTGTCTCTAACTTTCCCCCGTGTGTATGTGCATACTGTGTCAGAAACATATGCAAAATAGTTTGTATTTCCTTATTATGTCATAATTTCTTGAATAGCTATAAAATCACAACATATTTCTCTGGGTTTTTTTTTGTTTGTTTGCTTGCTTGCTTGCTTGGGGTTTTTTGTTTTGTTTTGTTTTTTGGACAGGAATTCTTTGAGTAGCCCTAGATATCCTGGAAATTGTTATGCACACAGGGGCCATGGGGAGGGCTCTGAAGTGGAAACTTAAGAGTTCTTTGGAGAGTCAGTTGTGTTGAATGATGTTTCTCTGGGGCAAAAACAGCTCTCCTGTTGATTCGATCTGAGTCTGAGGCCTGCCTATCTCTGCTTGGTCTTGTCACCTCTGTGGCTAACCCAACTATACTTAATGTGGACAGAGGTGAAAGATTCAGATAGACTCATGAAGAAACACTACATGAAGCAGACACAAGCGAAAGATATTATGCTAAAGCAAGCATGGGAAAGGACGTGTGATGAAGGATTCTTTGCTAACAATGTTCATGATTTGGTCCACATTATATTTTTATAGTTGAGATGTATTTGTTGGGACTCCATAGAGAGAAATGTCCCAAATGACTTCTGGTTGTGTGCCTCAGCATTTTTGCTGATTCTTCAGACTTGGGCTGATTGGTGGAGTGATGTCATCTGAGACAGACACATGTGCAGATGCAAGACCATGCTTAGGCAAGACACCTGGAGGACACATAGTGTTTCAAGAGTATAAATAGGACTTATCGACAGACGAAAGGTGGAGTTTGGATTGCTTATAGAGCTAGGTGTGTCATGCTTGTGTGTCTCGAGTCTTTGCTGATCTTTGCTTCCTTGAGAGAGCACAGCTGAGAATGGCTCCTGGTGTCCCCCCAGGTCTCTCCTGCTGATTCGATCTGAGTCTGAGACCTGCCTGTCTCTGCTTGGTCTTGTCACCTCTGTGGCTAGCCCAACTATACTTAATTGGACTGCTGGTGTATTCATAAACTGTTTGCCAGTGGATCCAGCTGCCACTGCTAAGCTGTGAGCTGAACTGCCGATTTCCAAACACAGATGGGAGTTGCTCCAAAGAACCCTTTCTAAACAGGTCCACTTTTTCAGTATTTTTTCCCACTACCTCTGGTGGGCAGTGGAATAAAAGGGAGGTCAAAGAATTTAAGAACAATCATTAAAAATAGGTTTTGAAAAAAGATAAAGTTACAGGCCTCAAACACAGAGATGCACTGCCTCTCTCACCCCACTGATGGAATTAAGGAGCTCAGGTCCAGAAGGGAGAAGAAGAAGCAAGGTAGACCTGGAAACTACATAGAAGGAGATACAGTTCTAGTAACAAGGTAAGACATGAGAGGTGCAGGAGAAGAGCCGTGATAGAAACAGGCATCAGACACCTAACTTTGCAGATGAAGTTGAGGGATTTAATAAAGATAGTGGAGGCTCACTGTTTGCTGGTGAGATTCTCTTCTGAACAGGAAGGGTTTGCATTTTCTTCACTGATCCTTTCCAGTGATCATCCATAAACCACAATAATTCAGAAAGAAGCCACTATCAAATCTGAACATGGCTTGTACCCCATCCATTAAGTTCAGAGTAAGAAGAAAAGCACCTCATATATGCCAGTGCCATCCTTGAAAAAGAGGAATGGCCCAGTTCCTGGGGGTATTTCAGTAAAGTTCTAACTCCAAATGTAGGCAGGGCGTGGTACTCTCCTCTATGCTTCTTAAATATTTTCAAATTATTTAATTAATCTATATGTTTCTCCAAGGCAGTCTATTATGCAATCTCACAGTAACTTAAGGGGGAAAAGTTACACTGACTTAGGGTCACATGGTCCTTACCTGGGACATCTCACTCTTCTCTCCCTTAGCCAGAGAGTTTTGACTCTCAGGAATACACAAGTTCCAGGGAATGAGAAGAGAGTGATGTTATTAAAAACAGTCATTTATCGAATGCCTTATAAGTCAGGCACGCATGTACCCTTTCTTTTGTTAGTTTCTTTAGTTATGGTCTCATCACAACAATAGAAATGTGAAACACAAGAGTATACTAACTTTTAAAGTAATGTGGACTTTGGAGATGTGTGTGTGCAACGTGTCCAGTATTGCAGCACTTCTGAGTGAGGGGCAGAATCCCTCTCCTGTGTGTTCATTAACCCAACTTCCAAATCCTATTGTGGACAGATTGAGACAAGCTCCAGGTTTTTCGAATGCTGAAATATACAATGGTCTTTATGGAGCCTGAAAAAGCCAGAAAAAAACAAGGTTGTAAGTTGGTGCTTGAAGACTGAAGACTCATCTCCTGCAGGAGTCTAGCCTCTATATCCTCCTTTGCACCCCAGGGCTCTTTCCACAGCTTCACCAGCTCCACTCTTGGTCTTAAGTTCAACTTGATGCTGAGCCTTCGGAGAGGGTTCTCCCCCTCCACAACCTATGCAGTCTTAGTAGAAAGAACCTTCCACCACCACAGCCCCTTCTTTACACCTTAGAAGATGCCATAAAATCTCTAATAACAGCCACACCTCTCTCATCACACCAGACCCATGGCTCATCTCTGAGCAAGTGCTCCCACAAGTCTCAAATGCAAGACACATCTTCAAACTAGGAGAGCTGTTCTGATCTCTATGCCAGTTTCCCTTAGACTATTCCCCAGCCTCTGTCTCTAAGAAAAATAAGGAATACAGAGTGATTACTCTTAGAGGCCAATGGGAGCGAGTTTGACCCAAGCAGTTGGCACATGGCTTTTTTTGTGCTAGCTCATCCCCAGCTCCTAGTGTTTTTAGAGTCCTGCCATTTTTCTGCTTGGATCCTCTTAACACACTTACTTTTGGGAGAAGGGAGAGCACAGGCAATGTCCACCCTCAAGGTGATGAAACCCACCAGAACTAAGATGACGGTTGCCTTCATGTTGGCTTTGGCTGGCCTGAACTCACAAAGTAATTTATACTCTTAACAATGCTAGAAGCATGGACTTTGGAGGAAGCAGTCAATCAGGAATTCTATAAAAACAAAAGGTTTCCAGAAAGTGTCTGCCAATCACTGGCTCCTTTTTCTGTTTCATAACTGACTTCTCTCTAATTGTCCTTAGGTTGATCAGATATTTATATGATAACTGCCAAAGAGTCAAGTATACATTTTAGTACTGTGTTGCTTGTTACACCACAGTTTGGTCATTGTATGAATGATGAGCAAAGGAAATATGTATTCGTGCAGCTCAGTGTCTCAGAGAAAGAGCTTAATCAGGGGTTCAGATTGAAGAGTGTCAGAGCCCATCTGCACTTCCTGATCATCTAGTTACATATGGAGAGGGCATGATTCTGGAAGTCATGGGGATTGTGTCCTTTCTAGATCTATAGATAAGGTTTCTAAAAAGTGTGAAATCTGGCCCCTTCTATATTCAGAAAAAGTAATGATGTCTGTCCTGGAAGAGATGGATACTCAAAGACTGTAAACTAGCTAGGGTCAAGTGAGTGTCAAGAGACAGACTTCACTATGATAGTGGGTTGTCTTTGACCAATGTATTTCTGTAAGTCAGGTCTTTATACAGAAGGCTGCATATGTGAGCAGTGGAGAGATGGGGGCCCTAGGAGAACATGCAGTGTCCACTGTCCCTGATCAGAGAGCCTGTCTCTTTTTCTATCCCTAGTATAGACTCTCAGAGCCAGAGCTGAGTCAGACATTCCAAGAGCTTTGCTAATGTTCCAGACTCTATATGGCTGGCTTTGCAATGTCTTCTCTCTGTAAGGTTCCTTCTCAGGGTTTGAGGAATTGTATCTCATGATTTGCTGTGTGTGTTTCAGTCCTTCCTTCAAACTGAGGAGGTGACCCTGTGTGTCTGTCTATAACTCTTCTTCTCTGTTGTGCTCATGCTGTGTAAAAAGAGAGGCAAATCGTTCATATTTGTTTATAATGGTACAAATAATGGAACACCCATAAATTCACAATGTATACCGGTACATTTTTTGTTTGTTTGTTAGAATTTTTCACTTTTTTTTAAATTTTTTTTTAATTTTTTTTTGAATGCAAAGCATTTAATGGTAATGGTCGTAATGATTTTTATTGTGGTTCACAAAAGAAGGAGAAGACTCAGATCTGTGTCTAGCACCTGATATCTTAGAAAAACAAATTAAAATTCACACAGTTATAAATCAACAATATGCTAGGATCTGTCAAAATTTTTCCACAAATAGATGATACACATATAAACCAAGGTTCTTCTGTATGAACAGAAAACTAGTGCTTTTGTTTTGTTTTGTTTTGTTTTTAATTTTTTTATTGGATATTTTATTTACATTTCAGATACCAACCCCTTTCCCCATTTCCCCTCCCTAGAAAACCCCTATCCCATGCCCCCTTTTCCATTTTGCTTTTATACAATTTTTTTAAATGTTAATCAATGACTTTATAAGTATGGTAATGCTCAATCAGAAGTGTAACCTACTACCCAACCTAGCTATGTAAACTATCTTTGACTGGTGGAGACATGTGAACTTCTGCTTCCATGCCCCCTCTCTCTTTCTCTCTCTTTTTCTCTCTCATTACCTAGCTTCTCATCTACTTCATCTTCTCCTCTCCTTACTCCATCTTTTCCTCTCGGTGCTCCTTCCCCCTTAGCTCTTCCTACATATTACCCTTCCTGTTAAAATAAAACTTTTCTCACAGAATACAATTAGAGCATAATTATTCCTATTTGTACCAGTGAGGTACAAGATAGTCTTAATACCCAGTCCCTCCTCTTTTTGACTAACCAGAATCTGTGTCATCTCTCTTGACTAAAACACTTAATTTTGAACCTGGCTTTTTCTTGGCTTTAGAAGGAATGTCAGCTGAAAACCATCCACTCAGATCTTTTCTCTCAAGGTAAATAGCCAGGATTGGCTATGAGTCTATAGGTCTTCAACGCCGTCAGAAATCCAGAATGACTAGATTAACTGAAATTATGGGAAGCACTAAGCATAGCTTCTAAAACTTAGCCAATTTATAGAGACCGCTGAACACCTGGACAGCCCCTATACTACCGAACATTGGAGCATCAAATCTTCAGCCTTCTGGCCCAAATTCATCTGACAGACCTTAGTGCTGCAGAATTATTAAGGGCTGGTTACTCTGTCTAGGCAGATACAATCAGTCGACTATTCTGCAAGTGTGTCCTTTTCTGGACAGTAATTTGTCTGTAGATGGAGAGAGGCAATTCTTGCCTAGTGGCTATCTCACCACAACTGGAGTAACTCCAAGGATGCTCAATTTCTTCTTAGAATCCAAGACAGGAAGCTGTCAGGAGCAGACAGGTCTCTAATCAAGATGAACATTAATATAGAAATATTTGTGATGTCAATTCTATGGATTTCTGACGTTTTGAAATCCAACTATCCATGTAAGGTAACCTGGATTGTTGTCTGTTAACTCCTCTCAACTATTTCTAAATAAAATATAGAAAACACCTTAAAAATGAACTCAAAGTCATGAATTTGCTATAGTCCCTTAACTCACATGCTAATCATCCCAAATCAGCTAAAAAAAAAGTTAAAGAAGGACTGGGTCTAAACCTTGTATTTCTAAATGTGTTATACAGGCACAATGCCTAGAAGAGTATCAATATTCATTTCACTTTCATATCAATAAGAAGCTTATATCATTGAAAACCTTAAATTTGAAATCCAAGTGAATTTTGTACCATTTAAGAATTTATAACTTCATCTTGATACTAAATTATACAGATTTCTACCAATAGGTTATGGCTATGCCATAAATCCTAGCTAATCCTCCCTGTTCCAACAAAACCACTACTTTTTCCCAGAGAGACAGCCTAATATTAACCACCTTAGTCCCCAAGCCCAGGGAATAGGGGCGCTGACTCTTCTTTAACTTCTTCAAGCTGATTACGGGCGTTGAGATATTAGAAGAGGGGTGGAGGGGAAGAGTAAATTGATAAGCTTCTGACACTGTGTCTTCACTGCACCCAGATGGAATTCCCAGACACTGGAGGTTTGAATAGGTCTGCTCGTTTTGCTTGATGAGTAGATACACCAAGGCTGTGTATTCTGCAATATACAATTCTCTGCGACTCCGCGGTCCCTGAGCTGACTAGTATGCCACTGGATGCAGTTTCCTCGGGGTAGCAGATCCGTTGTGGTCCCTGAGCTGGCTAGGATGCCGCCAGATGCAGTTCCCAAGGGGTAGCAGATCAGCTGTCTGGCTGATCAGTCCACCGGGGTCAGGCAAGGGCGAATTTTTCACTTTTTAAAATTGTTTTTGGCTGTTGTGACCAGGATTCTCTCTGTAACACTAGCTGTCCTGAAACTTGCTCTGTATACCTGGCTGGCTTTAAACTCAAAAATCCTCCTAGTTGTGCCTCCCAAGTTCTAGGAGTAAAGGCATGTGTCACCATCTGTTGCCTTAAGACATACCGATTTTAATGGAAGAAACTGGTCAGACTTTCATAGCAACCTTAGACAAGCAAACACTGTTTCTCTTATTCCAAAATGAATTGCTAATGATTCTCAGGGTACATATTGCACAACATCTATTGAATTCTTTCTGTATATAAACAGATATACATATATCCATGTCTTGCAGAAAGGGTTGTAAGTGTTAATTGAGCACAGCAGTATTCAGGAAGTTTCACATATTCTAAGAAGCAGGAAAACAGAGAAATGTACACAGAGTCTAGATTGATGAGATAATAAACCAGGGTGTAGAAGAGAAGCTGGAGAAACTGTGGTGGCTGTAAGTGAGGCCACTTCGTGTCACTGTCTTGAAAACAAAAGAGTAGAGTCGAGCTTAAATACAGGTGCAAAGAGCAGGACCAGGCCTGGAAAAAGGAACTGGAGGACAGATGGATCCAGGTCTGGATGGCTGAACAAGAAGAAAGACAGATTATGTAGCTACATAGGAAGACAAACATCATCACATAACAAGGTAAACCATGAGAGATACAGGAACAGTGCTTTGATAGAGACAGACATGGGACACCTAACATTGGC
Organism: Rhabdomys pumilio; assembly: GCA_030674055.1. NCBI lineage: Eukaryota > Metazoa > Chordata > Mammalia > Rodentia > Muridae > Rhabdomys > Rhabdomys pumilio. The sequence goes on from JANHMN010000002.1 coordinate 36,908,417, forward strand.
ATCAATGAAGTAGGGGCATCAACGAAACAAAACAGATGCTAAATGTTTCCTGTTGAGATTCTCTTTTGAACAGGAAGGGTTTGCCTTTTCATTACTGAGTCTTTACAGTATCCTCCATAAACCCCAACAATGCTGAGAGAAGCAACAGTTAAAACTGGATAGGTTTGTACCACATCCAGCTAAGGCCAGGGGAAGGCTGAAGCCCCTCCCTGATACCAGTGCTGACCTGGAAGAATAGGAAGGGTCCCTAAATTCCTAGAGGTATTTCACTTAGGTTCTAATGTTCTAGGTAGGCAGAAAATGGTCATTCTAATCTATGCTTTCTGAACTTATTAAAATTAATTTTTGTCTATAGTTTTAGGAGGGTATATGTACACTGATTAAGTGCAGGAATCAGAGGTGTCAGATCCCTCTGGAGCAGGAAGAATAGGGAGTTCTGAGCCACCTGGTGTAGATGCTGGACACTGAGCTCAGGTTCTCTGGAAAAGCATTATGTCCTGTTCACCACTGAGTTAGCCCCCCAGTCTTTTAACTAGGGATAAGAAGAACCCATATCACAAAGTTCTGCTTATGCATCTTGAATTACATATCCAGTGCTGCACGATGTTATATTGTCATAGAACGAAGAGTTCCTGAGTCCTTCCTGTTTCTCCTGAGCCTCCACCCTGTAAAGGCAGCTCTAGCCTGCCTGCTCTGTGCAACATGCTCAGTTCATTTCGTTTGTCTGACCAGAATTATGTTCACAGAGTGGCCATAGAAAATGTCCTCACGTCCCTGGCCTTGTTTATGATACAGATGTGAAAAGAGGGAGATGAATTACTGGGAGGACCTTGTCCATCTTCTGGGATTATGAGGGCTCAGTGTTCAGGGGAATCTGAAAGAATGGCTCTGCTACTTAGAAGACTTAATGCGATGGATGCATACACACACACACACTACACACACACACACACACACACACACACACACACACACACACACTAACGAACAAGCCTTCAACAAAAAGAATGCTAAGGATAGTTTATTTTATACTGAACACATTAGGAAGCTGTCACCAAATTATAGATGTTCCTCATCTAAAAGTGTTCTAGGTGTAGGCAGTAGCCACTCATGGCTCTGTGAATTCAGAAGAAATGCAGCCAGTTATGCTTATGAAGACCAGATCCATCTTCCACAGGGCTGTTAGCCATCTGAAATACAGATTTGATCATGACAGTTCCTCTGCTTATACACCTCTAGTTGTTCAGCCCTCACTCTCTGCTGGTTAGCTCATTGCTGGTGCTGAATTACTTGTCTGCTAGGCTTTCTGTATCCTAACTTCAGCTTCTCCTAGTTGAAATCCACCCTGAATACTTCCCAGGCAAAGCTAGTCACCACAGTTAGAACTTACTAGAAACTGGTGCAGAGCTTACTCTAACACACAGTATGTTTCAGCAGTCTATTTACATTGACTTTTGAATCTCCTTTCAAGCACATGCCTGCTCGACACATAAGGCATTCAATCAATGAATGTTCCCTTTAATGTCATTGTCTTCACCCTCCCAGGCACACATGTTTTCCTGAGAGACTCAAACATCTTTGGCTGAGGGGAAAGGAGAGTGAGATGTCCCAGGCTATGATCCTATGGCCCTAAGTCATGTTGACTTGTGTTCCCTATATTCACTGTGAGATTGTTTTTATATAGTAGAGGGCTATTGAGAGGTAACCCAATGTTCTGCTGCCATACTTCCCACCATGATGGTCAAGGACTCACTTACTGAACCTGTACAGCTTTAATATACTGTTTCTTCTGTGAGCTCCCTTGGTCATGGTTTTATCAAAACACTAGAAAAGCAAAACAAAGAGTGTACTAACTTTAAAGTCGTGTGGACTCAGGAGGTATACACATGTGAGCATGCTCAGTGGTGCAGCACTTCTAGTTATAAGGGCATGATTCATCATCTGTGCATTGATCAATACAATATCCAAAACCCCCTGTTGGCAACTTGGAACAAGTTCAGGTTTTTCAAATGCTGAAATATAAAACCGTGTTTATAGAGCCTGAATAAATCAGAAAGTCAAGATTGTAAATTGATGCTAGAAGTCCAAAGACTCATCACCTGCAAAAAACTAGCTTACTCTGTATGCTCCTTTGCATACCAGGGTCCTTCCCTCAGTTTCACTAGCTCCACTCTTACACTCAAGTTGATTGTTCAGTCTGGACCTTGGAAGAGTGTTCTCTCTTCCACAGCCTATGCAGTCTCAATAGAAAAAACCTTCCACCATCACAGCCCCTGCTTTACACCTTACTTTTTTTTGTTTTGTTTTGGTTTTTTGAGACAGGGTTTCTCTGTGTAGCCCTGGCTGTCCTGGAACTCACTCTGTAGACCAGGCTGGCCTCGAACTCAGAAATCTGCCTGCCTCTGCCTCCCAAGTGCTGGGATTAAAGGCGTGTGCCACCACCACCCGGCTCCTGCTTTACACCTTAGAAGATGCCATAAAATCTCTAATGACAGCCACACTGTAATCACGCCAGACCTATGGTTCATCTCTGAACCAGTGCTCCCACAAGTCACAAATGCAAGGTACATTAACAAACTAGAGGAGATGCCCCTATTCCAGCTTCTCTCAGAATACTACTCTCCAGCCTCTGACTCTAAGAAGGATAAGGAATGCAGAGTAGTCACTCTTATAGGCCAAAGGGAGTGAATTTGATACAAGCAGTTGACACACGGCTTTCCCCTGTGCTAGCTCATGCCCAGGTCCTAGTGGTCTTTGAGTCTTCTCTCTTTTCTGTTTGGAGCCCCTTAACATACTTCGGGTTGAGAGAAGAAGTAACACAGGCAGAGGTCATCCCCACAGTGATGAAACTCAGCAGAACTAAGTTGATGGCTTCCATGTTTGCTCTGGCTGGGCTGAACTCACCTTTTAATTTATACTCACTGTAAAGCTAGAAGTTTGGGTGTGAGCATAGACAGTCAATGAGGAATTCTCTCTCTATATTTATATATATAAATATATGGAAAGAGCTTTTAAGAATGTGCCTGCCATTCAACTGCCTCTTTTATGGGTTTCATTTCTGTCTTCTATCTAACTGTTGTTTCAGAGATAAAAATGGTGCCCATTAACGAGTAAAAACATATTTTGTTTTGTTTTTTGTTGAGACAGGGTTTCTCTGTGTAGCCCTGGCTGTCGTAGAACTCGCTTTGTAGACCAGGCTGGCCTCAGACTCAGAAATCTGCCTGTCTCTGCCTCCCAAGTGCTGGGATTAAAGACGTGCGTCACCACTGCCCAGCAAAAACACATTTTTACAAGTATGTTTGTTACTCGTTACACCACAGCTTGGCCCTTGTATGAGTGAGGAGCAAAGGAACAATTCGTTTCTGTGTAAATCAGCATGTTGAAGTGAGAGCAGAAGCAGAGACTCTTATTGAGGAATATCAGGGCCTTTCTGGGGCTTCCTGGACATCTCTATCTACAAGAATGTGGCCTGCTTCTGGCAGTGATGGTGCTTGAGTCCTTTTGAGCTCTACAGATGAGATTCCTAAACAGATGTGGAATCTATGCCCCTGTTACCTGCAGATATCCGTAACGAAGTCACACCTGGATAAAATGGACACTCATCGAGGCTAGGGCCAGTTAAAAGTCAAGAGGCAGGCTCCATGATGATGGGTGGTTGTCTTTGATCAATGCTTTTCTGTAAGTCAGGTCTTTATACCGAAGGCTGCATATGTGAACAGTGGAGGGATGGGAGCCCTAGGAGAACACGCAGTGTCTCTTGTCCCCAGGCAGAGTACCTGCCTCTTTTACTTTACCTAACATAGACTCTGAGAGAAAGAGAGAGATAGAGAGTCACAGAGAGACATATAGACAGAGACAGAGACAGAGACAGAGACAGAGACAGAGACAGAGACAGAGACAGAGAGCTGTAGCTGAATAGTCCAAGAGCTTTGGGAATGGTCCAGATGTTGTATGACTTGCTTTGCAGTCATCTTTTCTCTTCTTGCAGTGTGGTTCTTTTGTAGGATTTGTGTGGCCTCATTGCTTGTTCCATGTATTTTCAGTCCTTGCTTCAGATTTACGATACATTTGTGGGTGTGTAAAAACTTTCTTCTTTGTTTTTTGTGTGATATGTCAGAAACAGCAAATCATGTGTAATTTTAAGGTCATAACTGATGAAATTCCTATTAAATCACACTATATAGCAGTGGGTTTTATGTTTCTTTTGTTTTTGTTGGATTATTTATTTATTATTTATTCATTCATTCATTCATGTATTTATTTATTGTGACAACGTTTTTCTATTCAGTCCTGACTATTCTGGAGTTTGTGCTGTAGACCAGGTAGTCCTCAAACCCAGACATCCACCTGCATCTTCCTCCCCCACTGATGGAACTAAAAGGAGCACACCACCACTTTGCTGTGGATCCAACAGTTGAAACAGGATTCAACTGGCCAGACAATTCTGCTTTCATTGGCAACTCTGAACGAGGCAAGCACAGGTTGATTCATTTAACTTTAATCACTAATATTAACTCTCAGATTATATATTACCCAACACAAAATAAATACATCTATCTACAGCCACCTGTGTACACGTGTCTGTATGTTACAGAAAGGACTCCAAAAGCCCAACTGCCCACAACAGAAGTCAAGAACTTTCAGAAATCCTGAGAAGCAGAGAAACTGAGAAATGTAAAAAGAATCTAGACTGATGAGATAATGAACCAGGGTGTAGGGGAGAAGCTGGAGAAACTGTGGTGGTTGCAAGTGAGGCCACTTCATGTCACCAGCTTGAAAGCAGAGCTGTAGAGATGAGTTTTACTACAGAAGCAAAGAGCAGGACCAGGCCTGGATGAAGGAACTGGAGGACAGATGGATGGCAGGTCCAGATGGGTGAACAAGAAGAAAGACAGACATGGGAACTACATAGAAGGAGACATAGGTCATCCCATACCAAGGTAAGCTATCAGAGACACAGGAGCAGTGCTGTGTAACAGACAGACATGGGACACCTTATATTGGCCCATTAGGTGAGGAGTGGTATCTAGAAAACAGAAGTGACACTAAATGTTTCCTGGTGCCATTTTCCTCTGAACATGAAGGGTTTGCCTTTTCTTCACACATCTTCTGCAGCATCCTCCATCAATGCCAACAATTTGGAATGAAGCAGTCATCAAACCTGGACATGGCTTACACCACATCCAGGAAGGCCAGGGGAAGAACAAAAGCAACTCGCAGATACCAGTGCTTGCCTTGAAGGACAGGAATGGGCCCAAAATTCCTGGAGCTATTTTATTTGAGTTCTCACTGCCAGTATAGACTGAAGTTAGAGATTCTAATGTATGCTTCTTAATGTTTTTACATTCTTTCAGATTACGTTCATGTGTGGTGAGGTGGGTTGGCATACCTGCACTGAATGCACGATTCTGAGGAGGTCAGAGCTGTTAGATCCCACCTGGACCTGGAGCAACTGGAAGTTCTGAGCCATCTCAGTGGATACTGGCATCTCTGCTGAGGTTCTCTGGAAGAGCAGTATGTGCTACTAACCACTGAGCCAGCTCCCCAGCCTCTTAACTCATGCTAAGAAACCATTCCCCAAAGATCATGCTTGTGTCTCAGGAGGGTGACATCCACTGCTGCAGGATGTATTGCTTTACAATGGGGAACTCCTGAGCCATACCTGCTCCTGCATCACCATCCACTAAATAAACACAGCTCCAGGAGACCTGCCATATGAGACACACATGCTCAGGTCATTTTGGTTGCTTGACTGGACTTATGTTCAGAATGTCCCCAGAAAAATACTTATGTCTCTACTTATAAATGTGGCACAGAGAGAGAAATTACCTAGGAGCACTTGGTCCTGGGAATGCTGGGAAGCTGAAAACTCAGTGTACTTGTGAGGCTGCGGGGATGGCTCTGCAGATCAGAATAGTAACTGGGATGTGAAACTAAGAAGTGAACAAATAAAAAGATGCTGAGTATAGTTTATTTTTGAGACAAATACATGAGTACATAGTCACCATATTATATAACTTTGTCTTCCAAGGATGCTATTCTAGGACAAGGAAGTAGCCAAGCATCGGCTCTTTGGATTCATAAGAAATCTTCTGGGGCTGGCCATCAGTCATGTTTAAGAAAATTGAATCCATCTTCCACATGGCTCTAAGTCATCTGCAATACAGATTTGATCATGACATCTCCTCATCTTAGAAACCTCTTGTTGTTCAGCCCTTACTCCATGCTTGGCAGCTCATTGCTGATTGGATGTGGGCTTATTGTCCAGTCCCTCACCCAGACACCACTGCTATCTGGAACAAGAAATACCCCAACTCCCAAGGAAATTCCCAACTCCCACACTTCTGTGTCTGATTCTTACTCCCTTGTCTGGTTGGATTTGTGCGTCCTAACCTAAGCTACTCCCAGATGATATCTACTCTGATATCTTCCCAGGCAAAATTAGTCACCACTTTTAGAATGTACTAGAAACTGATGCAGAGCCCATGCTCACACTCAGACTGTTTCTACAGTTTAGTTACATTGACCTTTGAATCTCCATTGAAACACATGTCTGCCTGACTTTAAGGTGTTCAGTAAGTGAGTGTTCCCATTAACTTCACTGTCTTCTCCCTCCCAGAAGCACTTGTTGTCATGAGAGAGTCAAACCTCTTTGGCTGAGGTGGAGCAGAGTGAGACGTCCCAGTTTATGACCATGTGGGTCTAAGTCATGATGGCTTGTGTCACGTTAATCATGATGGACCTGTCTTTGCAGTGTAGAGGACACAGATCATGTAACCTGGTGTTCTTCTTCCATCTTCTTCCAGTTTCTTTCTCTTGCACACATCCAGAATCTTTTGTGCAGTCAGTGGACAAAAAACTTGGGGCTATCAAAGGACTCAATCCCTTGAATATACCTTGACATGGTGTTGTAGTATGGATGATAATGGCCCTTCTAGCCTCGTGTATCTGAATAACCCGTTCGCAGTTTTTGGAATTTGGGGGAAATATATTGAAATGTATCGAATTGTTGGATGAATTGTATCACAGGGGGCAGGCTAACAGGTTTCAGATGCTGAAATCCTTTCTAGGTAGCTCATTCTCTGCTGTCTCAGGATTGCTTCTCAAGATGTAAGCCTGCAGGCAGTAATTCTCAGGTGTCACACCTGCCTGCCTGCTGCCATGCTCCCCACCACCAGGGACATGGACTCACTCTCTGAAATTGTAAGCCCCACCCCCCCAAATGTTCTTCTATAAGTCATCTTTGTCATGGTGTTCTATTACAACAATAGGAAGGTAAAACACAGGAATATACTCACTTTAAAAACAGGAGGTATGCAGATATGACCACAGTTGCTGGGACAGCACTTCAATTTGCCAGGGCACGATTCATCTCCTGAGCATTTATCAACACAAATGCTAACGCCTATTGGGGAAGTCTTGGGGCAAGCTCCAGGTTTTACTAATTCTGAAATACACAATGGTGGTCATAGAGACTGAAGCAGACAGAAAACAAGGTTGGGAATTGATGCTAGAGATCTGAAGGTTCATCTCCTGCAGGAGACCAGCCTGCTCTCCATCCTTCTTTCCACCCCAGGGCCTCACCAGCTTCAGTCTTGCTCTTAAGCCCAACTGTTGATTCTGGCCCTTGGGAGAGTGTCTTCTCCACAACTTATCTCAGTAGAAGCAAACTTCCTCCACCAAAACAGCCTGTCTTTACACCTCAGAAAATGCCATGGAATCTCTAATGACAGCCACACCTCTCTCAACACAACAGACCCATGCTCCATTTCTGAGCAAGTGATCCCTTCAATCCCATATTTAAGGCACATCTACAAACTAAGGTAGCTGTCCTGATATGTATCACAGCTTTTGTCACATGGAACACTCCCTCTCCTAGTGTATTTCCCTCTCCCTTCCTGTCCTCTCCTCCTCTCCCTCCCCGCCTCTCCTCTCTCTCCACTCTCTTAAATATACAAGATAGGTATAGTGATCACTCCTATAGTCCAAAGGGAATGAGTTTGATCCAAGCAGTGGCCACATGGCTTTACTCTCTGGTTCTTAGCCCAAGGTTGTAATGGGGTTTGAGACCTCTCTGATTTCAGCTTTGGTCCCCTTAACTTACTTTTAGGAGAAGATAGAGCACAGGCAATATTCATGTTCATGGCAATCAAAGTCACCAGAAACAAGACTGTGGCTGTCTTCATGTTGGCTCTGGCTGCGCTGAACTCACAAAATAATTTATAGCCTCAGTTAAGCTAGAAGTATGGGTGTGGGTATAAGCTGTCAATGGGAAAATGTATGAAAACAAGAGCTTTCCAGAAAGGGCCTGCCCATCACCTGGCTCCTTTTCCTGATTCATAATCTCATAATTCATAATTTAGTATGTGCAAATGATAACTACAAAAGAGTCACAAACACATTTCAGTACTCTGTAACCTGTTACACCACGTCTTGGCCCTTGTATGAATTATGAGCAAGGGAAATACTTATTTCTGTGTAGCTCAGCATCTCACAGTGAGCACTAAAGCAGAGACACCCAGTGAGGGTAGTCAGGCCCATCTGTGGCTTCCTGGACATCCAGTAACACAAAAATGTGACATGATTCTAGGACAGATGAGTCTTGTGTCTTTGGAGTTGTACAGATGAGATTCCTAAACTGGGAGAGATCTGGGACCCTCTTAACCTGCAGATATAGGAAATGAAGAAACTCCTAGAAAAGATGGATACTCAGAGACTTCAAACCGACTAGGGTTAGTTAAAAGTAAAAACGCAGGCTCCAAGATGATGGGTGGTTGCCTTTGACCAATGCTTTTCTGTAATTCAGGTCATTATTTAGAAGTCTGCATATGTGATCAGTGGAGAGATGGGAGCCCTAAGAGAACATACAGAGTGTCCTTTGTTCCTGAGCAGAGAGCCTGTCTCTTCTGCTATCCAGGCTATAGACTCTCAGAGACAGAGCTGTAGCTGGACAGTCCAAGAGCTGTAGGAATGGCCCAGACATCATGTGGCTGGTTCTGCAGTGTCTTCTTTTTGTAGGGTTCCTTCTCAGAGTTTAAGGGGGGTTGTTCCATTACATCCTTTGCTCCACGTATTTTCAGTCCTTTCTTCAGATTGTGGATACATTCCTGGTTGTGTGTAACATTCCTCCTTTGTTGTGTGCCTGCTTTGTCAGAAACACAAGCAAATTGATTTGTATTTTTGTAATGTCATAATTTATATAATACCTATTAAATCCCAATATATAGCAGTTTTTTTTTGTTTAGTTTGTTTATTTTGTTTTGTTTTTGTGACATGGTTTTTCTGTGTAGCCCTGCCTGTCCTGGATTTTTCTCTGTAGACCATGATGGTGTGAAACTCAGAGATGCAACTTCCTCTCCCTTCCCACTGCTGGAATTAAAGGAGCTCACTACCACTACTTGTGGTTCATGGAGGATGGTGCGAGGGCTCAGTGAAGCCTGCTTGGCTTAAGATCCAGCAGTTGTGAGGCGAACAAGGAGTCAGACAGCTTTGTTCTCTTTGGTAATTTTGGCCGAGGCAAACACAGGTTCATTTATTCTAACTTTAATCCCTAATATTAACTCAGATGATATACCACACAACACACAATAAACACACCTAACTATATTTATATATGAATATATACACACGTGTTACAGAAAGGACTATGAAAGGTTCACTGGTCACAGCAGAGATCAAGTGGTTTCAGAGTCCCGAGAAACAGAGAAATGTAAGAAAATGTAGAATCTAGATTGTGATGAGATAATAAAGCAGGGTGTATGGGAGAACCTGGAGAAACTGTGGTGGCTGCAAGTGAGACAACTTCATGTCACCAGGTTGAAAGCAAAGCTGTAGAGATGAGTTTATCTACAGAAGCAAAGAACAGAAGCAGGCCTGGATGAAGGAACTGGAGGACAGATGGATGGCAGGTTCAGATGGTGAACAAGAAGAAAGGCAGATGAGGGAACCACATACAAGGAGATAGGTCATCAAATAACAAGGTAAGCCATGAGAGGACCAGGAGCAGAGCCATGATAGACAGAGACACAGGACACCTAACTTTGCAATTTAGTTAGGGTTCGAGTAAGGAAGGATAACGGAGGCTCCCTGTTTCCTGGTGAGATTTTCCTGTGAACAGATGGGTTTGCCTTTTCTTCACTGAGCCCTTGCTCATTCTCCATGAACCACAACAATTTGGAAATAGGCACCAAATAAACCTGGACATGGCTTATACCCCATTCAGAAATCTAGGGGAAGAAGAAAAGCACTTTGAAGTGGTGAGCTTGTGGTGAACTTGAAGGATACGAATGGTTCCAAAACTCCTGAAGGCATTTCTGTTTTGTTCTAAATACCAATATAGACATAAACTGGTGTTTTTAATCTTCTTAAATACTTTTATACTGTTTTAAATTATGTTCATGTGTGGTGAGGTGTGTTGGCATACCTGCACTGAATGCAGGATTCTGAGGGGGTCAGAGCTGTTAGATCCCACCTGGACTGGGAGTAGTTGGAAGTTCTGAGCCATCTCATGTTGACTTTTGGAACAGAGCTCAGGTTCTCTGGAAGAGTAGTGTGTGCTATTTACCACTGAGCCAGCTCCTCAACCTCTTAACCCATGCAAAGAAGAACTCATACACCAAAGTGTAGCTGCCCAGTGCCCATGGACGAACTGAGTTTACCTAAAAGGGGGACTGGAAATGAAAAAAGGTGTATGTGTGGGGGGGGGGGACAAGAAAAGAATGAAGCCAAGACAAGGTTCTGATCAAGACTCCAAGTTTAATAATAAGCACAGCATATATAAAGGGAAAAACCACAAAACCCATCCTCTGCTTCAGCTGGAGTATGTTGTAGAGCAAGGTCAACACAGGCAGCCAAAAAGCTAAGTTTCCATGGAAACCTGTAACTGCAGCCAAGGCAGATCTCTCTGTTCAGGTTGATAAGACCTGTCATGGTAAATGTTCAAGGTCTGCTTAGCCTGCTCAAGGCTGGGAAGGGCCTGCTAGGAAGGCCACAACAAAGGTCATGCTTGTGCCTCAGAAGCTTGATATCGGTTGCTACAGGATGTTATATTGCTTTAGGAAAGGGAATTTCTGAGCTTTTCCTTCTCCTCCTGTATCATAGCCCAGTAAATAAATGTAACTTTGATAGGACTCTCTCTGAGACCTGCTCATGTCATTTTGGTTGCTTAAGTAGACTTATGTTCAAGAATTCTCCCAGAAAATATTCTTATGTCCTCTGCCTTGTCTCTACATCTGGACAGGGCAGAGGGAGAGAATTACCTAGGAAAACCTTGTCCTTAGACTGCAGGGATCCTGAGGGCTCAGTGTTCATGGGAGGCTGCAGGGATGGCTCCGTTAATCAGAAGAGTCAATAGAATGTGAAAATAAGAACTATATGAGAAGAATGCTAAGGATCCATTTTGGACACAGACATATTAGGATGTTGTTACCACAGGATAGATCTTCCTCTTCCAGGGATGCAATTCTAGGTCTGGGGAGGAGCCAAGCATGGGCTCTGTGGATTCAGAAGAAATCTTCTGTGGCTGGACATCAGTCATGCTTATAAAGACCGAACCCTTCCACAGGGCTGTCAGCTGTCTACAATACAAATTTGATCAAGATATTAAAAACATCTAGGTGTTCATCCCTCACCCTGTGCTTGGCAGTTGATTGCTGACTGGATGTGGGCTTGTTGTAGAGCCCCCCCATCCAGACAGCACATTTATCTGGAACAATGAATTCCCCAACACCCAGGCAGGGCCCACATTTCTCCCACCATTGATCCTGCCCCCCTTGTCAGCTGGACTTCATGTATCCTAACTTAAGCTTTTCCTAGTTGATCTCCACTCTGAAATCATCCTAGGCAAAGCTAGTCATCATGGCTAGAAATTACTGGAAACTGGTGCTGAGTTCGTGCTAACACACTGGATTTTTCTGCAGTCTATTTACATCGGCCTTTGAATCTCCATTCTTGCACATGCCGACCTGACCATAAGATAGTCAATAAATAAATGATCCCAATAACTACATTGTCTTCTCCCTCCCGGGAACACATGTTCTCCTGAGAGGGCAAACCTCTGGTTGAAGAAAAAAGGATGATATGCCAGTTTATGGCAATGCCAATGTAGGTGGAGATGGCTTGTGTTCCTTTTGTCACTCTGGGATTGTTTGCAGAATAGAGTACACAGATCGTGCAACTCAGTGTCCTTCTGCCTTTCACTTGCAGCTCTTTTGTCATGGGAAAGACTCTTGTGTGTAAGTAGTGGACAAGGCAACATGGAACTGTCCAAAGAAAGTCACATGGAAACTGGTTCACTCCCTTGAACATACATTGGCTTTCATAGGCTTTTACATTTGAATATTCCATTCACAGTTTTTGGAACTTTAAGGGAAAGAATTAGGAACTGTGGCTTTGTTGATGGAACTGTATTGCTGGGGACAGCAATATAGCTCCATCAACAAAGCCATAGGCTGTCCCCCATACCATTCCCAGATATCTCACTCTCTGCTGCCGTCTCAGGATTGCTTCTCAAGATGTAAGCTTGCAGGCAATGCTCCAGTGTCATGCCTACCTGCCTGCTGCTATGCTCCCCACCATAATGGTCATGGACTCACTCTCTCAAAGTGCAATCCCCCAATAAACTTTCTTCTATAAGTTTCCTAGGGTATCGTGTCCTATCACGATGATAGAAAAGTAAAACACAGGACTATACTCACTTAAAAGATAGGAGTTATGCATTCATAACCACAGCCATTGGGGCAGCACTTCATTGTCCTGGGGCATGATTCATATTCTGAGCATAATTTAAGACAATATCCAACATCTGAGAGAGGCTCAGGACAAGCTTCAGGTTTTTTGAATGCTGAAATATATATACAATGTTGTTTATGGAACCTGAAGATGTCACAAAGACAAGGTTGAGAATTGATGCTAGAAGTCTGAAAACTCATCACATGCAGGAGACCAGCCTACTCTACATCCTCCTCTGCATCCCAGGGCTCTTCCTCCAGATTCACCAGTTCCAGTTTTGATCTTAAGCCCAGCTATTGATGCTGGCCCTTGGGAGAGTATTCTCTCTCAAGAAAAGATAATAGATAATAGAAAAGATAATAGAAAAGATAATAGAGTCTATATGTTTCCTCATGAGATTCTCCCCTGAACAGGACGGGTTTGCCTTTTTATCACTGAGCCTTTGCAGCATCCTCCATAATCCCCGGCAATGCTGAGAGAACCAGCAATCAAACCAGGACATGCTTGTGCCCCATCCAGTTACGGCCAGGTGAAGGCTAAAGCCCCCTCCAGATAACACGGCTCACCTTGAAGGACTGGAGCGATCCCCACATTCTTGGAGGTATTTCACTTAGGTTCTAACTCCTTACATAGACGGGAATTGGTACTTCTAATCTGTGCTTTTTAAAGATATTAAAATTAATTTATGTGTATTGTCATGCACACACACACACACACACACACACACACACACACACACACACACAATGCAGGAATTTGAGAAGGTCAGAGGTGTCAGATCCCTCTAGAGCTGGAATCGTAGGAAGTTCTGAGACACCTGTGCAGATACTGGACACTGAGCTCAGGTATCTCTGGAAGAGCATTATGTCCTATTAGCTACTGAGCCAGCTCCCCAGGTTTTTTTTTTTTATTATTATACTAAGGAGACCCCATATCCCAAAGGTCGTGTTGTACTTCTTAAGCTAGATATCCAGTGCTGCAGCATGTACGGCCTTAGAATTGCCGAGTCCTTCCTGTTCCTCCTGAGTCTCCACCCTGTAAATGCAGCTCTACCCTGCCTGCTCAGTGCAACACGCCCAGTTCATTTCATTTGTTTGACCAGACTTATGTTCACAGAGTGGCCATAGAAAATGTCCTCATGTCCCTGGCCTTGTCTATAATACAGATGTGACAGAAGGAGATGAATTATTGGGAAAACCTTATCCTCCATCTGCTGGGATCCTGAGGGCTCAGTGTTCAAGGGACTCTAAAGGGATAGCTTGCTACTTAGAAGAGTCAATATGATGCATGAAAAAGAGTCCTGAATAAAAAGTAATACTAAGGATAGTTTATTTGGGGCACACACACAATAGGAAGCTGTTACTACATTATAGATTTTCATTCTCTAAAGATGCAATTCTAGGGCCAGGGAGTAGCCAAGCATGGGCTCCATAGATTCAGAAGAAATCTTCTGGGGTTGGACATCAGTCATGCTTATAAAAATCGAATCCATCTTCCACAGAGATTTCAGCTAAAATACAGATTTGATCATGACATTTCCTCTGCTTAGAAACCTCCAGTTCAGCCCTCACTCTCTTTTGGTTATCTCATTGCTGATTGGATGTGAACTCCTTGTAGTGTCCCTCACCCAGACACCTCAGCTATCCCACGCAATCACTTCCCATCTCAAACAAGGGCCCATATTTCTCACACCATTTGATCCTGCCTTCCTTGTTTGCTGGGATTTAGGTGTCCTAACTTAAGCTTCTAGTTGATCTCCACCCTGGCAAAACTAGTCGCCACTCTTAGAAACTGCTAGAAATGGGTGCAGAGCTCATGCTGACAGGCAGCCTGTTTCTGTAGTCTAGTTATAGTGACCTTTGAATCTCCATTCTTGCACAAGCCTTCCTGACTATAAGGCATTCAATAAATGAATGTTCCCATTAACTTCATTGTCTTCTCCCTCCCAGAAACACTTGTTTTCCTGAGACAATCAAACCTGTCTGTATCAGAGAGAGAAGAGTGAGATGTCCTAGATTATGACCATGTGGCCTTAGGTCATGTCGACTTGTGTTCCCTTTAGTCACTGTGAGATTGTTTTTACACAGTAGAGAGCTACTGAGAGTGTAACCCAATGTCCTGTTGCCCACTCTCCTCGCCGTGATGGTCATGGACTCACTCACTGAACCTGTGAGGCCCTAACAAACTGTTTCTTCTGTACATTCCCTTGGTCCTGGTCTTATCACAACAATAGAAAAGCAAAACAAGGAGTGTGCTAACTTTAAAGTGCTGTGGACTAGGAGATATGCGTCTGTCACCACATTCAATGTTACAGCACTTCATTTTCTTGGGGCATGATTCATCTCCTGAGTACTATACAATGCACTTTCACTGTACAACACACTTCCACTGTACAACACACTTTCAAATAATTCCTGGGGGCAGTTTGGGACAAGTTCCAGGTTTTTCTAATGCTGAAATATACAGTGATGCTTATGAAGCCTGAAGACATCAAAAAGATAAGGTTGAATATTAATACCAGAGATCAGAATGTTAATCATGTGCAGGAAACTAGCTTATTCCTTATCGTCCTTTGCACCCTAAGGCTCTTGCCTCAGCTTCACCAGCTCCAGTCTTGCTCTTAAGCCCAACTGTAGATTCTGGCTCTGAGGAGAGTGTCCTCCCCTTCACAGCCTATGATGTCTCAGTAAAAAGACATTTCCACCATCACAGACCCTTTTTTACATCTTAGAAGATGCCACAAAACCTCTAATGACAGCCACACCTCTCATTCCACCAGACCCATGGGTCAACATTGAGCATGTGCTCCCATAAGTCCCGTATGCAAGGCACATCTCCAAACTAGGGGAGCTACCCTGATCTGTATCAAAGCTTCTTTCTGACACCTCCGAGCATCTGTCTCTATAATAAGGAATGTAGAGTGATCACTCTTGTAAGTCAAAGGGAGCAAGTTTGACCCAAGTGTGGACATGACTTTCCCGTGTGCTAGCTCAGCCCTAGGCCCTACTGGGAGTTGAGCCCTCTGTGTTTTCAGCTTGGATCCCCTTAAAACACTTTCTTTTAGGATTAGTCAGAGCACAGGCGATATTCCCGGCCTGGAGAGGACAGTGGTAGCGGCACAGAGTAGGACTCTGGTGTGACTTTAAAGTCTGAAGGTCTCAGGAAGTTGTTTTTTTTTTTTTTTCTGAGACAGAGTTTCTCTGTGTAGCCCTGGCTGTCCTGGAACTCACTCTGTAGACCAGGCTGGCCTCGAACTCAGAAATCCGCCTGCCTCTGCCCCCCAAGTGCTGGGATTAAAGGCATGTGCCACCACCGCCCAGCTTCAGGAAGTTTTAGTTCTCTTTCTGTACTGAAATGCTGATGATAACTTGTAAAAAATCTTAAAAATTTTTCTTGCTCTCTTTCTGAGGGTAAAAAGCTGCTAGCTTGAGCGATTGACATGTGTAGCCTAACAGCAGGGCATTAAATAATGTGGCCTGTATTCTAATGTCAGCAGGAACTGCACAGCTCTAACTTTCAGTCTGCTAGGCAGAAGTCACAAGAAGAAAAAGGAACACTTAGAAAAGTGATTATAGCATTTATTACTAAGTTGTAAAAAGTTTCCTATGAAAGCTATTAAAGAGAAAATTGAAAAGATCCTAAGCGGGGAAAGGAAAAAATTCTTATAAGGGAGAAATTCTTCTCTATCTGTCTCTTATCTCTTTGTACTTAGTACTTATATATCTTTCAGAATACATGATAACATGTTAAAAAGTTCATCACAAGTTCACACACAAAATCAAATCATAAATTGAAATAGAAGTTTACAACAGAGAATGTTTACATGCATATAATTACGAATAATTATCTGGCTAAACATCCATCACCTTCTCAGCTCCACAGGTTCACTGAAGGTTTAAAACCATAACTAAGTTATTAGTGAAGTTTTGTATAGATAAACCCAGTCAATATTTTATCTTCTGTCCTAGCACCTATAATAAACCAGTAGTTCCCTTTTTATAACTTTTGGTTAATTGTTTTACAACCTCTTGGAATGTGCTCTGAGTAGAACAACGTCTGGTTACTATCTAAGAGCAATTAACTGGTGATGCATGGGATATTGGCAGAGTTCTCATTGCAGTTTTGACTATCAGAAAAGAGTCTAATAGAAGTCCCACTAGAAAATAGTTTAATAATCACAGATATAATTTTAGAAATTCTTATAGGATCATAGTTAAGTCTTAAGAAGTCATCTATTTGTCTATATAGCATCACTTCAAGACAGTATTGTGTATCTGCATAGATCTGCTCCAAAGGGGTGTGCTGTTACTTAGTAATTGTTATATATATGTTTAATAATAACAGGAAAAGTATATTAATAACAGGAATCTTTCCTAAAATGAATTCCCTTGTGACCTTATCTAATAAGACAGAACCTGTCACAGATTATATAATAATCTGAAGCAGCCCATCTCAGGACAATCACCTGCTTAGTTATTAGCTTGTCCCAATATGGCTCCTGACAATACTCATCTTTATGGCAATCAAAGCCACCAGAACCAAGACTGTGGCTGTCTTAATGTTGGCTCTGGCTGAGCTGCCCTCACAAAGTAATATATACCCCCAATAAACCTAGAAATGTGAGTGTAGATGGAAACAATCCATGGGGGCGTTCTACAAAAGCAAGAGCTTCCCACAAAGTGCCTTCCTATAATCTGGCTCCTTTGTTTGTTTCATACCTGAATTATCTCTGACTGTTCTTTGTTAGACCCAAATGATAACAATGAAAGAGTCAAGAATACAGTTCTCCATTGTGTTACTCATTACTTCACACCTTGGCCCTTATATGAATGATGAGAAAAGAAAATATTTCTTTCTGTGTGGCACAGTGTCTCAGAGTGAGAGCTGAAGCAGAGAGGCCTAATGAGGATTGTCAGGGCCCATCTGGGTTTCCTGGACATCCAGTTACATAAAGATGTAACATGATTCTGGCAGAACTGGTAGTTGTGTCCTTTAGAGCTCTACAGATGAGAGTCCTGTACACTGTGGAATCTGGGCCACTCTTATGTGCAGAGGTAGGAAATGAAGTCACTCCTGGAAGAGATGGATATGCAGACTTCAAACTGACTAGGGTCAGTTGAAAGTCAAGAGGCAGGCTCCATGATGATGATTGGTTGTCTTTGACCAATGCTTTTCTATAAGTCAGAGCTTTATATAGAAGTCTGCATATGTGAGCAGTGGAGGGATGGGAGCCCTAGGAGATCATGCAATGTCCAAGATGCAATGTTCTTTGTCCCCAAGCAGTGACCCTGCCTCTTTTGCTGTCCTTACAGTAGACTGCCAGAGACAAAGCTGTAACTGCACAGTCCAAGAGCGATAGGAATTCTCCAGACATCATGTATCTGGATTTGTAGTGTCTCTTCTCTCTTCAGGGTCCTTCTCAGGGTTTGAGGGTTTTGTTTGGTCACATGCTTTGTTCCATGTGTGTCCAGTTCTTCCTTCTGATTGAGGAGACATTCCTGGGTGTCTGGAGCTTTCCCCTTCTAATGTGTGGATGTTATGTCAGAACAGGCAAATTCATTTGTATTTGTTTTTAATGTCATAATTTATGCCATAACCCTATACTCACAACAGATAGCTGTGTTGCGTTATTTTTCCTACACGGGGCTTCTCTATGTAGCTCTGGCTGTCCTGGATGTTGCTCTGTAGATCTGGCAGACCTCAAACTCAGTGCTCCACCTGCCTCTGCCTCCCCAGTGCTGGGATTCCAGAATTGTACTATCGCCACTTTGCTTAAGACATGGCAGGTATAATGAAAGCAAGTGTCTAAACAGTTCTGCTTTCCCTGGGAACCCTAGCCAAGCATATAGGTTTTTTATTCTCAACTAAATTACTAATATTAACTCTCAGATTACATATTACACAACACACTGTAAATACATCTCTCTTTCTATACACACATATGTACATATATACATGTGTTACAGAAATGGCTGTAATATGTTCTGGCTGTCAAAGGATTTAAGAGGTTTCACAAGTCCTGAGAAGCAGAGAAACAAAGAAATGTAAAAAGAATCTAAATTGATGAGATAACAAAACAGATTGATGAGACCACTTCATGTCACCGGCTTAAAAGCAAAGCTGTAGTGTTGAGTTTAGCTGCAGAAGCAAAGAGCTGGACCAGACCTGGATGAAGGAACTGGAGGACAGAGAAGTGGCAGGTCCAGATGGGTGAACAAGATGGGATACAGATGACAGTAGAGTTGCCTTTATCCATAGAAGATGGATATCATAGGAACCAAACTGGAACTCCTGGGAAAGTTATCCATTTTTGTCCTGTTGATCCTTGACACATATACTAAGAGGTAAGACAAGAAGTTAGTTATGGGGCCTTCCCAATGCCTTTTATAGACTCAAAGTGATGAATTATGCCACTTCCTCAGTGTCATGTGTCCAGTAGGCTTCCAGCCTGGCTTTTCTGATACAATGTAATTCTGTGTGCCCCTTCTATAACCTTATTTCACCCAAATAAATGTACAGAGTGCTCCACTCCCTACTCCTAAGAATGAATCATTTGTTTGCCAGTGTGGTATGGGTGGTGTCAGACAGATGCCATCATTCACGTGTCTACCTAAGCTCACAGTTATTCTTCATTCTCAGAAATCAAATCAAAAGCTGCAATCCAGGAGGTTGTTGTACCAATTTGAAAACCAATTGTCTTACACACTGTGGAGAATTTAGGATAGATCACAGTCTGTTCTCAACACTTTCTGAAGAGTCAGTGGTTTTTTTGGGTAGCTTATAAGAGCCTTCTATCTTACTTTTTTTATAGCCCTTGCTTATTATTTATTATCACTGGTGGATGGTGGCTTGTTTACCCTTTTCCTTATGCCTCTTGTCATAGCTGGGACCATGCTTGTTCAAAAGGACTTTGAGTAGGACAAGAGGTACAGAGCTCCAACATGACCTAGGAGGACATTGTGAAATACTTGGCACAGCATCAGGGCTAATTCCCAGTGGCCCTAAGTGCTAAGATGCACCTAATCAGATGCCAGCAGAGGCAAAGTATATGTGGGAAGCATCAGAGAAGGCAGGGAAGAAAGTAGGGCATCAGATTGTTCTCAATGGAAGAAAAATGCCAGGAGGATATTATGTTTATCTTGTCAGCAAGAGGAAATTTTTTGCCACCTGAAGAAATGGAGATTGGAGAGCTGGGTTCATTTATGGAAAGAATAATGTTAGACTTTTCTATATCAGTGTTGGTGAGTAGAGAATGTACAAGCATCTCATGAAGCAGCCCAGTCTTGTGAAGTTTACCAAAGTTGTTTCTAGCAACTCCTATTTAGGGAACTAAATAAAGAGAAGAAAGAGTGACATTCTCAAAACATGTGTGAATTAAATTTTGTCATAGAGGCTTGTAGGAAGCCTCCTGCTTTTCAGGATAAATTCGAGGAAGCAAAGTCAAGGCCTGGGTAAGTGCTCGTTTCTTGTTGCTTATGTTGTCCTAGTTCCTGACATTTTCTGAAGGCTGACAAATATCTGAATGCACTCCTAAGAGTGACAGCTGTCACTCTCCAGAAAGAAATGAGATGCATGGGGGGATGGAGCTAGGAGGAACACTTACTTTTGGTTGGATATATTTTAATTCCTTTGGGTTTCATGTAATGTCTATTATTACCAATTATTTCCCAAGCTCCCTTTCAATATCTATAAATAAATAAAGATGTTTTGAGACAAATACAAAGGAAGGTAATTTATGACAACCACCCCAGCACTGCAGAAGGTTCTTGGTGAACTGCTTTACAGGGAGAAAGGTGAAAGACAGCCTTCATTATGCAAACACACGAAAGTGAACACTTCATCAGAACTACAGATAAACATACTAGATTATGGAAAGAAACAACCATGCCCAACACAGTAACTCAGCTAACCCTCAAAATTAACACAGGAGGAAAAGAAATAGCAATAAGCCAGCAAAACAAAAGATCATCTAACATATCTATAGGAGACAAAAAAAATCCTGTTCTATAATTAACAGTAAATGACTGTCTTAGTTAGGGTTTTACTGCTGTGAACAGACACCATGACCAAGGCAACTCTTATAAGAACAACATTTAATTGGGACTGGCCTATAGGTTCAGAGGTTCAGTCCATTATCATCAAGGCAAAAACTTGGCAGCATCCAGGCAGGCATGGTTCAGGACAAGCTGAGAGTTCTACATCTTCATCTGCAGGCCTCTAAGAGAAGACTCACTTCCAGGTAAATCGGGTGTGGATCTTAGGGCCACACCCACAGTAACACACATACTGCAAGAGGGCCCACACCTCCTACAAGTGCCACTCCCTAGGCCAAGCATACACAAACCTGAACCACAATGACCTTAACTTAACACTAAAAAGATACAATTCTATGTGATCTCCAAGAAACACACGTATAAAAAAAAATCATACCAAAACTTACTATCAAAAGTTGGAAAACCAACTATCAAGCAAATGAAAAACAAAAAAAGCAGTCTACTTTTATCAAAGTAAACATCAAACCAAAACTAATTAAAAGATATTTTTTAAAAAGGACACTCCATGTTAGTTAAAAGGATAATTCATCAAGAAGATATAACATCTGTAAATTCTATGCAGCAAATATCGGGGCCTTGGATTTCATAAAACATACAGTAGAAGACATGAATGGGGCACATAAGTCCTGACACAATAATGGTGGATACTTTAGTATTTCATTCTTAGAAAGGTAGTCTAAGCTAAAACAAAGAAACTCCTGAGCTAAAATACTCTATGAGTGAACTGGACTTTATATCTCTGTCTCTGTCTCTGTCTCTGTCTCTGTCTCTGTCTCTGTCTCTATCTCTATCTCTATCTCATCTCTATCTCTATCTCTATCTCTATCTCTATCTCTATCTCTATCTCTATCTCTATCTATCTCTCTATATGTGTGCATATATATATAAAACATTTTTTTTCACTTAACAGAGATGGAGAGATGGAATACAATTTTTCTTAGTAGCACTTGGAATCTTTTCTAACATCAATTATATCACAAGAAAGAAGTTAAGTCTTAACAACAAGAAAAATTGAGATAAATCTTTGTCTCCTATTAGACCACAGTGCAATAAAATTAGAAATCAACAAAAAAACGAAACTACAGAAACCATAAAAACATGTGAAGACTAAATAATACATTTCAAATGTAACAGTGAGTAATTCAAGACATCAGAGAAGAAATGAAAATTTTCTAGAGACAAATAAAAATGAAATCATATTCTCTCAGAACCCTTGAGATGCAGTCAAGGTAGCCTTAAGTGGACAGTTATAGTATGGTGTGCGTATTAAAACGTATCAGAGTTGTCAAAGAAACACCCTAATGATGCATCTCAATACATCTTAATGTTGAAAAACATTAAGCAATCAGTCCAAACCACAGTAGACAGCAAGAAATAGTAAAGATTAGGGGACACGTTAATGAAATAGAGATTTTAAAAAATCAATACGCAATGCCAATTAAATAACAAGTTGGTTCTTTGAATAAGTTAATAAAATTGACAAACCCTTAGCTAAATTGTCAAGAGAGAGAGAGAGAGAGAGCAGAAAAAGATACAAATTAACAAAATTAGAGATCAAAGGAGTAACTGACCCATGCGAAATTGAAAACATCATTAGAAATGACTATGAAAATTTATACTAAGGAAAAGCTGGATTGTCCAGCCAGAATAAATAGGAGAACTTCTAAATTCATATCATGTACCAAGGTTAAGCCCTGAAGATATACATAACTTAGACAGGCCCATTATAAGCAATGAGATTGGGGCTGTTCTTAAAAGACTCCACTCAAAGAAAGGCCCTAGGACCACACAGATGTACTGCTGAATTTTAGCCAACTTTAAAAGAAGTCCTCAAACAAACTCCTCTTAATTTTCCCGCTAGGTATATATAAGTTAAGGAAAACTATCAAATTCATTCTATGAAGCCAATATTGTCTTGATACCAAAACCAGGTCAAGATATTACAAAAACAAACAAACAAACAAACAACTCTTCAAACCAATATCTTTGATGGACATATAAGTAAAGCCAAGGACATAATTTTTTCAAAGTCATTTGACAGAGTTCAACAGGCCTTCATGATAAAAGTTCCAGAGACTTTAGGAATAGATCAAACATACTTCAAAAGAATAAGGCTGGGCTGGAGAGATGGCTCAGTGATTAAGATCTCTTCCAGAGGTCATGAGTTCAATTCCTAGCAACCATATGGTGGCTCACAACCTTCTGTAATGGGATCTGATGCCCTCTTCTGGTGTGACTGAAGACAGCTACAGTGTACTCATATACGTAAATTGAATAAAAAAATTAAGAAAAAAAAAAGAATAAGGTTATATACAACAAGCCTATAGACAACTTTATAATAGGAAGAGACAGACTGAGAGCATTTTCTCTAAAATCAGAAATATGACAAGGATGTCAGCTCTCCTTGCTCTTACTCAATATATCTCTTAAGTCTTAGCTACAAAAATCAGGCAAGAAAAATACTTTAAAAAGATAACAGTAAGAGAAGAAGAGGTCAAACCATTCTATTTGCAATTGTACTGAGTCTACTAGAAAACTGAACCCAAAACACAATAAGGTTGCAAGATACATGTATATATATGTGTGTATGGGTGGATGTGTGTGTGTGTGTGTGTGTGTGTGTGTGTGTGTGTGTGTGTGTGAATGCACACAGGCAAGAAAAGATGTGGAAAGAAAGGTACCTTTATTCACCATTGGTGAAGTTGCAAATTAATACAGATTAGCAGAAACCAGTTTGAGATTTCTTTAAAAAAAAATAAAAATTGTACTACTGTATGACCCAGACATTTTATCCCTGGACATATATACCCAGAGGATTCCATGCCATATGATACCATAGGGATACCTGCACCCCTATGATTACTGGAAAGAGAATGTGAGAGCGAGGCTCTGAAGGGAGGAGAGTAGTCCTGGCTGGCACTCAAATGTTACTCTAGAAGTCATAGAAAACTTCCCTTGCTCCGCCTCCCATAAAACCAGTAACCTGGAGAAAGTTCATGTGCAAAGCTAAGCAAGTAGATAAGTTTTCTCATGGTAGACTAAAAAAGGAGGTCACATGCCAAGAGAACGGAGATCCCTGAGTTTTATATGATGTAACAGGTGGATTCTCACAGGGAAGGCTCCATGCAGTCCTTTGTTGTTCCTGGGTGAAGTGGTCCCGCCTCTGTGGAACTAACTACCTCCAGTTTGCCCAGGGCAGGGCCTTAATGGGACAAGAACTAATTATGAAGGAGGAGATCCCGATTCCAGCCCTAACCTTGCTCTCTCAGCAACAATGCACATGCAAACAGGCCCTGTTTACTCTAGGCCTCATCTGATAAATTAAATGATGGATTGATTCTTCTCCACCTAAGAATTCAGGACTCCCAGATGCCACAGGAGTCTTAAGAAGAGCTGTGCTTTCTGAGGACCAGGTGCCTTCAGGGAAGACAGCCCTCATCTTCAACTGTTGAAACAGAGCCTTATCTTGAGATACCCTCTCTGAGTCCACCTCTCTGAAGTACACTCACCTCACTTTGGGGTACCCCTTAGGGATGTCTGACTTACTTTCTAGAATGTTCCATTCTCTTCCGCACTTGTAGAGACCACCGTCAGTGACTCTTCAACTATCAACTGTACCAATTTCCTATTGCTGCTATAATAAATCATGATAAGTTTGGTGTCTTGAAACAAAAGACACTGAGTTCCTTAAACTTCTGGGGGTCAAAGGTCCAAAATTAGTTTCACCAGGCTGCTTTCCTTTGGGGGCTCTGGGGGAGAAATCACTTCCTTACCCTTTCCAGCTTCTAGAGCTGCATATTTAATAGAAAAAAATCTGTGTTTGCTTGTATGTATGTGTACATACACATACACATACACATACACATACACATACACATACACATACACATACACATACACATACACATACACATACATATACATATACCATATGTGGTGCCTGGTACCTGTAACCATCAGTACATGTGAATGATGTGATGGTGAATGATGTGATGAAGATGCTGAATTTATTTTTTTTCTGTTGCATTTCATTGAAATTTAAGTAGACACATCATCAGTAGCTAATATATTGGACATCTCAGATACAGACAGAGGAAACCAGAAGCCAAAAGTTGTTTGCTGCCAGCCTGTCAGACCTGCTTTAGGTCTGTTTCTATAGAGTAGCTGGGATGCTAGCAATGGCTGAATGTGGGATAAGGAAGAGAATTGTGCTTGTTGCTTTCACTTTTATACAAACAGCAAGGCTGAAATGGCTCTCAAGGCCATCTTCTTCTTGTCTGTGTTACTCAGGGAGTCCTCCCTTTGGGGACCACACAAGTGTCTCACCAGGAAAGCCCAGTACAGGGTACTGACCTGTGAGTTGACACTGGCTGCAATGCTGCTCCGCCACACACTGAGTAGCCTTTGCCAAATATTTCCTAGTCTTTAGTCTCTGTTTTCACAAAACAAGAGTTAGACCAGATGGCCTAAGGGTTCCTTTATCAGCTTCAACACACTTCGAGTCTATGAACCAGCAATCAGACCTACCATTCATTCAATTTTACTGTTCTCTCTGGCCTATGTAAAGTAAGTTTTGACTAGGAATTATTAAGTAGTCATAGCTTAGGCCACTGATATTTTAGAGCCAAACCGGACACTCTGGTTTCTATCGTTCCATTTGCTTTACGGCTTAGATTGGTGACCAATGACTAATATGAACTTCAGAAATCCTTGTCCCCTTTCTGGCTGCACTACACTCCCTCCCCTCTGAATTGTACTGTAGCCCGATTCACAGTCCCACCCGCAACCCGGAATGTCACCTGATAACCCTTAGGATCAACACTGTCCCTCTGCATAACTTTTTCACAATGCTTCCCAAGCAAACCTACGAGCCTCAGAAATTCCTGTCTCTTTGCAACTCGGTTTCTTCATTTGTAAAACGGTGGGTACCGGTCCCCAACTCTCACAGAAGAGCTAGGGGAAGGACTGAAGGAGCTGAGGGGATTGCAACCACATAAGAAGAACATAGCAACTAACCATACCACCCAGAGCTTCCAGAGACTAAATCAACAAAGAGTATACTTGGAGGGATCCATGGCTCCAGCTACACATGTAGCAGAAGATGACCTTATCTGGCATCAGTGGGAGGGGAGACTCTTGGTCCTGTGGAGGTTTAATGCCCCAGCACAGGGGGATGCTAGAGTGGTGAGGCCGGAGTGGGTGAGTGGATGCATGAGCACCCTCATAGAGGCAAAGGGAGGGGGGAGAGGAGGGATGGGATGGGGTGGTTGTGGAGAAGTTACCAGGAAGGGGAATATCATTTGATATGTAAATGAATAAAATGATCAATAAAAATAAGATAAAGTTCTCATTAGAAATATTGGCAGAATTTTTGAGAGCAAGAGCCAAGAGCACTTGTTAAGGTTTCAGCATTTACTCTGTCTCGTTGCCTTTGAAAACTGAGGCTTATACCTAATAGCACCAGGCGGTTTCAACCCAAATCAGAATCAAGGTAGAAATCACAACTATATCTTAAAAGAAAGATTTATTATGAAAATGCATGAAATCAATTGCACAGTCATATATCTACAATAGCAGAGAAACAGCAATGGTGGACTGTCTCCACGGGAGACATGTGTCCTTTAATGAAACATAAATAACAGAAATAATACCAAACAAAATAACGAAGTCTAAACAAAAATTTAAATTAAGAAGAAGGACAGGAAATCTGAACGTCAGGAGCAAGGTAGTGAGAAGTGTCAGGACTGAGGAGGCCTTTCCTGAGGTGGCTCCTCCTGTCCTGAGTGTGAAACTGCTCAGTTCAACTCCAAGTCACTCACGTACTCACTGACCCAGGGTTCGCTGGGGTCAGCACAGACTTGCCTGCCTTTTCTGGTCAGGAATCTGTAGAAGGAAGAGAAGACAGATGAGAACCCCATGGAACCTGAGAGGATATCTGCCACTGTCCTTCGCCTCAAGGCATATGCCTATGCCCTTGAAATCAAGGCATAGAGACAAGTTTATACCAGAGAGAAAGTTGACTCATAATCTGACTTCCAGCCCACCACTTCCCTCTATTGGCTGTTAATTCTTAAGGAAACAGGAGCTTAAGGACTAATGACTGCCTGATAGACTCTATTTTATAGCAGACTTGGGAATCTTCTTCTGCTTGACCATTGTATGGGTAGCCATGGTAGATCATCCTTCCTGGATGACTCTACATTAGACTTCCTGTAACTCTGACCCATGGACGTAGCTGCAACTTCATGGGTTCCCTTTATTACAAAACAATGGGTTTGATAATCAATATGAATATGTCTCCCAACTTTTTAAATGACCTTTCTACATGCTTTTCTAACACAGTTTAAGCAATCTATCTAAATAGTATGCATCATCTTCTGTTTCCACTTTCGAAGTGTGTGGCAACTTCCTCCCCAAACGCCATCCCCTGCTCCACACTTTACTGACCATCCAGCAACTACCAGAACCTCATGACCTCACTGGTCTTCAACCAGTGAGGTTGGCAGAGCTTCAACCCTTACAATTGACCCCTGTCATTGTCACCTGAACCTGGCCCTTTTTCAGTCTTGCCCTCATCCCAGTATGTACTTACACCACAGCTGGCTTGGAGCAAAGGCTGCTGGTCTCATAGTAATCTGTCACAAAGTCTCGATGAAGCTTCCGGGAGATGTAAGAGAAACAGCAGGAAGTTGGAGGGTCAGAGCCCACTGGAAGGAAAAGTAAGGGTAAGGTCCAAATTGTGCCAGGCACTGCTCACTATAGATCTTCACTGAGCATTCCTATGGATGACTAGGACTCAAAACATGGTCCCTTGAATCCATGGTCATCCACCCAGAATGAGACTTATACTCTAACAACATAGTTCTCAAAGAAGAAGGGGGAAAATATCTAGAAGATTGAAACTAGATCAAAACTCAGAACACCTCTCAATTGGTTCATATTAAAGGTGAGGAAATCAAGGCATAAAGACAAACAAGTTTAAACCGAGACAAAGCTGATTCAATATCTGACTTCCAGCCCACCATTTCCCTCTGTTGGCTGTTAATTCTCAAGGAGCTTAAGGATTAATGACTGTCTGGTAGACTCCATATTTAGCAACCGACTTGGGAATCTTCGCAGCTCCCTTTGGTTCCCCACTATTGGGCTGACCCCAGCTGGAAGACTGGACCCAGTAGAGCTGGAAGCAGCTGCAAGAGTTGACTTACTTGGTGCTGAGAGCACTGGAGCACAGAAGGCAGCCACCAGCAGGAGGAGAGAGAGGGCAGACACGCAGAACTTCATGGTGTTACTGGGGGGAGAAGATTGCACAGAGCTGGGACTGCAGGGCCCAGAAGCTTCAGAAGCTAGCTGAGTGCTGTGCTGATCTGAGTTGGGAACCCCTCTTTATAGGGGACTCTGGGGCCTAAGACATGGGTTGGGGTTGCAGGAAGGAAAACGGAATTTCATGAGTAAAGATGATGTCATGGCATCAAGAAAGAAACTGAAGTTGGCTGAAAGTAAGGAGTTCCTGACAGACTTGTCTTCCTCCAACAGTGACATCACGGAAGAGAAAGGAGGGAGATGCAGGGGAGAAGTGGGGTACATGCTGGAGGGGGAAGTGGTACACCAAAGTTAGTGACTGAGGCGGGGAAGGAGGGTTGTGAACCCGAGAGGAAGGAAGCAATGTTCACACCTGCTAGCAAAGGCTTGTGGATAAAAATTCACTGCACTTGGGGGTCGGCACCTCCAGGCAGTGGAACCTTCATGTCATTCTTTCCAGGGTGACTGTGATCTCCAGAACAAACATAAGGTGTGACCACAAGAGAGAAGATACTGACCACTCCAGACTCTTCCACACACAAAAATACCATTCGATCAGCACCATTCAGAAGGGTTGGTTTAGCCTATCTAGAACAAGGAAGGGAGAGAAAAGATAATAGAGATTTCAGGACATTTTATTGGAATGATAAGAGAAACAGCTTGGAAGTTTGGAAGACCCAATGAATGTTCTAGTGCAAATAAGAATTGATACCTAGTGATAGCGTTTGCTGCAAACAGAATGTGTAGCCAACCTAAGCATATGGTGTTTTCTAGCCAGTCTCTAGGAAATGCCTCATGTTCCTAGCTGCCGGGGACCTATGTAGAAGATACAGTCTACCAAGGCTGGGAGGGTTGGGGGACAGTCAAACTCAAAGTAAGGCACACAAAGGGAACTGGATGGCTGACCCAAGGTCTTGCTCACCTTTAGTTCAATTACCCTGACGCATCTGCTTGCCCTAGACCTCACACTGCAACATGCTTCTCTCAGAAAAAGAAAACATAGAGTAAAACAGGAAAGCCAGGTCTCCTCGGTGCTTCCAAGTCAAAAGCTGGAAGGGACAGAGCAGCACCCTGGGGTACTTCACAGTCATTTCACAGAGCACAAGTTTGTCCTCCCTTATTGGTCCTCTTCTCCCAACACACAGACTGCACCCACCCCTCTGCTGTGCTTTTGGTCCTCAGCCTTGCCTCCCAGGACTTGTGTTCTGTGTTCCCTGCAGCACACAAGCTAGTCTTTCTGATGAGCTTTCTGGGTTGATGGAGAGTCACGCTCACACATCAAAAACGTGTGTCTTGGACTCTTAGGTTCTCATGGACTTCATTTCCCATGGCATTTCAGTTCAGCCCAACTTCCTGTTCATCTGCTGTTTGTCAGAGCAGAGACAGTAGAATAAAGCTTCATTATTCCCTCAAGGAGACCTTAGTCTATTGATGGCATGGACAGTCCCATGAGGGGGAGTAAGGAGACACATGAGAGGTTGCACCGAGGCATCAGAGAGTCTGAGGGCGAAGGTTATCCTTAGTGTGTAGATTCCATCTACCAGGCTAAGGAGGAGCCTCTGCCTACATTAGCTTGTGTCTTTTTTTTTTTTTTTTTTTTTTTGAGATAGGGTTTCTCTGTGTGGCCTGGGCTGTCCTGGAACTCACTCTGTAGACCAGGCTGGCCTCGAACTCAGAAATCCGCCTGCCTCTGCCTCCCAAGTGCTGGGATTAAAGGCGTGCACCACCACCGCCCGGCTAGCTTGTGTCTTTACCGCCTTTTGGCAGAGGGCTGTGGAGCCACCTGCTCTGGGGCACTGAGGATGGTAGACAGGAATGGATGACTGATCTGTGAGGAGGAGTCTTATTGTAAGCAGAGCATCCTCAGAGAAGATGAAGGAAGACTTCTAGAAGATTAGAATTGGAGTGAATCTCAGACTACATCACATTGCCTTCAAGGCACAGAGAGGACCCTCTTAACCTGTAGTGTGGGTCAGAGCCCATTGGCAGTCTAACTTTAAACTGGTCCTTTCTTCCAGTGGTTATTTACTCTCAGAAAGTGGGAGCTCAAGTATTAGGACAATCTACAGGGTACCAGAGGGCAGTAGACTCTTGGGAGAGATTAAAGATCCATTGAGGAAGCAGAGATGTCCATGTGAACAGCCTGGCCTCTCTCTGGGACAGTGTGAGGGTTAAGACTGTTAAGGAGATCACTGAACATTGGGAGCTAAGAGTGAGCACAGGCTTGGAATTCGGGTGTTAATAGAGGGCAAATTCTGAGATGGGGAAGCCAAGGTAGCTGAGACACAGAGCCATTTTGCTAAGACAAAGAACCAAGAAGCGATATTGCCAGCACAACATCTCAGTCACTTTAGGAAAAACGGGAGCAGACACTGAATCGTGGATAGAAGAGACAAGTAGATGGTTATGCAGAGCAAAGGTTCAGAATGGCATCTGTAGCAGAGGGCACCAGCTGAAGCAGCTCATTAGCAGCTGCCAGACTCTGGGCACCAGACCATAGTCACCAGCCACAGCCTGTTCCTTTGCTGTCCTGGGTTGAGGGCAGTGACTTCAGAGCATGTTAAATTCCTGAGCGAAGCACCCAGTCTTGCCAATGTTGGGAAACTTCAGGCATTTCTTAGGAAACCTCTTTCTTTGGTTGAGGTTTGTACATGTGTTTCTACCCTCTTCCCAGTCACCTGAGAGGAGAGGGAAGGGGAGGGAGGAGACATGACAGGGTTGGGGAAGGGGTGTCACAGGGCTAAGAAGAATTAACAGTAGACAGGGTCCATGTATACTTGTGTCAAACTATCAAAGAATAGATAAGAGAAAAAATCTGAAGTCTGAACTTTTAAAAGAAAATTACATTGGTCTGTTTTCCTTCTATCAAAAAAAAAAAAATGTGCGGTTGCTGTAAAAATTTTACAAACTACTGGATGACACAAATCCTCAAATCCTTAAGATTTAGGGTGACTTAGAATTCTCTGTCATTATGTACTGAGTTTTAGCTGTCAGTACTTCACATTCTTTCTCAAATCAGCATGCCTTCATATTGCTAGTTAGCATCTATCAGGGGTATTAAGGACTTAGTCATTAACTGAGACACATATTGAGGAATTTATGGCATTCCATTGCCTGGAAGTACTAACACTTGGATTTAAGAATTCTACAATTACTTAGGTAACTCCTAAGTTAAATTGTTTTTAATTAAAAAAAAAAACTTGGAACTTACAAAAATGTAAATGATAGTAATTATGGTTAGCACTTAACACAGCACTTACTATGAGCCAGTGATAGCCTGAGTACTAATGTATTTCATTTTCTCTGTGGTCTTCTTTAGTAGGTATCGTTATTAATCCCTGTTACTCATGAAAGCACTGGCACAGAGAGGTGAATAAACAACAGGAAAATGCATAGCTGATACCATACAGATTGGGAAATGAAACCAAGGAAGCCTGGCTCCAAGATAAGGTCATCAGAAAAGGAAATTCACTTCATTATAAATGTCTGTCAAAAGCTTAACGGCCACATCTTGTCAGTATACTGCAGTTCTCAGTTCATGTGATTTTGAGAAATAGAATCCATGAACGTCTCTCTCTTTTTTTTTTTTTTAAGTCTTAGAAAGTGTGGTAATTTTAGGAGTAGTTTTCAAAGAGATGGGAGGGCAGCAAATGGACATATGTGAAATGAAAGCAGAGGGGCCGGTAGAAGATTGGGGACAGCAGGGGATGGGAGGGGACAGCAGGGGATAGGAGTCAAGAAAAAAATAATCTACATTTAAAGATGTTCATAGCAGCCTTATTTATAATAGCCAGAAGCTGGAAAGAACCCAGATGTCCTTCAATGGAGGAATGGATACAAAAAATGTGGTACATCTACACAATGGAGTATTACTCGGCTATTAAAAATAATGAATTCGAGAAATTATTGGGTAAATGCGTGGAACTAGAAAATATCATCCTAGGTGAGTTAACCCAATCACAAAAGAACACACATGGTATTTACTCACTGATAAGCAGATATTAGCCCAAAAGCTGGGAATAGCCAAGACTCAACTCACAGACCACATGAAGCTCATGAAAAAGGAAGACCAAGTGTGGATACCTCGGTCCTACTTAGAAGGAGTAACACAAATACTCAAGGGAGCAAATATGGAGGCAAAGTGTGGGACAGAAACTGAAGGAGGGGCCATCCGGAGACCATTCCACCTGGGTATTCACCCCATGTGCAGTTACCAAAGGTAGACGCTGATGTGGATGTCAGGAAGTACATGCTGACAGGAGCCTGATATGGCTGTCTCCTTAGAAGTCTGTAAGAGTCTGACATATTCAGAGGCAGATGCTCACAGCTTACCACTGATCTGATCAAGGGTTTCCCAATGAAGAAGCTAGAGAGAAGACTGAAGGAGCAGAAAGGGTTTGTGGCCCCATGAGGAGAGCAACAATACCAACCAACCAGAGCTTCCCAGGGTCTAAACCACCAGCCTGGGAGCACATAGGGAGGGACCCATGACTCCATCTGTACATGTAGGGGAGGATGGCCTTGTCGGGCATAGGTGGGAGAGGAGATCCTTGGTCCCATGAAGGCTGAACACCGAGTGGGGAGGAATTTGAGGGTGGGGAGGTGGGAGTGAGGGGGTAGATGGGACACAACCTCATAGAAGCATGAGGAGGGGGAATGGGATAGGAGGTTCCTGGGTGGTGGGGGGAATGGAGGGTAAGGGGATAAAATCTGAAATGTAAATATAATATCCAATATAAATAAATAAATAATGCCTTCCAGTATCCAAAGATACTGCATGCCCTCCAGGAACCAATATTCATCCAAAGTATAATCTTTATATAAAAATGACAAAATTATGTGATTGTTTTCATCTTCAGTAAGTAGTAAAATTATGGGGCTGGAGAGAAGATGCCTCAGTGATTAAGAATGACTTAATCACTGGCTGCTCTTCCAGAGGCCAAGAGTTCAATTCCCAGTATCCACATGGCAGCTCACAACTGTATAGGATTTAATTAGCTCTTCTGGTGTGGAGACAGACATACAGACAAACCACTCATATACATAATATAAATAAATAATAAATAAATAAATAAATAAATCTTTCAAAAAATAGTAATATTTTATGTATACCAAAAAATAGACATTTCTTTTATTTGTCCTAAATATGGCTGCCCATGGTTGCCATGGGATGGGCCTGTACCCATGGTGTTTCACTATGCCCTATGCTTTGCAGAAAAGAGATGCTTTGCCCTGCATAGCTGGTACTCATCACAGAGCTGCCACAGTTCACAGAGGTGTGGTTTTGATGGTCAACAAGTCTGAAGAACAGGGTTCAAAACCTGGTAGGCTGGCAGGGGCCAGGTCACAGGGAAGTTTCCATGTCACTGGAAACAATGAAGTGGAGTTGAAGAACGTTCAAGAAAGAGGAGACTGTCGGGCTTTAGCAAGATCTCTTTAGCAAAGTTGGAAAGAAACCTTGCTTCTAATTTGCTGCTTATGGCCCTGCTAAGTAACCAGAGGGCTGACCTCAGCAGCGTTTGTGGGTAATGAGCAACTGCAGAGCCCTGCCTCTTTTTTTCTTTTCCTTAAGATAAATTACTTGAGTTTTTTTCATTTTGTTTTGTTTCTAAAAGATTTCTTTTCTTTTTAATCATACACATGTGCGTGTCTATGTGCACCTGATAGCAGGTGCACATGAAAGTCAGAAGCATCTGATAGCTCTGGAGCTGAAATACATACAGGTGGTTGTGAGCTACCCAGCATGGATGCTGGAAACTGAATGCAGATCTTCTGCAAGAGCTCTTTCTTAATGGCTGAGTCATCTCTCCAGCAACTGCACTCCACCCTCCCACACCTCTACCTGTTGCCACCACTCCCTGCTCCCTCTGTTGCCTACTGCCACAGCCCCTCGGTTTTAATTCCCAGTATAGACTAGTGTAGGTGACTGAATAGATGTAAGAAGTTGTGGGAGCAGAGAATGTGACTTCATGGTTTTGGGTTTGAAAGCTTGAAAGGACAGGATGTCTTCATGAGATAGATGATTCAGGATTAAGGGAATAGATGGAGTCCAGTATATACAACCTGATCTACACACACACACACACACACACACACACACACACACATACACCAGAGGAAATGGAAAGAAAACAGGCAGGAAATAAAGGACTCACTGCAAGAGGAAGGGATAGCATCACTGAGTCCTTGTCTCCTGGATGTGAGAAAGGGGCCTGACTCCAGGATGCTGTTTCTGCCTTTGAGTGATGGAGTCTTCCCTACTGCAACCTATGGAAGGCCAAGAGTGTTATCATTAGTTAGCCCACTTGTGGAGCCACTGATGTCAAACAAAAGCTGAGTTTGGTACCCAGGGAAATAGAACCTCAGTGGGGACACTAGAAAGAAACCAATGGGCAGGGCTGGATTGTGGGAAGAGTGAGAAGTGAGGGATTGTGGGAAGGGTGGGAAGTGAGTGGAGCAGCCAGAGGCAATGACAAAGAAGATGAATTGCCCCACCAGAACTCCCTGGATCCATAGATGGGATACTATCCTAGAATGTGGTGGGGCCTTGAGAGGGGCTGGAGTGAACTGAAAATCGAGGACATAGATTAAGCCCCTCCACACTGAGGGGGTCCGTTGTTCTATTTTCTGTCCTGGCTATCTATCTAATTGATCTTGATGTTTCCCCTGAAGATAAAGGTCTTGCCTCTGTGTTCTTTTGTCATTAGTCTCCTCCCATTAGTATTTCAGCTCTACAATGCTTTTTAATACATAAGATACCTTTATCAAATCTGTGATTTGTTCACTTGCCTCGATATGTGTCAGGCCTTGTAGCTTTGTCAGAGATGCAATGGAAAATAACCCAGACGGTGAAGTGTATTGTTGACAAAGTCTATGTGTGACTCAAGCAAGCCATTTTTCCTGGAAACATCAACCACCTGTAACATTTCTGATGTCTTCCAACTCAACCCTTCCACGACCCATTCAACATGTGTGTTAAGCACATACTATGCATATAAGCAAGTCATCTTTCCAATCCAAGTGAAAACACATGGTGAAGGGCTATTTCCTGGTTTGGGAATTGATACAGAAAGTCTTAAAATTCTATAGACACTAAGGCTCTCATTACCTTCATTTAAAAGAACAAAATTCTACAAATTAGAGACTAGGTCAGGAGACCCACCATGTTAGATTAATCCTGTGCTAGGATTTGGTTATCTAGACACTACCAACTAGATGTGGGCTGAATTTGGTTAAAATGGACCAGGCATCATCTAAATTTTAAAATAAAACTTTACATAGATGACGGGAGTACCCACTGCAGTGAGAGCCGTAACTCTGGAAGTAGGAAGTGTCTATTGCCAGAAAAGTGATGACACAGCAGTCTTCATTTCCTCTTCTCCCTTCCCCAGCTCTTAGAATCCAACCCTCAGAAACTGAATCATAGGTATGAAGGTGGCTTCCTAAGAAGTAAGAAAATTGTGGTGGGGGGGGGGTTAAGGACTGGGAGACAGAAGCAGTAGATAGATAATGACAGAGGCTGATAGGTTCCTGTTAATATTGGGCACATTCTGGGTGTGGTAGGATGACTGTGTGGTTTTGCTTCTGTGACAGGATCTCAAGTACCCAAGGCTAGCCTCAAATTCATTTTATAGCTGAGGATGACCTTGAACTTCTGGTTCTCCTGCCTCCACTCCTGGTTTTCATGGGATGTAGTTTCCAATGAAACAAGTGATTATGATGCTTTTCTTTAGAATTGGTAGCAGATGAAAAGAAATGTGGATGCTCCAGTCCTGATGGCCATCATTGCCCTTGACCCTGCCTTTGCTTTGTGTCTCTTGCTACCAGCTTTAGCAATCATCAGGGGGAATGGAAATAGAGCCTGTATGCTTTAAAGACTGTAAAAGCTGGAGGACTGGGACACATGCTTCTAGAAGCACCAGTTCACATGGCATCGTGAATACGGGAAAATTCACAAGGCCCCATCCCAAGATGAAAAGCTATAGGCAAGTAATGGCTGCTGAGATAGGGGCAATAAGTTTTCTTCAGGGATGAACCCCCAATAGGCTATCCAGATCCAAGTGTTCAACCCTAAATACATGTATGTGAGAGCAATGCTAAATAGACTCAATAGATTGTATACAATATATATGTATATGTACATATATGTTGAAATAACTGTAGAAGAAGAAGCCATGAATTTGAGAGGGAGCTGGGGGCATAAGAGAAGTTGAGGAGCTGGTGTAGTGGAAAGGATGTAGTTCAGTTTGTGGGGGCCAGCAAAGTCCGAATGAGGCAAAATGAAAATCTGGCTCAACAGGACTCAATAGCCCATGTTGGTTCAAACCTCTAAAGTCTGACACTGGGCAATCTATTTTATCCATATTTAAATGCAGTACAGTTTAGAAAAACATTTCCCAGAGTAGCACAAGCCCCAATTACATCGGAACTCTTCTCAAAGTACATGTCACTTCATCTGTGAAGATGAGTTCGAGAGATAGGCTACATGTGTTACCTTAAGGGACCGGGGGAGAATCTGGTGTGGTCTTGGTCATACAGACAGTGTAGAGAACAGCTGGCCTCTTCCCCACTTCCGGTCCTGCTTGTGGGAGCTTGGTATGGCCTGGCCATCCTAATAGTCCAGATCCCCAGGTATTAACTCCCTCTAGTCACAGCCTTCTGGGTGGAAAAACAGGTTATACATCTCTCCCATTGAAGAGACAACCGTGTGTATTTAACATTCCTGGTTTCTCAGAGCTTATGTGAGCACAGGGCATTTGTACTTCCAACAACAGTACTAATGTATGAAAGTATCAGAAAACTAAGTTAAGAAATGTTATAGTAAAACAATGAGAAATGTTTAAGGACACAGAAGAGAAAAATATTTTAAGCCATTAACTTTAACCTCCAGTCACTAGTAATTAATTTCCACTTCTTTTTAAATGAGAATTATTTTTTGTTTGTTTGTTTTTCAAACAGGGTTTCTATGTGTAGCCTTGGCTGTCCTGAAACTTGCTCTGTAGACTAGGCTAGCCTCACAGAGATTCACTTGCCTCTACCTTCCCTGATACTAAGATTGAAGGCATGTGCCACCACCGCCCAGTAAGATTTCTTTTTTAAGATTTATTCATTGTTATTTATTATATGCACCTGAGTACTTGACCTGCACATATATATACAGTGAGTGTATATATGTGAGTGGCTTGTGCCCAAGAAAGTCAGAAAAGGATACCAGACTTCAAAATGCAAAATGCCTTAGCAAGCTTTCTTAGTCGGCAACATCATTTTCTACACATATACTGAGAAACCTAAATGGAGGTCTGGAGACATACATTTAGACAAAAAAAATCAGGTCCCAAGGTGAGACATATACAGTCAACTACAGCTCCTGGGAATTACCAGGTCCTATGACATTCTTTTCTGCACTAAAAGAGATAGCGTTTCCTAGCAACCCTCCCTTTCCTGCATACTTTTCCCTCAGAAGATAGCAACACCTGCGCATAAACCCGAAGGGTGCTCATCACCCCTCTTCCATAGCAGCATTAATTAATGGCCAGATGTTCTCCAGATGGCCAGGCCAGAGCCATTAGAAGCCTTGGTGTCTAAAACCGGCCAATCATTTCAAAATTCAACCTTCCATAAACCTCTTACCCAACCATGTAATGCCACGACTTAGAAAGCCCCACTTGCAGTTTTTTTCTTTAGGAACCCCCCCACCCCTGGACCTCATGGTGGCTCACTTAACCTGCTGCTTAGGGAACCTATTTGCATCCTGAGCTCAAGTAAACAACCCCTCATGTGAATTGGTGGTCCTGGTGGTCTTTGAGGTTTTGAGATCTGGGCATAACAATGCCTGACTACTTGACTTCAGACCCTGAAGAGAGGAAACTGGTGAATGCTGTTCTCTGACCTTCACATACATGCTGTCACATGGCACACTCACATGCACATGAACGCACACATGTGCATGCACAACATGCAATGTAATAATAATCATAATAAAATTAAAAAATGAAAAATGAAAAAAAAAGTGACTCTGTAGACACTTGGAAGGGACAGACTGTCCAAGTGTGTCCTTGGTTTGCTTATGCCCGAAGCCCTCCACTGTTTTCTCAGATCTAACCTGTGAACTCCTACTGCTCTGGAGAGAGTTTAAAACCTCCTTGGTTCAGCCCATCTCAACTTAGCTTCACCATCCTTGTTCCCCAAAATTCTCTGTCATTCATTCCACTGAACCCACAAAGTTATACCCTACCACTCGTTCATGTACATTCAGATCTTGTGTGATTCTTTTTAATACTTTTTGAGATTATAAAACAACTACATAAGTTTCCCCTTCCTTTTCTTCCCTCTAGACTATCTCTCTCTCAAACTCATGACACTTTTTTCTTTGTCATTACATATATATGCATGTATGCATACTGTATGTGTGCATGTGTGTCAGAGAGAGAGAGAGAGAGAGAGAGAGAGAGAGAGAGAGAGAGAGAAATTGTATGAGAGACTCTGAAATACATAAAAACAACCTGCTCAGTCTATATAATGTTACTTGTGTGTATGTTCTCGGCATTGACCATTTAGTATTGGATAACCACTCGATGATCTCTTCAGCTCTCTTCCCTGAGGAAGACTATTCCCCATCCCTCATTCCCAGCATTCCTTAGCTGCCAGTAGTTCTTTGTGTAGGGTTGAGTTCCTCCTTCCCCGTTATCTTGTCTATTGGTTGTCCTTGTTCAGGTCATGCTCAGGCAGCCATGTTAGTGATACTCCAATGGCGTGGCTTCTGTGGTATTTTTAGGAGACACAGTATCACAGCAGACTTCCTGTTTCTCCAGCTCTTACAATCTTTCTGTCCCCTCTTACCCAATGGTCCCTGATCCTAGGTGCAGTAGCTGTGCGTCTCCACAACTCTGCAGTTAAATGAGTTGAGGATTTCTGCAATATCTTTGTTGAAAGAAGTTTCCTTGACTTCATGGTTTTAAGACCCTATCAAAACTGAAGGTTATTCCTCCCTCCCTCCTCTGAGCTTACTTCATCTGTCCCTGCTAGACTATAGGCTCTGCAGATAAAAGCTACTACAAAGAAAAAATAAACAAACAAAAAACCCTCAACTGTTTGTCACAGCAAAGTATCAATCAAGCAGTTAGATCAATCAAGCAGTTAGGCAAAAACTTGAGTCTATCTACCAAAAACTGTTTCAAGGGCTAGAGAGATGGTTCAGTACTTGCTCTGAAAGCATGAGGCCCAGAGTCCAGATCCCTAGTACCTGCCCAAATGCCAGCAGGCAGGGAGTTCTGCTGCATGGATTAAACACATTAGCAATTGGCTCTGAGTCACCAATAGTGCAGCAATATCCCAAGATTGAGTCCAGATTTGAATTCTCCACTTCATGCTCCCCATGTCCTGTCTGTTGTATGAGACTGAATCAGTGTCTGCCTGAAGGTTGTCTTGTGAGTCTGTCTCCGTATCTGTATCTCTGTGTGACTGTCTGTCTGTCTGTCTATGTCTGTGTGACTGCTGTGAGACTATGTCCGTTGTGTGACTGTTCCTAACACAGGCTTTGCTCTGTATTTATTGAACAGCACAGGAACCATCACCTGGGGAAGGAAAGGGACACATTATAGGCATCTTTAAAAGGACTGGATTAAGTCACTGACTCCAACTGGTCCCATCTGATTCGGACAACAAACTGTGCTCCAAGCATCCCTGCATATCAGCCAACATCCACAAATGGGTATTCATTTTAGAAGGGTGCTTTCAATATCTGTATTTGCTTCTTTCAGCAAAAAGATAGATAGGCATTGTTTGGGGTCCAGGGGCACAGAAGAGTACATAACTTAAGATGGGGCAATGCTTTCACTTAGGTTGTACAAGTTCATTGATTAACATGAGAAACCCAAGGCAAACACTGTTGATTGTGACATTTTTCTCTTACATGCAGGTTAAATAAACAGGCTGAGTACACAGTAGGTTAGCAGTCTTAAGTCCATTAAGTCTCAAGGTACATTATTAATTCTGACTGTGAGATCCAGCAAAAGTTCCAGTCTTTTTATGATTAATTTTTAATCATAATCTTTTTTTAATCATAATACTGCAGTACCACGGCCTGCCTGGTAATTCTAGTCTTGGAGTGCAAAGATTGGGGATAAGATGGCAGACCAGCCATACTAGTAAGCTCTGGAGTTGATTAAGAGACCCTGATTCAATAAGTAACATAGAACATCGATGGAAGGATGGTTCCTGACATCAGTCTTGGGTCTCTACTTGTGGGAAGAACTCTCTCGGGAGAGAGAGTCCAGTGGCGGGGTTCCACGGCGGTCTGGCAGTGGGGTGGGAGTGGGCTTCCCACACTGCTAGTGGAGGGTCCCACATTCACGAACCCGCTGCAGCTGCATCGGCAAGTTTCCAGGGTTCCAAAGGCTGGGAATCTGGCAGCAGGCGCAGGAAGGCCCAGGCGACACATGGAGTCTGGTTTTCCAAAGCTTTTATTGTTCATGGCGTGGTGAGTGGGTGTATATGGTACACACTCCCCGCCAAAAGCCAGGCTCCCCTGGCTTTTATAGGGAGGGGGGAAAGGGGAAGGAATAACTTAATTAGGTACGCCCCCACCCCACCCCCGCCTTTAGATAATTCATTAATATTTAAATCTCTGGAGGTGGAGACCTCTACCTGTGTCCTAAGTGATGGATGGTGCAGGTTAAATGGAGTTACCTCATCCAAGGCCCGACATCTACATACACATGCATGCACATACACTCACATACACACAGATCGCACATACAATCACACACACACACACACACACACACACACATATGCACACACACTCACAAGCATCTTCTTTCAGACATGATGCCACATGCTTGCAATCCTAGCACTCCAGAGCCTGGGCAGAATGATCATAATTTTGGCTTCCTAGTGATACCCTTGCCTCAGAAATTAAAAGCAATTAAAAGTAAAACATTTGATAATGGCTTACTTTTAAACTGGTGATATTGAAAATGCTTTAAATTAAGTGAGTTCATGAGTACATGAGTGGACAGAAAGATAATATCTCACCAAATAAAATAAGAAAAATCTCAAAATATAAGAAAATTAATCACAGGCCCATCACAAAAAGTGTTAATAATTCTTTAAAGCTTTTATTTTTAGTGTTTTTAAATTTTTTTCCAGTATTATTTATTTATAATGCCTGGGTTTGGTGTGGAAAACTCTGTATATTTCCAGCTATTTGTAGAATTCTTCACTTTGTAAAACTTGTACAATGTTTCTCGATATTTTTATCACTGATGTTCTGAGTATATTTATGTCACTTTATTAATTTTAAGAGCTTCATAAATAAGCAAAACAATGTATATACTATAATTTGATTTATAATTCTTTCATAGTGAAAAGTTCTGTTTTTTTAGTTCAGAGTTATAATGACACCAGGTCAGGTGTCTCAATGTTTAAAGATGGCTTTAAATTTAGGTTATTTCCATAAAACTCTTTCCTAGAATGGCTTTTTCTAGCTTAAATGGACATAAATATTTTTAGACTTTTCACATATTAACACCCACACTTGAAGTATCTTTATGATCCACAACTAGTGTTCAACCCAGTGGCCTAATCACTCCGTGGCTGATGATTGGACAAATGTCTTAAACGTGACCTCATGTTCCCCATTGCTCGAGCTGGGGGTGCATTACATCAGTTCCTCATGGTGGTGGTAGCTGTTGTGCCACCATCCACGGCTATTCCATCCATGTGGTTAGAGAAGATGAGAAATACGAGAGTTTCCGTTCCATGGCAAGGAACAGGGTTGGAGTGTTTATTCACAGAACAGTTCTCGTGAGAAGGGACCAGCTAAGAATAGCCCTGGGTTGACATTGTCCTACCTCCTTCTGCTCATAAGAGAAACTATTTCCCCACAAGAAGTAAGAACAGGTCACGAGTTGAGAACTGAGACTTATATCTCAGAGATGCTATTCTTGGATATCCTGAGCCCCTGTGGTCACTGAGGACCCTGGGTTGTGTAATATTCAACATGACACCATTGCTGTGTTTAAAAATTTCCCTTTTCAGCCCCGGATTCCATTTCCTCATCTGCCAGGACTACCTATAAGAGAAGGGGCATATGGCTTCACACACCAGAAGGACTCAAGCGGCAGCGAGTACCAGTCCCTTCTCTGCTCTGCTGACAAGCGCACCCTCCGGCACCTGATCGGCATCATGAAGGTCTCCACCACTGCCTTTGCTGTTCTTCTCTGTACTAT
This sequence comes from Rhabdomys pumilio, assembly GCA_030674055.1. Classification (NCBI taxonomy): domain Eukaryota; kingdom Metazoa; phylum Chordata; class Mammalia; order Rodentia; family Muridae; genus Rhabdomys; species Rhabdomys pumilio. The sequence goes on from JANHMN010000002.1 coordinate 36,950,730, forward strand.
GACTCTCTGCAACCAAGTCTTCTCAGCACCATGTGAGTCCACACTGCTATAAGAGATGTCCCCAGTCTCTGGTCTAGGGCAGACCACAACAGTCTTTTTTGTGGCTTCAGAGTCTACAAGAGAAAAGAACAGTTTCTTTTCTCTTTGAGAGTTTTATTTTCCTCCTTATGGTACGGAAAGGTCTAACCTTTGATAGGCACCCAGAACTTGAAATCACAGTGGGTAGTGCTGTCATGTACTTACCAGCCAGCCCTAGGATTTCTAAGGAGCTCTGCCTCTGGGATGCCTTATGTGAAACCTTGGTGTATTTTATGCTGACTTCAGGTATTAGAGACAGCTGTGGGAAAGACATGGAGCAGCACACAGAGAAAGAGAAAGCCCACAGTGAAGATGCAGAGAGAACAGAGACAGAAACAAAAAAAAAAAATATGGGGGCATTTCTGGTCCCAAATGCCCAAATGTCTTCAGAACCTTAGCCTTCCAACTTCCCCAAGCAAGGCAACCTTCCTGGACTCTTAAGTTGTATTAGCTGCTCAGTGATGACTTGAATTTGTTCTGTCCCTTCCCCTGCAGATGGAGCTGACACCCCGACTGCCTGCTGCTTCTCTTATGGTCGGCAGATTTCACGCAAATTCATCGCTGACTATTTTGAGACCAGCAGCCTTTGCTCCCAGCCAGGGATCATGTAAGTTCTTTTTTCCTGCTTTCCCTGATATTGTGGGGTGTGGAACAGTATAAGAGAGGATTTCTTAGTCACAGGTGTTGGGGCGGGGTGGCCTGTCACAGAAAGGGAAGCACAGAATCATCTAAAGGGGGCTGGTGAGAGAGGCTCTGGAGAGCGTCGCCGAGGATGGAAGGGATGGAGAAACTACAGAGTACATAACTCTCCAATGGAATGTTTTAATTTCTTGACCCTCACCTCTCTCCGTAGTTTCCTGACCAAGAGAAACCGGCAGATCTGCGCTGACCCCAAAGAGACCTGGGTCCAAGAATACATCACTGACCTGGAACTGAATGCCTGAGAGACTTGGAGGCAGCAAGGAATCCCCAAACCTCCATGGGTCCCATGGAGAGCAGAGGGGCTTGAGTCCCAGAACATTCCTGTCATGTCCGTAGCTCCGTCTCCTATAAGCTGCTTGCTGCCAAATAGCCACATCCAGGGACTCTTCACTTGAAATTTTATTTAATTTAATTCTATTGATTTAATATTATTTAATTTTGTAATTTATTTTATTGCCATGCTTGTGTTTGTAACTATTTATTCTGAAAGACTTCAGATCACGTTCCTCCACCCCCACATCCACCTCCTGGCTGTGTTTGGTGACAGCTATTCAAGATATTCATGATGACAAAGCCATGAACTGACAAATGTACAACGAATGCTTTGTCTATACCGAGAAGCAATAAATATGCCATTTAAGAAGTGACTGGTGTTGAGTTTTATTTTATTATTTTTTCTTTTTCTGGAAAGTCGGAATTATTGTTTAAGAGGAATAAGAGCAATAGGAAGCTGTGAAATGGAAGCTGACAGTGTGGTGGGAAGTCTCAGAAAACAGCAACTGCAGAAGAGCTATGGTGGCAGAGGGCTGAGAAAAAGCAGCCACCAAAGGGGACTATAAACACCAGTTCAGGTGTTAGACCTTGCACTCCAGGGCCAGGCTGGACCTTGCTGACAAAAGGGGCTTTACTTGGGGATCTATGATTTCCATCTTAATAGAACAAAAGAGCCCAAAGCAGATCCCTAAAACAATGGTGTTTCTCAAAAAGGTGCTTTGGGGACAGCTGAGTGAGTATCACTTAGGAACTAGAAACACAAGTTCCAACCCTTTCCCAAGCAGGAGGCCCATCAAGCCTTTGGGACATGTTGGTGCAAACTAGAATTTAAAAAAAAAAAAAAAAAAGTCACTCCTGGCCCAGAGCATTGGTTCCTTCCAGTCTGGACCTGAGCACTGAGCAGATAGATCCCTTGAGGTAGCTCTGCCCCCAGTCTCACAGAATCCAGAGGAAGCAGGCCTCCCAGGAGCTCTAACTCAGGCAGTATCTTAGGTAAGGAGACAGCAACACACATGTGCTCCAAACAGGGAGTAACTGGGACCCACTAGAACCCAGGAAGTCACTCCTGGCCTGGAGCACTGGTTCCTTCCTGTCTGGACCCAAGCACTGAGCAGATCCTGGACCCCAGCTCTAACCCTAGTAGTAACACCCACCCGACACAGTTATGATACAACCAAGATAATAGGAAAAACAGGCTCCTGTCAGAGACAGGGCAGGTAGCACTAAGGAGATCCAGATGGCAAAAGGCAAGCAAAAGAATATAAGCATCAGCAACCCAGGGTACTTGGCATCATTAGAACCTAGTTCTCCCACACAAGAAAGTCCTGAATTCCCCATATCAAGATTCATAGCAAGACTCAGATTTAAAATCACTTCTAATGATGATGATAGAGGACTTTAAGAAGAACATCAGTAACACTCTCAAAGAATTTGAGAACACAGGTAAACAGGTAGAAGCCCTTAAAGCGGAAACACAAAAAACCCTTAAAGAATTATAAGAGAACACAACCAAACAGGTGAAGTAATCGAACAAAACCATCCAGGACATAAAAATGGAAATAGAAACAATCAAGAAATCACAAAGGGAGACTACCCTGGAGATAGAAAACCTAGGAAAGAGATCAGGAGTCATAGATGCAAGCATCACCAACAGAATACAAGAGATAGAAGAGAGAATCTCAGGTGCAGAAGATACCATAGAAAATATTGACACAACTGTCAAAGAAAATGCAAAAAGTTCTTAACAGGAAACATCCAAAAAATCCAAGACACAATAAGAAGACCAAACCTAAGGATAATAGGTATAGATGAGAGTGAAGATTCCCAACTTAAAGCACCAATACACATCTTCAACAAAATTATAGAAGAAAACTTCCCTAACCTAAAGAACGAGATGCCCATAAACATATAAGAAGCCTATAGAACACCAAATAGACTAGACCAGAAAAGAAATAATCAAATAATCAAATAATCAAAACACCAAGTGCACAAAACAAAGAAAGAATATTAAATGCAGTGAGGGAAAAAGGCCAAGTAACATGTAAAGGCAGACCTATCAGAATTGCACCAGACTTCTCACCAGATTCTATAAAAACTAGAAGATGCTGGACAGATGTCATACAGACACTAAGAGAACACAAATGCCAACCCAGGCTACTATACCCAGCAAAACTCTCAACCACCATAGATGGAGAAACCAAGATATTCCATGACAAAACCAAATTTACACAATATCTTTCCACAAACCCAGCATTTCAAAAGATAATAGCAGGAAAGCTCCAATACAAGGAGGGAAATTATATCCTAGAAAGAGCAAGAAAGTAATCTTCTTCTAACAAATCCAAAAGAAGATAGCCACACAAAAATAATTCCACTTCTAATGACAGAAATAACAGGAAACAACAATCACTATTCCTTAATATCTCTTAGCATCGATGGACTCAATTCCCCAATTAAAAGCCATAGTCTAAGGGACTAGATATATAAACAGGACCCAGCATTTTGCTGCATACAGGAAACCCACCTCAGTGACAAAGACAGACTCTACTTTAGAGTGAAAGTCTGGGAAACAATTTTTCAAGCAAATGGTCCTAAGAAACAAGCTGGAGTAGCCATTCTAAAATCTCCAGCTGGAGAACACAAAGGGAGGGACTCATGGCTCCACCTGTATAGGTAGTTGGGGGTGATCTTGCCAGGCATCAGTGGAGGTGGATAGCCTTGATGCCTGAAAGTTTGGATTTCTTAGTGTTGGGGAATTTCGAGAGCAGAAAGGCAGAAATGGGAGGATGGTGTGAGCATACCCTCATAGTAATAGGAGGAGGGAGGATGGGGTAAAGGGTTAGGCATCAGTGGAAGTGGAGGGCCTTGGTTCCTGAAAGTTTGGATTCTCTAGTGTTGGGTAATTCAAGAGCAGGGAGGTGGGAATGAGAGGACAGTGGGAGCACACCCTCATAGAAACTCCCAGAATTATATGGATTAGACATGACAGATGCAGGCTGCCAGAAGACTAGATTCCAGAATTTAAACAAAAAAATTATCTTGATACTAAAATTTGTTTTGAGAATTGTATATTGCAGAATACACAGCCTTGGTGTATCTACTCATCAAGCAAGCTGAGCAGACCTGCTCGAACCTCTGGCGTCCTGGAATTTCAGCTGGATGCAGTGAAGACACAGATGTCAGAGGCTTATTAATTTACTCTTCTCCCTGCCCCTCTTCTAATATCTTAAATGCCCATAATCAGCTTGAAGAAGTTAATAAAGAGTCAGAGCCCCTATTCCCTGGGCTTGGGGACTGAGGTGGTTAATATTGGGCTGTCTTTCTAGGGAAAAGTAGTGGTTTTGTTGGAACAGGGAAGATTAGCTAGGATTTATTGCATAGGCATAACATATTGGTAGAAATATGTATAATTGTTATTAAGATGAAGTTATAATTTCTTAAATGGTACAAAATTTACTTTGATTTCAAATTTAAGGTTTTCATCAGTATGAGTTTTTTATTGATATAAAAGTGAGATTAATATTGTTACTCTCATAGGCATTGTGCCTATATAACACATTTAGGAATACAAGGTTTAGACCCAGTCCTTCTTTAACTTTTTTAACTGATTTGAGATGGTTAACCTGTGAGTTAAGGGCCTATAGCAAATTCATGGCTCTGAGTTTATTGTTAAGGTGTTTTCTATATTTTATTTAGAAATAGCTGAGAGGAGTTACAGACGACAGTCCAGAATGCTTTATATAGATAATTGGTTTTCAAAATGTCAGAAATCCACAGAATTGATGTTACAAACATTTCTGTATTAATGTTCATTTTGATTAGAGACCTGTCTGCTCCTGACAGCTTCCTGTCTTGGATTCTAAGAAGAAATTGAGCATCTTTTGAGTTATTTCAGTTGTGGTGAGACAGCCACTAGACAAGAATTGCCTCTTTTCATCAACAGACAAATTACTGTCCAGAAAAGGACACACTTGCAGAATAGTTGACTGATTATATCTGCCAAGACAGAGTAATCAGCCCTTAATAATTCTGCATTACTAGGTCTGTCAGATGATCCTTGGCCAGAAGGCTGAAGATCAAATGCTCCAATGTTTTGTAGTATAGGGACTGTCCAGGTGCTCAGCAGTCTCTATAAATTGGATAAGTTTTAGAAGCTATGCTTTGTGCTTCCCATAATTTCAGTTAACTCATTCAATCTGGATTTCTGATGGGATTGAAGACTTATAGTCTCACAGTCAATTCCAGCTATTTACTTTGAGAGAAAGGATTTGAGAGGATGGTTTTCAGCTGACATTCATTCTAAAGCAAAAAAAAAAAAAAAGGCCAGGTTCAGAACTAAGTCTTTTAGTTAGGAGAGATGACAGAGGTTCTGGTTAGTCAACAAAATGTCGGACTGGGTATTAGGTCTATCTTGTACCTTACTGACACAAATTGGTATAGTTATGCTCTAATTGTATTTTGAGAGAAAAGTTTTATTTTAACAGGAAGGGTGATATGTAGGAGGAGCTAAAGTAGGAGGAGTAAGGAGAGGAAGAGAAGGAGTAAGGAGAGGAGGAAGAGGAGAGGAAGAGCTAGGGGAGAGAGAGAGAGAGAGAGAGAGAGAGAGAGAGAGAGAGACAGAAACATGGAGGCGGATGTTTGAGTGTCTTCACCAGTCAAAGATAGTTGACATATCTAGGTTGGGTATTGGGTTACACATCTGATTGTATGGGTATCTTGTTATTGAGCATTACCAAACTTATAAAGCCTTTGATTAACATTAAAAAGAAAACTTAATTTTCTTTATCTCTGAGTATTCTGTTTTACAAAAGGAGAGAAAAGATATGTTTATGGAGCAAGGTATGATGAGGTTGGAGGAGTGTTGTGTTCTGTATAAAAAAAAAAAAGAAAAGAAAAGAAAAAGAAAAAAAAAGAAGCCAAAGAGATGTTTGATAGATACAGGTATGGTGAGGTGGGGGAAGAGGAGGAAGAAAAGAGAAGAGGAAGAAAAGAGAGGAGGAGAGGAAGAGCTGTCAGGAACACATGGACAGAGGGGGGTGGGAGTGGGGAGGGGGGAACGGGTCAGAGAGGGAAGAGAATCAGAGAGAATAAGAGATCGAGGAGGGGGCAAACAACCCTTTTTATAGTAAGCCAGGTCTACCTGATTGTTGCCAGGTAATTGCCTCATGGAACCTAGAAGGAATGGCAACATTCCTCCATTTTGGTTTAATTAAAAAAACTAACAAACAAACAAACAAACAAAAAACAAAGGAGAAACTAGAAAGGGGTGACGATGAAGCAGGAATAGAGTCGTCGTGATCTTTAATACTTCCTGCTGAATTTGGGGCAATGTGTGTCTGGGAAACCTAAGAAAATGGGGATGGAGATGTTGGTCCATCCCCATTTGGTTGGTCTTAGGAGAGTTGTCTGTTTCCTTGCTGTCCAGAGTCTATGGAAACTTATTCTAAAGGTAGAAGGAGCACATCCAGTAGAAATATTTGTGTCTGTGAGAGTAGATTGAAGCATCTATGGGTTGCTTCTCTGGAGCTGTCTTGGATATAGATTTGAGTAAACACCTAGACTTGACAAAATGCTGAAACACACACACACATATATTTATATATATATTAGAGGCATAAAATAAAGTTAAGTACATTTGGGAGAAAAAACTTTTTCTTAGGTGAACATCTGAAGTCCTTAGGTCTCTGTGGTTGGGGTGAGGAGAGTCCCAATCCCAGGGAACAAGAGAGAAATCCCACCCTATGAGATAGGTAGCAAGTGAGAACTTAGGCTATTGGCTGGTGTACTTACCTGGATGGAATCTGTTTGGTCCATGAGAGGTATATCTGAGTGGGTTTTCCAGAGCTTATAAGTTTATAAAAGAGATAAATTTGTCTACAGAGTGAGTTCCAGGACAGCCAAGGCTATACAGAGAAACCCTGTCTCAAAAAAACAAACAAACAAACAAAATTGTTAACAGCATGAACAATCTTTAAGATGAGCTCAGGGAAGACAAAAATCTTTTTTGGAACAGAAGGAGCAAGAAGGGTTTTTTTCCTTCTGTCTAGGGGACTAAATATACATAACTTTAGTATAATGAAAAACAATTTTAAGTTTACATTTAAAAAATAATTAAAGGAAACTGGAAAATCCGATGACCTTGTGAATATGATAGTTGATCATATAGTTTAGCATGAGAAACACCTTAAGTCTATAATTAAAAGACAACCAAAGGAAACTTAAAATTTGAACTTGCGATTATAACAGTTGGATTGTTTTGTGGAATGTTTTATTAGAGTTAGGCTAATTTATAAGAACTCTATTGGTTAATGTTTAGACCGTGTTATAACAAGGGGAGGAAATATGAAGCATTTAGTCACTGGAAACTGAGTTTAGATAAGGAGGTAGCAGAAGGTTATATCTGTGAAAGGTTGCATCTGAATTTGTGTATCCCTTATCGTGAAGCCTGTGAGTAAAGCAAACTTGTCTGTCTTTGATAAGAGATCTGGTAGTTGTAACTAGTTAACAATTTGACGAATGAACTAATAAGGTGGTGAATTACCTTGGGGTAAGATGCTAGGTCTGTTTTCTAGTTGTAGTTAGCTTAGCTGTCAATACAGTCAAAAATCTGGGAAGAATAAATTATAATCTAGATGTCTGATAGAGGTTGGTCAATAGGTCACTACCTAAACAGTTCCCAGGTCCCTGTGGTCTCCATCAAAACTCAGGCAGAGTTAAGTCTGTCCATTAGGCCTAGAAAATGAGAAGTTTTTTCCTGTGGAGTAGGAATGTGGAAGAAATTGCTCACCTTGTCTTAGGCAATATGAGACATTTAACTCTCCGGGTATCTTCTGTTTGTCCACAGTGTAGGTCAAGCAAGACATGGAAGCGACTTTTCTCAGTGGTTATCAACACAGGCAGTCTTGTCCCTGTGCCCATATCTTCTCAGAGACTTTGGGGTTGGGGGCCCTTTGGGAGTCTCTATCTGTTATAATAAGCTCAAACATTTAACATTACATTTAGAAGATTTCTGACAAGTTATTAAGTATATCTGAGCTAGACAGCCTGTATTTGCTTATTTGTTCTAGAATGTATCTAGTAAATAAAGTAGCAAAATTTAATGACAGTAGCAAAAATAAGGCTAAATGTATATTTTAAGGCAGTGATCTCTAACCTTTTAACTGTTGTAAAATTTTAAATTAATATTAAAATTATTTTTTGCCAAGGTAGGAAAGAATGAAAGCCTTATCTTAATTGGAAAGTATCTTTGGAGACCTTGAGTCAGGCTGTTCTCCTAAATGCAATGAAGTGGGGACTGCTCATAACAAAGATGGTGGGTAGTCATGGGACTGTCCTTAACCAAGACAGCACTGAAGCTACAGCCAGTCATGTGACCACCCTTAGCTAAGGTGGCTCTGAAATAATAGCATAGGAAAACCTTATCTGCCCACAACAAAGATGGCAGTCTTGAGATTGTCCTGAACCAAGATGGCGTTGAAGCTACAGCTCTGCCTGGAGGCATGTGTTATACCTTCGAATGGAGCAGTAGAAGTGTGGCTGTGTACTTTAGAATGGAATGGCAGAAGCATGGCAAAGACATAGATGAATCTAAGTGTCACAGTGTGAGAGGCACTCAGTGCAGCTTGGTGGTGGGCAGCGGTCGAGGTGTGAGGGCTGGGATTGGAAAATGAGCACACTGGGCCCAGGCCAGAGAAGCAGTGTGAGGGCCTGTGGGCAGGCAAGCGGGTAGTGTGAGAAGGCAAGCATCTGGTGGGGAGGGTAGTGAGAGTACCTGCAACTGTGCTCTGTCTGCGAGCAACTCCACAGAGAGCAGAGGCTAGCTACAGCAGAGTCAAGGGGGGGGGGGAATCTGGAGCTGAGGGAAAAGAAATGAAGGTTTGGGGGCACGAGGGGGGAGGGAAAAGCCTACATAGAAATCTTTCTATTTTTCTGGATTGCAGTTTTCTTTTTAAAGTGTCACTAAGCAGCCATTTAGAGTTGTTTTGTGGATAACGAGGTCAAATTTAGCCTGTGAGTTCAACCAGGAGGCACACAGTAGGAAGCTGTTGCCAGGTAACTGTTGGGCAGAGCATAGAAGGAAAGCTAACAGTGAGCCTTCATGGGCCCAGGTCAGTTGACTCTGTAGGTCTTCTTGTGGTGTTTTTGACCCCTCCAGGATCCCTCAATCTTTCTCCCCAGTCTTCCACAAGTCTCCCCTGAGCTGGGGTAGTGGGGGAGGAGTATGTGAGGATGGGACTGGGAGGGGGGCTGCAATCAAGATGTAAAGTGAATGAATGTATAAAGAAACACTTTTTATAGAGTAAAAATAATTAAAACAACAACAACAGAACCCCACTTAATGGCCTTTTTCTATTCAGACCATTCTATACTTCAGCCAGGGCCATATTTCTACACGGTAGAGTGCTCTTCCTTTCTCAGGGTGTTAGCTGCTTTAAGGGGGAAGCCAATACAACCTAAATCAGAGGCTTGAGTAAACCTTGACTGTCAGGTATGAAATGGGCCATGGCCCCAGGTAACACATCTCCCTCAGACGTTTTTTCCAGAAAGACTGCCAGAGTCTACCACAGTTCCATGAGTCCTTTTCTTGTTTGTGCTCAGGGAAGAGTGTGTTATTGTTGTTGTTGTTGTTGTTGTTGTTGTTGTTGAGGAAAAAGAAACTTTACATTCTTTTAAATTTGACTTTCTAACCAATTACTGGTGATGGGTTTTTCTGTTCTCTTAGTTTAATCGAGGTACATATGTCTACATAATTGCACATCAATTTAAAGTTAGAGAAAGACAAGGAAGGCTGATATCCCAAAGGAAATATTGGCTTCCATATTTGGGGAGGGATGTAGCATAGACTGAAGTGTGGGCTGTTGTTGATGTTTTTTTGTTGGCATATGAAGGGCATTCATATTTTGTATTTGATGTGAATTTCTTCTCCTTTGTTCTGTAGAAAAGTTCAGCTGTTTGGGGCCCCTTTATCTTGGAAGTGTCGACTTGTGTACTTCCTGTTGTCCCATTCAGGACAATCTTTCAAATCTGACACTAAATAGACATTACTACTCTTTACTGTGTCGAGGTAACCACCAGAAGAATGGAACTACACACCCACTCTGGAACCCATGTGGAGGGGCAGAGCCAGTCTGTCACCCACACCACCCACCTCCACTAGCAGACAATGGGGGTTGGGGGAAGGGAGAGAACATAAAGCAATGAGTCACTGGTAAAGAGTGGTCATGGTGAGGAACACAGGGGCGTCCTTCAGTAGGTGAACACACAGATGGGACCAAGCGACCCTCAGCTTAGGAGTCCCCTTCTTTTCTAGGAACAGCATAAAAAAAAAAAAAAAAAAAAAAAAGATTGTGTAAGATTCATTAGATCCTCAGAGCCTGGTGGGTAGGTCTTGCTTAAAATGAGCTAATTTGCATTTTGGGGTTTTCAAATGTATTCTCATAATGTAAACATTTCTCATGTCATCACACCATTTGTAAAGACTGACGAGTGTTTCTACATGGTGGATGATTTCAATTACATCCAATTTAAAACTGATGTAAATTTTCTGGAGATTAAACATGTGTGTGTATATGACCTCACTGCCCCTCCTCACCCCCTGGGAGGGATTGGATTTTTCTGGGTAGAAAATCAGTTCCTAGGTACAGACTTCCTTTGTCCAAAGGCTAAGAACATTTTCAGATTAGTTAGGCTTAGCCTATTATGCTTAGCTCCCATATCTGATATGCCTTAATGCCATTTGGCTCCTGAAGAATCTCTCAGGAAGGACCAGGGTCTGAAAGACTGTCTGTTGCTCACTCGCTCAGCCAGTTGCTGGTACTGGTCTAATCATCTAAGAAGGATTCTGGCAAGTGAGTGCCCAGGCCCCAGCTCATTCTGCCCACACTCCGAGGTCCTGGATGAAATCATTTGGGTTATACGGTCCAAGAGTTGTGCCAGCTTTGTTTATTCACATCTGTGTGGTTAGAACAGCTGTGGAATAGGACAGAAGTTTCTACTTTGTAAGGGAAACCATGACTAGTGAGGAGCCCTTGAAGTGTGATTCTAGGATGACACTGCCATTTCATCAACTCATACTGTGGAAACCACTTCCCTGTAAACAGCCTGAGCTGAGAGAGCACCTGACCTATTCTTGCGGATATGCTGAGCCCCGTGGTTACCCAAGACCCCTCTTGCATGTACCAGTCAACAGGACACAGCTGTGCTAAAATACTTCCTCTCCAATCAACTCCCTCCCCCCACCCCCCGCCAGTTCCCACCTCCCCACAGCTCAGGGTCTACATACTAAGAGACTAAGCTGTAGCTTGGCCCCAAGAAGGATGTTGGCAAGTGAACATCTAGGCCCCATCTCAATCTGCCCACACTCCGAGACCCTCACTATTTTCCTCCTCATGCCCGTCTCTGTTCCTGGACCTGCTCATGCAAGTTTGGCTTCAATCATGGTTTTTGTCTCTAGCTTTTGTCAGACTATATCACCAAATACTGCAGACAAGAGTAACCATGTAAAACAACTTCCCATGTGATTTTCAGTATGCCTTAGGCTGTAGGGTGGAGGTTGTGTTCCTTAGCATCTGATTTTTGTATAGCTCAGAAGAACAGTTGTGTCTTCTCCTGTTTGGGAAATGGGGAAACTGAACATATTTCATCAAGAGGTAGAATCCTGCAACACTTGCTTCCCAGCAGCCATCCAAGTTCTGAAAGTCCCTCAGTTTGTGTCACAGCTGATCTGCAGGGTTGGTCTCTTAGACTGGAGTAACTCAGTAGAGCTGGAACACGAGACAGACTATTCACTTAGTGACATTTCCTGCAGGGGGAGATAGTGACCAACTGTAAAGTAGAAAACGACATGGAAGGGACAGGATAGATGAAGAACAATCTCCAACTGCTGTCCAGTTCTCCCCAGGAGTAAGGACCCCTGGGCAGCACTCTCTCCCTCTACTTTTTTCTGATTTTAGCATTGGTTTACAAAAATATGGAGGTGATTCATTTGTTTCTATGAAAACTCCCTTAGGGTCAGTCTGTGCTTTCCCTTAGAATTGGCCCAGACCCCCAAGCATCTGTGGCCTTTCCTGTGAACACACCCCCTACCATCAGCTGACCCCTAACAAGTCAGCAGGTGATCTCTATGAAAGAAATTGGCAGTGTCAGGTAAAAACGGTTTTCCTGTCCCTCTCTGGAAGAGGCAGAAAATATAAAGTTACCAGGAATGGGTAAGAGAATCTGAAAAGGTTCACAGGGTGGCTGTGGGCACTCTTGGGGAGCCCTAACCTTTGAGAATACACAGAGAAGCCAGGACAGGATTTGTGGCCTGGCCCAGGAGCAGGGAGTCATGGAGGAGCTGCCTCCAACAGAGGAAGAAGAGGATGGCTTATGAGACCACCAGCACCTCCCCTGTCACTATGGGAAGATCTAGGGATGACAGGTTGAGGAGTCAGACCAGAGAATTAGAATGACCCTGAGATTAGCTTCCCAAGTCAGAGCGGATGCAGAGAAGGATGCACCCTTCTGTTGCCTATTCCTCAATCTTCGTAGCTACTAAGTCAAAAACTGATAGGTCTGTACCAACTCTTCCTGGTACCTGTGTCAACCAAGTACAACAGAAAGGAATTCCTATGAGTCTTGAGAGAACAGACATACCAGTTACACCTATGGGTAGATTAGGGAACAGAGATCCAAGGCTGGGCTGCTTACCAAAAAAATTAAACTCTGGATACTTAATAAATACTGATTTATTTAGTTGAGTTAATTAAAAATTTACTAGTACACATTAATTGTACATAACTATAAACTTTATTGAGACATTTTTTATCTACGTAATATATTTTGACCATATGCACTCCTCTGTTCATTCCCCTCCCTCACAGAGCCCCATCTACTTTCGTTTCAGCGTTTTCCCTCCCACTATGTTCTACATATAGGAGAAAATAAAAAACACTTGTTTTCCCCAGGATGGCTCTTTTCATTTAATGTGATGTCCAGTTCCATCCATTTTCCCGCAAATGGTGTGACTTTGTTCTTCTTCATAGAAGATTAATATTCTATTATATATACATATATGTGCCTCTCCTTTATTTCTTTTTTTCTTTCTTTCTTCTTTCTTTCTTTCTCTCTTTCTTTTTTTTTTTTTTTTTTTTTTTTTTTTTTTTTTTTTTTTTTTTTTTGAGACAGGGTTTCTGTGTAGCCCTGGCTGTCTTGGAACTTGACCTGTAGACCAGACTGGCTTTGAAGTCAGACATCTACCTGCCTCTGCCTCCTGAGTGCTGGGATTAAAGGTTTGCCCCACCACACCTGGCTAACTTATTTATCAGCAGCAGCAGCAGCAGCAGCAGCAGCAGCAGCAGCATCACCACTATCAGCATCATCATTCATTAGCCTGTTGATGGACACAGGCTAATTCCAAAACTTGGATTTTGTGAATAGTGTCACAATAAACCTGGGCTTGTGGGTGTCTCTGCTGTATGTTGACTTTAATACCAATACTTTGGGCATAAACCAAAGGCAGCACCGCTGAATCACGCAGTAGCTTGTTTTGGTTTTTGAAGAATCCCTATGTTGATTTCCATCATGGCAGTCCTCTACATTTCTGCCAACACTGGACAGGGTTCCTCGGCCTCCATCGCCTCACCTGGGTTTGCTGTTTTAGCCGTGCTGGCTGGGCTGAGATAGAATCTCAGTGTGGTCTTGTTTCGAGGTTCACTGACAGCTACCGACTGAACATTTTTCATGTCTATGTTTGCTGCTAGTGCTTGTTTTAAGAAGTGTCTCTTCGGTTTATTGGCCCTTTTATTGACCAAATTACTTGAGGATTTTGTGTGTTAACTATTTTTACTTCCTTATTTATTCTAGATATTAATCCTCTGTTACATGAAACAACAGAGAGCAAAATACTCAGTACATCCAGCCAGCTGTCTCTACAGCTGAGCAGCCCTGTTGAGACAACAAACAAAAGATGACATGGTCAGCACCATTTAGCAGAAACAATTGGGGAAATGCTCTGAAGAAGTTACACTGAAGTGCAAAGTCCAGAGTTCTGAGCAGAGCAGGACTGGGACGAGCCTCTACCATCCCTTTCCCTTGGCAGGTATTTTTCCATTATAGATTAAACAACAGTAACCCCGGTTAGAAACAGTTTACTTCTTAGTTGCTCTCAATGACACAATGGTTTTAATCTTGAACTGCTTTGCTGTTCTCTCTCTCTCTCTCTCTCTCTCTCTCTCTCTCTCTCTCTCTCTGTTAGAACAAGAGGTAGGGTCAGCCCAGCCTCAGCCTAAAGGTCTTGAAGAACACTTAACATAAGCATGCTCGGCTGTGACAGAGGAGGGGCCAACCGTACCTCCATGCCAGCTTCTCAATGAGTTTAACCAATACGCAACACTTTGCTAATACATGAAGTACATTACAAAGGGTTTCACGTAGTCTAGACTAACCTGAAACTTAATATATAGTTTAGATCAGCCTTGAACTCCCAATCTTCCTGTCTCCTCTCCCTAGGTGCACCACAGATATGCACCGCTATGTCTGGTTTTGTCTACCTGATTTCTAAAGCACATGTATGTGTTCTTAGCTGCTTGCTGAAGAGATTCCTGTAACCGTCCACGCCACCCCTGTCCTACTCCTGCCAGTCACAAAGTGGTTAACACCTACTCTGTTTGTAGGTGAGTAATTGGCCTTTTCTGTAAGACCTTGTTCCAAAGCTGTCAACCAACAAATGTTTATAGCTTGTTCTTTACCATCTCTACACTCAGATATGTAATAACCTGTTTCCTGAATGACCCACTCCTAAGACTGGTGATTCTGCTGTCTTTGTTCTGCAAAGTCAGCATCACTGGCAGGAAAAAATGGTGGTGGGGGAGAAAGAAATGAACAGGAAAATCTGAAGGAGGAATCACCCACAGGAGATGACCATAGTGCCACTAGCTTCAGATTTCTGAAACAGATAAAACATTATTTTATGAAACAATGTTTATGTTATAAAATATTGTACACATAGTATATGTTGTTTCTGTACCAAAGTCAGTCTTCTTAAAAGAAATAATTTCATGTATATGGGTGTTCTGTCTACATATATGTGCACATGTGTATAGTTCCCCATGTACATGCTTGGTGCCTTATAGAGGCCAGAAGAATCAAGCCCAGGACCCCTGAAAGGACAGCCAATCAGTGCTCATAACTACTGAGCCATCTCTCCAACCATGACGTATTCAGTCTTCATCTTCATAAATTTATGTTTGTTTTTTTCCTAAGTCCAGCTTTGTTTAGCTTATTGGTACATTGGTACATGCCTGTGATCCTAGCACTTAAGCCTGGGTAGGAGTGATCTCATGTTTAAGACTAGCTTGGATTATGTAGCAAGACCTTCTCTCAAAACAAAACAAACCAAAACCAAAAAAAAAAAAAAAAAACCAAAAAACAAACAAACAAAAAACTAACCCAATTCATTTCATTCTTTAAAGTCTAACAACTCTACAAAAGCTAAGTACAGAGTTGATGGAAAGGTAAGTGAGAAACTGAGAAACCTAAGTGAGGCCCAGAGATATAAGTTTAGACAAAGAATCAGGTCCCAAGGTGAGATATATCTGGTCAGCTGCAGCTGCTGGGAATTGCCAGGTCCTACATTCTTTTCTGCTCTAAAGGAGACAGCAACCCTCCCTTTCCTGCATACTTTTCCTCAGAAGATAGCAACACCTGCGCATAAACCCAAAGGGTGCTCATCACCCCTCTTCTATAGCAGCATTAATTAATGGCCAGATGTTCTCCAGATGGCCAGGCCAGAGCCTTAGCAGCCTTGGCACCTAAAATGGGCCAATCATTTCAAAAGTCAACCTGCCCATAAACCTCTTACCCAATCATGTGATGCCAAGACTTAGAAACCAGCTTGCGATTTTTCCTTTAAGAACCCCTTTCCCAGTCTGGAGAGATGCCTCAGCTGTTAAGAGCACTGACTGCTCTTCCAGAGGTCCTGTGTTCAATTCCCAGCAAGCACATGGTGGCTCACAACCATCTGTAATGGGGATCCAGTGCCCTCTTCTGATGTGTCTGAAGACAGTGACAGTGTACTCACATACATGAAATAAATAAATAAATAAATAAATAAATAAATAAATAAATCTTTAAAAAAAAAAAAAAAAAGAACCCCTTTCCCATACCTTGTGATCACTCTCCAGCTCTCCTCGAGCTCTCTTTATGTAAACCAGGCTGACCTCCAATTCAGAGCTCCTTGTGGCTCTGCTTCCCAAGTGCTGAGATTAAAGGAATATGGCACCGCACCCACCTAAGATAATTAAGGAGGAAGCTTTTGCTTAGATTCATTGAGAGATTTCAGTTCCCGTGTTGTTGGTCCCATCCCTTTGGACCTGGGGCAGCTTGGTACATCATGATGGGAACACATCAAAAAATACTGACTGCTCATTTTATGACATCAGGACGCAAAGACAGAGACTAAGACTACAATCCCTGAGGGCATGACTCCAAAGGCCAAACTCTTTTCTACTAGGCACCGCTTCCTAAAGGCTCCATCTCCTCCCCACAGTACAACAGGCTGGTGAGCAAGCCTTTAATCATAGTCAGGGAAAACGAAAATGCAAGTAAATGATTCTACTAATGTGTGGTGGACTCACAGTGGTTGAGTCTCTTTCATTGGTAAGCTTTTTAAATGAGTGAATAGAAGAAGCTACTCAGGAGACTGGTTCAGAACTGCTGAGTGACTTCCCAGAGAGACACAAAATTAACATCTGCTAATTTCTGATAGCATATAAAGACTGAAGAATAATTCCTTGTGCTGTGTTACTTTTCTCATGGCTGTGAGAAAATGCCTGATAAAAGCAAGACAAGGGAGAAAAGGTTTATCTTGGCTTACAGTTGGAGGAGACACAATCCATCTCAGCAGGGAAGACCTAGTGGCCAGAGGGGGTGGGAGGGTGGTCACATGGCAGCTGTAGTCCAGAAGCAGAGACTGATACTGGTCCTTAGTTAAGCTTCTCTTTCTGGTTCAGCACAGAATCCCTAACCATGGAATGGTGCCACCCACATGGGTGTGTGTGTGTAGTATGGGGGAGTCTTCCTGCTTCCAGGAACCTAAAGTAGACAATGCCTCATAGACATGCCCTGAACCTTGTCTCTTTTGTGACTCTAGATTCTGTCAAGTTGGCCATCAATGTTAATCACCATACAAATTTCTCTTGAAAGGTAAAATGAGTTTGTTGGGGATTACTTATAAAGCAGAACATGATTCCAAATGGCAGTATTTCTCTGAAGTCACCAACCACCCTACCTACCAAGAAGGACTGTGACTGCAGCAGGATCTGGGCAGACCTAGGTTCCGAGCTTTTAGCTAGGGTTAAAGCTGCAGAGGTGACAGCAAGATTAGACAGCACAAGGCACATGCAAAGCCAGACTCCAGTGGTTATGTGTCTCAGCATGCAGTCCTTGCCATTACAAGGGACTTTGCTGGTCTTAGCAAATACTGTCTGGCTGCAGGTGGCTTCGTTTGCTTCAGTCTGGCATGTAGGACAGCTATATGGAAGTTTGTTGAAGATAACGTTTACTGTGGCAAATATTAGGGGTGAAATGATACATCACTACAAGGAAGCTCAGATGACTCACGGCAGGTAACCAAACTGAAAGCCTAAGAGAAATATGTCGTTTCAGGACCAACACTGTTAAGTCAGCGTGCCTTCAAGCCTTTCCCCTCGAAAAGTCTACAGATGCACGCAGAAGCATCCTGAATGCCCAGGTCACCACTTGGAGGAGAGCCGCTTTGGCTTGTGACTCATGAAAAGCGTTGCTCTTGGACCCATGCTATCAGCTTTGCCTGAGTGTGCACTAGAAACACAGAATCTTAAGCCAACCTATAGACTCAGGGGCTCCTGGGAAAATCCTGGAAATCTGCTGAAACAAGCCCTAGAGGAGATTCTCGTGTAGATGGAATTTGGAAACCAATTACCTAGTCCACATAGGTCCTGTGGTGTGTGTGTGTGTGTGTGTGTGTGTGTGTGTGTGTGTGTGTGTGTAATGAAAACTTGCTGGGTTTTGTTACCTGGGCTAGCCTAACCTACCCCGACTCTTGTAGAGTAGAATACAAGGTGCTTAACTTTTCCTCTGTCTTAGGTCCTAACTACACTCCTCCTTAGCATCCCGGACATATTCATCACTTTATGGCCACACCCAGTCATAAAATGTTTTTCCAAATAACACTTTAATCTCAAAATTGTTTTAACTTTAGTTGTTATTATTATTATTGTTGTGTGTGATGCACATGTGTGCACATGTACATGTATGGGAACAAACATGCCATAGTGCATGTGTGGAGGTGAGAGGACAACTTTGTGAAATTAGTTTTTTTTTTTTCCTTCTACCTTTGTGTGGCTCCCAGGGACCAAATTCAGATGCTCTCATTCAATGCTAAATCTCCTCTGGAAATACCTCCTCAACACACCCCGAAATAATGGTTTATCTAGGTAATGATTAGCCCAGTAAATGTTGATGCCGTAGAATTAACTGTCACAATGAACAATTGTGGTCTTTGTGAAGGCACACCTGGTATACAACAGTCAAGGAGCAATCATGTTGGCCACCATGCCTGTGCCATCGCTCCACAAGCAGTGGGTAACAGGATAGAAATTAATACAAAGGACCAGATGGAGGACAACCAGTTCTCAGCAAGGGTCTTAAACCCGCTAGAGGCACACAGTGCATGGAGGTCTGTGCTTCTGATCAGCTATCCAGCAGAATTAAGAAAACCCATCCTATCCAAGGCACCAAAACTCAGGAGAGACTGCCCTGTCTTACCTCTGAGTAAACCAGCCTGTGATCGTAGCCTACAGCGGTTCTCAGTCTCCACTCACTTTAATATCACCAGGGAAGTCTTAACGGTGACAAATCCAGGCACAAATTACATTTGTCACTTTGGAAGTAAGACTCCAACACTGGAATTTAGGAATGCTCCTGGCTGACTCTAGGGTGAGCTCAACTTTGGAATTACCTCTCTACAGTAAGCCACCCCTTATGTGGGCATCACCATCAGGAAATAGATGCTTGAATAAGAGGTATTCACTTCAAAGAGGGTGGCCAGGTATAATACAGGAAGATCCACGAAAATTCAAATTCTGGGAAAAAAAAAAAAAACAACTGTATTTATAGACTCTAAATATACAGGAGACCTGCTTATCCTTAAAGAGTATCCATTTTGTATTTTCATTTGTCACCTGAGACTCACCACAGAGATAACCATGGAAAACCTTCTCCCAGAAAACAAAGAGGTGAACAACAGAGGATGGAGTCAAGTTTCTCAGCCAGCTACCAGCAGGGAGTCCTTGCTGGCTATGGGCAGCTTTGCTAGGCTGGAACTCACATGAGCGAGCATCAACACAGACCCCAGCACCTGACAAGCTCCCCACAAATGTCAGCTGTCATTCGTCGGTGGTTCCCATATGAAGCTGAGCTCAGGTGTATGCACACAGAATGCACTACGTTTACCAGTGGAGCATTTCCCTAGACCAGTGGACTTCAGCCTTCCTAATGGCTACCCTTTAACACACTTCCTCATGTCGTGGTGACCCCCAACTATAAAATAATTTTCATTGCTATTTCATAACTGTAATTTTGCTACTGTTATGAATCGTGATGTAAATATCCATGTTTTCCGACGGTCTTAGGGCACCCTCAAAGGGGTCACAACCTGCAGGTCGAGAACCACTGCCCTAGACCATATCAATTATAAAATTGATTTTATAACCAGTTATTTATAAAATACAATTATTTATAAAATACTAGTGTCAGTTTCAATTTCCCAGGAAGCCATCCCCTGGGAAATGTCTGGTATACAAGTATAATGCGCTGCCCATCCCTGTGACTTTAGTCTCTTCTCTTATGTTCCTGTCCTCTTACAGTGTCCCTCTCAGTCTGCGATTGTGATGCTCCCTGACATTTTATTGTGTACTAAGCCAAACTATTTGTTGCTAGATACATGTGGTTCGATTTCTCCCTCAGAAAGCTACTCTCATGGATTCACTGAGACTACTCGTGAAAAGCTGAAGACAAAGTGTGGGTGGTGGGAGGGAACGTGAATAGGAAGTCATGAGAGAGCCACAACGCATTCATTACACAACACCATTTTAAAAAATTAAAGTACAGTGCAAAAATGAAATGGGATACACAAGCAAGATTTGAGTTAAGAAGAAGCCCAGAGTACGGCTGGGCTTTAGGGTGGGACCACAGAAGAAATGTCCTTCAGAACTGCAGAGACAAGCATTTCCTCCTCATTCAGCTCACAGATGTCACACTTCCGTGCTACTTCCAGAACCCCTCAGAGTTCAATTCCAGGTCAGTGATGAATTCCTGGACCCAGTACTGGCTGGGGTCAGACCTGCCAGTTTCTCTTGACCTGGAAACTTCAGAAAGTGATGGAATAATGGAACCTTAAGGACATCCACAGGGAGCTCCTGTGACCCGGCATCTTCCTTTTATACATTTCAAGACCTGACCTTGTGTCCCCAAATTTTCTCCAATCTTAGGACTTACGTACTTTAAGAGTCTGTGATGTCTTTTGAAAGCCAGCTTCCTTCTGATACTCCCTGTCTTTATGGTGCTCAGGGACTGTGCAGGCCCTGGACCAGGTCTGAGCACCTAGGACTATAGAGAACCAGGTACTAGGAGGGAGCCCCTCTCAGTCCTACCAGCTTCCTGGTCATGTGATAACCATTCAGTCTCTGTGGAATTTTCCATGAGATCATTAAGAAACAGCAGGTAGCTGGACTCCTGGCAGCATGTGTGTCAGGGGTGTTCTCTGTGAGAGACACAATGGAAAATCCTAAGGAAGCTGTGCAGAAGATAAGACCAGCTAGCCACTCTGTGCCCTGACCCTGAGGAATATTCTGAAATGCATGCAGACAGCACTCAAAGAGGACAAAGGAAAATAGCATATATTTTCCCAGACATTTTTGCTAGATTTCTGTATTTTCCTTTCCTTGGGTATTTCTTGGTTTTGGTTTTGAGACTCTATCTCTCTGTAAAGGGAATTTAATTTTCCAATCAAATTCCTTCAGCTTCTTCTTGAGAAATGACACCTGGATGGAACCCATCAGAAATCAAGCTTTACCACACGGCTAGAACCTAGTAGGATCTACTATTTGTCAATAGTCTACTTCTTGTCAAAATCGGTTAGGCCTCCTTTTCCCATCCAGAAAAGGACTCTGTGCCTCCCAGAACAGAATAGAATTGTTAAAACTTTTCTCGAAGGAGAATTCTCTGGGAAATAATCTAGAAGTCCCTCTAGGGTTCCCTATTTAGAGGATGTCAGGCACATACTTTGGCATTGTGGTCCCAGACATAGTTAGACACAGAAACGAAGGACAGGCTCCCAGGAGGCAGAGGAGGTATAAGGAAAGGGGTTTCACTGAAGAAGATACTTTCTGGATACAAAGCATAACTGCTCTTTAGAGGTACTCTGGGGGCTTTGAAAGATGAAACACTGAGGAGACAAAGAAGGAACTTTTAACTATGTTACTGGCACCCACATTGCATGGGCCAGGAGAACCTTGAGTTACCACAGGGTTTCAGACAGTTTTCAAGAATGGCCCAGCTGCTTACTCACTGGGGTTTCCACAGTGTGAGGAGGTGTAATGTTGTGTTGCTGGGTAGCGGATGACTTCTCACCAGAGCAGATCTGCATAGCAAACATTCTTCCCACAGAGATGAGCCTTCTGAGAGCCTCCCCAGTTATCCCAACAGTGCCATGTGTCATGGAGGCTGATGCCATGGAGTTTGAAAAGCACAACTCAAGCTGAGAGCATGTCTTGCATAATTAGAGAAGCCAGAGCTGCAGGAGAAGCAATAGTGAGGGTGGCAAAGGGTACATCATGTTTGTCCTAGCACTTGGGAGGCTGAAGCAGAAGGACTGCCTTAAGCTCATGGCCAGCATGTGCTACCTAGGGAGTTCAAGGCCAGTCTGATGTATGTGTATGTACGTGTCCATGTATATATCATGTATATGATGTACGTATATATGTGCCTATACATGCATATATGCATATGGTGTACATGTATATGTGCATGTGCACTCTGTGCGTGTAGCTATATGTTGTATATATGTATACAGAGGGATCTTTCTCAAAAAGATCTGTATCCCATATCTAATGCATATTCATAATTATAATCCAGTGTCAAAACTCTCACAAAAACTGTGACTGCTTTGATGAATTAAACAACTACTTAAAAGCTGAGTTCATCACTTTTTTTTCTTGTTTTGAGACAGATCCTTGCTCTGTAGTTCAGGCTGTCCTTAAACTTGTTCTGACATGAGGTCCTCCTGTCTGTCCTCCACAATGCTGGGATTACAGGCTGAGTTTGTTGCTTTTATCACAGCCTCAGTCTGAGTGTCAATCTCTGATGTCCACTTTACTGGCTAACGTGTGTTTTCTTAGAAGCATCCAAGCTACATGATGTCTGTCACACAAACCTACGCATCCAGGGTGTAGTTGAAATGTTACTTATTCGGCCCACGCCACAATGTTCCATGCACACTACTCTCTGTGGCCAGAGAGGTGCTAGCCCAGCATGGGTCAGAGTTTGGCTCTGTGGGAAGAAGCATTCATCTGTAGATCTCTCTTACTGTAGTCACACTATGTTCCACCTCCTCTCACCGCCAACAACATTTCCATACAGTCAGCATCAACAAGCGAGCACCCATGTTATTCTTGTACATTCTGAGTCCGTGGTCCACACCATACCCCAGCGTGTGCAGCACTAAGTCATTTCTTCTAGTCATTCTTAGCCTCTAATTCCTCCTGGTCAATAGTTGACTAGGGAACATGCCTGGAGCCCCAGAAGGTTGCAGGCAGAATTGAACACCCCACCTTGACTCTACCCACAATCCTCTGCTGCCCAACTCCATAAAAGTCTCCACAGCTCCATGTTTTTGTTGTTGTTAACAACTTCCTTACTGCAGCCCTCAGCTTAGTCTAACGGTTCTTAACCTTTCTTATGGGGCAACCTTTTAATACAGTTCTCCATGTTGTTGTGACCCCCCTCAACCATAAAATGATTTCATTACCACCTCATAATAGTAATTTTGCTACTGTTGTGAATTATAATATAAAATCTGATATTCGGGATATCTGACACACAACCTATGTGGGGGTTGCCATCTACAGGTTGAGAACCACTAGCTTAGTCTAGTCTGATCCTTGAAGCTCTCTTCAGCTTGGTCTCTCTTCCTTTTAGATTTGTTTCCCGTGTTCTTATCAGACATTTGAACCATATATAATCCTGTTGCTTCAGATTATCTAAGAAAAAAATTAAAGAACTTCATTTCTCGTGGCCAAATGTTTGGACTAGTTTCCAAGGACTCTTATTTGACATAGTCTCTGGGTCTGAAAAGCAAGAGAAGGCTTGGGCCAGCTTTCAGTTGAGAAAACTGCAGGTCTTACACTTACTATAGTGACACACATCTGTAATCCCAATTTGGAAGATGGAGTGTCTTGGTTAGGATTTCCATTGCTGTGAAGAGACAACATGACCAAGGCAACTCTTATAAAAGATAACATTTCATTGGAACTGGCTTACAGGTTCAGAGGCTTAGTCCTTTATCATCATGGCTGGAAGCGTGACATGGTGCAAGCGAAGGAGCTGAGAGTTCTACATCTTGCTCCGACTGCATCCAGGAGAGACTGTCTCTTCCAGGCAGCTAGGAGGAGGGTCTCAAAGCCCACCCCCACAGTGACACACTTTCTCCAACAAGGCCACACCTACTCCAACAAGTGCCATTCCTTGGGTCAAACATATTCAAACCACCACACCGAAGCAAGAGAATAGGGCATTCAAGGTTATCAAAACAAACGTGTGTGTATGTGTGTAATACATTAGATTATAGAAAAAATGAAAGCTGAGGGGTGGAAGGGCTTAAGCCAGGAGGGATTTTGGAGTGTGGGAAAAAGGAGAGCTAACACAAAGGGATAGTGTACAGAAACCAAAATGGAAGCCTATTATCCCACAATCCAGTTTTAAAACTTACTAGAGAGATGGTAGGATGTGAGAAATGAGAGAAGTGGGTACCAGCATGGGTTTAAAGGATTAAATGAGGATAAGGGGGAGGGGAGGGGAGAGAGTAACAGATGGGTTTACCACCACTAAGGATGTACAAAAAAGACTTTTGCAGACCCACCAATTAGTATCCAATGGACCTAGCAACTTTTATTTCACTATTTATTTTGCTGTGCTAATCAGGGCTCTCTAGGGAACCACTCTGAAAGCCCTAAAAAATTGGGGCGCTGTCTCGTGTAACCATGAAGGCTGATGAACTCCAATATTTGGAGGTAAGTTGGCAAACTGAGGGATAATGGTATAGTTCCATTGCCATTGTTCAGCACAAAGAAGAACCAGCCCTCCTCAGAGATGAGAGAGTCAACCCTTTTATTCCAACCTCAGCATCAGCTGATTAGCTGAGGCCCATTCCATTAAGAAGGGCAATCTGTGTTAGATTTTATAAGTTTATTTTTTATTTATTTTTCAAAGATTTATTTAGTTATTTTATGTATACAACTATACTGTAGCTGTCTTCAGACACCCCAGAAGAGGGCATTGGATCCCATTACAGATGATTGTGATTCCATGTGATTTCTGGGAATTGAACTCATGACCTCTGGAAGAGCAGTCAGTGCTCTTAAGTGCTGAGTCATCTCTTCAGCCCAGTTCCTCAACCTAGAACTGACCTCAATACTTGCATGTAATTAAAATGGTATAAAAGCAAAAAGGAGGAGGGGGGATGGGGTAGGGGGTTTCTAGGGAGGGGAAATGAGGAAAGGGGATGGCATCTGAAATGTAAATAAATAAAATATCCAAAGAAGAAGAAGAGGAGGAGGAAGAGAAAGAGGAGGAGGAGGAAGAGGAGGAAGAAGAGGAGGAGGAGGAGGAGGAACGGTGATCTGCTCTTTATGGCTTACTGATGCAGATCTTGGTCTCATTTGAAAATGCCCTCACAGAAATGCTGAGTCTCATGTCTGGGTGTCTTCCAGCCCAGTCAAGTTGATGCTTCAATTTAACTGTCATAAGTGTCCCTTCCTATCGCTGTGCGGTTCCATCTTAAGCTAACCTGTGTGTGGTCTGTTACTGGACTCTGCATTCTGTCCCACTGGTTTAGCCTGTGCCAATAGTATGTTATACTCATTGGTACAAGTCAGTTAGAAACCTTGGCACCTAGAGAGCACAGCTGCCGGCTTCATTCTTCTGGACTGGTTTGTTGGATTTTTCACAGCATTCCTATTCTAGGAACAGATTTAACCCAGCATTCCATGTTCTGCAGGGAGGCATCCTGGCTCTAGATAACCAGATCATTCCCTTGGGATGTCCACTTCTGCCTCCATGGGCACCAGGCACATACATGATACTCATACATGTACACAGGCAAAACACTTACAAAATAAAAATAAATATTTTTCAAAAAAAGAACCTTACCAGGCTCGGATCCCATGTTCAGTAGTGAGGGGAAAGTTCCAATCTCACCCATTGAACATCTGAAGCTAGGGGAAACTGAGTCAATCTAAAACTATACCAACACTCACATCCCACTACAGGTCAGAGTGAACTGCCTGTCATAACTCCAACAGACTGAAAAGAGAGGCAAATATGTTCTGAGTGTGTCCCTGTCATGGTTTTGTTTTTAGAAAGCTCCATGTACAGTCACAAATTATGATGTATGTGAAGAAGCAAGAAAATATTTCCTTAAGAATTAAAAAAAAAAAAAAAAACTAAGACATATAGGGAAACAATGTAAAGTGGTGTCATGAGTAGAAACTTGGACTTCAAGAGAGGGGGATGTAAAAAATAAGGAGGAAAAGTGGAAACAGATGATTTAATAAAATCAGATCAGAATCTCGAGATCCCTGAGACTGATGTATAAAGTGATGGTATGGCCCAACACAACGGCCTGAAATGAAGCGTAGGAGCAAATTGTCAGAGTAGGGACACTGAGAAGTGGAGAAAACTGTACTTTTAATTAAAACACCTTCCTATTTGTTCTCTTTGGAACTTAGGTTTAAATTCCTCTTTCCATTTTACACTGTGGACTTTTTAATAAACTTTGAATGTTTTCCCTTCCATTTGCTACATCAGATCCCCTGGAGCTGGAATTAGAGAGGACGTGAGCCACCATGTCCATGCTGGGAATGGCAGAAAAGCAAGTGTTCTTAACCACTGAGCCATCTCTGCAATGGCCTGATGTCGATGTATTTTTTAAAAGAAATTCTTAAGACAAAAAGGAAAAAGATATTAGACAAAATACTAGACCCACAGAAAGGTAATGAAGAGAAACAAGAACAATAAATATCTGAGAAAATAGGAAAAAATGTGTTAACATCTTCCTCCTCCTCTTCCTCCTCTTCCTCCTCTTTCTCCTCCTACTGTTCCTCATTATCCTTCTCTTCTTCCCCCCTCCTCCTCCTCCTCTCCCTCTTCCTCCTTCTCTTCCTCCTCTTCTTCCTTCTCCTCCTCCTCCTCCTCCTCCTCCTCTTTTTCCTCCTCTTTCTCTTTTGGGACAGCTCATGTATTTTAAACTCCATATATAGCCAAGGAAAACCTTGAACCTCTGATCTTCCATCCTTTACCTCCAGTGTGAAGGGGTTACAGGTCTGTACTTCCACATCAGTTTTGTGGGGTGCTGGGGATTGAACTCAGGGTTTCCTACACACTAGGCAAGCACTTTATTAACTCAACTACACTCCAGCCTTTTACTACTGTTAGATAGTATAGTCCATAATAATACCAGTCACTTAAGAAAAGTAAATGTTGTAAGATAAATAGTGCTTCAAGAAAGGAGAGTTTACACAGTGAAAGCACAGGCTGGGGAAACAGTTGGAGAGTGTGCTAAGTTGCTCACACCATCTATACAGTCCAGTGATGTTGTGAGATAAAAGGAAAAGGGTACTGAAAGATATCTAATTAACAAAACAAAAAAAGAGGAAAGGAGGAAAAACTATTTTAAGACATAAATATTTATGCTTCTCAAAATAATTATGGTAAGTACAAGAAACCAGATTAGAAAAAAATACATCCTATATGATGTATACACCATATAATTATCAGATTTTTTAAAAAATCACTAGAAAATTAGGCATCATAGTATCGATACTAATAAACAGTGACCTCGATTCTCCTCTTCCTCCTCTTCCTCCTCCTCCTCCTCCTCCTCCTCCTCCTCCTCCTCCTCCTCCTCCTCTTCCTCCTCCTCCTCTTCCTTAACAACTCTATGAAAAGGCTGGAGATAGTTCACATAGAACAATTGGCTCAGTGGCCTTAGGACCTGAGTTCAGATCTCCAACACCAACCTTAAAAGCTGGACATGGTATGCAGGCCTCTAACCTAGAACTGGGGAATGGAAGTCAGGGCACAGATGGGAGCTGGAGACAGGCAGATCTAGAGGGCAAGAGCTGTTCCTAGCCAGCTAGCCTGGCTGAAAAGGTGAGCTTGGTTCAGTGAAGGTAATAAGGCTGAAATCAATAGATGACACCCAAGGTCTTGCTTGGGTCTCTGCACCTGTGCATGTGGATCACATCCCCACAATTATGTGCAAGGAACACACACACACACACACACACACACACACACACACACGCACACGCACACGCACACGCACACGCACACACACTTCATAAGTAATTTTTAAATTGCATATAAAAGTGAAACAAAGTCAGTCATAATACATCAAAACAGGGCTTTAAGACGTTGGTATTATAATCCCATCCAGAAAGAAATCATGCAGAGAGAAAATAATTTTTATTACTCCTTTTTGCTTAAATATTGTCTAGGTTTCCCTCTAGCTGCTTTTAAATTAATGAATGACAGTCAAAATGCTTGTTTTGTCCTAAGGAGAGTGTCCCAAAAGCTTACCATTTAACTCAGAATACCAGTGCTTTTTATTCGTGACTGAGTCACCAATGGTCTCAGAATGTAGTCAGCATATACTGTGGCTTTGAGAAACTGTGGGTACCATGTATGAGGATTCAGTAAGCTCAGACTGAAGATGAATTTAATTTCATCTTTACTTAATATATATGAACTTTTTTCTTGTCATTAGCCCCTAAACCAAGATTGTTATCTGCCATTTATATCATTAGGCATGATAAATGATGTAACTTTATTACACAGGACAGAAGTTGAGTATAGTGATTCACACCAGTAGTTCACACCAGTACTTAGGAAGCTGAGCCAGAGGCTAAAGAGTTCAAGACCAGCCTGAGCCACACTGCAAGATTCTATTTAAAAAGCTAACAAGTAAAATCTATAAGTACCCAAGGGGATATGCGTAGATTATACGCAAATACTGTGCCATTTTGTATAAGAAACTTGAGGTTCTTCAGACTCTAATGTCTAACAGGGTCCTAGGACTGGTTCCCAACATGCTCTGATGAACAACTGTCTGTATAAAGTATGTGGATTAATAAATGAGTGAAGACTTCTCAATGAAAGGCAAACGAGGACCAGGAAGAAAGTTTGATCTCCACTTTTTGTTTGTTCTCTCTGGGCACAGTATAAGCTGTAAAGGGCATACATCCCAGTTCACACAACCAAGAACAAAAACACTATGAAAGTGGTGTTTCGGCCTCTGGTGCGGATGAAGCCATTTCTCAGCAGTTGAGACAACACATGGCAAACACTGCCAAACTCTGCACTCTTGGAAGGCAGGCAGGATACAGAACACCAATGGCGCGTAAACAACAGGAAGGAATCAGCTTTCCAAAGGGCAGTGGGTGAGAAGCAGACTGAGTAGTGGAGATGGACTCTATGACCTCCCACCACTGCTGGTTTTTGGCAAGCTCCTGGACCTGGACCATGCCTATTAAGAAACCGTTTTGTGTCTTTGATAAAATCCAGAATCTCTTCATGATAAAAGTCCTGGAGAAACTGGGCATACAAGGGACATTTCTGAGTATAATAAAGGTGATTCACAGCGAGCCCACAGTCAACATCAACTTAAACAGAGAGGAACTCAAAGCATTTCCGCTAAAATCGGGAACAAGACAAGATGTCCACTCTCTCTCCAAACATATTCACAATAGTACTTCAAGTGATAACCACGCTACAAACCCTTGCGTCTACAATGGTGACCTGCCTGCGTGACCATAGTGCCATAGATGTTATGGGTGTAACTAACTGGTTGGATTTAAGGACCACTCCCTGAGATGAACTGCATGCCCAACACTGTTTGGGTGGCCAAGAATCTAAGGCTAGATAGGTTATGAACCTAGGAAAAACCCGAATTCTATTGTTCTGCTAAAGGAACTTAGCAATAAAATGACATCTAATGACATTCTTCTATACCTCTAGATCAGTGCCTTGCTCAGCCACCATCAAAGAAGCTTCCTCCTGCCCTACATAGGAACAAAGAGAGGGGCCTTCAACTGGACAATGTGCAAAGAGTAAGAGACCTTTGAACACCCAGTGCTAAATAAGATGTCTTCATCAAATCCCTCCCTCTGGGGTTCAGAGAATTATAGGAGAAAATAGGAAGAGAGTAAAAGCCAAAGGAGATAGATGATAACAAGGAACTGGTGTTTTCCAGACCCAACAGGACAGATGCACATATGAACTCACAGGAATTGTGGCAGCGTGCATAAGACCTACACATGTTCAAACCAGAGTCCCAGTGACCAGACGGGGAAGTGTGTGCATTTCTCACACTCCTTCTCAGTTCCTTTGTTTCTTACCCTTCTTTGTTTGTCTCTTTTACTTGCCTGTTTTGTTTTGTTTTTTTTCTTAAGAGAGACAGAAGGCGTGGAGTTAAGAGGTGGAGTTAGGATCTAGGAGGAGATGAGGGAAGCTGTGATCAGAATATATTGTATGAAAATAATTTCACTCTCAATAAAAGAATAAAATTTTTAAAAAGAAAAGAAACCCCTTTGCTGGTGCTACCATGACAGTGGTGGAAGAAGCAGTTGTTCACTGAACTGTGGAAACACCACTGAGGGACACTGCCTTCTCTGGAATCTTCCACACTCCCAGCTGGTGATGTCCAGGGAAATAGAGGGTCAGACAGATGAGATGATGAGGGAGGAGCTCTGTAGGGACGATCCTTGTCCTGTCAGCTAAATAAATAAAATGGGGGTGTAAGAAGATGTAGAGATGTGGGCTGAGCAACAGACGTGCGTGTAGTGAAAAGTCAAGAGAGACACTTTATAAGTAGACCATGGTTACCTAATCCAATCACAAGAGCAGATCAGGAGGCGAAAAGACCCTGGGTGCATTAGAAAGATTGTCACCATAATCATCATTTATCAACAATCTGTATGGTTGGTTGGTTTTCTGTTATCAACGATGTACTAGGAATTCGTATTTAATCCTCTCCTAAACATTGTCTCTATTCATCAGAACAATTCAGTAAGGCAGATATTATGTGGTTCATTTCACAGGTATGAAAAACAAGATTAAGGAAAGATAATATCCTTACCCGGGCTTACCCAGTCATGAACATTCAAAGTGTGGGTGGAGCGGAACATTGTGGTTTCAAATTCACCTTTGCTGTGGACTCTGTGACCCTCGATAACCTCAAGTCCATATTTATAATGCCATACCTCGGTTTGTTTTGTGGATTAAGTGAGTTCATGCTTGGCAACTCTTTAGAACATGAAAAATCAGCTTGTCTTCATTTCTCTTTGTGTATGAAGAATGTTTCGGTGGAAGCAACTCTGTGTGGTATATTTTAGTATTAGCAAGAAGAGGAATCTCTCGCTGCCGTGGTTATTGATTTTTATAGTTCAGGCAATGTAATTATCTTAAAGATTTCTCTCAGATGTATCTCATTCAGCTTGATAACAACTGAAGAAGTTAGTAGTCAATCCCCACCCCCATTCCTCATTCTCAACAAGGGAATTCGTAAGTTGCTTATTTTCCAAAACACCTTACACCTCATCCTCACGCATCTGCTTATCCCTGATGTCTGGAGCCCAGCCAGCATCACCTCACTCATCTGCACCCAGCCACAGCTTCCAACTATGTGAGGACCTTTCTCTCCAGGTCTTTGTCTGGAGAGTAACCTTAGATTTAAACACTTCCATTTCATGTCGTGGCTTCTAAGACAGAAGCAAACGACTTAGTTTGCTCTCTGATGTCTATCATGGTGTGACTTTTGCCTTTCTCTCCATCTCCTCTGCCCCATTCTTTCAATCCTCCAAGCAACTCAAATTTAGTCCCCAAATTCACCAGCTTTCTTGTCTGATTCTCTGAATAGGCTGTTTTCTGGTAAAGAGTAATCGTTTCTATCAGTTAAAATAATGATTTCCATATGAACATTCTAAAAAGTATCAAGATTGCTTTTCATTTATTTATGAGGTAAACAATAAGCTGGGAAAATTAGTTAAGAGGAGAATTCAGACCTAGCTTTATACATAGAAAACCCACAGGGACCCACTAAAAATTACTATTACTAATAAATGGATTCAGTGAGGTTTCAGGATTTAAGATCAATCTACAAATATTTGCAAAAATCATGTTTCTATATAATGCCAGTGGACACTCCAACATGAAGTTGAGTTTCATTTACAATAACATTGAAAAGAATAGAATATATATGTAAAACTTTAAGAAAAGAAATGCGAGAAGGAGGATAAGAGAGGGTGATGGAGACGTGGCTGGAAAGCAGAAGCGAAAGGGTCTTGGGTGGAAGAGAACCAGCCAGAGGGGAAGAGGGGGACACAGGAGAGGATAGGAGAAGGGGGTGACCTAAACCGATTATAATGATACATATGTGTGAAGATGCTACATGAAGTCCATTACTGTATATGCTTATTATACTAAAATTAATTTTAAAATAAAGTACAAGATTTGTATACTGAAAACTAAAAAGCAAATTTTGGAAAAAAATGAAAGAAAAGCTAAGTAAATATAAATAAATAAACATTTTGGGCTTGAAGACAACATTATTAAAATAATGGTGCTCTAATCGTGCTACAAGCGCAGAACAGTCATCAAATCCCAGCTTTCTTTTTTTTAGAAATTGACAGACTCGGCACAAAATTTGTGGGGCACCAGACTGACCCAAGACTTTCTCTAAGAACAAAGGTCCTTGCCCAGGAACAGACTTGGTGGCAAGGCTGGTTTGACACTAGAGCTCTCTGAGGAATTAGTTACAGTTTCTGGGGACGAGACTTCCCCCCAGCCCTGGCTGTGGTTGTCAGTCTTAGCAGCTATTTCTGTGGTACCTCTTGCTGTCTTTGCTAATGTGGTCTGACCTAGCTCTTGCCCTCTTTCCCCCACACACACCCCACCCCCATAAGTAGTATAGAAGATGCTGAACTTCCTAATAAACTCGCTTAGCCCAAGTCATCATCTTATGCAAGACCTCCTGGTCCCAGCTATTGCTTTTACATTCCTTATTTCTCATTTGCTTTATTTCTCAATACCTGGCCCTCCCAAGGATCAACACCTTCGGTGCCATTTGGGACCCTTGTTCTTGCTGGTTCAGAACAAAAATCCACCCAGAAACAGAGGGAACCAAGGACAAAAACAACGAAGTACCACAGAAAAGAAGAACAAAGTCAGAACACTCACTCTTCCTGATTTTGCAACTTACCACAAAGCTACATACGGTAATCAAGATGGTGTGGTGGGGGCATAAGGATCAAGATTTTAATCAATGGAACAGAATTAAGAGGAGCCTGGAAACCCTGACATTTATAGTACATATTCTTCTCTTTTTAAAACACATATGCATATTTTAAACAAGTATGCAAGCCAACCAGAGAGGTGTGAGGAAAGGAGGAGAATCCTTTGAGCAATTATTGCTGGAACATTTGGATATTCATATGCAAAATTAATAACTCAATGGAGAATCCAAACATATGGTTTTTCTATTAATCAGGAAAGCTGAAATACATTTGCACACAGATGCAGAACTGTTCCCTCCAGACAAAACTTACTGGCCTTTCTACCTCACTGTGAGTTTCTACAATTCACAGACTCCTAAAAGAATTCTAAGACTGTGGAAGGGGTGAGTCTTCATAGAACAAGAAAAGCCAAAGAGAAATCAGAAGACAGTATTTTATCTTTTGTTGGAAAGGTGGAGCTCACTTCAAAGTCTTTCACTGTTTTTCCCAACTCTCCTTTTGGAGGGCTCTCCCCTACTCTGTCCCTACCTTATTCGTACTCTTCAGCTCTTAGCTTAAAAGGCAATTCCTAGGAGAGAGAGACACAGAGACAGACAGAGAGACAGAGAGAGATGGAGACAGAGTGAGACAGAAACAGAGATAGAGACAGAGAAAGAGACCTTTTCTGCCCCAGAAATCTACGTTAGGATTTTCTGTATTCTCTTGTGATGCATCCTGGGCTTTTCCTTCTAGCCACCCATCCCAGATTGTTATCTGAGAGTCTTGTACACCGTGTCTTAACCATCTAACTGTCATGAGAATGCTTACCCATTCCATACACCACTAGATTCCAATTTTCTTGTTCTGGCCTCAGTAACTATGTTAATCAACCATCATTAAAATCAGTTTTAATCAACCATCTCACCCATTCACTAATCAATAAACCAATAGTCAACAAGTACTACCTCAACATTAGATTCTGCATTTGTGATTTGGAAGTAAGAATGAACTTTATGTTTTGGTTTCATTTTTAAATTTTGCCTTAAAGTTTAATACCCAAGCAACAACTTGTGTACTTTTCTTAAAGACTTCCCACTTGATGTTTTATTTTATTGTTACCAAAGAAGGGAGTTAGTATTTTGACCAGCTCTTTGTCTGTAAGATTTAGATCAAGTTCTGTATATAAGAAAATAAATAGCTATTGAAGCTGATATTTATTATTTTTTAAATTCTGCATACAAATATCCATAGAAGCTTCACTTACCATAACCCCAAACTGAAAATAATACTTCTTTCAATGAATGAATATGTGCACTATGGTTTTATAAACAGGTGCATATACAAATCAAAAGGAAAATTAGCGGTGAGAAGTATGAATCAGTTGGAAAGACAGCCACATTGGAAAGATGAATCAGGCATCCGGGACATCCTCACATGCTGACACAAACTTAAGGCTTACAGAGAGGAAGAATTGGAGCAAGGGATGAGCACTGTCCTAAATCAGCAGTGTGGCTCAGGAAGTGTCACTCCTGTGACTACAGCACTCCAGGAGGCAGCTCTGTGCCCTGAGGTGACTGTTCCTGTTTGGAGGGACAGCCTCTATTTCTATCATGAGGATGTTGCCCCACTGGGTAGAACAGTCTTATCATGTGCTGCTGTGTCTGAGCTCAGTGTTCCTGGAATCCGCTATGACTTATAGTTTCAGGAAATGCCTTCTTTCCAGGGATCCAGGGTAGGATGTTGTAAACACCAACAGTGAAATACTTTAGTCACACTTATCTTGGCCTCTTCAGTCTTGAGGCAGGTTGAGAAAGGATAGGTCAGTTTGGAGCTAAACAACCTTATATCACTAGTGTGTAGACAAATATTCCTTAATTTATTATTAAATTATTAATCTATAAAGATAATTATATTATTGTATAATTGTTATATAGTTAATAATAATTAAATTATTAACACATCAGCATGCAAATTCAAGTGGGAATCTAATCCAAGGTTCTGAGACAGAAGAGCCAGATGCAAAATGGGACAGAGATTCCAAGATTTATCCTGCTTTTAATTACCCATCAGATAGCTGCAGGTCCAAGTGGAGAATACAAGTTTTTCCCACAAGAGCACCCCTGACATAAGCACTTAACATTGTTTACAATGCTGAGTATTAGACTTAATGATTATATTACACCTAGTGATTATGTAATATGTAATGTACAATGTGTGATATGTGATTATATAATATATGATTGATGTATGATGTATGATATATATGATACATGATAGATAATACATAACATATTACATAGTATATGGTATAATGTATGATATATAGTATATAGTATATAATATATAATATACAATATATAATGTATGATATATTATATATTGCATATAATATGTAACATATAATATAGAATTTAATATGTGATATGTAATATATAATGTATAATATATAATAAATATATGTTATTTCTAATCTCACACTTGCCCTACCAGAAGAGGGAAGGGAGGAAGAGGGAGAGAATCAATCAATAAGTGTGGAACCTCATTTGGAAAGGTTTAATAACCTTTATAGCCAAATGAATCAGTGATGTGAAGCCAGGGAGCTAACTTTGGGGCCTCAGAATTGACATACCATCTTCAATTCCCATGGAACCAGACCACCGACAAGTTCCTTAACCCTCATGACCTGACCATATGTTCCTACTAGAGTTTGAGAGAGCATTAAACAACACTATGCAGGAAATGTCTAACCAATGCAAGGAAAAGCAAAACTCTATCTCCTCCTTCTTAGGGACCTCAGCTTGGTTCCGAATGATGAGAATAGATTACTGGGAAAAGAGTAGGTGTGTCTATTAAATGCATGAGTTTAGTGATGCAGAACCTTGTGAGGAAATGAAGATCTGAGGAGGCCATTTTATAGTCAGGAACTTACAGGTTGAGCCAGGCCAAGGATAGAAGTCACAAACTAATAAAGAAAAGGGTTGGGGTAGGTAGATGGTTTGGAATGGAAAAGTGACCCTGAAAATAAAGATTAAGATAACAAAGTTTGCACAAAGGAGAGTATTTTTTCACATGGGAATTTACCTGCTTTCAAGAACCAGAGGAAAGTCGGAGCAATCTCGTGTACCTGTGATTTCTCTAAGTGCCTTTATTTCAAAATAACCTATATGCCAGGCCAACATATTTTCATGTATCATATCCTTAACTCCTTTATGACTTACAAAGCTTATTGACTGTCCCCTAAGAAAGACGCTGTGCTCAGTTAAATATAAGTGGAGAGTGAAAACGCTTACTCAGAAAGGGCAGATTCTGGAGGCTGCAAGTCAATTCTGGCTTTGCTGTTGTTTTGGCTTGGGTTTTCATTCATTTGTTTGTGATTCATTTGTAATATGAGAGTAAGTCACCTCCAGTCATTTTGGGGGAATAGGGTAGCATGTCTGAGTCCCTTGGGGAATGGCTTAACCTCCCTCTGCCTGCTTCCTCCCAACGATTAAAAAGAAAGGGACATTAGCAACTGCTGCTATACCTCTTAGAGGATTCCAGGGGATTCCAGTTAGCTCATGCATCATATTCTGTCAAATCTACACAGCATGGCTCAAGGCTGCCCTCCTGCGAGCCACGCTTCATTACAATCAGTGGAATGATTCATTTCACTTGCTGAAACATGTTGGGATCTTTGGTTTTGCTCATCTTCTGGCTCACCTCCCCCTCTCCAAAAGGAGAGCAGAGATACCCAGAATGACTGGGGTCAGCTTTCATATGCCTCACTAACTCACCTCTGAGCCTTCATCCCACAGTCTAGAGACCAGCAAACTTCTTGCCACCTATTTGGGATTGAAGCAATCTTCTTAGCAGAGTTAACAGGATGAGCCATGATGTCAAGCTCATGGGGCAGAAGGAACCTGGACAGGGTCACACTGTCTGGAAGCCAAACTTTCTGAGGTGGATGAAATCCTCACCTTTCCTCAGCAGCCCCTAGTGTGCTGAATTCTGTTTGGCTCTGAAGCTTTGCTCTGACACTCTGTCTTTCCATCCTTGACTGGAGACTGCAACATTAATCTATGAGTGTCTTATCTGAACATCGGAGAAGCAGAGGAGAACCACAAGAAAGCCATGTCGGACCTAATCAGGTCACTGGACTCCAGCACTTCAAACTGAAACAGAGAAAACTGGAGCCTGAAGCCTAATGAGGTGACCCACATTGTGGATTTGGGGTAGCCTTAAAATAATACACAGCATGTTAGATGCTCATCATTCTGCTCTTTGCAGAAGTCTGAACCCAAACCTTGGACTCTTCTGTGTATTTGCTTCTTGGGGTACCTGTCTTCTCCATGGTTGCCAGTTTAATGCCCTGTATATGCTTTTTCAGGGTATCTTTCAAACACTGTCCTTCTCTAAAAAGCCACCATCCACCTCCACCCACCTCAGTCTCCTGGGATACTTCTGTCCATATTTATTTAGCCCCCATCCAGGTGTCTCCAGTGTTGTACCTACACAGGCACAGTTACCACCCTTCCCTCTTCCTGGGAAGGGAGGGGACCAGTTCTCTAGTGTATAGATAATCAAGATGACCACAGATGGCAGTTGGGACCTTCAAGAACCGTAAATAGCCAGTGCATGCAGCATCATGGGAAAGGACAAAGGAAGCCTCTGTAAGAAGGCCACAGCTTTCCTGAAGCCTGAAAGGTAAAGCCAGGCAGAGAATCCAGTAAAGGTAAAGCTCCTGGGGTTTATAGAATCCTGGGGCACTCCTCAAGTGACAAGAAGGCCAGTGAGGCTGGAAAGTCAAGTGGTGTCAGCCAAGGGTTGTTGGCCAACTGGAGTGGGTCTGATGAAGGACTCATGAAGACCTTTTTGCTTCAGGATGGAGAGTGGGTTTTCGAGGAGTGAGAATAAAAGTAGGGAGACTAAATAGGAAACCACTGCCATAGTCTAGGTGAAAGGAAGACGGCAGCAACATGGCAGCAGTGAAAATGGGGACAACTAACTACATTCTTTACAAAGGACCAATTAATTGATGGGCACAGGCATACCAAGGAATGGAGGCTGCTGCTCACTTGACATCTGCCTCTTGTTACCTAAGATGACATCTTGTAACTCCCAACCCCAGATGAAGTTAAACCAGCCCCAGTGTCGTACAACGTTCCTCTCTGTGCAT
Organism: Rhabdomys pumilio; assembly: GCA_030674055.1. NCBI lineage: Eukaryota > Metazoa > Chordata > Mammalia > Rodentia > Muridae > Rhabdomys > Rhabdomys pumilio. Next base: position 36,988,503 of record JANHMN010000002.1, read on the forward strand.
CCAGGCTCCCCAGAGACGGATATTCTATAGCAGGGACCTTCTCCCCTAAATCCTGCCCAGCTGCCAAGGGAAAAGTACAGATAATAAAATTCAGCCTCCAAACTGTTGGGTACCTCTGTCTGTGGCCTTGGGAAAAGCAGAAGCAACAATCTAGTCATGTCTTTTTAACAGTAGCAATTTATTTCTTTTAAATTGGAAGGGTGCTGATACCAAAGGGTCAGGGAAGACAAATGCCAGAGCAAGGACAGGTTGGATGAACCAGGGACTCTGCTCTGTTCCTCTTTGGACTTCCAGAGACCCAAATCTAAGAAGCATGCCACAAATTTGGGGGGCAACAGAAGGAACAGGAAAGAAAAGATTGGTAGAAAGTTGATAGGAGTGATGCTAAGACCTGACGCTGGTCTGGTTTTGCCTTAGAGAAAGGACTGTGAGACCCTCAGAGGGGACACCCTCTGACCAGCACATGACCAGGGTGAGTCGTAGAGAAGGACACCTCTCAGCCCATTTTTACACTTGTAGCAACAGAATCACAATGCTAGAAAGAGAGCCAGGTGACCCAAGACACACATAGATCTCATATGCGAACGTTTTGCTGACTCCTTAATCAGGAAGGAGCTTGAGAATAAACTATAGAGCTGTTGGCGTTTGGGTCTCCCACAGTGTCTTATGTTTTTCTGAGGACTACTTTTGTTGCTCCTCATGGGTAAAACCCAAGGCAGACCCCATGATTTTTCTAGTTGCTTTCAAATAACACTGCCAAGTTCTCACCATGTGCTACAATTTCTTGACCCAAGATCTTTGCTCACATGGTTTCTCTTCCTTGTATTTCCCTTTTCCTTGCTTTTCAACTTAGCTAACATTGTCTATTTTGTAAGTTTCTTATTAGGCGCTGTTTGTTATGTGAGCACATATTTGTTTACATGAATCACTTCACATTTGTTTCAATGAGAAAAGGAATACTTCTTTTTAAGACTCCAGAATAGTATACTTGGTCCTAAACAGGATGACTAGAACATAGGAGCAAGGCTTCAGTGAATTATATAGAGCATGGATGGATGGATGGATGGATGATGGGTGGATGAATGATGGATGGATGAATGGATGGTGGATGGATGGTTGGATGGATGGATGGATGGAGAATGGATAGATAGTTGGATGAATGATGAATGAGTGGATGGATGAATAGACGATGGATGGATGGATTATTTTGCAATATTCTATTGCTTATCTTGATTATCAAATTGGGCTTTTTTTTTAGGGCTTGTGGGGGGCAGGCTCCAACACTATTAATTCACACCACACACTGGGTCTGGCCTACACAGAGTGAGGACATAATAAATGGCAAGTATTATTAAACCAATTGCAGCTGCATCAAGAACAAGATATGATATCAGGACTATGACAGGCTTTAAAGAGAGGTAAATTTGTCTTTACCTGCTGGCATCAAGGACTGATAAGGAGACAACAGGATCTGGGAACAGCAGGGAGTGCTGGGTACTTTCCAGGGAGGCAGGATGTACAGACTTCTGAACACATGTCAAGTGTACAAAGTGTAGGCAGGGTGGCTTTTAGCCTGGGTGAAGCCTGCATAGAGAAGAGAGGAACTAGAACTAGTGGGAGGGAGAGAGACAGAAAGAGAGAGGAGGATTCTGGGTTGGGTGTGTCTGGGTCCTGGAAAGTAGGAAACAGTCCCCTTCAAAAGAGACTCAGCCTAAGCAGTACATTTCCAGGACTCTGTAAAGAACATGGGGACCTCAGTGGAGTTTCACTCCTAATCTTCTCTTGCTCCTCAGCTTTATCATGCAAAGGGGCCAACACTCGGGTGCCCGAAATGGAAACTTCTAGTTTCTTTGGAAAGTCGGTTATATCACATGATGTTTTCCTGGGGCACAGGTGAAAGGATGTCTTGCTAAAGCAGACACATGAAAGAATGTTTTCCTGAAGCAGACACAGACAAAAGGATGTTTTGCTACAGCAAACACATGAAAGGACTCGTGATGAAGGAGTATAAATATGACCCCACAGACAGTGGGAGCCGGAGCATTGGTTTTTAATTCTCCTCCTCACTATTCTTCACTAATGACACACATGTACTGTTTAACCTTACATAGTGTGGTTGAGCTCTTCTTGTGGACCACCATTGAGAAAAACTCACCGACGAATAGCTCGTGAGGTTCCTTCAGCTTCTTGCTGCTTCAGCAGCCTTGGGCCAGTTGGTGAGCCTTGCAATTCTTCAGAATTGGACTGCAGCTACTGTTTCGTATTTGGTGTTTGCTACATGACTGAACTGCTGACAAAGAACTATTGCTAAACAGGTTCACTTCCTCCATATTCTAATAACTTTCCCACTACCTCTGGTGGTGGTGAGCAAGAGGAGAGCATAAATATTTATTAAAGTAGTCTGCAAAAAAAATTGTGCCTACAGTGGCTTCTTCTGTGGTGCCAGTTCCCATGACTACACGTTGATCTGAAGCAGGGCCTGTGAAAAATGAAAACATGGAGCCCCTTTTCAAAAATTATTAAGAATTTCAAGACAATAGTTAACAATGACGTGAAACTAAGCAGGACCTGTGTAGCTGCACAGCTCATGTGCCCCGCTGTGCAACTCAAATCCCTGTGACGACATCACAGCTGGAACCCAAGCTTAGGCTCCAGCTGGAGGGGAAAACTGAGTCTCCTGTGTCTACCCCTCACCTCTGTTGGACCTTGGGGATTGCCTTGCCCTGAATTTTGCCCTACATACCTTTCTCTCTGCTCTTGTTCATGTTCCTGAGTTCTGTTCTGTTCCGAGCTTTGCTCTGCCTTCCAACTAACTAGATAGAACCCAAGGATGGCATGGGACTCCAGGCCTCAGCATAGACTCAATACCAGAGCCTCGGAACTAACAGAAGAATCAGAGCCCTGATCAGGGACAAGGGAAGAGTTCAGGAGTGGAAAATGGGTGCTCCTTGACTTCTAATATCACATGTCATAAATCACCCTCAAAATACATTAAGGGGAAAATGAGTTTATGGGGTCAAACTCTGAGGACAGCAAGGGTTGCATGGGGGTGGAGAGTTCAAGGCAAACACTAAACAGAACTCTAGGGTCAGCTTCATTGGTGCATCTATAGATTGACCAAGACACAGTTGCTGTCACCAAACCTCACTGCCTGAGGCGATGCCGCTCTGTGTTTGTGTCAATCAGAACAATTGCCCCCAAAGCATCTGCCACCAACCAGCTCAGAAGGTGGGTCTGGGCCACGGCAATGAAGCAGTACTGTGACTGGCTTCAGGCCTTTGGAAAACAATTACTGCATGGGCAGAGTTCTCCTCGGGAAAGAGAGCCACATCTCTCCAGAGTAAGAGGGTATAAGAAGAAACAAACACATGTCCAGCACTTCACAAAACAGCTCTTTTTTTTTTTTTAATGCTTACCATGCAACAAAACTTTTATTAACATTTTTAACAGAGGTTCAGCTATTATTGAAACTTGTAATTTCTAAACTTAAATTGGGGCATATGACAAGAGCTCAGAGTGATGCCATCACTGCCCACTGGGAACGCAGACTGAAGAATTAATAGCCACCCCTCAGACGGAGGACCAGGTGCAGGGCGGACTCTTTCTAAATGTAATCAGAGAGGGTGCGACCTTGCCGGCAAAGATGAGCCTCTGTACCAGGAATAGCCAGTGCCAGTCAGCTCTTTTCCTTTGCAGGGAGCTGTATTTGTGACAGGCATTTGGGGCTTAATGACAAATCAAGGACACAGACATCCAATGTATGGATCAACAAGAAAGGAGTGAGAGGTTAAATTGAAAATCATAAAATAAAAAAAAAAATCATTGGAAAACAAAAGAGCTAGAGAGAAGGCTCAGCACATAAGGCACTCGTTGCTTTTGCAAGAGACCCGGGTTCAGTTTCCAGCACCCATACGCTGACTCAAAAACATCTGTAACTCCACTCTTAGGAGATACAATGTTTTTTCTGACCTCCACAAGCATCAAGCATCAGTTCTCGTGTGTGTGTGTGTGTGTGTGCACAAACAAGAAAAACGCTAATACACATAAATTTATCTGTTTGTTTGTTTTTCGTTGTTGTTTTTTGAGACAGGGTTTCTATGGGTAACAGCCATAGCTATCCTGGAATTCTCTTTGTAGACCAGGCTGGCCTAGAAACTAAATAGATCTGCCTGCCTCTGCCTCCCGGACACTGAGATTAAAGGCATGTGCCACTACACCTGACTTAGAAATACATTTTTTTGAAAAGAAAAATAACAAACGAAAAATTCTAGATTAACCATAGGTCTGAGGATGGAAGTGGGCTACCCAAGGCGGGGACGTTTTCACTCATGTGCTCTGACCCTTGTCCTCTACGTCTATGCAATGTTATAGTTTTCTGTGCAAGGTCACATCATAGGATGTGGTAAGGGCTGTGTTGACAGGATATTTGGTATTTCTGTAAAGGCAGAAGTTGTGGGGTGTGCTAGGCAACATTATGAAACAATTGCAGTAAACAATTCACAGGAAAGATGTAAGATGTCTTCAAGTCCTGTAGCGTAGCTTCTAAGGTGTCAGTGACACACCAAAGTACAATTCCACCTCAGTTTCCACCTGGGAAACCAATGGGTTTATATGGCTTACTTAGAAAGCATGGGGGAGGGGTTACTAGCAGGAGTGTGGTGACCCCAAGGAAAGTGTAGTGACACCCAGTATGGGTGATGGCTTTGTCGCAATCTCATAGATCTCCTTCCTCTAGTCTACAGAACTGCATACAAATGGCTAGAGAATTATCTAGATACTCAGGTCCAGTGGCACTCCAGTTCACAGGCTCTTTCATGATAAGGTCTTACAAGTAGGCACAGCTGATCTCACAAAGATGGCAGTAGTTAGTCTGGGAGGGTAGTACCTTACCTCAGAGCATTGGTAACTTAGCTAATAATACAAATTTCAGAGTGGGAGCTTGTAGTTCAGGATTCAGGACATGCTCTAAAGAAAGGCTGGCATACTGTGTTACATCTCCGGTCTCTAAAACACACAAGGAGCAAGGGTGGTGTAGGATTAACCCTTCTCCTCCCAGTGGTATATGTGCAGTTTTCTTGCTCATGGCATTAGACTCTACTGGATTAGAGTTCTTAATTACTGACCTGGATGGGAGGCAGTGAACAGACAAGGACACAATGTGGGTTCCCCTGAATGTGGCAGAACTAATGCATTCAACCTGATGGAAGCTTTGGGAAGGGTTGGATATAATACACATGATAACATTCCAAGGGAAGCAATCATGAATCACCTCCCATTGAGACCACAGCCAGCCCCTAGGTCATCAGTCTTAATTCCTAACTTCCTAACTCTTAATTCCTGTCCCAGGGCTTCTCTGATACTGAGATACAGAACTTCCAGAAACACACTCAACAGCCATGTGTGAATAAACCAGAAGTACAGAGAAATTAATGAGGGAGATCCACTGTCCTTCTCCATGTAACAGGCCACTGAGGCACAGTGGTGTTAAACAATGGCTTCATCGTTCTCATCTCTTTGGTGGGAAAGAAGTTCCCACAAGGCACAGCAGGATGGACCTTGTCTCTGCTTCATGATTAGTGGGTCCCTATTTAAGACATAAATAGCAAGAACTGACTCAAATGACTGGCAGCTGGAGTCATCTAGACCAGTGCTGCCCAGTAAAAATTTAAGGCAAATTGCACATGGAATTTTTAAACTTTATAGCAGTCTTATTGTTGATGTTTTGCTTTGTTTTGTTTAAGGCAAGGCCTCATGTATCCTGGGTTGGGCTGGAACTTGCTGTACAGTAGAGGCTAGCCTTGAACTTTCGATCCTTCTAACTCTACCTCCTGAGTGCTGGCATTACAGGCATGGACCACCATGTCAGTTTTATGTGGTGATGGATGTCAGACCCAGGGCTTCCTATGTGATAGGCAAGCATCCTACCAATTGAGTTACATCAGCCCTCTCACAGCTATAGAGTTTTAAAAGTAAAAAGAAACAGATGGAATTTATTTTAATAATATTGTACTTAGTGTAATATATCCGAAATATTGCCACTTCAGTATATGATCAAAGTACAAAATTATCGAAAGACTTTTTTTTTCATTTTATGTGATAAATCTTTGACACCTTCATGAGTGTAGTTCACACTTTGAGTGAAGTTCAATCTAGACTACACCATTCAAAGTAGCCACATTAGGCTCATTGTTAGAATGTTGGACCCATAGACCTAGAGTCTTCCCCTCTCATAATTTTAGGACATAGGTTGAGATGACTTGAAGGCCACGTTCTCTTAGAACTACTGTCTACCAATCATGTGACTTCTTCAAGCTAGGCAGCCTCCTTGCCTAGTAAGTGAGTGCATCAAGACTGAGCGGCAGTGACAGAAGTTGATGTTCCAGGGCTTTCTATGAATGAACCTCAGAGGCCATGTGACATACTCTGACACTTAAACAGGTCATAAGTCTTCTCAATTACAAGGGAAACGATGCAAACTCTATTGCCCAATAAGAGGTACGTTGAAGAATTTGTAGCCATGTGTAAACTTTAAAAGAATATATTATATTTATTTTTAATTCTCTCTCTCTCTCTCTCTCTCTCTCTCTCTCTCTCTCTCTCTCTCTCTCTGTGTGTGTGTGTGTGTGTGTGTGTGTGTGTGTGTGTGTGTGTGTGTGTGCGTGTGTGTACCCATGAATGTAGGTATCCAAGGAGACCAGAGGCATCAGATTCCCTAGAGCTGGAGTCACAGGCAGTTATGAACCACCCAACACAGATGCTGAGAATCTAAGCAGACTTCCCAAAAGACAGTATGCTCTTCTACACATAGGGCCATCTCCCCAGTCCCTGGAGCTATCCTTTTAAAGTATCACATGAATAAAAGCCAGGTGATGAATCCTTTCCTTTCACTCTCCCAGGTGAAACTTCACAATCCACTTTTTTTTTAAAGATCTTTGATTACATTTCTTTTTCTTTTTTTTTTTAAGATTTTATTTATTTATTTTACATATATGGCAAGTACACTGTAACTGTCTTCAGACACACCAGAAGAGGGCAATGGGTCCCATTTCAGATGGTAGTGAGCCACCATGTGGTTGCTGGGAATTGAACTCAGGACCATTTGGAAGAGCAGTCAGTGCTCTTCACCGCTGAGCCGTCTCTCCAGCCCCACAATCCACTTTTTAAAAATTCAGATAGGCATGGTGGTCCATGAGGATAACCTCAATACTTGGGTGGCTGATATACAGAAAGATAACAACTTCAAGGCTAACCTGACACAAATTCCCCTAACTGGTCCAGCCCTCCATCCCTGCTCCCTGAAATACTTCCCACATAAATTAAGTGCATCTAATTGTTATTGTACTTTGCTTTCAGTGAAATCTATAGTACAGAGATCTAGGAGAACCACAGTAAGCCACATGGGACAGGTGGATATTAAAGGCTTCAGAAGTAAAATATGTAGTATGTTAGGTAATGTTGAATATATAGGGAAAATAGGTAGCTGGGTAGGGGAGCTGATATTTTAGATGGCTTTGCTAAGTAATGTCTTACTAAAATAATGTTGAGACAAGCAGGTAGGCAGGCAATGCCTGAGGACATATGAGAGAAAACCAAGCAGTATATCCAGGGAGGACAGACTGGAGCCAGCCTGTATGACCAGGACACAGTAAAGGCTGGGGAGAGTAACAGACTATGAAACCAAACAAAACAGGGACTGCTAGAGACATTAGCTTATCATAAGGACCGTGCTTAACAATGATAGGGATTTTTTTAATTATTTATTTATTTTTATTTTATGTACAGTGGTGTTTTGACTGCATGTATGTCTGTATGAAGGTGTCGGATTCCCTGGAACAGGAGTTACAGACAGTTGTGAGCTGCCCTGTGGGTGCTGGAAACTGAACCCAAGTCCTCTGAAAGAGCAGTCAGTGTTCTTAACTGCTGAGCTCTCTGTCCAGCCCTCCACGATGATGGGGGTTTTGTTTAGTTTTGTGTTTTGAATCCATTACAGGATTTTGAGTAGGATTCATCTGATCTATGACTGTAACAAGATCGTCATGGCTGACATGCTGATAACAAAGGAAGGGAGGAGCTGGAGACAAACTGGAGGATTTTTGCAATAATCCTGGTGACAGACAAGGGTGACTTATGCCAGGGAGAGGAAGAGATAGTGCTGAGAAGTGTGACATTATGATGCAATAAGAAATACATATCTCTGGATTTTTTTTAGGCTGTTAATCCACTGTCTTCTCAGATTGTCAGCTCTCTAAATAAGGCATAGTCTTTAAAGCATTTTTTAAATTTATGTGTATGTATGGGTGGGGGGTGGGGGGGTTGGTTCTGTGCCCATGTATGCAGTATCCATAGAGGACAGAAGAAGAAGTCAGAGCCCCTGGAACCAGAGTTAAAGGCAGTTGTAAGCCACCTATTGTGGGTGCTGAGAACTAATTCCAGTCCTCAGCAAACCCTGCAAGTACTCTTAGCAACCAAGTCTCCTCTTGAATCCCATAAAAGACAGTTCTAAAGATTAAATTCCCGTCTCTACTCATTGGAATCTGCAAGTGACACCAAACAATACACTCTGGCATTCTGGTTATCAGAGAAGAAACAGGCTTTTCTTTCAAGAAGAAATAGATATGTTTTTGAAGCTTGTGTCAAAATTTGTTTATGAATAGGATATGGAATATAGACAAATGCAGAAACCAAATATAATTGCTACAGACAGCATGAGAAGAATCACACAGGCAGGTCGGAAAACTAACACGTTTTCTTTCCTGTGATGGGCTCCTATTCATACTGGCTACTGGGAACTTGGAGCTGATCAAGTCATAAAGAAGTGGAAAGAACCACTCTGTTTAGAGACCAAGTGAACCTCTGGAAAGGAGGTCCTCTTTAAAATACTTACTCTGCCTGTACCTGGTCAGATAGACGAAGAACTCCAAACAGGCTGTCAAGCCATCTTCTCAGAAGCCGTGGGAGTGAGAGCCAGAGCCACAGCTTGAGTTTTCGGGTGTTATTTCAGTCAGGAGGGGCTGCCCTTCTCAACTCTCACAGGGAAGAATGCTGGGAGGAGTCAAGATTAAGTAGAGCTGGAGTTTATAAAGCAGAGGTTTTACAAAGTTAATGGTGTTTTATGAACTTTTTGCTTCATTTTGCTTTGTTTTGGTAATTTGTCTTATTGATATTTTGCTCATTTTGATTTTTGTTTTTGTGTTTCCTTCTTTCTCTCTTTTCTTTTTCTGTTTATTTTTTTGAAAGAGAGAAAAAGAACATAAAGTTGGGTAGGCAGGGAGGTGGAGAGGAACTGGGAGGAATTGGAGGAGGAGGTAACATGACCAAAAAATATTGTATGAATATTTTTCAATTAAAAAAAGTATGGAGGCCGGGCAGTGGTGGCGCACCCCTTTAATCCCAGCACTTGGGAGGCAGAGGCAGGCGGATTTCTGAGTTCGAGGCCAGCCTGGTCTACAGAGTGAGTTCCAGGACAGCCAAGGCTATACAGAGAAACCCTGTCTCGAAAAACCAAAAATAAATTAATAAATAAATAAAAATAAATTTTAAAAAAGTATGGCAAAAAATAAGGAATTTTAACATTGATTTAAGCCTGGTTGTTAAAGTAAATGAAGATGGGCATGTAGGGAAAGGAGAGTACCATGCCCAAGCGTGGGCACTCACTTCTCCAGTGGGTCAGGCTTCTGTGACTACAGTAGTGGGCCTGGCTCTGGCGGCTTCTGAGGTTATGTATCAAAGCGTTGCTAGGGAGCCCCCTTTCCACTAAAGGAGATCATGGCTCAGTTCCTGAGGCACATGGGGTAGGATTACAGCTGACAAGGTAAAGCTGTGGGTCACAGGGGATTAAGACACATTTTTTATTTGGAATATTTATATACAAGGAGTATTGCCTCTATGTAGTCAGATTTCACAGCAAAAATTTAATGATGCTAAAATTCTTGCCTCTCTGCTGGCAAAAGTCTCAACCAGACTCCACAGTGAGGTGCTCTTTTTCTTTTCCCTGTCTCAGTCTCCCCTTGTGAGAATTTGAACTTTTAAGATTAAGGGTTAATGACAAAGACACATGCTCTTAATTTCTGCTAAACATTGACATGAACCCTGCCTATCAAAGGTACAAAAGTCTCAGCCAGAGGCCTAGAGAGATAGGTTAGCAGTTAAGAGTGCTCGGTGTTCTTCCAAAGAATGGAAGCTAGGTTCTCAGCACTCACATGAGGTGACTCACAACAACCTATAACTCCAGATCCAGGGGGCACAATGCTCTCTCTTCTGACCTCTGTAGGCTACCACATGTTCACATGCACATACACACACACACACACACACACACACACACACATGCACACACATTTTATTTTTTAATTCTCAGCCACTGTGGTCTAAAGTGGAAGGGAGTACAAGAAGGTCCTGGGCTTGCAGATCTGGATTGTTTTTCTGTGGGAATCTGGAGAGAAGGTGTTATATCAGGCCATATAAACAGTTTGTATTGTTATACCTGATCCTAAAGTTAGCACTGAGAATAGCAGGGCCTTTGTATTATGAAGTCTGTAAACCATTTCAAGCTTAAGATAGAATATAACAGGAACAATTTGAGCATGTAAATCTTGGAGGACTGAGGACGCATCACCCGTTACCCTACGCGCATGCACAGCACTCTAATCACGGCACACATTCCACTTAGGCTGCTGTTAAAACAGCAAGGCCATCAAGTCTTGTAGCACAGCTGTCTTCCTCATCTGAACTTCTAAGCTTAGGAATGAGACTCTGGGCTGCAAAAACAATTATACCTATGGCTGTAAACTAAGAGTGTAGTAAAAGACAAAGACACAAGAAGAAATCTGTTACAGGATATTTGATTATACTGTGAACCCCGAGATTGTGCTATTTTATGAAAAAAATACTGTTTGTAGTTGTGGTGTGGTTCAGCACTTAGTACATACCTTTAATCCTAATGAAACAATGAAGATAAAGTTAGTTTGTAAAAGGAAGCACCCATGTTTGAAACTGACATCTAATTTAGAGACAAAGTGATGAATCAGAAAAAAAAAAAAATTGACAGAATCGGATATGCCCAACTCTCTCAAGAAGAAAGAGGGAAAGAAAGCTACCTAAGAGACAGTGAAGAGAGAAAGGGAGGAGGCAGTTTTACTGGAATTGTTGTACAGAGACAGGGTGCAAAGAGAGAATGAGCCAAAGAATGAGAAGGAGTTAAAAGATTAAAACATATTGCCAAAGTTAATATTAGGCCAAGCAGAGCAGAGAAGCCCAGAGAGAGAAGCCGGATTGAATCAGTCAGCTTAGAGAGAAGTTTGAGTTAAAGCATCAGACTTGAGTCAACTAACCAGAGTTCAGAAAGAATGAGGAAAGGGTGAGCTTATTCAGCAGTAAGTCTCAAAGGATGAAAACACTCTAGGCCTAGATTAGATTGAATGGAGGCTAGAACCTTCCAGGACTAGGCTGAGGTTAGCAGATTGAGGCAGTAAACCTCCAAAGATGACAATTATTTTACAGGAGAATAAAAGATACATTACAGGAATCCCATAATGGTGAAAGAGTTAAAATTTTTTAAACCTTCCACAGATGGAGTCAAGAGTGCAGATAAGCTTGTTCTGCACTCTGGGCCCTAGGAAACTAGCTATCCACAAGACAAAATAGATAAGATAGGAGTTCAGAGCTGGGAGTTCAGGTCAACCTGCCTATGCACCCTGGATACCAGGAACTGAACTGACCATAAGATAAATTAAATAGGGTTTGATTCTTACGATAAAAAAGGCTTGTATGAGATATTTCCCTCTGACCGTTTCTTGAACCTGTCACGGAAGCTGAACACTGGACAGGTACTTTCTATAGATACTTAATCATGATTCCCCCCCTCATCTTCTCTGGGTTGCGGTTTTTCCCTTTAAAATCTCTACCTCTTCTCCAAGTGGGGGTCGTACTTCATTTGCTTGCCTCTGTGTAGGACAGGCTAGAAATGCAACCTCAATGCGTTGAAATCAAATATACCTCTTGCTGTTGCATCAAGTTCAGTGTCTTGTGAGTTACTGGGGTGGCCATGAATTCCCGAGAACAGAGAAGGAGTTCCTTCCTTTCTGGCGGGCCTTACAATGGGATTAATTAAGAAGGGAAATTATGTAAGGCTGTAATCTCTGATTATACACCAAGAATGCCTAAAACAGTTGTTCTCAACCTGTGGGTCACCACCCTTTGAGGCTTGGATGACCCTTTCACAGGGTTACCTAAGACCATCAGAAAACACATATATTTACATTATAATTCATAACAACAGCAAAATTACAGTAATGAAGTAGTGTTGTACCCATATTGCAAAAACTCCAAAGAGACCACCAGAAACCACAACTCTGTCTGATGCAAGTACGTGAGAGTCTTTATTCAAGCTCGATTTTGGGCCACAAACCTTCCTGATGGAACATGGTAGGAGAGCAAGCCCCAAGGTCTAGGGAAAGAGGGTTATGAAACGGTATCTCCTAAGTGTAGAAAAGAATGCAGTAGGACTGGTGACTCCCAGCAGCTGCAGCTGGCAAGATGTGTTTTACCCTGGGTCCTGGTCTTCATGTTTCTCTATTAGATCCCTCAGTAGCAACAAAAATAATTTTATGACTGGGGATTACCACGACATGAGGAACTGTATTAAAGGTTAGCAGCATTAAGAAGGTCGAGAGTCACTGACCTAAAATGAAAAACAATAAAGTGAGTCCAACAACATCCAGTAAGTCTGCAGTTATGAATGGGGCTTGTCTTTGTATTTAAGAGGCTAAAATGTCTTTTTCTCTTTTTTGAAAAGAATTTTTACATTTCCTTGAACAGTTTTTAAACATAAGCAGCTTTATCTTCAAGATACTTTCGAAGCTGTGGAGACTGGGAATGGGTTTGATTCCAGAGAGTAAAGCCTTGCTGGCCTTTCCAGCCCTTCTTGGCTTGAGTGGGCTAGGTCGGTATCCAGCCTGAAAAGGCAACAGCCAACATCAGAAGACAGCTATATCCTTGACAGGGAAGCATGTGAGTGAAATGTGCTTGCCAACCTTTTCTTTGGGATGCTCTGGCTTTCTTTCCAGGTTATGAAAAGGTGAGAGTTTAGCTTAAACTCCTGGCTTACTACAGAGAGAGAGCATTGGTACTTGTGACATTTTTGGACTGTGGAATTTGAGGTTTTTCCCCAAAGGCACAGGTGAGTAGGACAGTAAATAACTCTCTCTTGAGGGGCCGTGAGACAGGAAGTCTCTCAATGATTATCAAGAACAAGAGGTTCTTGTTGTCCTGAAGGAGCCCACCAGCCATTTTTAGTAAGTTGGTCTCAGCTCCTCATTGAGTGGCCTGTTTCCTCTGCTTCTGTGTTTAATGATTCTGGGTAGGAGGCTTCAGAACCCAACTGTGGCCCCAAAGCATTGCGCAGTTGTTAGGGTTTCTAAGCATCCTAGCTATCATACAGAATTGTGATGATGATGATGATGATGATGATGATGATGATGATGATGATGATGATGATGTGTTTGTGTGTGTGTGTGTGTGTGTGTGTGTGCGCGCGTGCGCGCACCGCGCATGCATGTGTGGACTCCATGGCACATATAAGGAGATCAGAGAACAACTCTGTAGAGTTGGTTTTCTTCTTTCACATGTGATCTTCAAGATACACCTGGGTGAGTACTTGGGCCTAAACCTGCTATGTCACCTTGCTGGCCCTATGTGGGACTCTCAGGAGTCATGTTTTAGGGGAAATCCCAAGGTTGAAGCTGACAATAATAACACCTCAGCTCTGCTGCATCTCCACTGGCACCGGTTACTATACAATGTTACAATTTGCCTGGGGGTCCTGACTCATCAGTGGAGGAATATAACAAAGGCCCAGCATTAAAAAGAAAATTCACATTTAAAAAAAATTAAAAATTATATGTGGCAGGAGAGATGAGTGAAAGTGACCCAGACTCCTGAGGAGGGTGGGGAGTTACAGGTGGTTGTGGAGACCAAACTGAGGCCCACTACTGAGCTGCCGCTCCAACTCCAGAAAATTAATAGTTTTTTCTGCTGTATTAGGAGTCACCTGAGGCCCTTCAATGGTTGTCTGCAGTGACTTAAAGAGGAATTCACTTGGGGCATTTTCAGAAGGCTCATCCTCTCTCTGGGAGGAGGACCTCCTTACCACAATTGCCTGCAGAGGAGGCAAAGCACTAGTGGTTTCTTAGACCCTTCCCAAGACCAGATCTCTTCCAGTGCCCAGGCTAGGAGCTGTGGCAAGCATGGGCCCGCTGGAATCCTCTTGTCCTGGTGTTTCTTTGAGGGAGCAGGTCCTTATCTGCCTGGAAAAATGCTATTCCCCAGGGCTATAGACATCAACTGACCGTGTTTCCATGGCTATAATTGCTTCCCTGGGCATTCTGAGCTGCAAAAAATTTTTTTCACTGTGGTTGAAAACTTCAAAGAACAAATTTAAAAGATGAGTTGGGATCCCACTGTCTGACTGCAGAGCAACTGACAAAATGTGACCCTGAATGTGACTTTTGGAGGCTTTTTTATTAAACATTCTTCCATTACAACTCATTTATCTGCATGTGTTTCTGCTTTCCAGTTTTGTGCACACTTCTTGTCATTTCATTTTGGAACAATCCTTCTATTTAGGTCAAAGTTACCACCTAAACTCCTTTTCTTATCTAAAACACTTCCTTTCTTTTAAGCTTCTTTACCAAACACGCATTTCTAAACTATAACCTTCCATTTAAAGACACTTGATTTTTTTTTCTTCTATCAGATTTAAGTTAATGAATTTGTTAGGAACATCAATGCTGCTGCCAGAGGTACTTAAGAACTGCTTATGTCAAAAGGCACCAGGTTTTCATTTGGGCCCAGAATGCAGCCCATGGCAGGACAAAGCCTTCCTTTTCTTCCAGGTATCTCATAGGTAAGCATATTAACCACTCGAGGAAAACTGAAAGCACAAAGAGAAGCTATTGTCCAAAGCCTTGGATTCCAGGAAGGATAGCACCTAACAGACACAACTCCAGATGACAGCAATCATCCATGAAGGTGAGGCCACACCCTGGAACAGAAGCAATAATCCTCTGAAAGCCAGCTGTCCCTCCAAGCAATAAGAAGTTATTTTAACCACACTTGTAGGACCAGAACAGAGGAAAATCAACAAGACCACACCTTGACCGAGACTTGTCCAGTTTCAAATAACTTTTTGTCTATTGTTTTAAGCTCTTTCTACTTAAACCTAAAGTTCATGTCAGTCGCAGATGAACCTGGGGACATTGGACCTGTCTGGTAGTTCCCTTCTTCTGGTTTTCACCATTACTCATCTCTGTAACTGGTGAGTGGAGAACAGTAGGTGAGCTTAAGCTACTGAGGCTGCCAAGGGCAGGACTCGTGTTCTCTAACCTGGTCATACTATGAGCTACAGAGAACTTGGGCTGTTGTGTCTGCTGCGAGTTTACATGAACAATCATTTTATCTTCTAAGACAATTCAGTGCTATGTACAAGTAGACAATACACAGGATAGCTGTCCATAAAAAGCAGACCAAAGATTCCATTGCTTTCATTCATGTGTGTCATCTGTTAGGCTGTAGTTACGTTAGGATGTTGATTTGAAGTATTTCCTCCACGGTATTAAACAATCCCTAGTCTAAAATTTGTATCTCCAAAGCGGCAACCCTCAATCACAAAAGATACAAAGTGTATCGTGCAGGGCTCATGTAGACAGTGGTGAGGCTAAAATACAAAACTTGTGCAGAAACTTACTTAAGTTGTTTCCTATTCCTTCTCCACTCTGCTGAGCCAGAGGGAGAGATAATACCTTCAAAGATAAAATTTCCTAAAATGTTACTTTGAGCCATATTCCTCCACTTTCTTAACTTATACTGAGGCTAAGCTATGTTCCTTGTGCACACTTGCACATGTAAAAGAAAGTGTCCTGGGTTATTTCACTGGGTTTCCAACCTGGACCAGGCCCTAGTGCCCTGTCTCACAGTCATTAACAGACTACAGCTCAGGTGAATAATTTCTTCCCAGGTTTTCCAGGAGACTTTCTCAGAATACGTAACTGTGTCTGTTGCCAAGTTTAGAGACACCCAAGGTGTGGAGTTTTAACCTTCTCCTGGGATGAGAAACATGGAGTCTCAATTTGCTTATTGACACATAGGCAAGCTCCAGAAGCCTCAGAACATCCTCTGGTGAGACTCTGAAGTTAAAACGGAATCTACATCTCCAAAGCAGAAGAAAGCTTTGGCTGTAAAAGCAAGCTGGTAATCCAGCACTGGTGAGGAGAACACAGAGTTCCCTGCACCTGAGGGGACAAGTCTAGAAGCAAGCAGACAAAGAAGGAAGGACCAATAGGAAGATTTTTAGACTCAAGTGAGGGATTGGAGCTTGTCACACACAGAAACAGCCTTCCCTGGTGCGTTTCAGATCCAGAACACACTGGATCCAAAACGAGGTTCGAGACTCTGGGTGTCATACCAGAGTCTGTTCACACCAATACGGTCTCAGGCAGGCCTCCCAGAGGTGAAGACCATGTAAGACCATGGTGGAACACTCCTTATGTTGTTATCCTTCTGGACAACCATGTTTGTTCCATCTGACCCAGGAGAGTCCTCTATTCAAGGACCAATGTCACTCATCAAACACTGTGAATCTCTGCTCAGAAACAGAGAGAAATGGTAGCAACCCATAAGTCAAAGGGTAGAGGAGGGCAGCTAAGTGGCAGTCAAAGAAATTCACCAATACTGCTTCAGAGCTGGTCCATTTGTGATCACCAGAAAAGGCGTCAATAGCAGTAGTAAGTAGGGCATGAACTGGGCACAGCTCCATGCTGCTGTGTACCAGCCTGGGAAGTTCTTTCCAGAGACCTTAGCACAGATAAAGCAGGGTGCTTGACTGTATAACAAAATTTTCAGGGCAGACCTGAAGCAGCATGGGAGGGTTTGAAAAAAAAAAAGATTTGTTATTATTAATTATGTATGTAGCTGGGCGGTGGTGGCGCATGCCTTTAATCCCAGCACTTGGGAGGCAGAGGCAGGTGGATTTCTGAGTTCGAGGCCAGCCTGGTCTACAGAGTGAGTTCCAGGACAGCCAGGGCTACACAGAGAAACCCTGTCTCGAAAAACCAAAAAAAGAAAAATTATGTATATATTTGTGTGTCTGTGTGTGTTGGTTATGCACCCACACACATGTGCATGTATAAGTACCCACGGGGGCCAGAAACATCAGTCAGATCCTTCTGCAGCCGGAGTTACAGGCAGTTGCTAGCTACCCATTGTGGTTGCTGAGAACCAAACTGGGGTCCTCTGCAGCAGCAGTTTGTGCCCTAACAATTAAGCTGCCTCTCTAACTCGAGTTGAATTTTTTTTAAAGATTTATTTATTTATTATTATTCATACAAGTATGCTGTCTTCAGGCACACACCATAAGAGTACATCAGATCCCATTACAGATGGTTGTGAGCCACCATGTGGTTGCTGGTTTCAGGACCGCTGAAAGAGCAGTCAGTGCTCTTAACCACTGAGCCATCTCTCCAGCCCTAGAGTTGGATTTTACTAGAAAGAGATTTTTTTTTAAACATAAACTCATATATGAGTGTGAATAGGGAAATGGACATTACACACTCAGGTGTAGGCATGGACTTCCCAAGAGAGTCACAGAAAAGTTACGATTAAGTTACAGCAGCCCCATATATAACTTTGGTAGCCTCTGAAGTTATAGCCCAGAGGGCCGCCAAGAACTTTATTTTCTCTTTTTTAGAGATGAGCTCAGAGGGTGGTTCCTGAGGTTCATTAAGGAGGATTGCAGCTCATATGGTATCACCCTTGGTCATGAGAATCCCACAAGGAAGTTGAGATACATTTTCACTATAATGAAATTTATAGCCTTATTTGTAAGATTCTCAGAAAATTACATGTTCATATCTGAGAAGGGAATTGGGCCATAACTAAATATCAAGTATTATTGAACATAGTTTACTGCTATTTCATAAGTATATAAACAGCATAACCCATTGCTATGTTAACATTCTTTTTAAAATATCTCTGTATAAAAGGAATGTTGTCTCTATAGGCAACTCTTTTTTGTTAATTATGCTGGAATTCTTGACTCTTAGCTTATAACAGGCTTCACATGTTCTGGGTGGAGCTTGCAAAAATCAGAAAATATTGCAAATAACCATGTCTTTTCATACTCTCTTTCAGACTAGCTCCTACCCTAATTACACCACTTACTAGCTATGTGGTCCAGCACAGGCCTTAATCATCAAGAAGACCCCTGAGTGTGGGGCTCCTTTCTCTCTAACACCCCCTTTATTGTCCCTGTTTTTCTAGCCCACCATGACTTTTGCCCTCATTTCCTGTTGCATTCTTGGCCCTCCACTTCCTGTTGCATTTTCAATCTTGTTCCCTCTTTTAGAACTAGCCTGTTGTGTGTTATGTAGCCAGGAACAGCATTCTGACCTCTACCCTGGCACTTCCTGAACCTCCTAGCTGATAAATACCAGGACAGGACACAGAGTCAGGGAGGAGTGAGCAGAAATTCTCAGACCAGCTGGGCCTGTCCTCCAGGAGGATGAGAAACTCCAGGACTGCCATTTCATTCTTTATCCTTGTGGCCGTCCTTGGGTCCCAGGCTGGCCTCTTACAAGGTGAGTTCACTGAGTTCCTCTCCAGAGAACGGAACGAGTCTGTGATCGCTGCAGAACTGACTAAGGAAGTAGACCACTGCCCTCCTGGAAATACTCTATCCTTGACATGGTGATGGAATTTCCTTAAAAACAGCATCAGGTTATATATAGATCTGTCTCTGTCTGTAGCCTTTAGGCCCTGGAAGAAACTCAACACAGAGGGAATAATTATGCTTGATAAGTTTCTTTAGCTGATACAGGACTAAGTGTTAAATCAAAAGGATGGGAGTAAAATTCTAAGTGGGAAGGTAGGAGTTTTGCAGTCTTGATGGTTAAAGTGCCGGACGCCACCTCTAATAACATTGTGCAACAGGCAGGTAATCAATTCAACCCAAGACTATTTAACCATGCTATTCTTTTATTTGACAAATGCATTAGCTGGTGCTTCTTATGTGCTGGACAGCTACTGTTTATCTCATGGCTGTTAGCACACTGATATCTCCTAACAGCCCTGTGGGGTAGGTGTCATATTAAACAATGGGAAGTTGTCTCTTTTTTTGTATAAGAAAACAGTAAGCCATCAGTGATTTTGTATATTTTCCTCTATTACCGTGATTGCTGTCATTTTATAAATTAGAAAACTGAATCAGAAGTCGTAACCTCAAGATTAAGGCTAGTGGGTGGTGTAATTAGGGTAGGGCCAGCCTGGAATGGAGTATAGACAGACATGGTCATTTGGGATCTTTTCTGGGTTTTGCAAGCTCTACCTAGAACACAGGAAGCATGTTACAATGAATCCACGTGCCTCCTTAATGTAAGCCATACTAATTATACCATCTCTTGGTGTCCTGGGACCCTAGACCCATCTGGATGTCAAAATCTACAGATTTCATGTCTATAACCCACATATATCTTCATCTGTGCATTAAAAAACTCTAGATATTTGTAAGACTTAAAACAACTTAAATGTCAGTAAATACACACTATATTGTTATCCAGGGAACCATGGAAAAAAGTCTCTAGCGTTCCAGTTTTGTTTCAGGAAATGTTTCCTTGCTTGGCTCTGTGGATATGAAAGCTCCAAAGATGATAGACCAACTCTTTAAAAGAAATAAGCTAAGAAAAATGGAAAACAATTGTTGGATAAATTGACAGCTTAATCCTTATTGTCAAAATCATTCATTTTTGCTCTGGTATAAGAAGTGAATGCCAATATTTTATTAGACTTGTTTTATTTTTATGCATGCACGTGTCTGAGTGTGTGCGCGCACATCTGTGTGCAGATGCCTTTGGAGGACAGAAGAAGGTGTTGGATCCCCTGGAGCTGGAGTTACAGGCAGTATAAGTCACCTGACATGGATGCTGAGAACTGAACTCTGGTCTTCTGTAAAAGCAAAAAGTGCTTTAATTATTGAGCCATCTCTCCAGCCACTAAAAATCAGCTTTTAAAGCTATCTTTTTCAGCTGTGATAACTTAACTACAAGTTAGAAAAACTGGAAATGGGGGAGGGAGAAAAGAAAGGAGAAAGAAGGAGGGAGAGAGAAAGTAAACAGGAGGGGGAGGGAAAGAGAAGAGGAGGGAGGAAGAAATAAGAAGGGGAGGTTGAGTTGCATTTGCCTAATTATCACAAGGCAAGTTTACAATACTTTATCCAAAATCTTTGGCGCTATGTGAATTTTGCAATGCATAAATAGAGTTTTGATAAGTTAACATTGCACACACCAATTTCACTTCTGAGTCTTGGCCCCGGAAAAATTCAAAATAGATACATGGAAAGATTTTCATGCAGTTATTTTCATCGGCACCACACAAAAAGAGAAGACACTACATATCCATCGGTAGATGAGAGTGTAAGTACAGTGTGACAGGCACACTTCTACAGTGGAAAATTACTCACCGATGAGAAGGAAGGCACTCTGGTGGTGTGCGCAACAAAAAGGAAAAACACCGAGGCACTGGTACCACCTGGGGAATATGCCAGTCACAAAGGGCAGGTACTGACTGGTTCCACTCACAAGTGCCACTTGAAGGAGTCGATTTGTAAAGACAAAAGAGGCATGGAGGCGCACCTCTGTAACCCCAGCTGCTGGCAAGCTGAGGTGGCAGAATCAGGAGTTTGAGGTCAGTTTGAGCAACACAGTAACGCCTTGTCTTTAAAAAAAAAAAAAATCAACCCCAGGGAGTAAAATGGTGCTCACCAAGCTGACAGGGGAGGAAGAGAAAAGGTAACATTTAATGGGTTCTGGATTTCAGTTTTGCAGGCTAGAGAGGTTGTTAGTGGAAGAGGTGGTAATTACACAGTAGTTTGAATGTACTTGATACTATTAAACTGGACACTTATAAATTACTTAAAGGAGACTGGCAGGATGGTTCAGTGGTAAAGATTTCTGCTTTGCCAGCTTTGCCACCTGAGTTAGAGCCCCAGAACCTATGTAAAGGTAGAAGAAGAGAACTACTTACACAAAATTAAGCTGTCTTCTGATTTTTACTTGTACACACACACATACACACACACACACACACACACACACACACACACACACACACACACAGATACAATCTAGGAAACACAGTAACAAAGTAACATTCCTACAACAATACCTTTATACTAATGGGACAAACAGAGTTAAAAAAAAAAAAAAACTTCACTACACTACAAAGGACATCATACCACCAAATGGGTTGCTAGAAAATTTGTTTCTAGAGTCCCATAGATGGCAGATATGTAGATATAACTGGCCTATCACAAACTTTACTTTCAGTTAACTTACCTGTGTTAGGTTTGCAGCTCGTTTTTAGTACTTCAGAATCTACAGAATGTTCTTATTTCTGAAATGTTTTCAAAGGATCACAGGGTGGGAAAAATCTCATAGTAACAAGACCCACTAGCCTAGGGCAGACCTTTGGCCCAGATGGGTTAATAGAGATCCAACAGCAGAGCCTGCTGCCTTCAGATGGCAGAAGGGAAGTCGGGTATGGTGGTGCACTCAGTATTCTTAGCACTCTGGGTTTGGTGCTGTAGAATTGAGAGTTCAAGGCCACCCTGGGCTGCAAGATTTTGCTTTGTTCACCCAAAACTGGGAGTGGAATATGTGGTGAATGGTGGAGTGAATATAACGCTGCGACTATGGATTTATTTCTCCACCTTGTCTGTGTCTTCCAGAAATGGCAAAAGAAGATCACCACTATAACCCTCCAATAATTCATCAAGGTAAATGACCAGATATGACATGTTGAAAAGGCTGCGTGTGTGTGGCATTATAGCTTCACCTTCCCCCATGGCAGAACAGGATGGAAGGGCCCTGAAGGTACTGAGTATCTCTGAAAAGAGCAAGATGTGGTATGGGGACTCACCCCAGTGATGCCTTCTCTGCATATACCTGGGTGCCCTGAGTCTGCCTGCTAAGAGCAGAAACATCCCTTGAGTTCTGACCCTTCTCAATCTCCATGGGATCCCCTACCCTATAGCACTGAGAGCAACGACCTGGCCATTTGTCTTCCTACAGGCTTTCAAGGCTCATCAGACTGCTGCTTCTCCTATGCCTCAAAGATCCTGTGTTCAAGATTTATATATTATTTTCCAACCAGCGGTGGGTGCGCCAAGCCAGGCATCATGTAAGTGTCAAACTCACTCATTGTGTGTTATGGGGAGGGGGAGCCTCCAGGATCTTACATGACCTGGTGGATAGACTTTCAGAAAAGGCCCATCCTTGGATATCACCAGGTGAGGGGGAGGATACTTCAGGGTGTAGAGAAGGAGACAGCAGGCAGAAATCTGACTGAGTTATTCCATGAGTCCTTTGAGAACCTCACAGGCCTAGAGAGGGGACCCCAGAGAGGGGATGATGGTGCTGAGCTACCTCCTGGAAAGAACAGACCTTTGAGTGGAAAATCAGAGGGTTCCAAGGATGGGGCTTCCCTTCCCTCTTTACTAGAGAGCTCTGTTTGTAATCTTTCTTCTCCTTTTTCTTCAGCTTTGTCACCAAGAAGAAGAACCAGGTCTGTGGCAATCCCAGTGATCAGAGAGTTCAGAGGTGCCTAAGCACCCTGAAGCAAGACCCAACAAGATCTGGGAGCAAGTTCATTGCTTGAGAAGGAGGGCATGTATTGCCGTCTGCCTTCTTCTGTCTTCCCCAGTGACCACCTAGGAGGCTCTAATCATTTGTTTTTATAGATATTTAAAGCATTTATTCTTCTGTTCAGGTTTAAAACAGCACATGTAGTCAACAGTATTCATATGGACTCAGTTTGACTCCATTAGAGCTGTCTTGAGTTGTAACCATCATGGCTGTCTTTGAGTAACTGTTGGGTTTTCTTGCAAAGTTTCTCAGCAGATTTTAAATGGATAAAGTATTCGAGTAATCTTTGGGGCTTTGGGAAGTATCTGGTTCTGATAAGAGCTTAATCCAGGTATATCCAGCTGAGATGAAATCAATTTTGCCCTAGGCCATACATATGTCCAACTTTGTGGGGACCCAGCCGTTCTTCCTGCCACCAAAGAGCAGTAAGCACCCCCAATAAAGTCCTCTCCATGTAGTTACGGGTCTGTCTCTCTTTCTTCAGAGTCATAGAACTTTAGGGTCAATCTGAAATTGGGCTATTAGGGTGAAAGTATCTCACTCACTCACTCACCTTGAATACAGGAGGGAAAACAAGATCATACAACTTTGAATATTCTAAACAAAAAGACATTATGATATAATTTTTTTTTAAAGTTGAGAACACAGTTATTCCAATATATTCCTCTGAGCCTGGTGAAAAATGAAGGACTCTGTCTTCCAGCAGCATTCATCTCCTTCTCGGCTAGACCTTATCTGGGGAACCTGACTCTCACACCCTCTCCCTGAGGAAGTTCAGGTAGTTGTTGGCAAATCTACAGTTTCAACTTCCTCTTCCCCATAAGTGCCTGCCCAGCCAGTACCTGGGATTCCTGGAGTGCCTCTCCATGCAAATGAGACATTCCCAATACTTCAGACTTCATCCAATATTTTACATTTACCCTGAAAGCTCCTTCCTACACGCCAAGGTTCATGTATAGTGTATGTGCACAAGCTGTTTCACTGAAGAACCTCTTAGCTCTCCTAAGAGCTGTTTCATTGAGTACTGTCTAAAAGAGCTGTAACACTAAAATCCTCAGAAAAGGCCTTCTCCACCATCCATCCCCTACCCCTGTACTCCCATCAGGACCAGGATCCTGCAAACCCCACCCCTTTTGGATTCCTCTTCATCCTTTCAGTCTGCTGTACAGCCAATGTCTGGACACCCTGAGGGAAGAAGCAGAACGTAGAACCACAGCTGGCGCCTAACCACAGCTCGTGCCCACCCGGATTTAATAGGCTCTCCGGTTTGAGTAAGCAAGCATTAGTGCTCCCCCCACCCCACAGGCTCTGAGCACCATCCCCTGCTTTTTGCCATCAGTCTAAAGGCTTAAGCCTCCATACTCTGAAGACAGGTAACTCTCTTTTCTACTTTGTTCTCAGTCGGAGCCATTATGTGGATTCAGATACATAAAAAGGGACATTTGACACCTTCTAGCCAGAGCATTCTCTGGTGTTGGCATAAGGTCCCCAAACCTCAATGTGAAACCCAATATCCTCAAACCTCTGTAAAACCCAATAGCTCATATAAGAGTTGGCAAAGAGTCTCTGCCTAATTTCTTCTTGAAACAAAAATTTTAAAAAAGTAACACAACAGCCAGTAAATACCAGGGTGGCCAGTGGAACTCTTAAAAATCTTTGGGAAAGCTAAACGTTTTTGGACCTTTGTAGAATCCCCTGGAGCCCAAAATGCTGCAGGAACATTCCCATTGGACAAGGTGCTTTTTTTTTTCTATCATGGAGTACACTACATTACATAAAAAAAAAAAAAAACAATGTGGATTCTCAACCCCATATACTTCCCCTCCTTCTAGAAGCTCAGCAACCCATTGAACTCTGAAGAAGTAGTGGACGAACAGCCATGCCAGGTGGTGGCCTCCCCTACTCCTTTTCCCCTGGCACATCAAAACAACACCCCTCAGGATACCTTTATAACCGTAGCCACTCATGGTTTTTCCCACTCTTCTGCCAAAGTGGAGCTAGAGCCCCCTGTTTCTCTTTCCTTTGATCCACATAGCTACAATCTCCAAGAACCCACCAAGGAAATGGCATAATCCCCTGGCCTCCTCTCTCCAGGCAAGAGAGAAGAGAGAGCTTGTTGATCCCTCAGCTGGCTCCGCCTTCTCTCCTGCTTGTAACCCTACCAGGAGTTTGGAGCCCTGGACATTCTCAGTTGAAAACCACCTCACCTGGGCTTGATCCTCACAAAGTCACATCATCATTTTAAACAGGTTTTTCCCATAGCCCAAGCCTGCAAGGTGCTACTGCCAAAGCACTCTACTTGCTTTGGACTTGAGACAGAGTTGCCCATCCCTCAAGCTCACAAGTCCCGACTCCCAGCCCCAACCCCAACCCCACACCCACTCCCACACCCACACCCACACCCACACCCACACCCACACCCACACCCAGCAGGATGCCATCAGGCACCTATGCCTATCTCCCTCTCCTTTTTGTACTTTCTAGAGTTGCAAACATCCTGATGTCTCCTGCTGGGCTATGGTGGCGCACAGCCAGGGGGCAATGTCCAACCAGAGAGACTGCATGGGCAGCCAGAGCAGGCAGCTGGGGGTTGTGAAGCAGGCACCTCCAACAGGCCAGGCATCTACGCAGAAAGGACCTGCCAGATCTGCCTGTTGCCAAGTTGCACCCTCTGGGAGGCCTGCTTATGAAAGCCAATGCAAACCAGGAGACCTAAATAGCACAAATAGAGTTTTGGTGCCACAGTTTGAAAAGGCATCGCTTGGGACAGCGCAGCCTGCCCAAAACTTAGAATTCTGCTTCTTTATCTGAACTTTGTTTAAATGCTTGTTTTTTTCCTAACAGCAGAAATAACTAGAAGACTGTTCACGCTTTTAACCCAGAATTGTTCTCCAGGCCTCGACTATGACAAAAAGACATGTGTCTATTTCCTTTAAAAACTCTTTTAAACTTCAGAGAATCATCTAAGATGCACCCTACAAATGGACTGCATCAACAACTGTTATTTACTCTTTAATTAATAAAAATAAGACCATCTACTTCAGCCAGTTTATTTTTCCCAGACAAGCTGTTACCGCCTGTCCCAGATACTTACTTAACATGGTATTTCCTTTCTTTGTTACCTTAAGTTGGTGAATAAATGACCCCCAGCCCTTCCCTCTCCTTACTGCAATCCTGGTGACTGCCTCCAGGAGGCCTCCAGATGTGGAGGTTTCAGACTTTGGGAATGCCAAATTGAATGCTCCAGTTGTGAATGCACCTTGCTCACCAACTTTAAAACTCATTTTTCAGCTTCCCGGCGACGGTCCCTAGGATGAACAACAGCGAATGGGAATTGTGGGTAAGCTCTACCCTAACGGATTTGCTAAGTGCCCCATAGCTGACCTACACATCTCCTGCCAGCTTGTCCCCGCCTTCAAATCAATATTTACCCATGTTAATGTAGAGTGAAAAATTATAAAGACCATTTTATAAAATATACAGGCTCACTAGTTCCAAGAAGGCAGAACTAAATGTAAGATTTCAGGCCTTCACTGCCCTGGGATACATCCCGGGAAGAGTATTAACATTCCTCAAGCCTCAGGGAAAAGAACCCACCTGTGGGTGGGGAAGGTCCAAAGCAGGAAGACACATTCCTGACAAAGAAAGATGCAAGTCATCTGGGTGGGGCTGGGAAGCTAGTAGCGCCATGATGACAGGGCAAGTGACAGGGTAACAACTGAGAAATAGTTGGGCAAGGAATGGGTGTGCAGAATGCTTTCCACATGATCCTGTATCATTTAGGTTTGGGCTCCTCTGGAATGTTCTGCTATTTTTTGTTATGTATCCTTGGCAACCCCTCACCCCCTCCTCACCCCCCTGGTTTGTGGTTTTCCTCTTTAAAAGGCTCCTTAGCCCCGCCACTCGGGGTCAAACTCTATTCCTGCTTGAGTATGTAGTTTGACCTTGGCTAGCCAATTCTCTCCCCAATAAACCTCTGCTGATTGCATCCAGATACGGTGTCTTGAGATTTTTGGGTGGCCTCGACTTCTTGAGACTTGAGTAAGGGTCTCCCGACTTTGGGGGTCTTCATTAGCATTCTTCAACGGGAAAATCAAACTGGGAAGGAGGTTCAAACTACCCTTTCCTGGCTACGGTACATCAAATATACAACCAATCTCCTTCCCCTAACCACCCAACCCAACCCCCCTCAATGTATCTTCTGTGCTTCCCTCTCCTGGCCCCTGTTGGCGACTGTTCCCACTAACATCTAGCTTTGTGAACACCCATGGGTCCTTACACACACAGAAGTTACAAAACCTTCCTCTTTGACCTTCCCCTCTGTAAGCAGAAAGCGGCTAGAAAGCAGCTATCAGTTTTGCAGCCACCTTGAGCCATATACCCTGACATGAGACTTGGTTTTCAACAGCCTACAACAGCTGAAGCACACTCTGATATCCCACATAGCTTGTTTTGCTGTTTAGTGCCCACAGCTGCAAGGAGCACTCGGTATCCATGCCTACAAAGCATGTGGTACACATGTTATCCACGTGCTATCCATGCCTGTAAGGCTTACGTCATATCCACACCTGCAAGGCACGTGGTCTCCATGTGCCTACAAGGCACGTGGCAAAAGCCTATAAATACCCCAGATTTCCCTTCAATGAGAGAGACAATAATAGGAGACAATAAGAGAGACAAGTCTCTTTCCCTTCTTCCCCCCAACTCTCTCTTGCTAGGCCCTGACCCATAGGCCAGAACAGCAGCACAGGCCGGGACATTTTGGCCCCCAAGCCAGGCAGAGTATGAGTCTCTTTGCCTGGCAAGTTCTACATCACTATCACCAAGCCAATACATACTAATGATTCCTGCATTAAATCCCCTTTTCAAGGCTTCTGACGGTAACAGTTATTCCCCAGGTTTATTTCTAGAAGCCTGAAGAACTCACCTGGAAGGAGACTGAAAGAAGAGAGAGAGAGTTATTTATCCCCCTGCTCATCAGACTGAGTTTCACAGTCTTGCTAGATTCCACAAAAGCAACTGGAGCAGCCCTCGTCCAAATACCATCTGGCCAGTGACTTTCAGAACAAGCTTGACCAGGTGATGGCTTCCACTATGGACAGTCTCTCCAATAATAGATAAGCTCCCTAGAGTGGGTTGCTCTCCAAAACTGGAGAGTTCTGGACTTGATGACTGTTAAACAGGAAGGGGCTTGTATCAGGATGGGGGAGGAATGCTGTTTCTATGTTAACAAACCGGGGCTGGTTGATCAACACATACAAATTCTCAAAGATCTCTGTTGGAATTTCCGAGCTTGCTATGACACCCCAACCCCATGGTACTCAAACCTCTATAAGGGCCCATGATTTGCCAAAGAATGATATCCCAGACTCAACTAGTATGTAAAAGCA
>JANHMN010000002.1:37016680-37029223 GCA_030674055.1 Rhabdomys pumilio
TGCTACAAGACTCCCAAGGGTCATTTGGGTGGGAGGGTTGCTAGGAAATGGTATCTCTTGAATGCAGAAAAGAAGGCAGCAGGACCAGTGACTCCCAGCAGCAGCAGCTGGCTGGATATGTTTCACCCTGGGACCTGGTTCTTTGCTTAAGCTTATGTTTCTGGGCCTCCACTTAGGTCTCTCACAGCATGCTGGGGTCTCCCATTCCAAGATAGAGACACCCAGGTGAGCTTGCAGACCCAATTTAAAGCACATTAGGGGAATTCCAGGGAAGAGTAGGTGGCCTCTATTGTTGGCTCTATCTCTAGGGACATTCCAGAACCATTTCTGAGGAAGTCTGAAAACTGTTGCTGACCCATTGTCCTTGCCTCAGGCCAGGTCAGCTTTTGGGGCCTGGACTTGTTTAGACTTGCCCAGTTCTTGGAAACAGAAAGTTAGGCCTAGTCTCCTGAGCTGCCAATTTGATGACTGTCATAGAGTCAGCCTGTATCACATCTTGTGACTTGGCTTTGTAGGATTTCAGGTCTTAGTTCCAACTTAAAATTGAAAGAATCCCACAGTCCCAGGACACAACCTGGGAAGGGAACATTCCTTAGCTGAAGGCACTTGCTAGATTAACATTCAGAGGAAGAAGAGGCTGATTAACATTCCTCAGACCACAGAGAAGGAACCCACCTGCAGGTAAGGAAGGCCCAGAGCACAAGGCCCAGAGCACGTAGACACATTCCAGGAGAGGGGCCCTTGATGGGAGATGGTCAGGAAGCCGGGCCTTTAATGTGGTAAACCTGGGCAAATGGAAGACACTCGTCATAAAAATAATGTGTGAATCTGAGTCACCTAGAGACCGGACCTGGAAAGGTCAGCCTTTATGGTTGCCCTCGTGAACTCTGTATAAAAACTACTCCCAGCTCTGGCTCAGGGTTCCTCTTGCCTGTGTGCAAGGGAGCCCCAGTGCACTGGTTATTATCATTAAACCTCATGTTTTTGCAGCAAATACCCTGTCTGAGTGTTTCTGTGGGAGCACATCCCCCAATTTTGGATCTTTGGGTCCAACAGCTTCTTTCCCTCCTTGGTCCTGTTCTGGCCATGGGAGCCCTGCTCCTCCTGGCACCCTGCCTAGCCCAATTTTTTAAATGGCAGATAAGTAGCATTGCAAAAATCACTGCCAATAGGGTTCTGGTTCAATACCTAACTGTTCACAACATAGAGGTTGAGGACTACTATAACACCTCTCCATTATACCTATTACAGAGGGAGATATTGAGAAACCCTGCTACTTAAGGTTGCAGTCTACCATGCCTGAATAGCTCCTCTGAGCCTGGTGCAAAATGGAGAATTCCCTTTTCCATCAGGGCTTCCTCTTCTCTGCCTGACCTTATTTGGAGAGCTAGACCCCCAGACTCCATACCTGAGGAAGGGCACTTAGTCCTTGTCAAACCAACAAGTTCAATTTTCTCCTCAACCCATCCCCTTAAGAACCTGCCCCAGATTCCAGGAATGCCTCTCCATGCAAATGAAGCATTCCCAGTTCTAAGTTCCAGCCAATGATTTGCATTTGCCCTGAAATCTCCTTCCTACTCTCCAAGATTCATAAATAGCCCTGGTCCACCCTGAATAAAGTGTATGTGAACAACCTGTTTCACTGAAGATCATCTCTGAGAGCTGTTTCATTGAGTACTGTCTAAAGAGAGCTATAAGACTAAAATCCTTGGAGGCCATCCCCCCAACCCACTCCCAGCACTCCCACTTGGGCTGGGATCCTGCAGACCCCAAGTGTTCCAGGTTCTGCATCTTCCTTCCAGCAAAGTCTGGACTCCCTGAGGGACGAAACAGGACTTGGAAACACAACTTGGTTGGTGAGGGGTAGGAAATAAAATACCCCATGCTGAGAATTAACTGGTGGATGCAGCCTAAGACTTGTTCACCAGGAGGAGGAGGGAAACAGCTCCCAGCTACTAGGCAAGCCTGCTCCTCTCAGAATGCTCAAATCCAGGTATAGTTTGACAGTAATTCCTCATTTGCTTGGGTCAGTGAAAGAAATATCATTTGTTTACATACATGAGTGGAAGGGCAGCAGCTGTAAGAATGTAATTTCAGGTCTCAGCTTGAACTTAAAATTAAAAGATCCTTAAGTTTGAGTCAGATATTAGCTGCCCCTGAGGCACATCTCGGGAGGAACACATTCCAAAGGCTCAAATAAACATTTCAGGAAGAAGGGGCCAAGATAGGAGTTTATCAAAGAGATGAGCCCTTATCACAATTCACCTGGGTAAACAGAAGCCACTTAAGCTGACCCTCTTTGTTGTAAAAGATAAGGTGCAAATTTGAGTTACTTAGAAACCAGGCCTGGGAACAGAAACAGGCCTAGGAACAGCAGTTTGAAATCCTTTATGATTATTGTTTAAGAAGTAATTAACTGTCCTTGTGAACTCTGTAAAAAATGGTATAAAAGCTGCTTTTAGCTCTAGCTCGGGGTTCCTCTTACCTTCGAGTAGGGGAGCCACAGTATACTGGTTGTCATCTTATCATCTTATCATCAATAAACCTTATGTTATTGCATCGAATCCCATCCGTGAGTGTTTCTAGGGAAGTGTGTCCCCTGGTTTTGGATCTATAAGTCCAACACAGCCAAGTGCCATCTTGAGATAAAGTCTATTATTCAAAACTGAGCTATGCTGGGGGCCTGAGATAGGAGAACTTCTATCAATTGAGGAGCCATAATTTGGCTTGCCACAACCTCTAGGTGAGGGAAATTGATGAGTTGTGGAGAGCTGGAGTGGTGACTATGGACAAGCTAAAGGTTCAAGTCCCAAGAGGTTGGCTCAGGCTGAGAGAGAGCCCTGCCCTCCATGACCAGAAACAGATAGATCCCTCAACTGAAAATAATCCTGGATTTGATAGTTTTGAGCCTAATCAGGCAAATGGATCAAATCCTAGAACCAGCTATTGACCACTGCCACAGGGCCCAAGAACTCTGAAGTTCCAAGCGTGTGCAAGAACCTATATACTAACAAAAAGCAGCACAGGAGAAGAACTAATTTATTTTAGCTTACAATCCAAGTTACAGTCCATCATAGCAGGGAAGTCACTGGCAGCAGTTTGCACATCTGCAGTCAAGAACAGAGAGAAGCAAATACATGCATGCTCATTCCTTGCTTGCTTAGTTACTCAGCTAGTTTCATCTACTCTTACATAGTCCAGGGTGCAGCCCTCAAATGGTACCGTCACTCTCCAGATGAGTCTTCCCACTTTAATTAACAATCAAGATAATCTCCCCCACACATGCCCACAGACCAACCTGATCTAGATAATTCCTCATTTAAGACTCTCTTTCCCAGTGATTCTAGGTAATATCAAGTTGGCAGTTAAACTAACCAACACAATACCCACGGTGGTATTCCCCTAGCAGAGTGATTCATACTCAAGAGGTCTTGAAAATATGGAAATAGGTCTTCTGCTTAAACCAACTCAGTGCTGTGGTTTCCTCCTGCATTCCCAACACATTTGGGGAATCACCCTCCAGATAAAGCATGAAGCACCCCAGCACTGCAATCTGGCAAGTCTCGTGAGGATGAGAGAATCTGCCCACACCATAGAAGGAAATCTATCAGGCTTGCAGAACCTCTCTCATGTGAGGAATAGCAACTGCAAAAGAGAAGACCTTGCAGATGGATGTCACACTCCTGTCCAATACAGACTCAACACCAGCATAAGCCACAGGAAATACAAGAGTCTATAGCTTGACTGGTCCTCCTCTCCCATCTCCATGCATGAAAAGAGCATTCCTAAGAAAACATAAACACATGAATTAAATAAGGAACTTGATAAATGATGTGAAAGAGGAAGTCAATAGGGTATAGAACCACTGGGGGAGGGGAAACCATAGCAAACTACTGGAAATCCAAAATATAATTAAGTCAAATTAAAAGTTCTGCAGAAAGCCTTGACAGTAGAATCAGTCAAGAGAAGGACAGCTTATCTGAGCTTGCAGATAAGGAACAGGGAGTAGACTGTGTCAAGGACAACAATGAATTAATGAAAAGGTATGAGTTGGACTTTCAAGCTATTCGGGACATGGGGAGAAGATAAAATCTAAGAATCACAGATGTGAAGAATTCCTTTCCAAATGCACAGAAAGCATTTCCAATGAAATTGTAGCCAAAAATTTTTTTCTAAATTAGGCAAAGAAACAACTGATCAGATAGAGAAGGCGTTTAGAACACCAAATAGACAAGACCTGAAAAGAACTTCCTCTTGCCATATTATAGTTAAAATTATACTACTAAATATTCAAAACAAAGAAAATGTGTAGAAAGCATCAAAAGAGAACCACTAAGTCACATGTCAGATGTTCATCAGAATAACAGAAGTGTTCTTCAAGTTTTGGAAACCCTCAACCTCCAACCCAGGCCAGAATTGCCAGCAAAGGGCTCCTTCATAATCCAAGGAGAAAGGAGACCTTCTCATGATAGAAACAGGCTAATGAAACTCACGAAGGCTGAACCTGGGTCCTCTGCAAAAGCAACAAGTTCTCTAAACCAGTGAGCTGATTCTCTAGCCCTCTCTTCCTATTCTATTTGACCACATCAGAATAAAACCACAAATAAACAGCAAAGATTCGAGAACTCATGGAGATTGGATAACTCAGTGTGTAGACCAGGCTGTCCTCAAACTAACAGAGACACACATACCTGCCCCTGACTCCCAGGTGCTGAAATCAAAGGTGACCACCACCTCATGCATCCTTAGATGTTGCTTCTGACAGATCCTAAAGAGATTTTTTTCCTCTGAAATTAAAGTATATTAAAAATATCTAAAAGGGGCTAAAGAGTTGGCTCAGTGGTTAAGAGCACTTGCTGGGTTCAGTTCTCAGCACCCAGATGATGGCTCACAACCATCTGTAACTCTAGTACCAGGGAATTTGACACCTTCTTCTGACCTCCACAGCACTGCATGTATGTGGTACACACGCAGGCAAAACATGAATATAAAGTAAATCTTTAAAAATTAAAGAAAAATAATTAAAGAAGGAGTTGACAACAATTGTATATATCTCTGGTAAAACATAGAAGTTTACTTTTATAATCTGTATCTATTGGTCAACTGGAAAGGGACATAAGCCAGTGTCCTCCAAGTTAACACCTCACTGGGGTCTAGAAGGATTCCCCACTCCCACCCTATGGTCAGAGCTAAAGGGGTGAATGAATTTTATAGGAGAAATCCCTCTGGAAATATTTACTCTCTCTGAATCGATTGGAAGTTTGGAAAGCCCCAAGTCACCTTTGCCCTCCACTTCCCACTGTACACTGCTCCCTCTCTTAGAACTAGCATGCTGGGTGTTCTGTAGTCAAAGAAGGGCATTATGAGCTGTAACCCAGGGACTTCCTGATCCTCCTACATTTATAAATAGCAAGACAGGGCTAAGAACAGCAAGCAGTCTGAAGGCCAGTTGGGTCTGCCCACCAGGAGGATGAAGCCGTTTCCTGCTGCCCTCTCCTTCCTCATTCTCTCAGCTGCTCTTGGAATCCAGGCCGAGATCATACATGGTGAGTCCTGTGATAACTGCATGTTTCGGGGGGGAAGATCCAAAAGGGCAGCATTTAATAATCTCCATCCCAGACAGAGCAATGGAATTCACTTAGTACAAACCTGCCTCTGTCTACAGTCTCCTGATCAGTGGTTCTCAACTACTGGTCGCCATCCTTTTGGGAGTCGAATGACCTTTTCACAGGACTTGCCTAAGACCATCAGGAAACACAGATATTTACATTATAATTCATAACAGTAGCAAAATTACAGTTGTAAAGTAGCAATGAAGAAATTTGATGGTTGGGGGGGGGTCACTGGACATGAGGAACTATATTAAAAGGTCATAGCATTAGGAAGAGTGAGAAGCACTGGTCTGGATCCTGGTACATAGATGGCTTGCTTCCATTTGGAGAAGCAATTAATTTTCTTTTTTTCATAGCTAAAATTATTTGATAACTTTTCTTGACTAATCCTAGCTAACATTTTAGTTAGATCAAAATAGGTATAATTAAATCATAAATTTGCAGAAATAAACATAAGGTTCTGTGATGCTAGAGTTGTTGCCAGTACAAAACCATCCTTTTTTAAGGCATTGGGACCAGTCAGAACAATGGCTCACCCAAGGTCACTGTCTCACTTGAAGCTATGATATTTTAATGTATGGAGGTGACCAGGGCTCAACACAGAGAGGTCCTGTGAAATAAAAGAATGTATTTCTTAACTTCTCTAAGGAGGAGAAATATCTCATGCCCCACAGAGCCAAGGGGAATACTGGTGTTGGATCAGGAGGCATAAGTAATGAAACCGAGAAACTTGTGTCAGATTCTTTACTGGAGATACTGGAAAAGAGGCAGGGCACAAGTGCAGGGTTCAGCAAAACTTCCTTCCTAGACTGAAGAAGTCTAGCAGATTTTATATATATGGATGATCTTTTAGAATCTAGCTTTGAGAAGAGTTAGGGCAAGGGAAATACCAGCATAGTGTTTGAGAGTGACAAAGGCAGGGGTTGGGCGCTGGGCTCAGAGAGTTGGTTTGAAGGCTTTGTTAAGAAGCAGTTAACCTCTCCCTGTGGTCAGGATTTTAAGTATGTCAGAACACCATAAGATGCAGACAACAAAATATAGTCAGTAGAGTTAGCTGCTGCTCAACCATACAGATGTTGATTCCTCCTCTAGCATTCCTGAGGGCTTGGACAGACAGAAATTCATCATTCTTGTAGGAAAAAAGAAGTTAGAAGACAAGCAATTTTACCCTGCCTTGTATATATTATTGACGTGCTCACTTTACAAACCAGAGAATTAAAACAGAAGCCTTCAATAACTTAAGACTACACAAGTAGTAAGGGGTAAAATTAAGAGGCAGATTACTAATGATGTGTTTAAGAAAAGTTAATGAGCCAGGTAGTGGTGGTGCACGCCTTTAATCCCAGCACTTGGGAGGCAGAGGCAGGTGGATTTCTGAGTTCGAGGCCAGCCTGGTCTTCAGAGTGAGTTCCAGGACAGCCTGGGCTATACAGGGAAACCCTGTCTTGAAAAACAAAAAACCATCAAACAACAAAAAAAGTTAATGCTATTTAAGATTTACTTTGGAAGCCATCCTCATCACATCAAGTGTGTTAAAAAGTAGCCACACACCCTACTACATATAAATCACATGCAACTATTGAAGACATGATATTAGGGGTTAGTGGTCTTGTCTTAGTGCAAATTCCCAGTCCTTTAGCAACTATCTTTTGGGCTTAGATATATTTGGGGATCCAGGATTATAATGGATTTTAAAAAGTGATGCATTGCTGGATATCACTGAACATCCCTGATGGTTTTCTTCAATGTTTTAATCAGACATACATTTATATAAACTTAGACTATTAGGAGCCTCATTTTACTTTAAGGATCTTTGTGTCACCAAAGGAGTTTGTGTTTCAGAGTCAACAGAGCTTCTTTTTTTTTTTTAGATCCCAGGAAAATCTCATGCCACCAAAGGGGAGAAATAGGTCTCTAGGGCAGACTCCAAGTGTGTGATGGTGGTTGCAGCGGAGTCTGTCTCGGCCTTAGCGAGAATGGGGGTGGAGATGGTGAGTAGAGATGTTGAGACAATGAGACTAACCTTTGCTCTCTGTTTCTTCCAGCAACAGAGACAAAAGAAGTCCTGAAGGCAGAGCAAGGACTTGGAGTTCAAAGCTTCAGCCTGGGTAAATATCTCATTACTGCTTGTACTGAGAAGCACCAGGAGGTTGCAGGTCACTAGAGCATCACCCTCCCTGATGACAGAACAGAACAAGGTCATGAGGGTGGTTGACAATGCTGTCCAGAAATCTCCAGGAAAACTAGGATGGGCCATTTCTACTCCCCTGGGATCTGCCTTCTCTATGCACTGAGTCTTCCCACTTGGGGCAGAAGTCGCCTATAGGTGACTGTGCATGGCTTCCCTTCTACGGACATGCTCCCAACCCGATTGTGGTCCACCTCAGGTCCACTCAAGGGTGTGGAAAGAGATGACAATGAGTGAAGGGTGAGAGAAAGCCTCCCCTGAGTCCTGGGGGCCTTCTCACTTCCCATGGGACCACCACCCTCCCCAGCACTCTTAAGAGCAACTACCTGGCATGTGAGTGTCCCCTTGTCTTCTTACAGGCATTCAAGATTCTTCAGACTGTTGCTTATCCTATAACTCACAGATCCGGTGTTCAAGATTTATATATTATTTTCCAACCAGTGGTGGGTGCGTCAAGCCAGGCATCATGTAAGTGTCAAACTCACTCATTGTGTGTTATGGGAAAAGGAAGCCTCCAGGATCTTAGATGACCTGGTGGATAAACTTCAAGAAAAGACACATCCTTGGATTTCACCAGGTGAGGGGGAGGAGTAGACAGTGTGTAGAGGAGACAGCAGGCAGAAATCTGACTGAGTTGCTCCATGAATCCTTTGAGAACCTCACAGGCCTAGAGAGGGGGCCCCAGAGAGGGGATGGTGGTTCTGAGCTACCTCCTGAAAAAGAACAGACCTGTGAGTGGAAATTTAGAGGGTTCCAAGGATGGGGCTTCCCTTCCCTCTTTACTAGAGAGCTCTGTTTGTAATCTTTCTTCTCCTTTTTCTTCAGCTTTGTCAGCAAGAAGGGGGTTCGGTTCTGTGGCAATCCCAGAGATCGGAGAGTCCAGAGGTGTATGAAAATCTTGGAGCAAAGCTCATAACCACAGACCTATAAACAATGACATTTGCTTGAAGAGAAGGGTGTGACCTGCCAGCCACTTTCTTTGCTCTTCCCCAATGACCACCTGAGAAGCTCTATGTGTTTATTTTTATAGGTATATAAACACTTATTTTTCTGTTCCACTTTAAAGCAGTACATCTAGCCTTGTCACAGAGGGGAAATCTGTCGGTGCCAACCCCAGTGATCTGAAAACTCAGAGGTGCCTGGAAGGTCTGAAGCTGACCTCAGTGACTACACACAGACTGGAGAGATGGCTCAGTGGTTAAGAGCATATGGTCTTCTTCCGGAGGACCTGGGTTCAATACCCACTCAGACGGCAGCTCAAACTATCTGTAATTCCAATTCCAGGGAAAACTGATGTCCTATTCTGCCCTTTAATTAGTAGTATTTACAGTATTTCTTATAAATTCGGTTTGACACGACCGTCTCGAACTGTAACCATCCTGATTGCCTCAGAATAACTCAAGTTCTTCTACTTAGTTTCCCAGCAGATTATAAGTGGATAAACTGTGATGAGGTCTGTGGGCTTTGCAATGTGTCTGGTTCTGACAGTCGCTTATGGCAAGCTGGGTACATTCTACTAGGATGAAATTGACTCTGCCTTAGCCCATTAATATGCCTATCTTTGTGAGAACCCAGCTGATCTTCCCACCACCCCTCCATCAGTAAGCCACTAATAAAGTACATCCATGCAGCCACAGGTTTGTCTGCCTCTTTTTCTTCAGTTTCATAGGACCATGGGCTAAAAATGGTCTGTTAGGGAGAAAGCATCTCACTTGCTCTTCTTGAATCTGCAGTGGAAAAGAAACAAGGGGAGTCGTGTGACTTTGAATATTTTCTTCAAAACAAAAGACAACATAGTACGATTTTTAAATTTCCAAAACTACAGCATATTCCAATGTAGACTTCATATCAGAGATGTATTTTACCCACTACAGAGGGAACCATTAAACTGATGTACTTAACTCTGGAGGTTCTCCCTGCTTGGTGGGATCCTCGATTCTATTCGAGGACTCGATTTCATCAGCTTGTTTTTACACCGGTCTCATGCTATTTTTATTACTGTGGCTCTGTAAATGATAATCCCTTCCATGGTGTCTCTATTGTTCAGGGGTGTATGGGTTATCTAAGATCTTTTGCATTTCCATATGAATTTTAAGATTGTTATTTTCAAAATCTGTCAAGAATTGAATTGGAATTTTAGTGGGGACTGCAATGAATCTGTAGATTGTTTTTGATAGCCTGGCTATTGTCACAACATTAAACCACATCATGAGCATGGGTGGTCTTTCTATCTTCTGAGGTCTTCAATTTCTTTCTTTGATATTTTAAAGTTTTTATTGTATATGTTTTTTGTTGTTGTTGTTGTTTTTATTTTGTTGTTGGTGGTGGTGGGTTTTTTTTTTGTTGTTTTTAGTTTTTTTTTTTGTTTTTGTTTTTGTTTTTGTTTTTTTTTTTTTTTTTTTTTTTTTTTTTTTTTGCTTTATTAGCTAGGCTTAGTCCAAGATATTTTTTGTGGCTATTGTAAGTGGGACCCCCCCCCCCGATTTCTTTCTCAGTATGTTTGCCATTTGCTTTTAGGAAGACTGCTAGTTTTTGTATGTGCAGGTTGTGTCCTGCTACTTTGCTGAAAGTGTTTATCAGCTCTATGAGTTTTCTAGTGTAGTCTTTGGGTTCTTTTATATATAGAAAGAATGATATCATCTGCCAGTGAATATAGTTTGACTTCCTCCTTTCCTGTTTGAATTCATTTTGTCTCCTTCTCCTGCCCTACTGCTGTAGCCAAAACTTCAAGCACTATACTGAAAAGTATAGAGAGAAAGTATCTATGTCTCTTTCCTGATTTTAGCAGAAATGCTTCTAGTTTATCTCCAGTTAGCATGACTCTGGCTACAGGCTTGTTGTATATTTCCTTTATTACATTGAGATGCTCTCATTGTATTTCTATCGTTTTCAGGGCTTTAATAATGAAGAGCTATTGGACTTTGTCCCAGGCATTTTCTGAAATCACTTTGTGGTTTCTCTAATTGAGTCATTTTATATAATGGATCACATTTATTGATTTATGTATGTTGAATATCCCTGCAAGTCTTGGATGGAGCTCTTTATGATTTCAGAAAACAGATTTTTTTTTTTAGTCCTCATTTGCTTAAATCACACTGCTATAGATTGATGCCTACTTGATCCATCAAAAATCTCATATGGATTTTGGTTTCCCCACAATTTTTTTTCTACTAACCAACAGAGAATCCTGGAGTTTGTTTTAACATTATCCCATGTTTCCAGTCATACCACTGGCTCCATTCTACTTCATTCTAGGGAAAGTTCTTCCAAGACCTCCTAACTTTCTATTCAAGTCAGAAGAATTGTGCTGAACTGCTAAACCCAAACCCCTCATACTGGAATGCCTCCTTATTACACACCAGCATTCCTTCCCCTGTGATAGGAAGCCCACGGCTTCTCTCTTCCTTCTGTTCATATTTTATTTTGCTAGAGTATACCCTTGAATTTCCTCCTTCTGCACAAGATGACAAAGGCAAACTCTCTCCCTTGCCCAGGGGATGCAGGCCAAGAAACGTTCAACTCCCTGTCTGGCCTTGTTTATACTCCCTTCTGGAGCTTTAAGCCCAGTACCAGGGTTACAGGCAAGTACAAAAAGAAAGGACTTACTCTGTGGCACTGATGGTTTCACCAGCTTCCAGACCAGGCAGTGTACACCCCCAGGACCAGCACCATTAATTCCAGTGCCCAGTTGCAGAAACAAGGATTATAAGAGGATGAGTGCTTCTGTTTTATTTTATTAAGAATATATTCATATAGATACTTGTGCTTTCTTCCAATTTCTTTAACACCGATTAAGAGACTATCAATCAGTATTTAAGTTGAAATTCTAAAAGGATGTTTCCCAAGGAAACGTGACCTTTTCTTAGGAAAACCTTTTTTCCCTAAAAAACAAAAATGTGTTTGCAATTATATGTTAGGTGTATTTATGACCTGGTTATTGTTTCACTTGAACATGAGATACGATTTGTGTCGAGTTGATCATGATGGCTAGTCCTGGTTGTCAACTCGACTACATCTGGAATGAAGTACAATCCAGAAATGGAGGTCATACCTGTGATCCAGATCTTGAGGCTGAACAACACAGGCTTCTGACCCAGTTCTTGACATGAGATGACACATACTTTTGATTCAGATCTTGAGGCATAGTGGCCATGCAAAGCATAGGCCAAACAAGGTAGAATACACCTTTAATCCCAGGAGACTAAGGCAAGCAGATCTCTGATACCTCTTTCTCTCAGTGCTGGCATAGACTGCTAGAGGTACTGGACAACCAAAATGGGCCCCAAAGGAGTGATCAGGCATGC
Organism: Rhabdomys pumilio; assembly: GCA_030674055.1. NCBI lineage: Eukaryota > Metazoa > Chordata > Mammalia > Rodentia > Muridae > Rhabdomys > Rhabdomys pumilio. The sequence goes on from JANHMN010000002.1 coordinate 37,028,785, forward strand.
TGTTTGAGGATCTATGACTCCCTTCTCCATCCACCCTCTTTCCCCACCTCAGACTAAATGAAGACTGAAGAAAGAGAGAATTAGGACCTGTGGAGAACAGCATTGGCCACTACCCCTTGTCTCTGTCATCACTGATGGTCCCCTGATAACAGAGGAGACATAAAAGTACTAAGGCCGTCCATGCACACACTGCTCTAGGTGGCCATAGTCATTGCTTTCCCCTTTAAGATTGCCATAAGCATAGACTCGGCTCCACCTATGTAAGCACACAAAGGAACAGAGGGCGGTGCAGTGTGCATTGTATCCACACACTCTCAGGATGACCCCAGCTTTGTAAACCTTGCTTTGATAAAAAGAGCTACGACGATATGTAGCCGCTTATGCAAGAAGTGTGTGTGTGTGTGTGTGTGTGTGTGTGTGTGTGTGTGTGTGTGTGTGT
>JANHMN010000002.1:37029233-37052943 GCA_030674055.1 Rhabdomys pumilio
TGTGTGTGTGTGTGTGTGTGTGTGTGTGTGTGTGTGTGTGTGTGTGTCATGGTTGGGAAGAGGCAAGGGTGGCCTTTAGGGAAGTCAGCCATCTTCAGAGACGGAGAGACAGAGAGAGACAGAGAGACAGACAGGCATAGACAAACAGGGAGTCAGAGACAGAAAGAGACAAAGACACCAACAGAGACACAGACAGAAAGGGGGAGAATCTGTCTACTTCCCCTAACTTTGACATTTCCTTTCAGGACTGAGACAATTCAAAGTACTGCTCTTTATTTTGGCCAGCAGCCTGCTCTTCTGCCCCTGGCTGTGACATTGCATGGCCATGTTCTCACAGGTTTCCTCCTTCCTCCCCAAATTTATGCTTCCACAGGAGCCTGGTCATGAAGAGGAGCTGGGCCTGGCCACTCTTCTGATAACTGTAGCCTGGGATAAATTCTTGGGAGGCAGCACGGGTATGTTGTGATTCTTGATGTACTCTTGGACATCACCTGTGTTGACAGACTTCTCTGTTCTTGGTGACAAAGCTGTGGAGGCACGGTTAGACTGTCATGGCTGTGGATGGGATCTACAGTCGGCAAGCTCCTGCAACTCGCATGGCTCATGCTTTCTAGAACCTCCCTTTGGCTTCCCTGTGATATAACATGTTGTGACTACAGAATGAAGAGTTTAATTCGGGGGCTTTCCGTTCCAGTCTGTGACAGTTTAATGGAGGCAGCAGGGCAGCAGCCAAGAGAGAGGGAGAGGGAGAGAGAGAGAGATGGAGAGAGAGAGAGAGGGAGGGAGAGAGAGGGAGAGAGAAGAAGAGGGGGGAGGGGGAGGGAGAGGAGGAGGAGAGGGAGGGGAGAGAGAAAGGGGGAGGGGAGAGGGAGGGGAAGAGGGGGAGAGAGAGAGAGAGCACTCACATCTGGAACCACAAACAAGAAGGGGAGAGAACGGGGAATGATGTGTGGCTTGTAAAACCTCAGAGCCCACCACCAGTGACAAACTTCCTCTACTAAGGCCACACTTTCCCCAAACAGCACCAAGAACTGGGGAACAAGTATCCAAATGCCCGAGACTCACGGGGGACATCTCACTGAAACCACCACAGTACCACAGTATCCCTGATGCTAGAACTGTGGATATATATATATATATATATATATATATATACAGTGTGTGTGTGTGTGTGTGTGTGTGTGTGTGCAAGCGCATGCACTTGATCTCCTCCCCCATCCCCCTCCAACTCTGACAGCATATTTTTTTTTTAACATTTATTTATTTTGTGTTTTATGTATATGGGTGTTTTGTCTGCATGTATGTCTACACTCCAAAGAAGGACATCAGATCCCATTATAGACAGTTTTGAGCCACCCTGTGGAGGCTGGGAATCGAACTCAGGTCCTCTGGAGGAGCAGCCAGTGTTCTTAACCACTGAACCGTCTCTCCAACCCCTCAGAGAATGTTTTAAACAAAAGAAATCTTGACTCTATGCTGTAAACCTGTGTCTCCTCTGAGTATTAAACAGACAGGTTCATCTGACTAAGGGAAGGGACACTTGCATTTGAAGGGACACAAGACCTCCTGCCCTGCAGTGGGCTCTGCCTGGGGCTTGGTCTCCACTCAGCTATTTCCCAATTCCTGCTCAAAGGCTTTGATGAAACAATGGGCAAAAATGCAGGGGAACCAAAAAAGGTAGAAGAAGAAGAAGAAGAAGAAGAAGAAGAAGAAGAAGAAGAAGGAGGAGGAGGAGGAGGAGGAGGAGGAGGAGGAGGAGGAGGAGGAGGAGGAGAAGAAGAAGAAGAAGAAGAAGAAGAAGAAGAAGAAGAAGAAGAAGAAGAAGAAGAAGAAGAAGAAGAAGAAGAAGAAGAAGAAGTTTAATTCTCTCCAGAGTACATATTTATTAGCAATGGCCTTAAATTCTCAGCTGAAAAGTGGAGCTGAAGCATTGCCGAGATGCCGTGACCCACACAAGGTCTGGGGTGAGCATTACAAGCAAATAGAAAACACTTCCTTTCTCTTAAAACTTAAACAAGATCCCATGGGTGAAACAAACCCTGTCAAGAAAACACTGGTGACCACACGTGAAGACAAGAAACTTCCCTGCCAGGATGTGGTATAGACGAGGGCAGGGACTTCAGAAGAAGGGTCCCTGAGTAGAGTAAGAGAAGAAGCCATCAGCCCCTGGGACCTAAGGGGGAGTGAAAAGACCAAGGGAGAAACTAGAGGCTGTGGAGTGACCAGCAAGGACACCCTGCTCCCTGGGACCCTCAGAGGTCCCACAAGGGAAGGAGACAGGGGAGATAACTCACATCCAGCAGCATTACATCATCTGGGACACAGTCAGTACCCAGAGCCAGGAATCAGAAACTGAGAACTATGATGTCAGTCCTTGAAGACTGACAGACATTGTATGGAAGCTCTCGGTTTTAGAACTGGGAAAATGAATCGTAAACAGGTCCAAAAAGCCAGGGATGTGATTGGGTAACTTCATAGCAAAGGCCTTCCTAAGGAGATGACCTTTAACCTCAGGTCTAAATGAGTTGAGGGTAATAGCTGCAAGAGAACTAGAGGGAGGAAGAAAGAGCCTTCCTGGAAGAGACTGGAGACAGTGCAAAGGCCCTGGGGCAGGAATATTAACTTGATGAAGTGAGTAGGGCATGATGGGAAGCAGTAGCCTGAGTACTGAGGTGAGCAAAAGCAGGCATGGTGGAGCTTAGGAGTGAGAATAAAGAGTAACTTATCTCTGGCATGATAGAAAGCCAGCATCAAAGCCATACCAAGGTATATCACCTGATATACATGCCTAAAGCAGCGCTGACCATCATGCAGAGATGGACTGATGAGGAACGTGGAGACCAATTAGGAGACTGCTGTAGCAAGCCAGACTACAGATGATGGTGGCTTCCACCTGAGTGGGGACAGATGATGTAGAAGAGTGTGAGCAATTAGGGAAATGGTTGAGTGGCACAACTGGAAACGCGCACTGAGAAAGACGCGGGCTTAAGCAACTAGGTGGGTGTTGGTGTAATTTATAGAAATGAGGGGAAAAGCCCACTAGGGAGTGGGCTTAGGAATTTGACCTAGACAGTGTTAATTTCAAAATGGCCTCCTGATGAGTATACCAGTATCTTGAGAGTGAACTACAGGATTCCGCTGGGCCAGCAAAGGTCAAGCTAGGATAAGAGTTTGGAGCGTCCGGGTGAGTGAAGAAGGATGTGTTGTGAGTACGAGACCCAGGAACATCTGAACGTGCTGTGGTGGTCAGCAGGTGCAGCACAAGGACAGCATGGCCAGGGAGACGAGAGTATCAGGAGAGTGTGGTGATCTGGAAGCCAAGGGGTGCTGGGAGGTACTGAACCTTGGACTCTCCTGGGGGTCGCCATGACGTATGGAAGAAGAGAGACACGGTCATTGGAAGTGACTCCAAGCTCACCAGTGACCTTGATGAGTGAAGATTCAGCAGCAGTGCCGACAGAAGCCCAGCCCAGGGATGGGGAAGAGAATGGGACTGTGGAAGCCAGACAAGCATTAGAAATGACACTGTGATGGTTTTATGAAATGAAGCAAAACTTCAGGCAGGAGCCAGAAGCTCATGTGGGTCCAAGGAGGATGCTGGTTTTGGTTTGGGTTTGTGAGCTAGACTGATGCTACACAGCCCAGTGGTCCTCCTGCCTCACTCAGCCTTCAGAGTGTTAGCATTGCAGGCTCGAGGACCACCCCTGTGCTCAGGGAGGACTTTAAAGATGTGAGAGTGTAGAGCATGTGTGTATATTGATGCGTGAAGTGCTCCACCTCTCTCGGTTTCAGGGGGCATGGCTGTAAAATGGAGCAGGTTTATGAAGAGTAGAACTGGTTCACACGTGTGAAATGCCTCACGACAGATTTCACACCTTCAGGCGCCCTTCCCAGAGAAAGACAGCTTAGCCAGCCGGACTCCCTGGTAAGGGAAGCAGAGGCAAGGGATGCTTTGCGGTTCCCACACTGGCTATGACAAGGGAGAAGCTGCTGGAAAGGATTCATGCCGTGGACAGCACGCACCCTGTGCTCTGAACACACACTCAGAACTTGACCCTTCCTGACTACCACAGGAGTTTTTGCCTCTGTGCCCTAAACAGGGGGTTTCTCTCGAGCACCACAGAGCACAGGATATTTGAGTGGCAATTTTTCCCAGTTCTTCTAAGGATAAAGCATAACCTGTCCCCATTCTTAGACACAAAAGAGAAGTTGCATTCAATGCAAGGCTCAAGGTAGCTGAACCCACCCAGCTGCCCAGCTCCCTCAGTTGGGACTAAGTGGGGTTTTTGTTTTGTTTTGTTTTGTTTTGTTTTGTTTTGTTTTGTTTTGTTTTGTTTTGTTTTGTTTTCATTTTGACTGCTCCTAGTCAAGGCTCTTGGTATCTGACAGGCCTCACCAAACATCTCATGAGATTTACACAAAGCTTGGGGGTGGGACATGGCAGTCTTCATCATAGGGACAAGTCAGGGGTCGTGGTCTAGACATATTACCACAAGCATTTTAAGTTGTGTCCTGGAGGATGGGAAGGATTTATAGCTAGCTACTTTAGGACTAACAATCTGAGGAAAATTGGACTGACTTAATCCTGGAAATATAGGTGAGCAATGCCACCTAGTGGTTAAAAGCCACAATGATTGGTTTCTTTTTAAAGGACTCGCAAACTCCTCTTACAGAATGCAACTGTGTCTGTATGTCCAGTTTCTAAGGAACCTGCATCTTCCCTCCTCTCCCTGCCTTCTCTCCTCATAGTGAAACTGAGGTTTCTGGTCTAGACTGAGATAGAGTTCAAATCCTGCTTTCATAGAGCTTACCCTTGCATGCATAGAGAGACCATACACATTGGCTTCCCTGAAACAGTGAGATATATTGAGCTTGGAAGAGACAGCTTTGTACCATCTGATAGGATAGACCCTCCAAGAAGCGTATTGTTAGTAGGACCCTATTAAGGGTTGGATTCACCAGTCTCCCTAGATTAAATTTCTGGCCCAGGGACAGAATCACCTACAATGCCTAACTATCACTCCACAGGGAAAAGCAATGAATCTGAGAAACAGTTTGAAAATATGACAGATAACTTGGAATTCAGAAGCAGTCAGACTTTGGGGGGACGTTGAAAACTGAAGTGAGTATCAGGCATGCAGTAATACCTGTGGGGGGGGGTGTTTTGTTGACCTACTTTTAATAAAATTTTAATGACAGCGATTTAAAGTCTTGTTTCCTATTTTGTCATGCTTTTATTTTAATGAGGGAAAACTAACACTAAAGACCTTTCGAAAGCCCACATGGAAATCACTACTGTAAAATCCGCCTAAAATATATACATATATAAAAGGAGTTTTAAGTAAAAATACCATATAATAGGAGAGATAATACCCCAACTAGGCATCACATGCTACCAAATTAAAAACCCCAGTGCCGGGAAGAGGGTACATCTTTTTGAGTAGTTTGCCATAGGAGTCCCATAGACTCCCTCAAACATTACAAGCTTAGTTATCCTTTACAACAGTAAGGCACCATGGCTGAGGATACCACATACTTACTGCATAGAACATGGAGAAGTCAAATTGGTCCTCATCTGGACGCTTCCCCTCTTCTGGCTAGCATCCATAGTACTGAAAGGTGCTATCCATGCTACCGGAGAAAAGTAGTCATTAGTCTTACCCAGCTACTGACCCTGTGAGCTCTAATAATGACCTGCCTGCGAGATAATGCTGACAGGCAATAGAGGTAGCTGGATTTAAGGCCCATTCCATGGAACAGAATCCATACTTGATGCTGTTAATGATGCTCTAAGAACCTGAGACAAGACGGAAAAACCTATTATTACTATTCCGTTGAATGAACATAGACATAAAATGAGTCCTAATGACATATTGCTATAACCATAGATTAGTGCATCACTCAACTCATCAGAGAAGCTTCTTGAAATAGATGGTAATTAAAACAGAGGTCCTCAGCTAGATAACATGCAAACAGTGAAAAGATCGGAGTTGGCACAGGACTCACCAAGACCAAGTCCTCGACACAAAGGAGATTTATTCACCCCAGAGGGACAAAGGGCAATGAATAAGAGACAGACATAAGATAGAGAATAAGGGAGAAGGGAAAAGGAACAAGGGAGAGGGGGAAGAGGTATTTGCCCCAGAGGGCCAAATGACTGTCTCTGGATAGAGAGCAGACTGATGTAGCCCGTAGACAAATGTCAGTTTATAAAAGGAAAAGGGGAAACCCTGAGTTAGGATGACTTGGTAGGTGTGGTGGTTTAAATATGTTTGGCCTAGGGAGTGGCAGTATTAGGTGGTGTGGCCTTGTTAGAGTAGGTGTGGTGGTGGTGGAGAAAGTGTGCCACTGTGGAGGTGGGCTTGGAGACCCTCCTCCTAGCCACGTGGGAGCCAGTCTTCTGTTTGCCTTCTGAACAAGATGTAGAATTCTCAGCTCCTCCAGCACCATGCCTGCCTGGATGCTGCCATGCTTCGTATCATGATGATAATGGAACCTCAGAACCAGTAAGCCAGCCCTAATTAAATGTTCTTTATAAGAGTTGCCTTGGCCATGGTGTCTCTGTACCTCAGTAAAACCCTAACTAAGACAGTAGGTTTAGATTAAACATGTTAATTAGATGAGCCAAGGTGGGCTTTTGATTGCTGGACTTTGATACTTTGATGGCTTTGGACCTTAGTGGTCAGCCACAGGAGGAGGAAGTGGTCAAACACAGGAACAGACCTTGGTGGCTAGCTGTAGGACCGTGAGGGGAGAAGGGTAAAAGGTGAAACCTGTCGGCAGCATGTTTGCCATGCTTCGTCCTGCTAGAGCCCTTCAGACAGTAAGACTTTAGAGTGCTCAGCCTTAAATAGGATGTCTTTATCACCCTGCTCTCCCCAAGGCTCAGGGATCTATGGGAAAGGGGAGCAGAGAGATGGGAAGAGCCAGAGGTGGTAGATGGCTTCAAGGAAACAGCATCTTCCCGACAGACACAGTAGATACACATACAAACTCACAAGACCTGCACAGAGAGGGGAAGTGGGCACAAAGCCCTGACCTAGCCAAGAAACTTCTTGTTCAATTTACAGCAACCACATGGTCATCTGTAATGGGATCTGATGCCCTCTTCTGGTGTGTCTGAAGACAGCTACAGTGTACTCACATACATAAAATAAATACTCATATGCATACTCATATACATAAATACTCATATACATAAAGTAAATCTTTTTTTAAAAAAAAGAAAAGAAATTTAAAAATTCTAAGGAAATACTTGTTTTTTTGTACTAGTTTTTGTCTACTTGACATAAACTGGAGGCACCTGGAATAAGGACCCTCCGTTAAGGAATTGTCTCCAACAGATTGGTTTATGGACATGTCTGTAGGGCATTGTCTTGATAGCTAGTTAGTGCACAAAAGCCCATGTCACTGTGAGCAGCACCACCCCCTAGGCAGGTGGTCTATAAAAGGTTAGCTGAGCAAGCCAGAGAGAACAAACCAGTAAGCAGTGCTTCAAGCTCCTGCTGTGGCTGCCCTTGATGATGGACTGCAGCCTAGCAACTAAAACAAAAAAACGTTTCCTCCCCAAGTTGCTTTTGTTTGGGGTATTTACTCAAGGCAACAAGGAAATGCACTAGAATACACTCCCTTTGCCTATCAGATGACTGAAATAATAAACCTGAAGAACTGGAACTTTCTGGGTTCTTCTGGTCATCAGGGAGAGAAATCTGAAGGTTGATACCATCAGAGGAGGACTATTTCTCCCAGGAAGAGATTTCATACAGTTCTGACAACTTATGAGGCCACCTTGCTAGTCATACCGGAGTCAATGATGACCAATGATGGGCCAGACCACACCTTGACCAGACTGCTTAGTTACCAATACCTGCTGCCCACGATTCAAATCTAAACCACACTTGGCCGGGATTGTTACTGACCTCCTTATCTTCCCAGGGTGGCCACACCAAGTAAAGCTCTTTTCTCTGCTTTTCACTATGATCTCTCTCTCTCTTTCTCTCCCTCCCTCTCTCTCTCTCTCTCTCTCTCTCTCTCTCTCTCTCTCTCTCTCTCTCTCCTCTCTGTTTTGTTTTCAAGACATCCTGACCAGTTTTTCTTCTTCTCTCCACTCCTCCCTTTCTCCCTAACCCCACCTCCCCTCTCCCCCAAATCCACTCCTCTTCTATTTCTCTTTAGAAAAGAGCAGGCCTCCTGGAATATCCCCTAAACATGGCAAAAAAAAAGACACAGTAAGACTAGGCACAACCCCTCATATAAAGACTGAGTGAGACAACCCAATAAGAGGAAAAGGTCCCAAGAGAGATGAGTGTGTCAGAGACACCCCACTCCCACTGTTAGGAGTCCTACAAAAACACCCAGCTAACAGCCATATCATATATGTAGAGGACCTAGTGCAGACCCATGCAGGCTCTGCAATTGCTGTTTCAGTCTCTGTGAGCCTCTGTGAGCTTGGCTTAGTTGAATGACTTGCCTCTTTAGCGGGTGTCTTAAGAGCTTGTTGAAGTAGCTAGAATCCAGGCTTTGACCTTAAAAATCTCTAGTAATGTGACATCAATTGAAGATAGATATAGTTCATTAAAACCCTAGTAGAAACTATGTGGTATTTCTGGACAATGACCCAAAGAAAGGAACCTGGAGCAACAGTCACCACTGGAGAATAGAGGGGAACCACAGAAAGGGGAAAAGCCAACAGAGGGGAAATCCCAAATTCTTTGTACAAATTTAGTCTGAGCTTCTGGCTTGAACCACACAAACTTTGGTTAGACTAAAAGCATTTTGAGTTGCTATCCATGACAGTTTGCAGTTTGAACCTAAGCTTGTGGTCTGATGGAAACAAAGACAGAAAACTCATCAGAGCAGTACGGTAGAATCTAGAGTCACCACAATACTCATAGTGTCCAAGATATGATCCAAAATGACTCAACAGAAAATGAAATTCAACCTCAAGCAACAGAGGTAATGGCATCACCAGGGAAGAACTTTAAAGCGGCTACTGTAAGAAACAAAAACCCAGTCAGTGAGATGGCCCAGTGGCTTGAGATGCTTACCCCCAGGTCTAACGAACTGAGTTCAATTCCTAGAGCCCACCTGGTGGAAGGAAAGAATCAACTTCTGAAAATTGCCCTCTGACCTTCACATGCTGTGATACACAAACAAATAACTGTGAAAAATCACCCTTACCTCTGAAGCCTACCACAAACCTGCTTGAGGGATTAAAAAACATTGGGCTTTAATGTATTGCTCACCTAGAAAACCAAATGGTGAGCAGCCTGCCCCGACGCCCCCCAACACTGAGCAGTCTTCCCTGCCCCCATCAGGCTCTGCCCTCCCCATCCCCCAGGTCAGGCTCCAGTATCAGTGATCACACCGTTCTTCAGGTGGAGTTACACACAGAAGTCACAAAACAGCATAGGCAAGGATGGGAGCCAGACAGCTGCGTGCTGCTTTGCACACATCTCCCTCAAGGCAGTGATGTACAGAACAAGAGCGTGTATCACCCTAACCTCAGTTCAAATCCCAGCACCATCACTCGGGACATAAAGGCCAGCAACTGCAAACCCTCTGTGTACAAAAGGATTCGTTTCACTGGCTGCAGGTTGCACAGTCTAAACTCTACTAATTGTGGCCAAAAGAGCTGACATGATGAAGACCAGTAGGCCAGCCAAGGTCTCTTCTTGTTGTGGTGCTAGTAGAGACACGAGAGATGTAGTCTTGCCTGTGCATGTACTTAACTAGCCTCTGCTTGGTCTCACCTGCAAAAGTATCATTGACCAAACCAAGAGTCATGGCTGAGCCTTGAGTCACAGATGAAAACAGTGGATGTATTAGCCAGTGGCTGAGAAGAGTGATAAATTGGAACAGTGATCTATTTACTACACGGTAAGAGCCTGGAAAAATCAGTTATGTTCTCAGTTTCACTGTCCCCAATCTTGATAATAGCCCCTAGATGACAAGCTTTGGGGATGAAGTTTGAATACAGATAAACAGGTTTCAGGACCTACTACCCCAGGGAATGCTGTCCCTCTTAGGCACAAGGATTAACTTGATGTTATTATTTTGGGGGACAGCAGGCACAAATGGACAAGAAAGGATCCTTTTGTAAGAGAAATTCACATCTAGACAAGAGAAACTATACAAAGGGGGCATATCTCTGTATCAGAAAACCTAAACAGAGAAGCACCAATGTAAAACTGCATTTCAACTTACAATTCTCAGGTCACACTCTGTCACTGAAGGAAGTCAAGGCAGGACCCAGGGGCAGAAGATGTTGCAGAGGCCATGGAGGGATGCTGGTACTAGCTTGCTCTTCATGGCTTGCTCAGCCTGATTTCCTTCTTTTTAAAAATATGTTCTTTATTTATTATTCATTTTCTGTATATGGGTGTTTTGTCTGCATGTATGTGAGTGTACTATGTGCTTGCCTGGTGTCTGGGAACTGGAGTGAACAGATTGTTGTGAGATGGGCCCTGGGATTTAAGCCTGGATTCTCTGGAAGACCAGCCAGGGCTCTTGCCACTGACATATCTCTCTAGCCCCAAAACTGTTTTCTTATAACAATTCATGACCACCTGCCCAGTGGTAGCATGCCTGGGGATGATCTCTCTCATCAATTATCAATCAAGACAATTCTCCGACAGACTTGCCTACAGGCCAGTTTATGGGGGCATTTTCTCAATTGAGGATCCCTTCTCAGATAACTCTAATTTGTGTCAAGTTGACATCAAACTAACCAGCACCCTCATGCACTGGAAGCTTGCAGCCTAGAGTCCTACAGCAAAAGATGAATTAACAAAACAAAAGCAGAGGCTGGAGAGATGGCTCAGCAGTTAAGAACACTGGTATTTCTTTCAGAGGACCAGGATTCAATTCCCAGCACCTACATGGTCCAGAGACATACATGGAGGCAAGATACCTACACATAAAATAGTAACAAAGTATTACAAAGATGGTATGTTTTAGAAAAAGACAAAAAAAGTATGTAAATATATCTAACATAACTATTATATGATCCAGAGCCTTCAGAATAAAAAACTAGGGAAAATTGTATTTTCATGGACAGCATGCAGAAGTATCAGTGAGGAACAAAAGCCCATGCTGTTATAAGTCACAAACTAGGCAAGTACAGACTTAAGCCTGTGTGTGCTGGTTCTTTTTTGCCTCTGGATCTGTGCAAAGCTCCTCCTTTGTTCTGCAAAGAATGAGAGTTTGCCTGGTGAGTCACAGGATTCTTTTTGCATCAGAGGAGAAGGCAGGGGAAAGGTCAGAGACTCACTTTATGACTACTGTGGTTTCCTCAGTTTCCTGAAGCTGCAGCTCTGCAGGTGTGTGTGTGTGTGTGTGTGTGTGTGTGTGTGTGTGTGTGTGTGCAAGCATGCATGCTGAGTGCTGAGATATGCTGCGGTGCCACATTTTGGGATAGTGTGTTCCATACCCAATCAGAATCATGTTCTCAAGTGAAACTAGCCTGGGATACATTCAATCCTGTTTCAAAATAAAAAAAAAAAAAAAAATTCAAAACAGGCTTCCTTGGGAGGTTCTGCTTTGGAATCTCATGTAGTTACAGTCAAATTCATCCTCTCTCTCTCTCTCTCTCTCTCTCTCTCTCTCTCTCTCTCTCTCCTCTCTCTCTCCTCTCTCTCTCTTTCTCCTTTCCCCAGAGTTAGACTGACACTAGAATAGCCCAGCTTCAATAACCAAAGGTAAACTGATCTGGTGGCCAGATGATGATGTCCAGGGATTGACAAGGCCAAGTCACTGCTCATGTATAATGGTTAATCTTATTTTTGTAAAGATTTATTTTACGTATATGAGTACACTGTAGCTGTCTTCAGACACACCAGAAAAGAGCATCAGATCCCGTTACAAATGGTTGTGAGCCACTATGTGGTTGCTGGGAATTGAACTCAGGACCTCTGGAAGAGCAGTCAGTGCTCTTAATCGCTGAGCCATCTCTCCAGCCCATGATGGTTAATCTTAATTGCTGGCAAGATTGGATTTGGAATCACCTGGGAGATTAAACATGCACACTTCCACCTTTCTCCTCTTCTTCCTCCTCTCCCTCTTCCTCCTCCTCCTCTTCTGCCTCCTCCTCCTCCTCTTCTTCTTCTTCTTCTTCTTCTTCTTCTTCTTCTTCTTCTTCTTCCTCCTCCTCCTCCTCTTCTTCTTCTTCTTGCGCTCCCCCTCCCCCCTCTGTGTGTGTGTGTGTGTGTGTGTGTGTGTGTGTGTGTGCACGCATGCACGTGCACATTTCCAGAGATTCAACTGAGGGAGGAAGACATATTCTGAATGCAGCAGCACTGTCCCATGGGATGACCATTGGTTGAGGGGAGAAAGTGTCCTTAGGGTGTGGGCACTCCCTTTTTTTGCTCCCTGGTTGCCCATAAGTGAACAGCTCCTGTGTCACATGTCCCTGCTGCCATACTCTGCCCAGGTATATGGGGCCATAGAACCATGAACTGAAGTTTCTCAAACCATGAGACAGAAATAAAACTTTCCTGCCTTGAGTTGTTTCTGTCACAGCAACTAGAAATCAAATACAAGTAGTTCCCCAAGAATTTCAGGACAAAAGCTACTTGACAGCAGGCAGACCAGAAAGTCAATGCTTGGGGCTCAGGATCCCAGAGGTCAGTGTCAGGAATGTCTTTGGGATGGAGAGATGGGTCAGCAGCTAAAATTACCTTTTCCACCATCCTGAGGACCAGTTTGAATCCCAGCACCCATGTAACGAGCTATATATATATTCACAAACACCTATAAGCTAAGCTCCAAGAGAGGCAGAGACTGAGGGTGGGGGCGGCAGTTTGTGGGGCTTCTAGCCCAGCTGAAGTACAAATCCTAGATTCAGAACTACTCTGGGAACTTTCTTCTTCCTCCTTTCATCTCATGGATGGCTCTGCTGCATTCAGAATGGATCTTACTCAGATAACCCTGGAAATCCACATACCTAGGACTGTGACTCCTCCATCTCCGGTGATTCCAAATTAGTCTCATAACTATTAGATTGGTTATCTAATTGTTATCAAATTACCATTTGTCTAAACAATGGCTTGTCCTTGTCCATCAGTCCCTAGATGTCATTCTCAAACCTGCCTCAGAAGTGTAGGTGAAGCTGGGTGTGGTGGCACACTACTTCAACCTCAGCCTTTGGGAGGCAGAGGTAGAAATAGTTCTGTGAGTTCAAGGCTAACCTGGTCTCCATAGCAAGCTCCAGGACAGAGAGCAGTACATAGAAAAACCCTGCCTCAGCAAAACAAAACAAAGAAAAAGGAAGAGGAATAGGAGGAGAGTGACACAGAAGGACATTTAACACCCTTTCCTGGCTTCTGCATATACATGTGCACACTCGTGTGCTGGAGCATACACACACAAGAGCATGTAAGTAAATAAGCAAATTAATCTCTAAAATGTTTCTTGTAAGAGGGAGAAGAACAGAATCTCTGCCTGGAATGATGGAATACTCACTTGATAAACAGAGTACAAATATCAAAGGAGAGAGTCAAACTTAGAGGCGGCGTGGAGAGATGGCTCAGTGTTGAAGAGAAAACACTGCTTTCCCAGAGGATCCAAGTTCTGCTCCTAGCACCCCCCTCCATGGCTCTCAACCGCCTGTAACTTTTCTCCTGGATGTATGTCTGTGCATGCCAAGTGCCTGTAGAGGTATCAGAAGTGGGTGTCAGATCCCCTGGGACTGGAGTGTGGCACTAGATCTTGGCACACTTCTGTGGTTTTCGAGGAACTCCCTGGGAAGAAAGAGCTGGCTGCATTTTAACTTATTATGAAAACTCACTTGCTACGGACCCGGGTTCTGGCCTGGTACTGACCTGCCTCATCTGAAGGCTGTGAGTAAGATGAAGAGGAATCTCAGCAATCCCAGATCTTAAAAAGAGAGTCCTGTTTTTGTTGTTAAATAAACAGTAAATGGGAGAAAAGGAATCCTAATGCATGTGTTGGGTGTGGGGAGGAAATGAAACTCTCATGTGTGCGATGTGGGCAAAAAGTTAGAAGCAAGGAAGACAGAAAGGGCAAAAGACCAGAGAGGAGCAATACAGGAGAGTGATCGTCAGAAGGAAATCCCAAGTGATGGGCACAGCAGAAGACATCAAAGACGGGGACATCCATCTGCTGTTTCATTCTGGTTAGTAATGCCCCCTCCAACCATTCAGAGAAATGAGATCTGTGTCCGTACATTGGCTGCTAGTGTTCAGAAAAAGGTAGGGTAGGGTAGTGGAGGGAAATGTGTCCTGCCCCACGTTCACCCTACACAGGGACATAAAAAGAAGCTCAATCTTACTGGAGTAGGCTGAGTTAGAAAGAAAAAACTTAACCTGAGTTTTTGTCCCTTTCACCAACCTTTGCATGAAGTAAGTCCATCTTTAGGGACTTTTTCAAATTAAGCCACATACAAAAAAAAACCACTCATGAATAGTAGATTGTAAGATAGGTTCAGAGGGGAAAAAGCAACACTAATGCTTTCTCCAGGAGACGAAAGTTATTAAGTAAAAATCTCAGTGTTGGGAATGAGATCAGGGAGGTCTTACGGACATTAAGACAATCCAGGGAATGCTCTTGGCTGTCCACTCTAACTTTATGGCAAGACCTTATTGCCCAAAACACTATAAAGTTTGGTTGTGATACATAGAAAAATCAACAAGGAGGTAACCTGGAAACTTCCTTCCTGCTGGCTACCATTCACAGTGCTAGGGTATAGTGCATTTTTATCCACTGCAGGGGAAAAGACCACAACAGTCTTACCCAGCACTGAACACTGAGTGCTATAACACTGACCATGCCAGGCAAGATGTGCCCATTGGTGCAGTGGTGGCGTGGTGCTAACCACAGTTTTCTGGTTGGATCTGAGGTTTGCATTACAGATGCTACAGAACAAGCCTTTGCTTATTAAACACCTACTTTGTGCCAGGCATCATATCAAACGACCATTTCTCTTCCCAGGCTCCAAGGAAGAACTGTTCCCTTTTACAGATGAGGGACTGTTTAGCAGGAACTTGGCACTTCCTTGAGTTTTTGAAGCTTCAGAAAGAGGCCAGAATCAGAACCAAGGTTCATGCAACCCTGGGGACTGTCTTCCCTGTACAACACCCTCCCTCCCTGAGTCTTGCTTTTTGAACGGAAGGCCCAGAGCTAGGTTGTTATATTCTAAGCATGGATCTAAAATCCTACTTCTCTGATGCAGTGAAGGCTGAAGTGAGGGAGCTGGAGCCGGGAGGAACCATGATTCAGTCAGGACACCTCAGAGAGCCTTTGCTGAGAGCAGCCAGGTCACACTGTTCAGAGGATTCAGTGAACTCTGAGGTCTGAGTGAAGCTTTGTGTGGAAGCTCTTTCTTTAACGTCTTAAAACTGACTCGACATTCAAACATTCACATGGGATGAAGGGCATTTGTTTGTTTGCTTGCTTGCTTGCTTGCTTGCTTGCTTGCTTGCTTGCTTGCTTGCTTATTTAGGGAGCTTGAAAGGGAGAGAAGGTGTTCTCTTTTTAAGATTTATTTATTTATTTATTTATTTATTTAATGTGAGTACATTGCTGTCTTTAAACACACCAAAAGAGGGTATCAAATCCTATTACAGATGTTGTGAGCCATCATGTGGTTGCTGGAAATTGAACTCAGGACTTCTGAAAGAGCAGTCAGTGCTCTTATCCACTGAGCCATCTCTCCGGCCCAGGGGGTTTTCTTTTTATTGAGGTTTTTGGAGACAGATTTTTCAGTGTGTGGCTCAAGTTGGCCTTCAATTCATGATCTTCCCACCCAGCCTGAGTGCTGGGTTTACATGTTTGCACAACAGTTTCAAATGATATAAATTCTAAAAGGTACAAAACAATATGTAAGGGAAGGGAATCTCCTACCTATGCTCCATGCTCACTCCTGTACCTTCCTGTCAGGAAGGTAACCTTTACTAGATTTTTAGGCAGCTACGAAAGGGAGTCCATGCATTTACAATGATCTTTCCCTCTCTCTCCCTCCCTTCTGACTTCTCACTTGTGTGTAGGGTGGGGTGGGAGGGAGTACATGTGTGCTCAAACGTCTGTAAAGGCTAAAAATCAACCTAGATGTCTTTCCTCAGATACTGTCCACCTTGTTTCTGAGGTCTTTTCATCAGCCTGGAGCTGGCCAACTAGGCCAGGCTGAATGGTCAGTAAGCCCTAAGACTCTACCCATGTTTGGTCAGTAAGCCCTAGGAATCTACCCATGTTTGGTCAGTAAGCCCTAGGAATCTACGCATGTTTGGTCAGTAAGCCCTAGGACTCTACCCATGTTTGGTCAGTAAGCCCTAGGACTCTACCCATGTTTGGCTCCCCAGCACATGCACAAGCACATGCCATCACACACAGTTCTTGGAACTGAGCTCAAGTCCTCAGATCTACATGGCAGGAGGTTTACCATTGAGCTATCTTCCCCTCGACAGATGTATAAAGGATCTGTCATACCACCATAGGTGAGTGCCAGACTATTTCATCTGTCCTTCATGACAGACAATTAAATTCCTCCCACTCTTCCTTAACACAAACCATGTTATAAAAAGTAAGTTGTAGACGTGTGAATACAACTACGAGATAAATCCCCACACGTAGGATTCCTAGCACTTATCAATACAACATGCTCTTTCCAAATTTTTAGCATCTTGTGCCAAATTCCACAGATGTTGTAGCACAGTACAGCTCACCACCAATGAATACAGCCAAGGGAATGCTTTTCCTATGGAAA
This sequence comes from Rhabdomys pumilio, assembly GCA_030674055.1. NCBI lineage: Eukaryota > Metazoa > Chordata > Mammalia > Rodentia > Muridae > Rhabdomys > Rhabdomys pumilio. The sequence goes on from JANHMN010000002.1 coordinate 37,045,954, forward strand.
AAAGAGTTAGTTAGTTGGATCCCCAGTTAGTTGGATGAGATTAGCTTTGTAAGGCCATTCAGTCTTGCACTTAGTCCAGAAACCCATCACGGATGGATTTTTCTGATAGGTGATTCTTTCTCTTTCCCTCTCTCCCTTCCTTCCCAATACTGTGTGTATGTGATGAGCCAGAGCCATCAATAGTCTGATCTCAACAATCTAGCTGCCCATTTCACAGATGAGAGAACTGGAGTTCAGAGAGGTAAGCTACCTTACTCAAGGTCCTGGTCTGGAATCCTGCAAGTCCAAGGTTAATTTTATAGAAACTATACTTCCCTTCCTGACCTCAAACAGTGTCTTCCATGCTGTCCTGAGACAGACTGCTGTGGAGAGCTGCTCTAGCTGCCTTTGCCACAGAGCAAGATCACTGGTGTGTGAGCAGGTGGTATCTTGTCAGAAAGTTAACCATAACAAGCCCTAGCTGCAAGTGTGAATGTCATTTGGGGATTGATGGTGATACTTAGCCATTTCAGACATAGGACAAGGCTGTAGTTAACCATTAATTGTGATAGGCTCCAGCTACAATTATTCTTGGACACTGTAACACTACCTAACTGCTCTTATAGAACCACCTCAACCCCCAAACCCATCCCCACCATCATAAAAGCAGCCACGCATAGAGATGGATGTGAATGTCTTTAATCACAACACTCAGGAAGCAGAGACAAATAGATCTCTATGAGTTTGAGACTAGCCTTGTTTAGAGAGCAAGTCCCAGGGCAGCCAGGACTACACTGTGAGACTGAAATTTTTAATTAAAATAAAAATAGTCTCTTGGAATTCCTCTGTGCCAGTAACTCTGCCCGGTCTATTGCACTGTGTCTAAAAAAAACCTCTACTTTTGCCTCCTCCTGTCTTGGTGAATTCATTCACAGCTACTTCATCGCAGACCTGTCAGTGTCAGCTCCTGTGTTGACTTGGCTACAGCTTAAAGAACCCAGCTTCTTCCTAATATGAGTTGAAATACTTAGAGACACCCACAAAGTTCAGAGTTCAAACCACTGAGAACATTCTAATTCACGAGAAACCAAACCCAGCCCCACACCTACATCCTTACCCAGCTGCCATTCCCCGCCCAGCTGAGGCCCCTGGAGCCTCGCTCATCCATTTTTCTGAGGTGGATAGTACTGTGCTACCTACCGAAGGATCAGGAATGCTTCACAGATCCTTTCCAGTGTCACTGGTGGGTGTCGGGCAGTAATTATGTGGGAAAAGTCAGCAACTCAGGCTGCTTGACGGATGCAGGTAACAATGGCGACTCAAGTTCTCCTTTTGGCACTTGGAAAGTTACCTCCACAGCAGTACCATAAGGCAGGCAAGGAAGATATTCTGAGGTCCTTTCTTCCCATCTTCTGGATGAGGAAAGTAAGGTATCCTTTGTCCACTGTGTGCCAAATCCTAGCTTCATTCTTTGCTTCCCTATGATAAGCAACTTCTGGTGGTACAAAATGTTCATTCATTTCTTACTGTCCCGTACCTAGAAAGAAGTGGCTTTGTCTCTAGCAGTGAAGACATACTGTTTGCCAGAGGAAACAGATGAATAGACAGATGTAAGTGGATGGCTACAAGGTGGTGAGTAAATGTGGCATTGGTTAGTTTATCTGTTTTGTTTTTCTACACAGCACCCAGGCTGCGGTCTCAGTGTCACCCTGACACCCTTTCCTAGAATCACTCCACCTCCCAGGGCATTTGTGGTCCTACATATCAGATGCCTTCTCCCCACAAGCAAATGACAAAATTAGTAGGTCATACCTCCTTTCCTAAACTTGGAAGTCCTTAGTGTTACAAGAACGGAGTATACCCAGTTAAACAATGGCACCCCGACACCCGCCCCTGTGCTAAGCCAGCTTCTCCTATGTTCTGACCTTCCTGAGAGCCACTGTATATCACCCCCAATACATCATATACTGAGTCAACAAATGTGCTTTGTCCATTTATGAACAACTCATGTTAACAGACAGATGTGGAGATGGGTAACTGAAGGGTGGACAGGCAGAGGCTGGGAAGAGCTGAGTGACCGGGTGGGACAGTGGGTAAATGGAGGAACAGGCAACTGCCAAAGGAAGGAGCTCATGAGCCAAGTGGTAGACTGAGTCCTGGGCCCCAGAAAGATGAAAGGGAAGAAAGACCCTTTCAGCCTTACCCACAGGAGCAGTGCTGTGAGCTGAGGTTAGGGGCGATGAGCTTCCAGTTCCAAATCCCTTCAATGTACTTAAAAGCCACCTACTATTTTACCTTTAAATGAGAAGGAAGGGGCCTCAAGGCGGTACTACTACACTTCTACTTCCTTGTTGAAGGAACTGAGACTCACAAGAGGTTTGCCAAAATCTCACAGCTTCTCACAGCTAGGTTTAGCATCCCGCTGGACTAGAATCTATGCCTGCTACATCCGGGTCCCTTGCTCTCTTGACATCCAAAAGCTGACTTTAAGAAGAATGACTGAAGTGCAGAATTTCCAAACGCCAACCTAACAAAATTCCCCAGGGGGACTTCCCTACCCACTCTGGCATTCCTAACACTACAGACCTAGGGAGGTTCTGAGGGTAGAAGGCTCTGCAGGCCTTTGCTGAGGGGTGGGCAGAAGAGGAAGGGGAGGCAGCATAGAAAACAAGGGATTGGGGACCTCCATCTCTGAGAATGGAAGAAAGTAGTAAGGAACCAAGGGACTTTCTGGGGCCAGATCAAAAGAGGGACAGAATCCAGAGACTTCTGTCACTTCCTTTTTAAGCCTGTCTGTGCACTGTCCTGTGGAGGTGCCAGGAAGAAAGAAGGGTAGTTGGCAGAGTACTCAGGGCTAGTTTGAGTCAGAATTGGTTTCTTCCTGGGTAGAATGATCTCTCAAGGGTCTGACACTGGGGGCTGATGGAATATCACTGTCCACTTCGCCACTTCTCACTCTGTGCCTCCAAAGGTGAACTCTTTATTGGGAAGGAGAGAACAGTAAGGGAATACATGCTGGAGCTTAGACACTTGGGAGCTGGTTTCTAAGTATGTACTTAGAGCCAGAAATGGGACATTTTCTGATTGCCTCCATTTGCTCATTCTGGTATCCTAGAGCCGGGTGTTCCCAGCCCAGTTTCTGAGACAGAAACCAGGGAGTAGATGTGACAATCTGTCCAAAGGCACAGAGACAACAAGTGCTGACTGATTTCAAATTCAGGTCTTCCTTGCTCCATCAGACTTCCTTCTGCAGAACTGAGGGGCCACGCTCTGGCAATAAGCTTTCCTAGAGAATAAAGGATAAAGAATTTCATGAGGGTATGAAACAAAACAACAAACAAACAAAACAAAAAGAAAAATAAAAACAAAAAGGAATCCTCAAACCAACATGAAGAAGAAAACAAAAATGCATTCCTCCCATAGAAGAGGAGCCTAAAATTATCTGTCAACAAACACTTATAGGTCACGTGCTTCCCCCAGGCCTCACACTTGATACCACCTTGTGGGGGCTCCCTTGTGACCCAAGCACAGGTTCCCATCACAAACACACCACATGCGGTCTCCAGCTGCAGAAAGCAACAGGGTGTGCCGAACCACTGTCCTGTGTGGTGAAGGTGAGAAGAGCTGGCGGAGGCCAGGCTGCAAGCCTCTGGTCTGAATGTGGTTGTGAACTATTATGAAAGCAGGTATCAGAGACATGGGTGATGACTGTAATGCTGTCACTGCTGGAACACCATGTCCAACAGGGCCCTCTGCAAGCAGATAGTGTGAGCCAGCTACTTGCTGTCCTAGATATAAGAAAGGGGAAAGGGATCTAATCAAGAAGCATATACCAATTTGCATATGGAAAAAGCTAAAGCCACGGAAGGAAATGGCTTTACTGCTGGCTTTTCCTGGGAGCCCAGATACCTAGAGACTATGGATTTTCCCTACTTCAGACACTATGATAGGAGTGGCCAAGAGAGAAAGCTGACCCACGCAGTCATGGGGAAACCCCACGTCTGACTAAAGCACTGGAATCCATGTGAAGTGGGGTTTTGGTTTCTTTGGCTACAACTGGCTTCATAACGTCAGATTGACTGGGCTGAGAGCCAGCTCAGCTTAGGAAAAGTCAATCAGAGAAGGAAAAGAAAACAAAAGACTAAGCCAGGACAAGACAGGGTAGCATATGACTGGAAGGATGTGAGCCTATCCGAGAGGCTCAGGTGAACACGCAGCACAGGTGTGGGGGTTGACGAGCTGGCGAGGACTCAGAAGCGCACCATAAAGCTGCCAGGTTTGTGAACTCCCTATACACAAAATGACAAATGTGCTGGTCAGCCCTCTGAAAACTAGTAAGAAGATTTCACGGCTTCATCATCTCTTCAGTAGCTAGATTAACCAACTCAGAGTCTGTGCAGCTTCTCAATCTACAGAGGAAGTGACAGGACCGAAGGAAATAAGCAAGTTGCCTGAAATCACTAATAAGCAATAGAAGCAGACTTGGGAGAAATGATGCTGCATGGCCTCATGAATGCATGCAGTCTTAAGAAGCAAGAGGTAGATCTGCCATTGTGAGGGGCAGGGAGGTGGGGGCATGGAGAGAGACAGTGGCCAAAGGGCACACAAGGCTGCAGCAATCCAGGATGAACAAACAAGTCTGCAGATCTAAAAACATAGCATGGGGACTGCAGTTAGTCACACCATGCCTGACACCGAAAATTTGCTGAGAGATTTCAGATGCTCATACCACACAAATATAAAGTGAAGGCTATATGTGGAGATAAGTGTGTTCATCTGTCTGTTGTAAATATTTCAGAATTTCACCATACATCATAAATATACAATGTTTTATTTCAAAAATAAATAGAAAATAAATAATAGATCCAGGTTTTTAACTCCAGGGAGCCCAGGTACCTAGTCAATATGTCATAAGAAATGATTAAGACTAACTCACTGTTGGTTTAGTATCTATCCTATTCAAAACATATGCTGAAAAGCAGGGAAGAAGCCAAAAGACAAACAGAAGACAAACAGGATAAGATACTGAGAAACTGCACAAATTCTGGGTTGGTTAATCTGGCCATTGAGGATATGATGAAAGCTGTAGCATTTTTTGACTAGTTTTTAGAGAACTGAACAGATACACCTGTCATTTATGCTCAGGGCTGGAGAGATGGCTCAGTGGTTAAAAGCACTGCTGCTCTTACGGGGGACCCAGGTTTGATTCCTAGCACCCACACTGGGCAGCTCACACTCCACAGTAACAAGCAGGTGCACACACACACACACACACACACACACACAAATGAAAACAAATATATTTGTAAAAGATACTATGCTCACAGAGTTAAGAGACAAGACTGTAATGCCAGCACCACAGAGAATGAGGAAGTAAGTTTAAGGTTGGGTTACAGTGTGAGGCTGTCTCAACAGAAAAGACAAGAGACAAGGCCAGTAAAAGGTGGTTCACAATTAAGGAGTATATATTTACTCGTGTTTTGTGTGTTTACTCGTGTTTTGTGTGTCTACCTTCTCCTACTCCGTCCCAGAGCCTTCAAAGAGTTGCTAGGTTTCCCTAGAAGCAATTAAGCTCAGTAGAAAGTGGTCACTAATTCAGGCAGGTCTACCACTGCAAGTTACAGCCATAAGCTATTTACTTCACCTCTCTATACTTGAACCAACCTCCTAAAAGGCTCAAACTCAGAATCCTCCTGCCTCAGTCTCCAAAGTGGATGTGGTAGTAGTATACATTTGTAAATCCCAGTATTCAGGAGCACAGGCAAGAGGATTGCTGTGAGTCCTAGCCCAGCCTGGCCCATATAACAAGTTAAGTCTAGCCATGGTTACATAGAAAGAACCTGTCTGTCTCAAAAAGAAAATTGGAAAAAATACAGTGTTCTGAGTATGGGGTTACTCTTTCTAATATTCAGTTTTGTCTAAATGCTGATCTCTTATTCACAAATCAATCTCAGTCCCCATCCCCTGGCTAAACTGTCACTAATTCTCAATTGAAGATGCATCCAATCCTTTGGAGTGGAGTGAGGCCCCCCATCTCTAACCCTGTGGTTCAAAGCGTTTCTATCCTTTAATATCCAGTTATACTAAATAGACAGTAGACCAAAATGAGACACAGAACAACTGGCTTCTTGTCCCAATTCTTTCAGTAATCTGCAATGGTTCTCTTAGCAAGTTACTCCTCTCTAAGCCTCAGTTTCTCCTTCTGCAGCAGAGGGAGAACACTCCACTCTTGTGTCTGATAGAAAAAAATTAGGGGAAAAATAAGAAAAATTCCCCAATGCCCCTCACAGTTTTTATCTTCCATAGGCTCTGTGCACAAGACTGTAGAGATGAGTTGGTGGGTAAATGGGATGATGTCACGGTCATGATGAAAACAAGAAGCACTCCCTAGAAGAATCACCCCAACTCATATTTTCTGGAAAAGCCTCCAGTGTCCAGCTGAGACGCACTGTCCTGGTCAGAACCTATATATGTAAAGGATCCCCCTTTAGTAAATCCTTTCATAAGTAACACTTGAGATAAGTAACACTATGACCCATTCTAACTTGGTATTGTGTAAGACAGTAGTTTTACAAGCTGTGCCTTTCCCTGAGAGACTCCATTTTACAAGAAGTTTTTGACGACATTCTGAATGCAAACAGAGATGGGATGACTCTGTACCTTGGTGGGCACATCTGTCTGGCACCACTCATAGACACAGATGGTAAATAATTTATACCTAAACATATAAAAGGATGACACTCCATAAGTTTATTTAAAAAAAAAAAAAACCTTGAGTGCATATAAGCACATAAGTATGTTAAAGTCATTTAAAAACAGGCCTAAGAACTTACTGAACACATCAACACTCTCACCTGAACCTCACAAAGAGAAGAGCTAACATCAGCCTTTCATCTGGCCACATGGTGTGTGTATGTGTCACAGGACTGACAGGCAAAGAATTGCAGACTGTCCCAGGAGCTAGAGCTCAGCTCCATTCCCACTGTGGCATGCCTGCTGGAGCTACCATCC
>JANHMN010000002.1:37052953-37100065 GCA_030674055.1 Rhabdomys pumilio
AGGCTCAGCTCTGACATGTGGCCCTGAAGCTTGACTCTGCAGTAGGCACCTCCAGTAAGAATAAGGTAGAGACTGATAGAATACTAGGTATTCTCCTGTGGCCTCTATTCACACACACACACACACACACACACACACACACACACACACACACTTTTTTAATAATCTTTATTCCTACAGAGACTCTTTGTAGCCCTATCAGCTCTGTCAGTTCCTAGACAGACAGACAGACAGACAGACAGACAGACAGACAATAAATAGATATTATAGATAGATAATAGATGAACATAGAGGACACAGTTTTTCTGTTCCTACCTTAGTTACTAACATTAACTCTCAAATCACACATCACTCATTTAGTATGTCTATATCTACCTAGCTATCTAGGGATCAGGATTACCTGGCTTTCAGCAAATCCCCTATACCTTGTTAACTTATTATCATTGACACAGGTGTGTTCTATGTTTCTAATATAGTGTGCTCATGACACAGTGTTACATGGAGAAAACAGGAAGAATAAAATCAAGCCTGGGCTACAACTTGGGAAGTTGCCAAGTGAAAACCAATGGCTTGACCTTAACTGACCCCTACTTGACTTAAGGCAGCAGCACCCTTCTACCTGGGGAGGGCCTGCTTGGGATGCAGATCTGAGGATGAAAGGAAGGAAGAGGTTTTCCCCCTACTGTGTTTGGCCAGAGAGGGAGCTGATAAGTCATTGTGGACTGGAGAGCAGTTAGAGGCAGAGTCATACTTCCAAAGATGATTTCAGTTTTCTTTTCCATTATGTGTTTTCATTTTTGACAGAAGCCAGTGTTTGGTGTCTTTTGTGGAAACTCCCCCAGTCTTGGGGGGGGGCACTTCCTCTGCTGCCCTGGCTCCCTATAAAAGGTCTGCCTGAGCTACAGAGCACCCCTGCAGAGGATCCTGAGACAACACATGCATCTCCCACAGTCTCTGCCTCGGGTACCATGAAGATCTCCACAGCTATCCTCACCATCATCCTCACTGCTGCTGCTCTCTGCACCCCTGCACCTGCCTCCCCATGTAAGTCCAGATTTCTGACCACCACAGCCCCCACTCTACCTCAATGCCACCCCATCCTGCCCCCCAAACCTTCCCTTCTTTCCAATCCTACTGTGTATGCTGCCTGTACATTCTTATGTATCCTTGACACAGCTACCCTGCCACCACTGTTAGATGCCTTATGTATTACGGCAGGACCTTCTGAGGAACTTTTCTGTGTCTTCAAAGGCTATACTATGAACTCTGCAGGCACCCCTTAGGGACAAGCTGGTGCTGGGTATATAAGAAGGCTGACCTTTGAAATATGATATGACTTACTCATATCTGTCATGGTTTCTAAGAAATGTGTAATACTGTTTTAAGTGTGATAGACTCTCATTTCATAGAGAGAAAAGAAATGGTGTTTGCAAAAATAGATAGATAGATAGATAGATAGATAGATAGATAGATAAATAGATAGATAGATAGATGTGAACTGAGTGCCTCCTGTGGGTCAGGCACTGTGCAGATTACTTTAATCTGCCATCCTGTTTAATACAACTAGTCTTTCAGTGGTTGTTCTTGTGTTGCAGTAGGAAACAGAGGTCCAAGGACACTAAGATTCTTGTCTAAGGGTGCACACTGCTAGAATTGTGGAAATTGGTATTGCAAAAGCCCTATCTGACAGGAAAGCTAATCACCGCAGCTCTGCTGTGGGATGCCAACTGTGCCGCTCAGTGGCATCTTGAATTAACTGACCCCACCGAGAGCTTCTCTGTTCAGAGCCCCTCACTACGGGCCAGCCAGGTGTCAGGACACTATGTGCACTTTCAGGTCCCACTTAGGATTGTCACTAAGTTATGGACCCTCACTTGGATGCTTCCCTATAACTCATCCTACACCTTGAAGACACCAAGCTTTGAATCAACTGGGGAGCTCTGAAAGCGCAATGCTAAAGGCAGAAGGTACAGAGCAGAGGAGAGGGATCCCAGCAGGGGCTTATGGTACAGAGGACAAAGCACAGGCTTGGCTCATGGACTAGACACTGTTTGACAGAACAGGCTTCTGCTGAACTCTCCATCATGGCAACTGTGTCCTCTGAGTTATTTCTGCCAAGGTAGACAACAGTCATTGCTTTCGAGATAAATCACGTATCATAGCATAGCTGGCAATGAATAAAAGGGTTTCTTTCCTTCTTTCCTTCTCCCAGATGGCTCGGACACCACTCCTTGCTGCTTTGCCTACCTCTCCCTCGCACTGCCTCGTGCCCATGTCAAGGAGTATTTTTACACCAGCAGCAAGTGCTCCAACCTTGCAGTCATGTGAGTCTCAGCCCTGTGGGTTCCTCTTTTGAGTACAGAAGCCATCCCACACCCCCGCCCTGATCCTTCTCTGGGGTTGCCCACCTCCTACTCCCCCTCTAGGCTCCTCTAATAGCTATGGCTCCTCATCTTCAGCTCAGAGTCTCCAACTGTAACATTAAAGACTAGACACAATGAGCCTTAAAGCAGTGGTTTTCAACCTGTGGGTTGGGACCCCTTTGACAACTCATCTCCAAAAATATTTACATCACAATTCATAACAGTAACAACATTACAACCATGAAATAGTAATAAAAATAATTTTATGGTTGGGGGGTCATCACAACATGAGAAATTGTATTAAAGGGTCACAGCTTTAGGAAGGTTGAGAACCACGGCCCAAAAGGATCCTGTCTATAGTGACAGATAAAGTTCCTAGGGCACCAACCTTTGCTGGTGCAGCTTTTATTTAAGCACAGGCTGAAACATCCACTCCATTATTCCTCTCCAGTTAGGAAAGAGTCCAAAGCTTCCATGCTTCACAACCAATCCAGCTCAGCTAATCCTCTGAGGATCTAGAGAGGATGGGTCAAGGTTAGTGTCCTAATTTCAATCAAGTAAATAAAATCGAAAAACCTGTCCATTTGAGAAGTTATAATGAGACTCAGCTTTAAGTTTGCATATGGATAGATTTGGGGAAATATAATAGTCCCTGCCATGCAGAGAGTGCTTACTGGCATGTTGTGTCTATGTGCACTGTCTCTAAATTGTGCATTGCCCTGGCGGATATGCACAAGTCTCTCCACGTAATGAAATAGATTCAGAGGCATTTGCTGCCTTACTCAAAGCTACACAGTGAGTGAGGGATGTGGTCTGTCTCTGGGGCTCCTTCTTCCTGTTATAAAATAAAGTCATTAGTGACAATAAGCTTAAGAAGTTTAAGATGATAACGATTTACAGAATGAAAATGCAGAGTTGGAGAGATGGCTCAGTGGTTAAGAGCATATGTTGCTTTTGCAGAGGATCCAGGTTCAATTCCCAGCATCCACATAATGGCTCACAATTATCTGTAACTCCAGTTCCAGGGGATCCAATACCCTCTTCTGACCGCCTCAGGCACACATGTGGTGCACAAATACATGCAGATGAATACTCATATACATAAATGTAAAAAATAAAAAGAAGAAATCATGAAGTTTCCAGTAAAAGTTTAAAGAGTTTTAATCCAAAGACTTTTTGTAACCCTGGTAAAGATAGACTTCAATCCTAGTGAATCACTGAAAATATAATATTACTATTTAGTATTACTAAATTTAGCTCTAAAATAAGACTTTTAAAAAATTCTTCCTTGAGCACCTATTATGAGCCAGCAGAGATGAAAAAAACTGTCATCCCTGGCTATGGAGATATCATCTAGTGAGAGTGATAACCCTCTATGCTTTGCAGTCTCCATACACCAGATGCTGCCCCGGTGCTAACCTTTTTCTCTCCTGCAGCTTTGTGACTCGAAGAAATCGTCAAGTGTGTGCCAACCCAGAGAAGAAGTGGGTTCAAGAATATATCAACTACTTGGAGATGAACTAGAATAGAGGGTTTCTTGATCCTGATCCTGTACAACTTACCTGTCATTGCTTGCTCTAGTTTTAACCAGCTCAGGGATGCCACTAAGCAACCCCCTGCTCCCACTCATTCCTGGGAGGACATAGATGCTATCATACCATAGAGATTATAACAGTGTCCTCTCCTAAAGCTTAGGAGGTATACTGAGGCCCTGCCATGGCAACGGAAACTCTCTAGACCTTGAACTTCAGGCTCTTCAACTGGCGATTGTTTTGGGACCAGAAAAGACGCCTGTGTATCTCTCAAGCAAAGAAGGAAAATGCGTATCTCACCTCCTCACAGGCTCTGCACAGCAAACCTGAGAAATCAACATTTCATTAAAATGTCTGATACAAGGACAAAGCTGGCTCCTAATTTGACTTCTTTCTAAAAATCTCTCCTCACAATTATTAAGCATGCAGATATCTAGGCACATACCTGGTATCAACACCAGATTTAGGAGGTATGGCCTGTGTAGTTAGCATAGACAGGAAAAGCTGGTAAAGTAACCAGTGATTTATCCACTAGTGTTGAAGTCTAAGCACCATGATGTAAGTCTCCCTGTAAGTCTCCAAGGATTTATCTGGATCTTGCTGTGACCCCTCCTTGCTTCCTCAGGCTTTAACTGACCCTTCTACCTTAGTCTGTCCTATGCCTTATCTCCAGTGGGTTTCTGTAACACTATCATTGCCCACAGAACAGAACTTAAGGACAATTTCAGAAGCCTATAACTGTACCAGCACCTTTGAAGAGGGGGTGGTCCACCTTTCTCCTACCTGTGTCCCTTCAGGTGAACATTATAAATACCAGTCATGGCTGTAGGTACTATTAGTTGAATGCAATGTGCCAAGCACTGGCTCAGTCCCTCATATTCAAAACCCTCTTTCACTTTATAACCTTGGGATAGGCACTGATACTAGCTCTACTTACAATATAAAAATGCTTTCCTGTTTAAATTATGTGTGTACGAGAGAGACAAACAAGACACACACACAGACAAACACACACAGAGAGACACACACACAGACACACACACACAGACAGACACACACACACACACACACACACACACACACACACACACACACACGAAGACATTCAGACATACTGCCATGGTGCAAATGTGGTGATCAGAGGAGAGGGTTCCACCTTCTCCTCCCTTCTCACAGGGATGGAGCTCAGGTAGGGAGGCTTGCACAGCAAAATCTTTACTCACCGTGTCATCTTACCAGCCCAACGGTCAGGAAAATTCAATATAAGTTGGAAATTATTTGTCCAAAGCCCCACAAACAAAAGAAAAACAAGATGAAAGTTTTAAAACTTACTAGCTCTAATACAAATGCTTATGTTTTGTCATCCTCAATTTGCAAATTTTTAAACCTATAAAAATTTTCAAACAATTTTTTTAAATCTTCCCCTTTCCTCTGGTATATACATTTTTTTCTGAGTCATTTGGAACTTCATGTACAATATCATTACATCCCTAAGGGTTTCAGTATTGTCTACTAATGACAAGAACATTCTACATAACCACAAAGTGAGAAACAGGAAATAAAGACACTATTATTTTTTAATAAACAATTGTCAAATATACATTGTCACATCCCCACTGGCCCAAAAATGCCCTATATGAATGTTTTTTATTAAGAATCTGATTCAGTAGACACACTGAATTAAGTAGAATGTCTTTTGGTGTTATAAAAAAAAAAAAAAAAAAAAAAAAAAAAAAAAAAAAAAAAAACAAAGCCAAAAAGCAAACAGTGTCTCTTTGTGTAGCCAGGGCTGTCCTAGAACTGGCTCTGCAGATCAGGGTGACTTGAAACTCTCAAGAATCTACCTGCCTCTGCCTCTTAAGTGCTAGGATTAAAGGCGTGCACCATCACAGCTGGCCTTTTTAGTGTGGCTTTGTTTTCTGTGAGTGTGAGAGGAGGGGAGCTTCCTACGCAGCCCTAAGTTGCCTGGAACTCCCTGTGTAGACTAGGGTGGCCTGGACCTTATGATGACCCCCTCCATCTTCAGTGCTGAGCCTACATGGCCGATCCACTATGCCCAGCCAGTTGTTTTGGTTATTGAGGCAGGATCTCAATACATAGGCCGGAGTGGCCTGGTAGGAATTCCACTTGAGAATGTTATCTGTCTCTGTGCAGCACATAAAAGCACTCATGTCAGTTTATTTGTTATTAAGTCTGATTAAATGACAGTCAAGCCAGTGATTCATATTTTTTAGGGTTTTTTTTTTTTTTTTTTTTAGATTTCTTTCTTCTTCTTTTTTAATTTTGTAACTATATTTATGTACGGAAAACTTATTGTATATTTCACCGAGTTTAGTGGCGAGTTCTTTAGCCTTTGCCTTTTTCCAGCTTGGCAATGTGAGCCACAGACTTAAGACCCAGGATGTTGCCTCCCATTGGCTGCGGATCTCGTCATATCTGTCATTATAATTGGTCCTAATAGCTTCCACCAGCTTAGCCAGGGCACCCTTGTCTTCCGAGTTAACCTGTGTGAAGGCAACAGTGGTGCATATCTTCCTGTGGACCAGGCGCCCCAGCCTGGCCTTTCCCTTGATGATGCAGTATGGCACCCCCATCTGTCAACACAAGGCAGGCAGGAAAACCACCAGCTCAATGGGGTCTACATCATGGGCAATCACCACCAGCTGAGCCTTCTTGTTCTCCACCAAGGTGGTGACTGTATTGACTCCTGCTTGGAGGACAGACGGTCTCTTAATTGGGTCATCCCCTTTGCCAGCAGCTTTCTTTTCAGCACGGGCCAGTAGCCTTTGTCTCTTCTCTTGCTTTGTCTCTGGCCTGTACTTGCAGGCAAGCGTAAGCAGCTGGGTAGCTGTTCGCCTGCCCAGGGCCTGGGTGAACTGGTTAATGGCAGGAGGTATTTTGAGCCGCTTATAGAGGATGGCTCTTTGCCGCTGCAGCCTGATGTAGCGGGGCCATTTAACGAAGTATGTTAGATCTGAGTTGGATGTCCTGCCCAATGCCGAAGTTCTTGGGCCTTTTCTCGAACAAAGGATTGACCACCTTTTTGACCTTCTGTTTCTTGATGACGGTGGGGGCTGGGGCCATCTTCTTCCCCTTGGCCTTCTTTCCTTTGGGCATCTTGCTCAGCTGGAGGAAAGAGACTCTTTACTTTTCTTTATGTGTATTAATGTTTTGCAAGCTCACAAGTATGTGCACCACATGTGTTCCTGCTGAATTCCTTATAACGGAGATGATAGTTGTCAGTCACCATGTGGGTGCTGGGAACAGAACTCAGGTCTTCTGCAAGAGCAACAAGTACTCTTTAACCAGTAAGCCAAATCTCTAGCCACAATGATCCATATTTTCTTGATATGTAGTGTTATGGTTAATCTTTGGTTATCTAGAATGAACTAAGCCACTAGCCATACCTGGGAGAGATTTATTTTAAAGATGAATTTAAAAAATCATATATTTATTTTCTCTGTATGAATGTTTACCTACGTGCATGTGTACCACACGTGTTCTTGGTGCACACAGGTCAAATGAGGGTATTAAATCCCTTGGAACTGAAGTTACAAATTATTGTGAATTGCCAAGTAGGTGCTGGGAACCAAAGCCAGGTCCTCCCTGATCTTAACTGCTGAGCTACCTCTCCAGTCCCTTGATAAGCTTATTAGGAGTAGGAAGATCTATCTACAATGTGGGCAATACCATCTCAGGGTCCAGGCTCTGGACCAAATGGAGAGAATGTGTTCTATATTCTCACTGTGACTGGCCAGGCTGCTGTGACTTCTCTGTCACAGTGGATTGTAACCTGAACTATGAAATAAAATGACACTTCCATTCTTAAGTTGCCTTTGTGAGAGCATTTAAATCACAGCAACAGAAAAGAAAACAAGACACGTAGTAGGCTTCTTACTGTGTACTGACCTATATGTCAGTACCATGCTAGGCACTGGGGTGGAGTGAGAAAGAGATTACATCACTGAGTCAGGTGGGAAGAGGAGCTTAGGAAAGAAAAGCCTTCCGAAATGACATAACATTGGTATGAATTTGAAAGATCTGAGTGACAGTTTGACAGGCAGGAAGGAAAGGAAAAGGGTACAAGGTAGATGGAGCAGCATATGCAAACAGAAGAAATCTGAAAGACAGCTCCTTACCACACAGCCTCCTGCCAAAGAAGAAGGATGTGCATATAAAAGAGGCTTTTCTGTCCCTGTCATTTTCCTGATGACCAATTCTGTGAACAACTACTTGACATGGGTTGACTTGAACTTGATGGTTCACAAACACCTTGTACGTCACCAAAGCTACTGGAGTTGAGCAGACATGACTTCACCACTATTCTGCTGAGGGAAATAAAGTTCAGGGAACAGCTGGGGCAGGAGGCCAACAGTGGCCTGCAGTGGGACTCAACAATGGAAATGGGTGTTCTGTTCACCATGGCAACCTGGTTGCTCAGCACTTGAGTGTCTCCCTGGTCTCACTTATACCAAATAAAGGGCCTCCTCAAGTCCCTCTTTGCTTCACATCCCTGAAGTTTTGGCTGTTCTGGTTCTCCTCTGCCCTACACCAAAGAGGATGGGCCATGAAGAACAGGCTGATTTCTCTCAATTCCCCATGCCTATGTTCAACTGGCCATGGCTGGACTATCGAAACCGGAACAAAAGTGAGGATGGGGTAGAAAGGAATGGAGCCAAGGGTGGGGACCTGATAAATTAAAGCTAACTAGCCAGACCCAATCTCAGGCAAGGTCCTGGGTTTAGCAAATCTATGGAAAAGGCCAGGGCAGGCCTTTGGACAGTCGATGTCTCTCCCCAGTCCTCACAGTAAGTCTCTATTTCCAAAGGAGGACTTACTGGATTTTCTCAAGTTGGAATACGTGTGTCCCCTAGCTTCTCCCATACCTGTGTCTTACCCTCTAAACCAACCTCACACCTCTAGCTCTTTGAATAAGGTCTTCCCTAAGCCCACTGCTCTTACCCCTGACTTACCTGATTAACACCCCTCCAACCCCTAAATGAGACAGGGTTTCTCTGTACAAGCCCAGCTGTCCTAGAACTCACTCTGTAAACCAGGCTGGCCTTGAACTTAGATATCAGCCTGCCTCTGCCTCCCTGCTGGAATTAAAGTTGTGCACCACCACTACCCTGCTAACTCTTGCTTGTATGCAAGACTTGGTCTGCATCATATCCTCTAGGACATAAATATCTGATACCCAGCCATGAAGGTACCTCTCAGCTACACTGCTTGTGTGTATTTCCACATTCGTTTCCCTTTGCAAATCACTGTAGACCAGACTTTGTCTCAAATGCTAAACCAGTAGTTCCCAAAACATCCCAGAGTGATCAGATCTACCTAAACCCTAGAGAATCAGATGCTAGGGAACTGAATCCTAGAAATCTGGATTTTTAACAAGCTCTCCCAGTGAGCCTAATGCACACTCACATTTGAGAAAATGAGAGAAACCAACAGTTGTTACCCTTAACTGAATACTGGAATCTCCAAAATGCCTAGGCTCTATTACCACAAATCTGACTCAATTAGTCTGATACAGGGCCTAGGCATGTTCAAATATCATTCCAATAGTTCTGATATGCAACCAGGGTTAAGAACACTACTAGTCCTGTGCTCCTTAAACTTGAACTACATGAGAGGCACCTGGGGATCCGGTTGACACGATGTCCTGACAGCATTTCTGAGAGGCTCCCAGGCACAGTACCAGGAAGACTGCCTGCTACTGAAAAGCCAGGGTGATGCCTCATTTACCACCCTAGCTCCTGAAGAAGTACCTGGTGCTAGTGTTTACTAGCTGCAGAACAAATGAATGCCTCAATAAAGTGTTGGAACTCAGACTTTTAACTACTGTCTTACTGGTACCACACACATATCTTTGTTCCTCTTGCCAGAATTCAGAAAAGCCAAGGCTCCTGTTCACCTGCCCTTGTCCTGTTACAAGGTAAGTGATTTTTGTTACCCTAAGAGCTGTGTCAAAGTAGGAAGATCACCAAACTCTGTCCCAATTCAAGCTAGCTCACAGAACCCTGACATTCATCTGTGGGTCTGCCATTAATGCTGTGTGATCTCAGACAAGTTACTTTCCTTCTCTGAGTGAGCCTCCAGAGTCTCCTCATTATAGGGCTACACTGCCTACCCCCTTGTGTAGAGTTTCTAATGAGACAAAATCTGTAAGGCCTGGACTATGCAGAGTGTCTGCTAACGGAGTCATTTTTGTTAAAGAAGCAATCCTTCCTTAAGGTTGCCAGATAAAACATAGAGAAACCAATTAAATTTAAATATCCCACAAATAGCCATGTGATTTTTAAAAGATATAAAGTCCTAAATATTTTATTCATTCCTGAAACTCAAATTTAAGCTGACATCGTTTGGAGTTTTCTTATTACAGTGCTTTGCTAAATCTAGAAACCCTACTTCTATGACTCAGCATTGCATGACTGAAGTCCTGATAGCCAGCGGGAAACCTGTAAGATTTTATCGTTCTCTGAGTTGGGAGCTACTGGCAATAAACCCATTGTTCTCTGTTGCCAAAAACAGATGTATTGTAATGATAGAAAGCTTTCAGAGATGGCTGGCGCCAGGCCAGATCCACAGAAAACCACTGCCCACATGAACCCCTCAGCTAGTCAGAACTGTACCAAGCGGTAAAAGGCTGGGATCTGGCATACACAAAGCCCTGTGTGTAGTCTTAGCAGCACATACACTGAAGTAGTCACACAGCTAAGAGAGCGTCTGAAGGAAGCCTATTTTCTCAAGTAGCCTATAAAGTTCATAGAGGCAGAGAACTAGGCAACATACCATAGGTGCTACTGTCTGAGTAAGTAGTAGCCTCTTTTCCTTCGCTTTGCATCTCCCCCAGGCCTGGCCTTCTCCCTGCCCATTTGACTTTTCAAAGGCTTTGAGATTCTCAAGTAACCAAACTGTGCATTCAAATCAATTTACAGATCTTCTCAAAATCTTGAGTGTTTTTGAGCTTTACAAGTGCTTTGGGAGAGGAACAGAATAAGGATTAATTAGACCCATTTTACAGAGAAAGATTGAGGCATTGGTAAAGTAACTGTTCCAAGTCATAGGATGAAAGAGGTGGTAGCTGTGTCTCCAGCCCAGATGAGAAACTTAAGTTGGTATCTCTCATGTTTGCTTTCCCTACCTTTGCTACCCCTTCTCTGGTCCGAGCACTGCAGTAATGGCCTAGGGGAGCCCTCTGACTGTTCTGCCATTTGCTCTCCCCACCAGGTGCCAAAGGAAGCATTTCCCCCAAGTCCTGAGTGCTGGAGGGTGCATCCAAGCAGGCCCAATGCGACACCTTGCCTCCACTTACAGAAAAAGCCTGATCTCTTCACGCACTGGCGCACCCTCTATGACCAACGCAAGGAACGGGAGTCAAAAAAGATGTTTTGGAAAAGAAGAAACCTCCCAAGGTGTGCTTTGCCCATCTCTGTATTCTTCACATCTTCCTACCTCCTCCAGGAAAAGAGGGAAAGAATCAGAATGGGTTGGACCAGGAGTGGGGCAAGTCAGGTGCTAGAGAGGACCCTGTGGTTCTAGACAGGCAACCCCATCAAGTGAGTATCACTGACTCCTCTTTGAGTATCCGTTTTTCTTTGATCTCATTGCTGAGGCTCTGCAGCAGAGGTAGGGTTGTAACCTGAGGAGGGGAGGAAGGGGACTATGGCTGTCTGTCCAATTTCTCACACAGGTACTTCCAAGACAGTACCCAACTACCAAACCTCCATGTCTCTATCAGCAAGTTGACTTTAAAACCCAAGATGGGACCAGGGTTGTTTGATCCCACCAATGACCCCCTGAAGTGGCAAAGATTAAAGGTCAGGACCATGGTGGGATGAAGGATGAGGACATTCCCTTCCTAAGAATACCTTACCTTGGACTTGCTACCTTGGGTTCAGACTACTTACCCTTCAGCCCTGGGTCCTTCCCTGAAAAACAGAAGGAAGGGAAATTGGGGATCAGTTGACTGGACTCTATGGTTACTGAAGGTCTCTGGGGTTTTTCTTCCACTCAACTGGCCCGCCTTGGATGAGCAGGAACTCATTAACAGCTTGAACTCTCCACAAGAGGATGAGCAGTGCTATGCAGCCTATGTAAGGAGCATGGGCATAGGGGGTAAATTGGAGGGGCAGCTTCTGGGGTGGTACTGAGATGGAAGAGGGAAACAAACGAGAGGTGGCTGGGAGGGAGCAAGAACACCCCAGGTATAAAGTCTAGCTGTGTACAGAACACAGTGACTCCTGAGCTGGTATCCAATGTCTCTCTCCTCTCCTCCATCCCTCTTCCTGCAGGCTTTAGGGTACCTGGGCATCAGAAACAAGTTTGTCATGGAAGCACTGTGGCAGGTGGTGAGTCTGGGGGTCTGCATGGAGTTCAGGGAACGAGAAAAGAGGGTCTGAGGTTTTGAGAGGGTATGCGCATGAGCACAAGACAAGGCCTTCCAGAGTACCAGGAAAGCTCAGGACCACTGTTGTGTGGTAAAGTCCCCACCTCACGTCCTTGGCCTCTTTAGACAGCTATTTGAGAGTGTGAATCTGAAGAGCCTTTTGTCTGTGAAAACACTTTGAACTGAAAAGCCAGAAAAGAACTGGAGTTGTAGCCAGGCTTGGTGGCTCATGCCTGCAAGCCCCACACTCAGGAGCTGGAGGCAAGAAGATTGCAATTTCCATGCAAGCCTGAGCTACATAAGTTCAAGACCAACCTTGGCTGCATAGCAAGACCCTGTCTTGAAACACTAAGGACTGAGGATATAGTGCAGGGGTAAAGCACTGGACAGCATATACTAGGCCTTTGGATTCTCTCACCACAAACAGAAACATATACCACCCTGGAACTTAAATCTTTCTGATTTAAGTAAAGCATTATTCCAGGCTTATATATGTTAAACTTAAGGATCCCTGCTGTCATTGATGTTGGTCTTTTTTTCCTTCTTTCCTTCCTTCCTTCCTTCCTTCCTTCCTTCCTTCCTTCCTTCCTTCTTCCCTCCCTCCCTCTCTGTCTATCTTTCTATCTTTCTTTCCTTCTTTTTTTTCTTGTGTGTGTATTTACATGTTTATGTTGTTGTTGTTATTGTCATTGTTGTTTTGAGACAGATATTTACTATGTGGCCCAGGTTTTAAATTCATGGGCAATCTTTCTGCCTCCTGACCCCTAGTGTTGGAATTATAGGCATGAGTCGCCATACCCAGAGCCTGAGCCTAATCATTCTTCTCTATAGTCGTACCTACAATTGTATAGAATTCTCAGACAAGTTAATGGTATCTCACAAATAGGAACTCTGAGAATCCAAGTGCTGGCCTAAGACCAGGTAACTACAGTACTATCCAGAGATGTCCATGTGCACAGAAGCCTGACTCACTGGCTTGGTGTTGCTCCCACTACACCGTCTTGCCTGTGTACTCCATGTGACCATAAACAAGTCACAGTCTAGCTCTCTGATTTCTATTTTGTATAAGTTACACTAAAACAATCCCTAAAGTTTTGACAATCTATCACTTTATGGTATGTTTTTACTATTTCCTTCTTAAATCAGGCTCAAACTGGTTCAGCAAAAGTGAAGAACGAGGTCTATAAAGCCCTGGCCATCCTAGGTATGTTCTCACCCTCTGTAGGAAGTTGGGGCGGTACAAAAGTAAAGTCACTTTACTCGATAGGTGTGAGTGGAAGGAAAGGGGGTATGACCCCACTCCAACCTAGCATGCTACAGGGCCTGGGAACTACCCTAGGCACTGTTGGGCAGAGAGAAGGTAGGATGAAAAGAAAAAATAGAGTGGAGGGAGGGACAGGGAAGGCTCTAGAAGTTGTATTCATGCTTAGCCAACTCTCTGATCTAGTGGGAGGATGGGCAACCCCTTGAAACCAATACTTGGACCTCTTGTCTTAAGAGTAGTGTTTAATAGGTCTTTACAGAGAGGAACAGTCCTTGAGGCCCCACCCTGACTCGAACGCCCTCCTTGTCCAGGTTGCTTGGATAAGTCTGTGATCAAGGCTCTCAGCAAACAGTTGATGGAACAAAAGGAAAGTCAAAGGCTGGAGACCCTCGTGGGACTACGAGTAGCGCTGAACTCCTGGGCTGCTATGCCTAAGAGCAAGGTGATTGGGAGCAGAATCCGTAACTGGGGCAAAGAAGGTGAAGGTCACTGGTATTTTGGTTGGGAGTTGAATGTGAAAGAAGGTTGCCTAACTCTCAGATTTAATAGAAGATACTGTCCTTATGGAGTTCCCTCTAAAGCTGAATGAAAGTATAGGCTGATATGTTCAGTTGGACAACCTCTGTAAAGCTGAAATCACTAAATGAGATTCAATAAGAAACAAGAATGCCTGTGCTCGTTCAGTGGGAGCCATCGTCATCATCACCTCTGAAACAGACCACTGAAGCAAAATGTCTGTCACAGTGGAACAGAGACTAAAGGTCCACTGATACAGCTTTCTCTTATGTCGCCCTTTAGAGCCCTGGTTCTTTAATTCCAACAGTACTTCCTGTAAAATAGAATCAGTTACTCATCCATCTATTCAGCAAATACGTATTAAACAGTTATCATATACCAGGCATGTTGGTCCCTTGGGATATATCAATAAACCAAACAGGCAAACTGCCTTTGTTAGGGGTGGGAGGGCTCACAAAACAATTTAATTACAAAAGTGTGTAGAATGTTAGAGGTCACAAGTGTGGAGAGAGGAAGGGGCACCAAGATCGCTGAGTAGGGAGGACAGGTTGTAATTTAAACATGGTCGACAGGGAAGGTCCAGAGTAAACAATATATTTGGACAAAGACATATAGCTAGGAGAGAAAGTACTCTAGACAGAAAGACTGGTGGGCACAAAGGCAGAAACATGGCTGGTATGGCCCGAGATCAGCAAGAAAAGACACTGTTGCTAAAGTGGAACAGAGTAAGACAAGCAACAGGAAACGAAGGTCTAGTCAAAGACACTAATAGATGAGATCATATGTGGCTTGCTGGGCTTCTTAGGTACTTGGGCTCTTAATTCTATGTAAGGAACTTCAAGAGTTCTTAAGCGAATTGTAATTTTCATTTCAAAAAGTTCTCTCTAAAGAGATATGACTTAGGAGAGAGTAGGTGACAGCAGAAAGTAAGGGGAGATCATGTGATGGCATCAGGCTTGCTTTAGAGAGAAGGGTCGAAAGCAATATTCTAGAAAACATGATGCCTAAGCCAGGTATGACTGCACCACCCTGAAATCCCAGCTCTCGGGAGACGATCCTGAGTTTGGGATCACCTATAGAACGAGATCCTAGCTCAAGGAAAAAAAAAAAAAGACAAAAAGTAAAAGGTGAAGAAAGCTAGCTGAAGACATAGTGCCTCCTGTTACTCATTTCACTTATATTTCCCTCTAAGAGGCCTGAAGTCGGAAGTGAGGAAAAGCTGGTGCTTTTGCTGCAGAATCTGATAGACAAGCCACTGAATGAAGAATCCCTAGAGGCAGCCCTATGCTTGGGTTTCCTGAGGCCCAGCAACAGCATGGTCCAACAGTTCTTGCTACAATGTCTATGTCAAGGGTCCATGTCCCAGAGAATGAAGGTATGAGAGGCAGAAGCTGGGATTTATGGGACGTACTTGGCAAACAACGGTCAGTGTTGACTTGGGTTAGAGTACGCTTCTACCATCACATCCCAAAGAAAACAAGCTTCAGTTGTGCATATCAGAGTCCTCTGTGTGCTTATGAATATGTAAACATACATCTGGGGGGATATGGACAAATACATGTGCACATGTACATATATCTGGTATGAGTGTTCATCTATTTATGTATGCACACATCCACTTGTGCTCTCATTCAAAAGGCCAAGAGGGCAGAGAGAAGCACCCTGTTCCTCGGTGAGTTTTAGGCCTAGCCCTAAAGTCCGCTTGGCTATCAACACCCCTTTGGGTACACCAATACACCATGATCCTCTTCTCCTTTCACAGGCACTTAGGATGCTGGTCAAGATGATGCATGTTCACTCAGCTCCTGTCACCAGGGCCATTCTGGAACAGCTACACTCCAACGTCATTGATGTAAGCTCTAAGCTACCTTCCTTAGCACTAGAAAAGGAGGGACAAATACACTGTCTTTCACACCTCTCTGTCTCTTCCCTTAGGATCGCTTGGAAGCCACCCAGATGCTCAAGACCATTGGGCTGGAAAAGATCCAGGAACAGGGGCTGGAGGAACTCACATTTGACCTGCTCAAGAGGAAAATACACAGTGAACCCTTTCAAGTAAAATTCTAGCTCCCAGCCCCAAGTCTTTCTCTTTAATCTCTTGAGATGAGGATTCCAATAAACCCCACACCATAGTATGACACTGGTTTTACCCTATCCCTCTCCCACAGGCCATGTTTTTAATATACCTGTCTTTGATTAAACAGTTCCTAAGCACAAAAACGCCACCAAAACTGCCCCCTGCTACTCACTTCTTCCCCTTCCTTGCTATGAGAAGTAAAGCTGGACAGGCTCTGGGCAGGGTGGTGCACAGCTTTCCTTCTCATAGCTATACCAGCTGCGTTAGGGTGGTCATATCCTGATGTACTCATACAATTACTGAGTACATTTTGAAAAGCCTCAGTCTAAATTCCTCAGTAAATGAGCTGTTCCCCTCATCCTTCCACTCACCCTTCAACTATAAGCTGGGCCATCACTTCCTCCAGGAAAACAACCCAGAACCCAAGACTGAATAAGGAAAGCCTGTGCACCCTTCCCAGTACTCTAATCGCCTTTGCTCGAACACTCCATCTATTGAGCTTCTCCAGGCAGGTACCCTTTGTAGCAAAACCCGAGTGTTTATTAAGGGTGTATGGAGTACTGCTGTGGTGCACCCTGCATTCCCTCTCTCTGTGATTGCACTCTGCAGGTAATAAGGCAGGCTGTGTCTGAAACAGTGGATGTGCTCAAGATGAAGCCTTTAATAATGAAACTAATGGAGGAGTAAGTTGAACTAGACAGGGCTAGAAGGCAAGAGGGGAGGTTGGCTGAGAACCTTGTCTGTACTTTAGGGCAGGTCATTCTGACTCTGGGCTTTTGTTTACCTGTTGTTGTTGTTGTTGTTGATTAAGCCACTCAGGGTTGCTATAAAACTCCACTACAATCCCAAAGGGACTTTCAGAAAGCATCAAGTTCCAGTGATTATCAAACCCTGATCCATCATTTCAGTGTTTCATGGCAAAGTATAGTATCTGTCACTGCCAGCTTCTCTGATTTGAGAAACCAGAGAGGAAGATAAAATTAGCAGCATTAATTGTCAGGCCGGACTCACTCTGGGCTGAGATGTAACCAGCCTCCCTCCCACTGAATAACATATTCCCTTCTACACAGGCAACTGATGAGCCCATATGTCAGTGACCGCCAGGAAGCAATCATCTCTTTGGTAAGCTGGGCTGTTTTTCTGACTCAGTTCTTTGAGATGTCTTGACGATGGTGGGCAAGTAAATGATTGAGCAGTTACTGTGGATAAGAAAGAACCATAGTTGGGGAAGGTTGGTTACTTTAGAGTTCTAGTCCTCTCGAAGGTCCAAACCTTGGGGTAAGTAGAATATATGCTAGATGGGTATGAAAGATGTGATTAGATATTACAGAAAAGGTCTCTACTCTGATAAACATTGGGAACTAGATCCCCAAATGCCAAGGAAAGAACCTACATCTTTCTCTGGGTCACAGGGTCATCTCAAAGGGAGAATGGAAAAGAGGCTGGGCTCTTACCTTCCTGGGGCTGGCTACTTAGGCAGAGTTACTCATTCTCTATCCAGGGTGCCCTGGGGATCCGCAATGAACAGGTGTTCCATCTGCTGCTGGACATGCTAGACGCAGAAGAGACCAAGAGTGTGAAGAAGAGCGTAAGACATTCTTGTCCTATAGTCCCCTTCTGGCCCCCCTCCCTCTCTCTCCTCCATATCCCTCCCATTCATCTATTTGTTCAGAGTCAACAATGGAGAATTGGGGCAAAAGTCCTCAGACACTGTCCCTTGGCTTGATTCCTTGGGGCCATAGTAACCATTCCAGAACTTCCCCTTTCCCAGTTACTTCCTTTCCCAGACTGAGCACAACATAAGCCAGCCCCATGATCTTTGCTTTTATGCAGATACAAGAAACACTACTTGTTTGGGCCTCAAGAAATCCATCAATCCAAAACAAGCTGACCAACAAGGTTTTCTTTGTGTATGATGTACCAAGGACTGTGAAGACAGAGCCTACAAGGTTCCGGAAGACACCAGAGAGCCCAGATGACTTGTGTATCAAAGACTTTCGACAGGCTAAGCTGAGTCCTTTGTTTATAGCAAAGGCCTACAACAAGCTAGGGGAAAAGCTAGAGGCACCTGCTTTCTCATTCTATTTCTCCAAACCGAAAAAGCAAAGGCCACAGGCCACAGGACCTTGGGAACCAAAAATCAGGGAACAACTCCGGAACTTGATGTTGCCTCAAAATAGGTTTGTCTTTTGGCTGTAATTCGAACTCTTTCCTTCAGGATGTTGTCCTGAGAAGATAACTCGGCTTTCTCTTGTATGAATGAATACTTGCTTGTCATTTTACCTAGTTTCCGAATCACCACTGCTGTTCACTCCTCTGAGGCTGCTCTGGAACATGGGACTCCTTCCCGTGGCTGGGTGCTCTTCCTATGCAGTTCTGCTTCCTTTCATCAGAGCAAAGAAGGAAGGGCAGAGCCAAAGGTTCTGTCTCTGTGACCAGCTTTCCTCCTGTTCTAGCTTCATTCTGCTGCTGTGACAAATACCATTACTAGAAACAACTTAGGAGAAGAAAGGACTTATTTGGCTTTTACTTCCAGGTCACAGTCATATACTAAGGGAAGTCAAAGCATAAATTTCAAGGCAGGAGCTTGAAGGCATAAACTTTGTAGGAACACTACTTGCTGGTTTACGCTTAGCTGGCTTTCTTATATATCCATGGGATACCACCCACAGTGGATTGGGCCCTACTATATCAATTTGGAATCCAGATCATCTCCCACAGACATGCCCACAGGCCAATCAGAGCTAGACAATGCTTTAATTAAAGTTTGCTCTTCCTGGGAGACTCTAAATTGTATCAAGTTGACAGTAAACAAACCAACCAACCAAATAAATAATAGGACACGTCCCTAAATCAAGTTCCTTGTTAGTGCCCAGAATCTAGGAACAAAACTAGAGACCTGGCCCTCTGTCAAAAGAAAGGACTAGGAAGTTTGCTTCTTAAGATAATTTCCTTACTTTGTTCCCTACCTCATTCATCTCTCTAAACTGTTGAGAATTTTAATTTTAAAATTCCATTTATTTATTCATTTGTTTGAGTACATATATCTATGCATATGAATCCATACACTGCAACACAACTTGGAAGTCAGTTCTCTCCATATACTATGTGTCCCAAGCATCTAACTCAGGTTATCAGGCTTGGCAAAAAAGTAAGCCTGTATCTACTGAACCATCTTGCTGGCCTTTTTAAAAGATCTTTTTTGAGACAGTGTCTAGCTATGTATCCCAGATTCGCGTGGATACTAAGCTTTAGTCAGAGCCAATCAAACTTTTTGCTGCCTAATACGTCATCCATTCGCTTGGAAAGACTCCCATTAACATTGTAAAACTGTCTTAGTTTTTCTCTCATTTCTATTGACATCTGAATTTCCCTGTCAACAAAACCTACTAATCAATCTCAGCAAACTACAAAAGGCCGTCAGGTGTTGTGGTGCATATCCATAATTCCAGCATGTGGGAAGCTAGCAAAAAAAAAAAAAACAAAAAACAGTAGGCTGGAGAGATGGCTCAGAGGTTAAGAGCACTGACTGCTCTTCCAGAGGACCTGAGTTCAATCCCCAGTAACCACATGGTGGCTCACAACCATCTGTAATGGGATCTGATGCCCTCTCCTAGTGTGTCTGAAGATAGCTACAGTGTATTCATATACAATAAATAAACAAATAAATACAGTAAGTTTGAGTCAGCCTGGGTTACATGGTGAGGATGTTTTGGTTTTTGTTTTGTTTTGTTTTGAATTTAACCAGACACAGATCCTCTGTAAGAGCAACAAGGCTCTTACCTATGAGCCATCTCTATAGCTGTCTACAGTGAATTTAATGCTAGCCTGAGCTATACACAACAAAAGGGGGGGTGGAAACAGGGGCAAGGAAGGGAGGAAGAGGGGCGGGGGAAGGAATTAAGCTGCGGGTGGTATAACTGGTTGGGGTGTGGGGCCTTTGGAGAAACACTGATTTTCAAAAGTGCAGAATACTGGTGACAGTAGAAAGAATAAATGATTTAACATCTTAAGTTTTCAAAATGACTAAATTAAGGCAAATTTCATATGCACATAGATAAAGAAGTGAGGCTTGTAGATACCCTTTATTTGCTATTAGAGGGAACAACAGAGATCTCATTTCAAAGATTTCTTACAGGGGGGTGTGTTACATTTTGAATGGTGCCCTAAAGCCAGTTCTATTAGATCTTGATGGTTGAGTGGGCATCTTAGGACTCTTTTAAGAGGTAAGGTGAAGGCTCTGACACACTGGTGATAGATCAGATGGTAGGTGCAGTATGAAGCCAGCCACTTATGCTCAGTGCTGTCAAGTCTTCTGCTGAGGATGGATGCAATTAGGATTGAGATGCTGCCAACGCAGTGACTGGTTATCTGGTTAAGTAATAAGGCATCTCTCTGAAGACACCATAAATATGGACCAAAAGGGGATGAAGATCTGGGCAGGGTTTTACACAAGTTGAAAGCTTAAACAATATAGTTAAAAACACAGTTTGCGCCTGTAGACTATTGAAACCCAGGGAAATATGAATGGCATTGCTCATTCTTCCAAAACCACAATAATGGTCAAGGTAAGAACATCTCTCCTGTCTTTGAACATCCTGCTACACTGTCAGGGGAGAACCTAACAAATGCTGCTCATATTCTAGAAGAAAACTATGCTCTCTAAAATGATCCTTCTTTAGTTTGCATTCAGAATTCAATTCTCTATCAAAACTTTTTACTAAGGCAGTAATTCCCAACAAGGGACAATTCTCCCCTAAAAGAATCTGGCAGTTTAGCTGTCAGGGCTTGGTGTGTAGAAGGGCTATTATTAGCTTCCAGTGAGCAGGTATCAGGGATGCACAGGACAACCTCCTGTTGTTTTTTTTTTTTTTTTTTAAAAAAAAAAAAAAAAGGATATCCACCTAAGGCATTGTAGCACACACCTTTATACCCTACACTCAGGAGGCAGAGGCAGGAGGATCTCTTAAGTTTTTAGGTGACCTACATAGCAAGTTCCAGACCATTAAAGCTATGTAGTGAGACTGTCTCAGAATGAAATGAACAAGACCCAACATAGTGTTGGGAGGTATGCCCATAAACTCAGCACTTCCAAGGCTGAAGGAGCAGAGTTCCAGGATAATGTGGGCTATATAACAAGACCCTGTCTAAACAAGGCGGGTGGGAAGTATAACCCAAAATGTTCAAAATGCTACATTTTTCACTTTTTTTTTTATGTGTAAGTGAACACCAATGTGTTTGGATATCTGTGGAGAACAGAAGAGCTAATCAGACCACTTGAAGCTGGAGTTAAGAGTTGGCTGTAAACCACCAGGATAAGGATACTAGAAATTGAACTTGGGTTCTCTGGAAGAGCTGAACTATATTTCCAGCCCCTAATAGTATCATCTTTAGAGAGGATCTTAATACTGTATGTAGGCCAGGCTAACTCTTAGCTTGTGATCATCCTGCCTCAGACTCCTAAATGCTTGGATTAGATGTCACCACACGTAGCAACTTTACTACCTAAGACAAAAGGCATGTTCTTTCTCATAGATAGGTATTAGCTCACAATCTTTGTACTGTATAAGTGGGAGTACTGGTATAGGCTATGAAGCTAAAAAGGAGACAAGAGGGAATCCTTTGGTCTTTTTTCCTTTCTTCCTTTGGGTCTCATTGGCCACACGACAGTCACCAATGATCTTCTATTCATGATCTTCTATTCATCTTATAAATATGTCTGAGTTGTCTTAAAGGCCTCTCTTCCCTAAACTAGTTACACTGGGTGCTTTTAAAATTCCCAGGCTTCATTCATATTTTGAGTAGAGCCTAGGACATTTTTATTCTCAAAAATTTCTGTTTTTACATATAGCTAACCATTGCTCTAGGTAGCTTAATAATTGTATCAATTTTTCAACTCCCACTTACTGACTGATAATTCGCAAATATGCTAATGATATCAAAGGTTTAATAGCTA
This sequence comes from Rhabdomys pumilio, assembly GCA_030674055.1. Taxonomy (NCBI): domain Eukaryota; kingdom Metazoa; phylum Chordata; class Mammalia; order Rodentia; family Muridae; genus Rhabdomys; species Rhabdomys pumilio. The sequence continues at coordinate 37,075,054 of JANHMN010000002.1, forward strand.
GGAAAAACAAGAAAGAAAATGGTAGACACATAACCTTATGCAGTATTAGGAGTAGATCATATGAGTATCTGAGAACACTACACAGAGTACAATGATACTGAAGCAGAAGCCTATTTGGTATGACTAAGAATTATGGGGCCAGAGGCTGAGACATGCAGTATTAGACATGCAGCTATATAGGGAGACTTGTGAACAGGCTACTGCAACTGTCCTAATAAAGAGACAAATGTAGCTTGTTATCCTAAGGACTTAGGAGTAGGGTGTATTGAAAGGCATCAGCCAGGACTGGAAATAGAAATCTGGTATCATGGCAAAATAAAGCCTCAACAGACATTCCTAGACCTGACTCCCTATACCCCACCAAGCGCTCCTTGAAACTACTATTTTAAACAAAGCAGGACCTCAATAAAGAACAGCTAGAATAACATTTAAACTTACCCACATTAATATTAATTTTCTAATTCTGCAGGGTTAGTTAGCTGTAACTGAGTCCTAAGTGTGACAAATAATGCACTCAATATCCACAAAAAACAAGCAGCTTTTATTGCAGTATTACAAAACACTTTCCATTTTGGCAATATTTTACAATGCACTTAGCTTTAAGGGCTGGGAAAGAGAAAGTGGGAAACTAAAAGGGAAAATTTTAACGGACATTTCTAAAAGGAAAACTGTCCCGAGCCCTCCCACCCAAATAAAAACCCAAATGTCAATGTCACTACCCAAGAGGCCATGAGGAAAGCAGCAGGCACACTCTGACATTCCCCATGGGTCATGTCAGAGACACAGGAGTACGTGAAACAGTCATCAGTACGGCCGGTTGCGCTGATCATTTCTGTAGTCGTTTCTAGAGATGGAAAAAAAAAGAACCAAGGTAAGTTCTAGGATTTTACCAAGGGAGCATGGTACATTTCCTCAGAGTGCTGGTAACCTATACCAGCTAATATTTTCTATAGAAGGTAACAATACACCTTATTTCTGTATCCCAAAAAAAAAAAATATTTTGGGACAGGGTCTTTACATAGCCCCAGCAGTCCTGGAACTCACTATGTAATCCAGGCAGGCTTTAAATTCAAAAAAGTATTCTTAATAAATCTAACTCATCAGCTTTAAGACTTAAAAAGTTTCTTAGTGGTTTTGCTATCCATTACGCTAGTAATTTTCCATGTAGACCAAGGACTACAAGAACACTGTATGTAAATACTTGCAAGTACTATGCCAAGTCTAGTGTCCAGACAGAACCTTGGCATAGCAAAATAAACACATTTAAAATTTACATTTCATGTATAAATTCTGTATCTGTCACTTACTATGTATATAATCTCAGAAAAGGTACTGTTATAGAGACCGACAAAGGAACCAGAACTAAAGTTGTATGGATACTATTGTACAGTACTTGTAACACCTAAGTTTAATGTATGGTGATGAAGCTATTACTGACACCAAAACAACCATGCACTGCTTTCTATGGGCAAACCACTGTTATAATTTCATTAAATTCTACATATTGGGCGTTATTTGCCCCATTGTTCAGAAGAGACTGTTAATGCTTCAAAGGGTTATATAACTTGCCTAAGGTCGCATTAAGATGTGGAACAGAAGCCAGATAGTTGGACACTACAATATACAAATATTATAATCCTCACTAGCTTTCACTACCTCCAGGAAATAGAGGAACTTGTATAAGGAATAAATGCAGGGTTTGAAAATCTTCCAAGAACTTGTAATTTAAACATTGTCAAGTTATCTCTCAATCCCAATTTTCTATAGCCATGAGAAAAATAACAAATATAAACATTTATTAATTTGCAAAATAAAAGAAAAACTTCAAACTATTAATCAGGGAACTACAAATTTTCCTGAAAGATGTTAATGGGATTAAAAAAGAAAATGTGTCAAAAATGGTTGTCTATAAAGCAGTGGGGCTGGAGAGATGACTCAGTGGTTAAGAGCACTGACTGCTCTTCCAGAGGTCCTGAGTTCAACTCCCAGCAACCACATGGTGGCTCACAGCCATCTCCAATGAGATCTGATGCCCTCTTCTGGTGTGTCTGATGATAGCTATAGTATACTCATAAATAAAATAAATCTTAAAAAAAAAAGAATGAGGCAAAAAGGTTCACAAATACATTTGAATACTCACCTTCCTCCCATTTTGCCTCCATAGCCACCTCGGTCTCCTCCATAGCCACCTCTGTCGCCTCCATAACCCCCACCTCGGTCTCCTCCGTAGGCACCACTTCGGTCTCCACTTCTGTCTCCACCGTAGCCTCCACTGCCACCACCACCACCACGGTCTCCTCCATAGGCCCCCCTGCTGCGGTCTCCTCCATAACCTCCTCGATCACCTCCATATCCACCTCGATCACCTCCGTAGCCTCCTCGATCTCCTCCATAGCCACCTCGATCTCCTCCATAACCACCTCGGTCTCCTCCATAGTTGCCCCCTCGTTCTATACCATAACAACCTCTGTCTCCACCATAACCACCCCCACTTCTGTCTGCACCATAGCTACCACCACTCCTATCTCCACCATAACCTCCCCCACTTCTGTCTCCACCGTAGCCACCTCGGTCTCCACCTCTGCCCCCACGACCTCTGTAGCCCCTTTCTCCACCGTAGCCTCTCCCCCGGAAATCTGCAAGGTAAAAATACAAACCAATAAGGCCAGCATTAATAATGCAAAGCCTCCCCAAGGCTAGTTAGAAGACAAGCACCTTATGAAAAGATTAACAAGATAAAGAGCTGGCCTACCTCCCCCTGAGGGACGTGAGTCCTCTGGTCTAGGCTCATTGCACTGATTACAGGAATTTCTTCTAGCAAAGTTCATATTTCCACATGACCTGAAGGAGGAAAATAAAATATTTCTAAGTCTCCAATAAACTCAGAATCCTTCCTTATACCCTCCAACTATAACTCTCCACCCACCAAAGTAAACAGCATACTTACGGATTAGGGCAAACCCAGTCCCCATTCTTGGGGTCTCCACCTCGCCCCTGAAAACCTCCACGGCCTCTATATCCTCCACGACCTAGCGGGGAGGAGAGGGATAAGGTAGAAGTGAAAAACCAGCAGTTTTTAAAACAATATTTAAGAAGAGCAACAAATGAGAAAGAAAAAAAAAGTGTCCATTAATACCTAGACAGACTCCTTCCAAATTAATTCCTGTCATTCTTGTTGGTTTCACTTAAGATACATAGCAAACATTAATGGACCTTGTATGCATTACAATATATCAGTCTGCTTTTTATAATATTCTACAGAGTTTGAGAACCTCATTTATAAAGATCAAGTCTAAGTAGTAAGGTAAATTCGAAACTTAAATGAACCAAATTTTTTAAAAATATCAAGAACTGCACTAGAGATCTTAAAAAATTGGGTCAGCTCTGGCAGTAAGACAACTCAACTCAGCAGGCATAGGACTTATTCTAAGCCTTACAAACTGACTTTGATGCCTGGCACCCACCCAGTAGAAAGAGCAATTAACTCAGCAAAGTTGTGCTCTGAACTCCACACGCATGTATGTGCTCACACAAATACATGCTTTTAAAAAGTTAGACCGCCAGGCAGTGGTGGTGCACACCTTTAATTCCAGCACTTGGGAGGCAGAGGCAGGCGGATTTCTGAGTTCGAGGCCAGCCTGGTCTACCTAGTGAGTTCCAGGACAGCCAGGGCTACACAGAGAAACCCTGTCTCGAAAACCCCCCCCCCAAAAAAAAAAAGTTAGGCCAACTACCTCCCAGTAACCACACAGTATAACAGGCCATCTATAATAGGATCTGATGATGCCCTCTTCTGGTATGCAGGTGTACATGCAGAACACTCATACAGAAAATACATAAACATATTTTTAAGTTGCAAGCAATTATATGTAAACAAGGACAGAACACAGACTTATAGTCAAACTCTCGGAGTATTTGGGCCTTTTATTTCTTTACATAGTACTGGGGATCAATGCAAACATCCTACCTCGTCGTCCACCTCCACTTCCACCACCTCTCATGAATTCAGGCCTTCTAGTAGCAAATGACACTTTAATGATGTTCCCATGGAATTCTTTTCCTAAGAAGAAAAACACAGTTCTGAGGCTGAGTAAAATGGTGCATATCTATAACTCAACACCCAAAAAACTGAGAAGCAAGAGGACCACTGAGATTTTGAGGCCCCAGCTTCAGCTAGACACTAACACCTTTTCACCAAAATCTAAAAAGAAGGAAAGAGAAGAGGAGAGGGTTTTAAATGAATACCACAATGCCACTCCGTACTTCTACCTCCCAACAAAACACTTTCTGTCTTGGCTATTTTTACTTTCAGAAGAATAATTAACATATTCCCAAAGAAATTTAAACATACTAGTGCTTTGTGTTCCAGTCAAATAATGCTAAAATATTACCCATAATCTACACAACAGAATAGACCTTCCATGGGAATATAGTTATTTCTTACTAAATTTAAAGACAAAGAAAAAATATATCTAATATAAATATAGATAAAAGTTTGTTTTCTAGTCTTGAGGACTGAACCCAAGGCCTAATGCAAATATATATACATATAGATACATATAGATACATATACATATGTATGGCTTCCCAGTATGTTTATAGTTTAGAATAAACAAAGGGAAAGGGGTAAGCAAGGCTGGGGTTCAGATTCAGTTGTAAAATTGTCCCCAACAGGATCATGCTTGAATACTTGGTCCTCATCTGGTAGCACTGATTTTGGAAGGTTGCAACATGTTTTGAACAAGATGCCTAGCTGGCAGATGTCAACCAAGCAAACTTCCTATACCTGTATCAGGGTTAGAATTATGTGCAAGTAAGATTAAGGAAACACAAACAAACAAAGATACACTTCATCTCATATCTACAAGCACATAAAAGCACAAGCTTGTTGTATTCTTGATCTCTATTAAACAGGAAAACAACCACTATCTCTCAGAATATGTTTTTGCCTTCCAGGCTAGAAAACATTTCTTCAAAGTGTACAAATAAGAGCTAGAGAGATATTCAACTGTTAGGAGCACCAGGTGCTTTTCTAGGAGCCAAGTTTGATTCTCAGTACCTACATGACATCTCACAACCACCTATGCCTCCATTTCCAGGGAATGTGATATCCTCTTCTGGCCTTCTAAGGCACCAGCTGCGCAAATCATGCACAGACATACAATACATGCAGGCAAAACATCCAAACACATACATAAATTTAAATATAGGAATGGAGCATACCATCAAACCAATCAATGGCTGCCTTAGCTGACGGAGGGTCATCAAATGACACTGTTGCTTCCCCTTTTGGCTTTCCTGTGTCTTTGTCTGTGTAAAGATTTATCATTGGTTTTCCAGTCTTTTTGTTAGTCTAAAAAAAAATAAAAAATGACCAAATTGATGTTTCATTTCAAGAAAAAGTAATCATGCATCATTTAGGTAAAGACTTTTTTCAAAAATTTATTATTTTTAATTATTTGCATATATGTATGTATGTATATGGTGTGCACATGAGTTCAAGTCCCCTCAAACCAGAACTGTCAGATTCCCTGTAGCTGGAACTTCAGGCTGGTGGTAAGCAGCCTAACATGGGTACTGAACACCGAGCTCACATCCTCTGGAATAGTCCATGCTCTTCACAGACAGACCACTTAAGCAGCCAGGTCAAGATTTTTTTTTTTTAAAAAAAGGGATCCATACATCCATATTACAAAATAGTATATATTTAATGAAAAAATGAAGTTATCTAAAGATGTGGACATTGAAAATTCTCCATACTGCAGTAAGAAAAAGACATAAGAGAAAAACAAACTATAAAAATCTTGTCAGGAGCCAGCAGTAATGAAACATGCCTTTAATTCCAGTACTCTGGAGGCAGAGGCAAGGTCCATCTTAAATATTTTGAGGTCTACATAGTGAGTTCCAGGACAGCCAGGGCTTTAAAAAAAAAAAAACAATCTAATAAGCACTAGCATATTTGAGGGTCTGGATTCCACTTCCAAGACCACCAAAAACAGTAACAATGACCCAAAAAATAAAATCCCCCAAAATGGCATGCTATTTATAGGTAACTTACTTAAACCCATAAAAACCAAATATAATGTTAAAAAATACATATTCTATAAAACATTTAAAGGCTAGGAAGAATCTTTCAATGAAATCAATGCATTATAATTAAGATATCCACTGGGCTTTGGCTGGGATGAGGATAGAAGACAGTTCTACTTTATTAAAACTATGTGGCCAGTCATGGTGTCTTGTCCTCCAACCCCAGCACTCAGGAAGCTAAGGCAGCAAGATTTTGAGTTTGAGGCTAACCTAGGCACAATGGGAGCCCCTATCTCAAAACTAAGAAAAGCTCTGAACTTACGTGTGGTTCAGGTATAAATTTAAACAAACAAACAAACAAATACAAAAAACCCCAGAAAGTCCCCAATAAGAAAAAAAAAGTAATTTCACAAATACCAAAACAAAGATCAATAAGCACAGTAACACCGACCAACCATTACTTCCTTAACCCTGCTCTACAGGCTGCTTTTCAGTTAAAGATGGGAAATACATGCATGAAATTAAGTGAACAACACCAGAACAATCACAAGATAATGGACTAATGCAATACAGACACTAAGCATAAGTTGTTAGTAATAACTTTAGTTTACATATATTTGCATTTCAGAATCCAAGACTAAAGCTTAAGCACAGAACCAAGATAAACATGAACAAGAAATCAAACCTTCATGTACTTTTAGTAAACTCAGTATGCTCCTTAGTTTTTATTGTAAACTTGACTCTAGCTAAAATTATCTGGAAAGAGGAACAGCAATTGAGAAAATGCTTCCACTAGATCGGTTGACGACTGATGTGGGAGGGCTCAGCCCACTGGAGACATTGCTACCTCTGAAGAGGTAATCCTGCACAAGAAAACACTCTGAGCAAACCATGGGGAACAAGCAAGGAAAGTGTTCCTCCATGGTTTCTACTTCAGTTCCTGCCCTGACTTCCTTCAATGATAAGCCAAATAAAATAAAGCCTTTCCTCCTCAAGTTTCCTTTGGCCAGAATATTCTATATCAGCAATAGAAAGCTAAATAAGACACTTAGCAAAGGCCTATATGTTTTGGGAAGCACATGCATTAAAGGATTTAGATAATGCTTACTAGAGTATAAAGACTTACAATGTAATGTATGTATCTTAATTAGAATATTGACAATTATGAAATCTTCAATGTGACACTTTTAACTTACCTTGATAATTCCTATTTGCTTAAAGAACTCTCCCACTTGATCTGTAGACACACCCTCCCCAAGTCCTTGCACAAAGATTGTGTTGTTATCTGAATTATCAGACTCTGAATCTAAGGGGGGAAAAGTTATGGTCAATTTCATATACAGATTCCTTAAATTACTACATCCTGCTCAGTAATCAAAAGCAATTTATTGACTAGTAATGGACTGCTTCTAAGCACCAAATATAAGGACCGATATGAAACCTTGTATAAACATGCAAAGTATTCACAGTAGTTGCATGGAAGATCAAGTCTTACAACACAACTACAGGTAAAGTTCAGGTTACTCTGAAATACATATAGACCAATTAAGGGAGATGTTAAAAATATCACTCTTCAGATCCAGGACTAAAAGCTCATGAAGAGATGAAGAAAGTTAATTAGCATACCTTTCTCTGAAAAACTCTCAATTATATATAGTCATACAACTGACTAATCAATACTTCTAAAAGGCTTTCTAGTACATAATTCCCCCAAATTGGACGCTTGACTCTCAAGCCAGCCAGCCAAGCAGAATTGCTGGTTTCCCATTAACTGCAAAAAGCCTTGTATATATCAGAAGGTAAGAGCACCTGGTACACACACCTTACCTTACACGCACACTTTTGGATTAGTACAACAAAGTAAGAAAGTTGTATAAAAATTCAGTCCATCAAGGAATAATTCAGAAATTGCCATCCATATAGAATACTTTGGCATCTTAATAAAAACAAAAGTTCTGATTTCAATATATATTAAATATTTTTACTCAAATAGATTTCAACCTCTAAATCTTAACTTTCAAAGGCTCCAAAAGCAAGTCTATAGCCTTTAATTCATCTAAAAATGAAAAGTCACATAAAATTAGTGACTTCTACCCAGAGAAAGACAATTCCCTTGTGAATGAACAACTTTCTTATGCCCACTAAAACTACCAGTCCAATGAAAGATTTAAACAGCTTTTTTACCTCTACACTGCTAACACATTTCTCTTAAGTTAGACTGCATCAACACTTATTAGCAGTAAAAATTTGAATGTTTCTTCAAACAAAAAAAATACAGAAAAGCACAAACATAGCAATTTCTCTAGCAAGTTTTCTAATCAGATCACTGAATTATTATTATTTTAAGTCAAATTCACCAGATCTGGAAGCACCATTAAATTAAAATAAATTAAATTAAATTAAACTAAACCTCCCTCCAGTATTTACCCCCTCCAAAAACTTAATTCCTCTTTAAGAGGTAGAAAACCAAACTATCAAGAATCTTACCAGCATCTGGTCTGGGTCCATAATCCCTGTGACCTATGGGAGAAGAAAAAAAAAAGTCTGTCTAAGACAACTTATTTAAAATTAAAAAGGAAATGGTGATAACCAAAGCATGTAAAGTCAGTACTTCAAATCCTTGAAAGTCAACCATCACAGGTTTTAAAATAACTACGTAAATTTTTACTATCTAAAGTTTAGGAAATCAAGACGAATGCCAACATTTCTTTAGCCTTGTCCAAGACAGCACCCACTTTTGTCATTATTCTAGTATCACTTTTGTCAAGCATTGGTTGTAAGGCTGATTGGAAACCCCTAATAATTTAAAAACACCACGTCAGCTACCTTTATAAAACGAAAAAAAAAAAACCCTATTGTCAAAACCCAGTGAACTCCTCATTCATTGGTCAGACTCTTTCATGCAAATGCACTGTTGTAGAAAACACATTGAACTACTTGAGATCAGATTTGGCTTTTAATATCTACTTTGATATAAGTGTATAAATAGAGAGTACTTTGTAATGCACACACACACGAGCCTCAACAGAGTAAGAAGGGCTTAGACTGCATCTTCGGGATATTGGTGGCTTTTAGATTTTATATAGCATTTCCACTGAAACATTTTGGGATACTCAGCACTTACCACCAAAATTTTTGAAGCCACCGCGGTCACCACCACTGCAGAGGAAAAATTGAAGAAATGATTTCTTCCTTAAGTCTCTAATGTGCTGAGCCCTGGGCTCAATCTACACTTAACTGTCACAAGTAGAGTGCCTAGGAAAATAGTAGCACCACTAACTTTCCAGTAAATCCATTTCAGAGTTCAATGATTCAATCTAAGTGCTTTCTCAAGGATTTATTTCCATAAGCTGTCTTTTCACATTATAACACATCTAATATGCTTTTTATGTTTAAAAAAAAAAAAATCATCTTCCCAACCCCAAGCCAAAAGATTACTACTCAAACCACAACTTAAAGCTACAGGCACAGCATGAAAAATGTGAAATTAGACTACTAGGAGTATTTTTTAAATATAAAAAAGAAAAAGCTAAAAGACCAGAGGAATAAAGTTAGACTTTGATAGCAGAATAGGAAAGGTAAAAACTTGAGAACAGATTCTGCTGTGAAATTATGGGTTTTATTAATTTTTAAAGGGATGAATTTAAACAAAAACGAGTGAATTAAAAAAGTCTTAAAACTTTAAACTTAGAAGACTGATAAGAAGTGAGGACTAAAAAAAGCTAAACTCAACACTGCTCCTCTCCATGATCCACTGGAATATAAGACCTTTTCCTATCAGAGCAGAGGTTCAAGCTGCCTAATGGTCTAAATATCAAACCAACAAAATATGTTAAAGATGCAAAGCTACAGAATGACCTTATTTGGCAAATTTACACTGTCAGTTAAGTCAGTGATCCTTGTACACATGGTTTTACGTAACAAATCTAAGCAGCTCATACTAATCAACTAATTAAAAAACCAACCAAACAACCAAAAACCCAAATTCTATTCATCCCATAAAAGCTTGTTTCTCTTGAGTGAAATACATAACCCTCTATAACACAAGTGCTGATAAGGAATGAACAGTTTTCAGATAATACCCAAGTTGCTGCTCATCTATCATGATCCTAGAAACTAACTGCTTGCAAACCTTAGCTCTAGATGGCTTTTCTGAATTGTCCAATGAAAACTGACTAAATGAGAAAGCTTTCTCTTTTAAATTATCCTGACATAAAAACATTTTGCTTTGCAATCAACTTAGGTACAGACACATGTGTTTAAATTTGCTTTCAAATTGTGTTAGTCCCAGAAAACTCACTCAAAGCTATGTAGACAATACTAAACTGAAGTCCTTTGTAGATACAGCTTTGTATTTAAAATTAGTTTTAGCACAGTACCTAAACCTTCTCTATACTTTAACGGACATGTATATATCACTGCTACCTCTTTAAGAAAGAGAAGCTGGTTTCTATTTTGGTTTTAGTTTCTTGAGACAGGGTCTTAATGATGGTCTTGAATTTGCTATGTAGACAGATATGATTCTTTTGTGTTGAGGGTTGGTCTGTTGCTGTGTAAGGTACTGCTAAATTCTATATCCCAAGGTCTTAGCCACAAGACAAGTAAATTCTCTCTTGTATTCCAGCTTTTGCTGTGCCAATCTTTCCTTAAAGCTATTGGTTGAATAAAGATGCCTACAGCCTGTAACTGGCAGAAAAGAAGTAGGCTTTGGGCAGAGTCCAGTTGGAGTGAGCAGGAAGGCAGAAGGCACCTTGGGGTAGACAGAACTTGAGCACATAGCCATGAAGGCCTACCTGTTGGGAGTAGGAGTGGCCCTGGTGTAACATGGCAAGCAATATTTGGGGGCATGGAGAGTATGCTGACAGGAAAGTAGACAAAAAAGCACAGAGGGCTGATATCTGCCCAACTCTAATGCTTTAAGACTTATTATAAATATAAAGGGTTTGTGTCTTTTTTATTTGGGAACTAAATGATTAAGGTGGGGTAGAAACCCCCAAGTAAAATTTACCACAACACTTTCGCTTTGTCCTCTAAAGTGCATCTGTCATGAACAAGCAGAGATTATATTGTTGAAAATAAAATGGTCTTCTTTTTCAGTACTGGGGTCTCATGTTTGCTTAAGTAAATGGTCTACTATTAAGCTATCCTCCAAGCCCCTTGAAAATTGTATTAGAAGCCAAGGTTCTTTCAAAGATGAACCTCAGAACCCCAGTGATAGACAAGAATTAATGAAAATATCAAGCCCACATTCCTTAAATTTTTTTTCCTGGCATATGGTGCGTGCATGGGTGCGTGTGTGTATGCAGCTATGTGGAGCTCAGGTTTATCAGAAGTCTTCTGATATCTTCCACCTTATCTTTTAATTTCTTGAGCTCCACTGAACCTAAAGCTCATGAATCAGCTAAACTGCCTAGCTCCTGAGCCTCTAGGATCTTCAAGTCTCCTCTTTCTAGCACTGGGATCACAGGCATGTGCCATCATGCCCATTTTAGGAGGTTAAAGTGTTTAAGAGGAAGAAAGACTTTTTACAAGAAAACTAGAAGCTATGTGTTTGTAAGATACATCCTAATTGCTTCGTTGTCAACAAACAGCTGATCCAGCCCACAATGAAAGGAAAACATACAATGTTATATGTAAGGGAGACTTTCATTTCCATTCTTGCCAACAATACAACTTTGAATGATTTTGGTGGTAGTGGTTATTTTTGAGACAAAGAGTCTTTCTACAGAGCTCTAGCTATCCTTGAACTCACTATGTAGACTAGGCTTGCCTCAAAGTCAGAGATCCATCTGCCTCAGCCTCCCAAGTACATGTGACTACCATGTACTAGCATGCACTAGCATGTGACCTGGCTGAATAATTTTTAAAAATGAAAAAAAGAATAGAGACGACTCAGCAGTTATCTTTTAAGGGCACTTGCTACTCTTTCAGAAGATCTAAGTTCAGTTTCCCGGCACCCATATTCAGTGGTTACAAAAGAACTGCCTATAACTCTAGCTCCAAAGGATTCAACAACCTCTCTCTCTGTGGGCACCACCATACGGTAAATATTTACACAAAATAAATACACATAAATCAAAGTACTTTTTAAAGATGCATCCTCTAAAAGGATACATTAAAAACATTAAGGCTGAGTTTCCTTCTTTACAAAACTCAGTTCTATATCCTTAATATTCAAAGGGTAAACACAAGTATACACATAGCCTAAGAGCTTCTCAGAAAAGCAGGCTCTCAGTCGCCATAGAATGGTAATTTACATTTTAATAAGAGCCTCACGTAATTCATTATATATATAAGTCTAAGAAATACTGATCTTAATGTTTACCGATAATTCAAATGTCAATCACTCTCACTCCTTAAGTAAACTTTATATTAATTATATTACAACTCCTTTATTAGGAAATTTAGTGTATTAACTACAGAAATAGACTTCAAGGAGTAAGGAAGATATTCTTGTGGTTAATGCTTCTTTCAAACTTGCAGTTAAGTCAAAGTCATTTCTTCTACATATTAAGGCCTCGTTAGCAAATTAAGACAGAAGGACATGTCAACAGCTGTGTCAAAATGTTGCAAATTTGCTTTCAATCCCAGAAATAGAAGCAAAGAAGTACACATAAAAGAATTCCCCAGAAACATTTTAAGGTAAAGTAATAGGGATACTTAAGACACATAGGTATCTTTGACCTAATTGGCTAAGTATCCCTACATAATAAAACTTAAAAGATATGAAGATATGGGTCTTCCAAATTCAAAACCGCAATGAAAAGAGGACCCTAGGGGTAGACTGGAGGTTTCAATTTGATGTCATCATATACTTAGAAAAGACACATTCAATAGAAAGGAAAATTCAGGGGCAGGAAGGATAACTCAGTGGTTAAGAGCACTGGCTGCTGTTTCAGAGAATTCATATTCAATTCTCATCATCTACATGGCTCACAGCCTAGAACTGCAATCCTAGTGAATCCAATGTCCCCTTCTGGGCAATGCATGCAAGTAGTATACAAACTTATATGCAGGAAGAATAAATACCCATAGACAGTTATAAAAAATAAAAAGTTAAAAACATTTTTTAAGGAAAATTTCTCAAGCATACTATTCCTTTGAGGTTTTGTTTTAGGGGCTTGTGAGTTTTTCTTGTTTGGAGACAGTCTCTCATTTTATGTAACTTCGGTCAGCCTGGTACAAGGGACCCCAAACTGGCCTCAAAACTCATAGCAATTCTCCCAAGTGCTGGGATTGATAACACAAGGAATCACATTAAGCTTTCAACTGATAATTAAAACAAACAAACAAAAGAACCCAAGACTACACATCTCCACTGAAGGACTAAATTCCTAGAAAGCCACAGGACGATGCAGTCATACTATCATACCACCGCCTTATACAGGTACCCAGAACCAGAGCAATGTTGCTAAATTATACCGTCTTCAGCTCAAGCTCTAATTCTGCAGGAATCTTTTATCCTAGAACTCACTTATAGAGAAAAAAGGGAATAGCTAAAAAGCAGGATTACCTTAAAACCTTGCTTTGTACTTGAGTTTTTATACTAATAAATTCAGAACACACATTTTGGGAATGAGAGGGAATGACCAAAAATGTCGTATGTGAATGATTCAATCAATCTGAGCATAGTTTTCAACAGTCTGGTTTACTTCCCACCATGCTGTATATGTATGACAAAAGGGCTTCCAGAATCAAGATTTCTAGAGCTACAATATCCAATATATAGTTAGTATCTGCACTGAGTGTTTAAAACATAAGTAGATAAAAATGATAGCTCTAAATGTCAAAAATGAACAAATTTCTAGTTCTAGCATTATAGTTTACCTATTACATAAACTATGTTAGATGTACTAGGTTAAAGTGTATTAATAAAATTGTTTTTACTGCTGTTATTTCTGTTTCCTCTTTCTTTTGCAGTCCTAAGAACTGAATCCAAGATACTAGCACAAAGTGAGCTATAACCCTGGGCTGTTTTCTTTTCAATGTGGCTACTAGAAATTTTAAAGCTATATACATAGTTCATATTTATGACTCACATTGTTTTTCTATGGAATAGTGATATTTTACACCACAACTGGAACATATATACTACTCTATCATATCCAGGTACTTGGGATAGAATCTGACTTTTGTTGTTGTTTTGATTTTTCAAGACAGGTTTTCTCTGTGTAGCCCTGGTTGTCCTGGAACTCATTTTGTAGATCAGGCTAGCCTTGAACTCATAATGACCTACCTGCCTCTGCCTCCAGAGTGCTGCAATTAAAGGTGTGCCACCACTGCCTGGCTAGAATCCACTGTTTTAACCATGTTAAAGCATGATTACTACTTTATTACTTTACATACCTCCAACTCAGGACATACACATACTCTGAGACAGAGTCTCTGTATGTAGTTCCATGCCTACCTCTGCCTCCCAGGAGCTGGGATTGAAGGCAGTCATTACCACCACACCTGGCTGTACATAAACATATTTTTAAGAGAGCTAATTAAATTCCCTTGCAAAAAAAGAAGAAAATACTCAAAGTTGCAGAATTTTGGAATTCACATTTAAGAGTGTGAACCTCTTAACTCTATCATATACCAACAATGGAAAGGAGATACTCTGCAAGAGAGCAGTCAATGCTAACACTAAAGAGCACTGAGACATTTTTATCTTAGCTTTTAGCCCACTACGATGTCAATGTCAGAGGACAGGAAGAAACTCAGTATTCTTTGCAACAATTGCTCTTTGAGGAAAAGATCATTTCCAGTAGTTCCTATGAACTTCACATATCTCTCACCCAACTAAGTCAATGGTTTCTTTTTTGGTATTAAGCCTTCCTCCAGGCAACCAGTCATAGAATAAGAACAACCCATTCTTTACCACATGCCCAACCCTCACCCTCTAACTATGACCCTTTTTAAAGGTGATAAATCTACTTAACATACTCTTCAAATCATTGTGTCCCTCCTAGCCTTCTACAGCCCACAGTTTTAAACTACTAAGATAATTAGAAAAACAAATAATAGTGCTGAAGACTAAAATTTCTGTATATTTTGGTATTTAAGCACAAAACCAAGTGTGTTTAAAAGAAAAAAAAAAGAAATCTTGAAACTGAGCACTTATAGTCAAATTCACAATGTTGTACCCTAATGAATAAGCTAAAAGGCACATCTTAAAGATGTTATAGTACAGGGCTGGAGAGAAGGATCAGTGGTTAAGAGCACTGACTGTGCTTCCAGAGTTCAATTCCCAACAACCACATGGTGGCTCACAATCATCTGTAATGGGATCTGATGCCTTCTTCTGCTGCTCTCCAAAGACTGACAGAGTACTCACATACATAAACTAAATAAACAAATTTTTAAGAAAAAATGAAAAATTTATTTTTTGTTTACTTGGGTTCACCTCACACCCACCCCCCGAGAAAGAGAGAGTAGTCCAGGAATTCTGTGTAGACCAGGATTGGCCTTAAACTCACAGGTCTGCCTGCCTCTCGAGTGCTGGCATTAAAGGTATGTACCATAACACCCAGCACAGAGATCTAATTTCAGTATTCATAAAGTTTTATAAGAACAGAGACAGGTGTGTTTATATTCATTTATGCCTACTTTGGTGCTCCAAGGACAAGGTTGAAGCCTAAAACATTTACCATCTTGCCTTTCACCAGAAGAAAAATCAAACCTTAACAACTCAATACAGAGAGTAAATAGCCACCCAGATTTCTAAACAGGCTTTTTATGTGAACAGCTAATACACTAGGAGACAAGGAAGCAGTTAAGACTAAAATCTCTTCATCTCTCTCACTTTACCACCACTTAAACATCAGCATCATTTTGACCTAATTTTGACCTAATAAATAGCAGGCTTCTGCACAAACTCTTTGTATATGGAGTTTCTATGCATAAAAAGATCTAAAAATAAAAACTTAGTTTATCAACTAGTATCTGAGCTACAAATTAAACTCAGATATATTGCCAAGGAAGTTATGTTGCTTTAAAAATAAAAAAAAAACAAAGAAAGAAACCAGGCTGTTTCCCTCATCAGGGAAGAATCAATAACACTCTTTCAACCCTGTGATTCTAAGATGGGTGCTCACAAACTAATGTTATTTATAGACTCCCTACCCATTCCCTTCAAATAGTCACAGGTTTTTTGTTTTGTTTTGTTTTGTTTTGTTTTGTTTTGTTTTTTTGAGACAGGGTTTCTCTGTGTATCAGTCCTGGCTGTCGTGGACTTGTTTTGTAGACCAGGCTGGCCTCAAATTTAAGAGTCCATCTGCCTCTGCCTCCTGAGTGTTGGGATTAAAGGTGTGCAACCACCACACCCAGCCAACAGTCTTAGTTTTAATACATAATGTATTAGATTGTAACTTCCTTATGCAGAAATTAAATTTATGACACATGTTACATTTATAGGCTTACAGGTAGCCAGTTATCTCTAATACAACTTCCTTGGAAAGTTAAGTATCTACCTTTTGTTATCTCAGGGTTTAAAACCTGCGTGCCATTTCACTTTACTGGTGACACACTGCTCTTTTGATAATAAAAACAAATACAGTATCTTGGTAAAGTAAATAAGTACAATCAAAAAACTAATGTCAACTAATGAAGATAGGTACAATATCGTTTATCTTGGTAAAATGACTACCAATCAAAAAACTAATGTCAAAATTTTAAAGTCTTTAAACTCTCTTACAAAACTTTTCAAAATCATCAAAATTGGCATTTCCATAATATCAAAGCATCTAGTATATTAAGACAGATATAAGCAAATTTAGGGAGCACTTGAAATGGCTGTATCAGTTGTCTCTCATACCACAGAACTGAACCACTACTGCTATATCATTAAATATCAGCAGCAGCCACCAACACTTCCAATTCCCAGTAAACATAAATTATTTTAAAGCCTGTGTACAAATTTACAATTTATAAATCTCATCTTGGGTCACAAGCCAATTGGTTTTTCATTCCATTTTCAAGACCAATGCACTAGCTTTAAAGATATTTTAAATTATGCTAAAATCAGTTTTTATAACCTGTCATAAGTAATGAAATCAACAGCAATAATTTAAAAATAGCAACAAGAAACTAAAGGCCTCACATACCACAGCTACAACCAGAAAAATTACAGAATGTTATGTGATATATCAATTATTTCAATAATTAAGTTTCAATAATTAAGAGACATATATTAAAGCTCTCTTACATACCTATCCCACCTTTCTATATTTATATCTAATACTTCCCCACCCAAGGGAACTATTTGTCTTTCATATAGATTAATTTACCTTTTTATTGATTAAGACACTACTTTGGTTTCCAAAGGTATCTTTTAAAGGAGTTTTGAGTCCAGCTCCAACAGGAAAACCAATCAAGTAATTTAATCTAATCATAACAAAGGTAGGGAGTTTTAATGGTGTTTAAGTCAACATACACCATATAAAATAGTATCAATATAGCCTCTTATGAAATGATTTATGACATAAAAAGGCCTGAAAATAAAGTTTTAATTTCTGTTCTTCTTTCTATAATATAATCTCTAAAAGCCTCTTTACTTAAATGGCAGAATAAAATAAGGAAAACACGAAGAGAGAGAAAATGAAGGCATCTGTATGTAAATACTTACCTTGATCCTGTCATAGGACCTCTTCCATCCTTGTCATATCCCCCACGCCCTCTACCTCCTCCCTGTGACCCGCCATATCCTCTATTATCTTCTCCATACCTACTCACATCACGACGGTCATCTACAAAAAGAAGAACGTAACACACAAAAATATTGTCACTTTGATTTCTTTTGTTACAACAAATGTCTCCCTGCATAAGTAGCAATTCTCCTGTCCAGCTCTCATATAGGAATTATGATGTATGTCCCCACACTCAGTAACTATTGTCACTTCTGATTAAATGTTTCAAACAATAATTGTAAATGGCTCCTTGAGACACAAAGAATGTCCTTCAGGGAAAGAAAAAAATACACCAAAATGCAAGCCATCATGTAACATTCTGGAATTCAATGTGCTTAAGAATTACATCTACATCAGATTCCATTTTACTACAAAATCAGACAGCAATAAAATAACTTAAGCTAAACTAGAAATCTTGGATTCAAGAACTATAATAAATTAAAGACAGAACTCTAATTCTATTTCCTTCACCTCAAAGACATTAAATGTAAGTCAAGCACAGGTCACTATACACTTTTCAAACCGAGAAAACATCCAAAGACTATTTTCACTTATTCACTTTACTATCAATATGGCTAGAAATATAGCTCAGTGATGAAGTCTTTATCCAACACATACAAAGATCCTGGGATTCAATTTCATGACCATTTACTAGGAGCTGAGTCCTATGTAAACAATTTAAAAAACAAAAAACAAAAACCAAAAAACCCAAAAGTTGTCCTTGAATCACTGATTTTAATGGTGTGGTCTGAGTCCTATACTTTATATACAGTAATATATATAAAGTGCTATTGAACAAGAGAAATTAATGACTGTTTCTTCTTACAAGAGATTAGAGAAGGTTAACTTATCAAGTATATGATCACCAAAAAAACTGACAATAACATTGGCAACTGCTCAGTTTAAGAGATAGATTCAGTTTAAGAGAAGAAATGTAATCAGTAACAAAAAAAGTCACCACACAACCTTCTGACAATCTCCAAAAAGTTAAAAAGAAAAATCTATTTCCAGTCATGCCAAGTTTCTATCACTAAGTAAAATTCTAAGGGTGTTTTAATCCAAACTCAATGAATAATTCTGAGGAAATGATGAAAGAGGTCATTATCTTACCTTGTGTGTGGTGGCTGTAATTTTCCCTTTGTGAATGGTAAGACTGCTGGTTTTGATTATAGGAATCATGTTGCTGATAACTGGACTGCTCATCATATGAGCCTTGATGCTGATCATAACCTGACTGCTGGTCATAAGAATCTTGCTGACCATAGTCTGACTGGCCATATGAAGGTGCTCTTCCACCTTGACTAAACAGAAATCAAGAACATGAGAACTTACAGAAATCATGTTTGCTGAAGCAAGTTAAAGAACACTACTAATATTAGGCTGCAAAGATGGCTCAGGCGTTAAGAAAACAAATCCCTGCACCAACCCATCAGCTCACAACTGTCTGTAGCTCTAAAATTTAATACTCTCACACAGACACACATACAGGCAAAACACCAATGTACAGTAAAAAATAAAAAGGAACACTATACAGCTAAACTTCAGCAGTATCTACTACTATTTTTCATGGTAATTATTTGGCTCTTTTATCTATAAAAATGTATCAATGGAATGGCTTCCAAAGATAACTTTACTATCACTAAAATGATGCCAAAGGGGAAAAGAGAAGTTGTTACACTGGGGAAAAACAACAATAAAAACAAACAAGAACCTTTAGATACTATTAACAAAGTAACTAGTTTTTACTTCTCTGAGTTAAAAGAAAAACATAGGATAACTACCAAAATACAATGATATGTATGATTCTTCTACAAACATGGTCATTAAGTGATGAGTTCTCTTACTAGTTACACTGAAAGGATCTATGTCTCTTCCCCTCAACATCACGTCTTTCTTTGTAGCCAGGCATGATGGCTGTTCTTTTGGTACTGGAAAGACATGAACATTATGACCTTAAGGCCAACCTAAACTATGAAGACACTGGTCTCAAAAAAGGGAGCTTAGGCACAGCTGTCTTCATTCTTAAAAGTCACACCTAACTCTACAGAATACCACAACAATCTATTTCAACTCCCAACTCAAAGCATCACAAAACTATAGTATGAGCACTAACTCTTTACTTTAAAATGATCAAAAGAAGCATTTCTTTACCAGGCGATGGTGGTGTATGCCTTTAATCTCAACAGAGGGGAATAGGAGGCAGAGACTGGTGGATCTCTTAGTTAGAGGCCAGCCTGATCTATAGAGTAAGTTCCAGGACAGCCAGTGCTACACAAAGAAACCTTGTCTCTTTGAAAAACACATTAAAAAACAAAACAAAACCAAACACATTTCTCTCTGCCTTACACGTATTTCATGCTTTCAAATATATATAGCCTTTATAAAAGCATTTTCCTTTGGATTATACTAATAAAGGCTTGGTGTTTTTCCTAATGCAGCATGACTTGCAGATAGTATTCCTCTATATGTACTTTCTACTTTTCAGAGCATTCTTATGTCTCTAAGACCAATAATTTGACCTCACAACTCTTTCCCCAATGCCATTTAAATTTCACCTAAAGTATCTGACACTGCAGCCAGAAAACACTGGAGACTTCAGTCTGTATTCTTTTAAACTTCTTTATGTCTATAAAATGAAAATTACTACTAATATTGTTCATAGTGGTATCTGAGGATCAGTTACATTAGGGAATGTGAAATAAGTCCACCAAACAAAGCACAATAAAAGCCCCATTATGAAATAATACTAATTAGTTATTTTCATTTATAGAGGCCTACACAGTGTTTTAGACCAGTCATGGCTACATAGTGAAATACTATTTTAAATAAAAAAAGGGAGAGAGGGCTAAAGAGATGGTTCACTTGCAGAGGACCCAGAATTAATTCCCAACATCCAGATGGTGACTGACAACCACCTGCTACTCCAGTTCTGGGAGATCCAATGGCTTCTTCTAGCCTCCACCACTAGCCTCTGTGGGCCCCAAGCACATGCATGGTACACATATGCACATAATACTCATAAAGTAAAAAATGTATTTTTTTAAAAAGGTAATGCATCAAGTAACTCAAAAGCAAAATGAAAGATTTACCACATAACTCAGTGGTAGAGTACTTACATAGCATACCCAAAGTCCTGGGTTCTACTACCAACACAAAGGAAATAGAAATAAAAAAGGCAGACATGCTCAACACAATTTCAATAGTTCACTGTTTCCTTACCCTCCTGATGATTCCGTGTTTTGTTGTCCCTGGTTATTATATGATTGCTGGCCATATGAACTCTGCTTTTGATTTTCATAACTACCATAGGACTGTGAATAACCTAAAAATTAAGTAAGAATACCATTTAGTGAAAGCTCTGATTTTTGACTCTCTAAAATAGTAATTTAATAAACCAGTCCAACCTGATTGATTTTGTCCATATCCAGAGTAACCACCATAGTTCTGTCCATATGAAGAATCAGTCGTTTGCCCATAGCCAGAATAGCTCTGAAATTCAGGTAAATACTCAAACTTTATTACTTACTAGATAAAATAACTATTTATAAACGTCATTACTTATTAAATAAAATAAAGACAACTGATTTTTTAACCTACTTGTGATGTTTGTCCATAGCCTTGATTGCCTTGATTTCCATAGGAAGAATAACTGTAAAAGAAAATTGTAATACTTGAAAGAAATATGCTTTAAGAAATTTTAAAACTTAAATACAAAACTTTGCTTTCAACAGAACATAGTGTTTCTTCTCATCTGAATTATTTTTTTTTGGATACTAATTAAGGTTAAAAAAATTTTTTTGGTTATACTTAATAAATGAGTTAAAATAAAAGACTGCTTACATTTAAACAACAATCCTGCCTGTCTCTTAGACTTTAACATATATGAAGTCATTCTCAGACCTGTTGAACGTCAATATCTAAAGTGTTGCTGTGAAAATTCTCACAAATAATATTTCACCAGAGCTGCAAAAGTAAGAAAATTATGCTTTGGGATAAATAACAAAACAGAGAAAGGCATTGAACAGTATCATTCCACAGACAGGTTTTTATTTAATATCAGGTACACAGATGTCTAATACTTAAAGCATATACAGTTGTTTGCACAACATATACAATGTAAACAATGTTTAAATAAATAACCATTCTAACAACCACATAGTGACCCAGGCCTTTAATCCCAGCACTCACAAGACAGAATCAGGCAGATGTCTATGAGTTTAAGGCTAGCCTGGTCTACATAATAAGTTCCCAAAGCTACACAGTAAGACCTGGTCTACATAATAAGTTCCCAAAGCTACACAGTAAGACCCTGTCTCAAAACAAAAACAACCAAACATTTCTAAGAATGTGTTATTTCCAAAAACTGCATAGAGAGACCCATAGTAATTATCTGAAGGAGAAAAAAGATAACGTTTTTGCTTGTCTTTCGAGGCAGTGTTTCTCTGTGTACTC
Source organism: Rhabdomys pumilio (assembly GCA_030674055.1). NCBI lineage: Eukaryota > Metazoa > Chordata > Mammalia > Rodentia > Muridae > Rhabdomys > Rhabdomys pumilio. The sequence continues at coordinate 37,097,208 of JANHMN010000002.1, forward strand.
TTGGCTGTCTCACTTTGTAGACTAAGCTGGTATCCAACTCAGAGATCCCCTTGAGTACTGGGGTTAAAGGCATGTGCTAGCACACCTTGTTTAAAAATATAACTTTTCAATACTAACCAATTAGCTATATCTGAACAGATTAATTTCTTTGTACTACTTGCTCCAATTGAATGTCTTTAACTTCCCAGGTACAATATGGAACAAAACCCAATTTAAATGCCTCAGTAATTAAAAACACACACACACACACACACACACACGTACGCACATATATACATACATTATATATACATGTATATATACATATAAATACATGTATATATATATATGTATATATGTATACATATATATACATATATCCAAAGTACCAATATCAAATCAAATTATATTGTATCAAAACTGACATGTAGTTTGATAAATATGTTGTCTGACTGAATGTTACTACTTTCCTAAGATTTAAATTTTTAAAATTACATCATGCAAGTACTAGCAAGTCAAAAAAGGGAGAAAAAAAAAAAAAAGCAAACAACTCTGACTATATGGCTCTTTAATAACCCCCAAAAGATCTTCAAAATAAAATATTTTGGTTTAGAGATAACAAATATTAAAATTTTTCAGCTTTTTTCAGAATCCATAACTTTTAAATATACAACCAATAAATACTTGCCAAGTACCTACTAAGAGATACTATCTTATAAGAATAAAATCACATCGATTTTGTTTCTGATATGTTTCTTAATTTGGAGGCTTAATTTTGAGCCTCCAAAAAGAGCTGAAGTGTTAGGTTGAAAGTAGTCACTTCTGGTAAGCAGAACAGCCTACCATGATTTGGACATAAAAACAAACTTCATTGTGGGCATATTAGGACCTTAGGAACTGCTAAACACTATATTATAGTGCTTTAAGAAAATCTGCTCTAGCTCTGGATCTTCTAGCTCTGGAGGATGTTTTCTGGCTTGCTCAAGTTCCACTGGAACTAGAGGCCAACTAGAGGATGGCAGGGTTCAGTTATCCTCATTGTTAAATAAATGGTTTAAAATCAGTTATCCTAGCGAGTGTGCGCTTTGGCGCCAGCCAACGGAGGGCGGACACACCGAACTCTCCGAGTTCGAATCCCGCTCTCCCGTGTGACTCTCATCGAGTCTCATAGGGTGGAAAAATCAGTTATCCTCATTGTTAAATAAATGATTTAATTTTTAAAAAGAAAAGAAAGAAAATCTACTCTATGGGCTGAAGAGATGGCTCAGTGGTTAAGAGCACTTCCTGGTCTACCAGATGTCCTGAACTTTATTCCCAGCATTCCAATACTGACTCACAACCATCTCTAACATTAGTCCCAAAAGGATCCAACACCCTCTGCTGGTTCCGTGGGAACTGCATGTTCATAACAGATACACAGGTAAACTGGTAAACCAAACACCCATATTCATAAAATGAAACATTTTTTAAAAATATCACATTAGCATATTATATATCAGCAAAAGGTAAAATGTTTTTTCTAAAAACTTATTTGATGCTAATATTAAGAAATTCTGTTTAAAATTTTTAAGGCAAAGGGATGGCTCAGGGGTTGAGAGGACTGCCTGCTCTTCCAGAGGTCCTAGGTTTAACTCGCAACACCCAGATCAGACAAATAACCATCTGTAACTCCAGCTCCAGAAGATCTGACCCCTCTGGCCTCCACAGGCACTGGCACTCATGTACACATACATTATTTAAAAATAGTAAAACATTTTTTAAATTCTTAAAAGAAAATCTCTTAATTTCTCAAAGAAATTGCTCAAGGAAAAAAAATCTTTACAATACCTAGGATTTTTGTCTTTACCTTTAAGATATATTTATTAATCAAGCTATTTAAAAAAAAAAAAAAAAAAGGAAGAAATGTTGCATGACACTTATTTATAAAGACAAGCTCTCCCCATTAACAAATTATAATGCTTCTCCCACCCCTTTTTAAAAAAAGAGATAGGGTCTTTGTATGTAGCCCAGGCTGGCCTTAAATTTGTAACAATCCTACCTCAAGCTCCTAAGTGCAAGATTACAAGCCTGAACTACCACATCTAGCCTTATTATCTTAATACATCCAAATAAATAACAAATTTCAGAGAGAAAATTCTATTATCTTTTTTCTCAGTTTTAGTCTTTCATGATATTATGAAAATATATGTATACTTTACCTTTGCTGCTCACCCCCAGACTGACTGTAACTTCCAGAATCTAAAACACATAAAAAGAATTTTAAATTATGCTTTCCCCTAAGACTAATTTTAGTTCATGCAAACAAATATACAGCTAGAAACTGTCAAAAATTACATTAAGAAAAACTAGAAGCCAGGACTGATGGCACACACTTTCAATTCCAGCACTCTGAAGGCAGAGGCAGGCAGATTTCTATGTTCAAGGCCAGCCTAGTTTACAGTGAGTTCTAAGCCAGCCAGAGCTGCAGTGAGGTCCTGTCTCAAAATAATAAAAAAAAAAAATAATAAACACACACTCAAAACAAAACAAAAAAACCCAGAAAATAATCTGTGCATGGGGAAACCTATACAGCATTTTCTTTAAAAACAGTTTACTTTTTTTTAAAGTAACAACACTGTTAAAAACCACTGTTCCACAAGATGTGCTAGTGGTCACAAGAAGGGGAATAAATATGAAATCAGTAAAAAGTCATTCTTTAGAAACAAAACAAAACAAAAAATTTAACCAGGTGTAGTGGCTCATGTACTTTGCAAACTAAGGCATAAGGATCGCTACACGCTAAGGACTAGCCTAGGACAGGTATACAGACTAAGGACTAGCCTAGGATAGGTATACAGACTTCCAGATCAAAGGACTAGCCTAGGACAGGTATACAGACT
>JANHMN010000002.1:37100075-37115294 GCA_030674055.1 Rhabdomys pumilio
TACAGACTTCCAGATCAAAGGACTAGCCTAGGACAGGTATACAGACTTCCAGATCAGGCTAACTGAAATTGTGAGACTTGCTTCAAAGGAAAATACAACCCACATCCCTCAAAAGTTCAAGCTACTTTATTTTTTTTTATTTTACATCAATAAAAACAAAAAGTATGTTTAAACTAATCAAAGCCAAAAAAGGAAGAAACGTGCATTCTGACATGATAAATCTACAGAGCCACACTCACTTATTTCTCTCTACCATATCAACACATATATTGTTCTATCTTAGGACTACTGTAGCTGTCAGCATCAATAAAATCTCCAGAGAGTTGCTAAGAAAAGCTAACGATTTTACCAAGTTTTCAAGTAATTAGCCAATTAGTGACATTAAATCAGCAATGATATCTACATAAATAAACATGCCAAGTAAAAGGGAGAGGGCAGAAGATGAAAGACTATAAGCTTTTCTTCACAGTTAAAAGTTTAAGTCATAACAAAACTTGTTGAGGAGGCTCTCTCTACCCTTTAGGTCTACATTCAATGTCAAATGAACAGTTTCATTATGAGTAAAACAGATGTTATCTAAAACATTACAACTACAAAACAGGAGTGTCAAATTGATCATATAGTCAATCTTACTAATCCTAAAATCTTTAATGATCAATTCAAGTAAAAACAATAGTGTCCCTTTTCAGCCAATTTACATCAAGTTATCATATAACACTACCAGTTAAGCAGGTGACAGTAAGTTTGCCACCATTCTACTGTAAATACCTCCAATCTGACATTTCTTTTAAAAATCCTTAAGACTATATTTTAAATGAGATCTGATGAATTATTTCTATGAAATTAAGGACACAAGGAGACCTGAAATGGGGAGAGACAGAACTACCTTAAATATGGCACTATTTCTGCAATAGTAAGAGTTGCAGCTAGTAACCAAAGGAAAATGGGAGGCGGGGGGTGGGGGGGACCTGAACCATAAGGAGAATAGATGTACCTATCAAATAGCAAAGGAAAGTCACCTGAATCAGAGTCAAAAAGATTGTGGGGAGGGAGGCAATGACTTGAGAATACATGCGCTCATTCCTCTATTGATCTCTAGTATCTCAATGTTTCCTTTTGGTCCAGACAAAAACATTTTAACTATATAGCACTTAGATCTTAGGACCTTCTCTTAAAATCTAATATTTATGTCTTTAACTTTAGCCTAAGTAATTAGTCCTCTGAAACTATAAATTCAACTTCAGTTGAAAACTTTGAGATATACAAATAAACATAACTATCAGAAAATATATTTCAATAATTAAAATGCAGATGTTATTTTTTATTCAGTTAAAAAAAGATGGGTTATAAAGGCCATTTAGGGCAACTCAAATAGGTCCTTGTCAAAATTACCCGACACTTGAGCTTTGTGCCTGGACATGTTCATTATTTAGAAGTGCTTCTAAATTACCGAAGTATACCAGTATGCTGGCTATTTTATGTCAACTTGACACCAGCTGGTCATCTAAAGGAGGAAACCTCAATTGAGGTAAATGCCTCCCTAAGATCCAGCTATAGGGCATTTTTTTATTGATGATTGAAAAGGGAAGACTCAGCCCACTGTGGGTGGTGGTCCTGAATTCTATTAGAAAGCAGGCTGAGCAAGCCATGAGAAACAAGCCAGAAAGCATCACCCATCCATGGCCTCTGCATTCTGTCTCCAAAAGTTGCTGCCCTGGTTGAGTTCCTGTCATGACTTCCTTTGATGAGGAGAAGATATGGAAAAATAAGCCAAATAATCCTTCCCCAAGTTGCTTTGGTCATGGTATTTCAACACAGCAATACTAAACCTAAGACAAGATGATAAGATATTGTTGTGACAGGCCTGACTATGTCTTTCTGGGAGGATAGGAAGGACTTTGGAATTTTAGAGTAGAAAACCCATTGAGTGTTCAGAGCTCACTGAGATTTTCTGCAGAAGCTTAAAAAATAATTGTGTTGAGGGCAATGCAGATGATGGAGACTTGGCTTGGGAAGTTTCTGGGAGAAGCAAAGTACTGGGCCTTTTGTGTGAAGAATCTGTAGTTCTGGTCAGCTGTGATTAACAAGCTACCAGAACCACTAAAGTAAAACCACTGCTTTACTGGGACAATTGACGCTGGTTAGCTAAGACACTTGTAGTGATTTAAAGACCAATTAGGAAGTCGTTCCTGAGCGTTAACACACAGAAACTATGTTCTAAAGGTGGCTAGGTTGTATCTTTTGTGTTGGCAGCCAAACTTGGTATTGTTTAAGAGTCTCCAGGTGGTACTGGTCTTTAAGGCATAAAGGAATCATGGAGAATAACTGAGGCTTTGGCACTAATAGAGGCCACTGGTGAAGGTGAAGCCTCAGTAGCAGTTGGAGCCCCAGGAATGAAGGGGGCATGAAGAGAAGCCGAGGCTTGGCACCATGAAAAGAGACCAGGAGAATATTGGTGAAGGTGCAGTGAGGTTCCAGAATTTGAAATGCCAGTACCACGGGATGACCAACAAGAACAAGCAGCAGCAGTAAAGCAGAGACAGCTGGAGCCTAGAAGACAAGCTGTGTATGCTGCAGAGGGCAGAGCCAGAGAACTGACCCAAGTCTTTTGTAGGAATCAGGAAGATCATGAGTAAACACCACAGACACTGGACACTTGAGTTATTTCAGTTGGAGTTTGGTTTTGCTGTATTCAGACCGTAACTGCCTTGGTACTTTCTCTTGTAGAAGGTAGTTAACATACTTTTCATTTTGCAAGAGTCCAGTTAAGAGAATAGATTTTTAAAAGATATTTTAGGTTTTAAAAGAGACGAGATTTTTAAAGATACTGAGATAACTCTTTAAATTGACAAGGAGTTATTTGTCCTGGATAGTTTTAGGTCAACTTGACACAGCTAGAGTCATCAGAAAGAAACTTCAATTAAGAAAAATGCCTCCCTAAGATTCAGCTGCAGGACATTTTCATCATCAGTGATTGATTGAGGAGAGTCCAGTTCATGTGGATGGTACCATTCCTGGACTGGTGGTCCTGAGTTCTGCAAGAAAGCAGGCTGGGCAAGCCAGTAAACAGCAACCCTTCCTTCATAGCCTCTGCATTAGCTATGTCTCCAGGTTCCTATGTTGTTTGAGTTCCTGTCCTGACTTATTCCATAATGAACATTAATGAAAGTGTAAGCCAAACAAACCCTTCACTCCCCAAGTTGCTTTAGTCCTGGTGTTTCATCACAGCAACCGTGACTCTAAGACAAACAACCAAGTGTGTCCAACCTGTGATCCAAGCACTGGAATTAAGGCATGAGCCACAAATCCTGACTTATGAATTTCCTTTAATCATACACACTAGCTGCAAACACATTACTCCATTTCAGGTGATGTTTGCCTGGTTACTCTTTCCATCTTACCTCCAACATGAGTTTTATGTCTATTATTTCTAAACAGCATTTATCTAGGTACTTTAACATTATGAACACCTTTGTGCTTTAAGTGGGCTGTTTTTGTTTTTACTTGTACCTAACATCTTAAATTACAATTTTCTATCTACCATAGCTTTTCTTTTCCTTTTAACTCCTTTCCTACTATCTATTACATTTTCTTGATCCACGATTTTACTATTACTTATATTTTATTTCTGTGGCCTCCTAACTAAATTTTTGCATCTTTCCTAGCAAAATTCAAAATTATCAACCCCTACTAAAACATACTTTTCTATCTTAATGTCAACTAAAACCTTCGCCTTTATTTTCCTTGCAATGTTTACTCCTCTTCCTTTCTATACATTAGAAAAGACAGTATGAGTATGTGAGTTTATTTGGTATCAAGGTCATTATTTTCTGTCTAAACTCATTATCTACTATCTTAAAACCTCTTTATGTTTTTATTTTTTCACCCATGTAAAAGTATGCACACATGCATGCAAAACAGAAGGTGTAACATGCATTGAAGCTGCAGATTCCAGGTCATTGTGGGCTGTGAGATGTAAGTGCTGGTAACCAACTCTGGTTCTCTGTGCCAAGAGCTCCAGGGCCCCTCCTAAAATTGTTTTCTATGGGTTATTATTTTATAATCTGTAATTTCACAGATTGCTTGAAATTACTCTTAGGCATTATGTTTGAACTAATGCTTGACTAAAAACTTCAACTCACTGAGGCTTGGTGAATACCTTTAAGCCCAGCACTCAGGAGGCACATGTTTCTCTGAGTTCCTGGCCATCTAGAGCTAGTGAGACCATGTCTCAAAAATAACAACAGTTTAATTTTTCTAGATTTTTTTTTTTTTAAAGACAGAAGTTTCCTACGTAGCCCATGCTGGTTCAAAACTAGAGCTCTTCCCAACTCAGCTCCCTAAGCACTGGTGACAGGTGTGTACAACCATATCCACCAAATTTTAGTTTCTTCTCTACCCTTTTAAGTTGAGTTTTGTAAGACAGACTGCAACTACATCTAAAATTCTGCTAAGTTTGCTATTTCACTTTCCACTTTTGGAAATCTGGGGAAAGGGAAGGGTGAGACAGCTCATCAGGTAGATATCTGACATAAACTTGACAACCTGAGTCTAGTATCTGGTACTTACACATGGTCAGAGAGACCACCTAAGGTTGTCCTGACTTTCACAGGTACTCCGTGGCACACACTCACCCACATGCTAATGAAATTTTAAAAAATTGTATTTTGTTTTTTTTTTCAAATCTATGTGGCCTTTCCACATAATATATTGGTCTTCAAGTTGACTCATTTTTTTTAGGTTTTTTAATCTTCAACCTAAGAACATTTTCTCTAATCCTGTTTGTCATCTGACTCTTTGACGCTGTTCCTACTTCAATATTTACCATGAACTCACCTTCTGAAAGGTTTGGATTCTCACAGATTCTTTGTAATCTCTGGTGTGAGAATTCCTCTGTAAGTTTTTCATTTATTTTCAACTAAGAACCCAAAAACATTAATTAGCCCGAATTTTTTAAATTTTTTATATTATACTATTCTGAGGTTTCCTAAAGGCTAAATGAGTACTAAAAAAGTTTCCAGGTTACAAACTATAAGATTCTACTCAGTGTCTACGCTCCCTGGGTACTGCATACACAAGGATTTTTCCCCTTTTTCCATCCCTTCACTGATAGTCCTTCAAATCTATAATCAATCTGTAAAAAAAAACCAAGATTTATAAGGGTTTCAGTTTTCATTATCTGGCTAACAGTTCAAGGATTCATCACCTGTTCTTAGATAATAAAACAAGTATGCAAGACCTATACTCTATAGATTAACTGCCAAAATAGCTCTGTGCGTACCACGCTGGCCACCGGCTTCTACATTTTTACCATGGATCTTAACTTACCTAATTTTTGTCTTTTTTTTTGAGGTATATATATAAGATTTGATCTAATTGTTGAAATGAGAAATAACTTGACTTATTCTACATATAACTAACATTTTACTTGTGATTTTAATTAAAAAGCTTTGGTAATTTATGTTTGCAAATAACACTTGAATGTCAGACTGACATAAATTTGACTTATTAAGAGCTATGCATATATCTCTTTTTCCCCTAATGCAGGGATTAAACATTTTGTGCTCCAAGTGCTTGTATTTTAATAGGTTTGTAAGTCTGCCACAAATATCTAAATAAGTCAACTAAATTTCTAAGTGTAGTCTGGATTGTTTAAAGGACGTAGCGTATTAATGATACTAGTTGCTTACAGGGGGGATTTATTCTATTAAGTTTATTAAACAGACATTAAACAAGTCACATACAAAAGTCGAGGTATTTCATACACATCACAAAACATGTTAAGCTGTATTTAACAGTAAGAAAAAATTCTAACTTAAGCCTCCAAATTTAAATCTTTCATTAAAATTACCCAGTCCATAAAAATATCATTGTCTTATATGAATAATTACAATAAAGAAACCAACAGTACGGACCAAATGCAGCAAGCTTGTTAACTCCACTCAGGAAGCTGTTAAAGGATGATGAATTAATTCAAAGCCAGCATAGGACACACAGGAAGATCCTGTCCAAACAATCCCTGAGCAATGCTTACACTGAATCTTGGTAATTCCTACATAAGGAGAATTTTAAGTCATGGTTAACCTACATAAACCCTTGTTAAGGAAGCACTTATACATCCTTTTCTGAACCTTTACCTGGAAAAAAATATGCCAATTTCTCCTTTTAACAAATAATCCCTTGTTTGAACAACAATTAAGCAGAATTTAAAAAGAGCTAACTTCACTGCAGCTTAGTTTTTTCCATCATACAGGTACCCTACCCAAAAAAAAAAAAAAAAAAAAAAAGAGATTTCTAGCTCCTTAGTATCACTGCTAATCTAAGGGAATATCCTCATTCTCTGCCTGTCTTTCGTGCTCGTCGTTTGGAATCTTCTCCAGTTGCTGCTTTGATCATACACATTCCTGCTGGTGGCCTGGAGAAACCTTTAGAAAAGGCTCGCCAATTAACAAAAGTGCAAATCTTCCAGGCATAGAATAGTGGTGCACACCTTTAGTCCCAGCACTTGGGTGGCAGGGGTTAGGTGGATCCGTGAGTTTGAGGCCAGCCTGGACTCCATAGCGAGTTCCAGTCGAGCTAAGGATACCTAATGAATTCCTTTCTCTGATAAATAGGTGAAAAACTACCAAAGGCATTATGTCATCTCAGCCATAAGGCTTTAGGCAATGTTTTCCTCAAAAGTAAGGAACAGACTCTCATTCTGGGTCTATCTTTGCCACCTGTAAATGTAGCCCAAGGACCTTGTGTGATCAAATGGAACAGTTAGAATTAAGAGGACTTTTAAGTTCTGGTTTAACAGGACCCAGACTGCAAAGTCTCACTCCCTCACATCAGTGGCCTCTATAGTAAATACTACTCTGAGGAAGACGCTGTCCTTGGCCTCTTAAGTCTTAAGGGAAATGCCACGAAGACCTAAAAATGCTCGTCAGTAACTGTCAAGGCTTATCTTTAAGTTCAGGAGATTAACAAGTGGAGGAGGGAGTACAAAGGTGAAGCCGAATAAACAAACACCCCCAACCCCAATGGTTACAGCAGAGGGAATGACCGCAAGCGCAATTTCGTGTAAGGCAACGTGCTTCGAAAAGGACTCCCAGAGCGTAAGACCCCCACCTGATGAATGGGTGAGTCAGGAAGGCCAAGCTCCACTTCTCGGATGGGGAAACAGAGGGACGAGGCGGCGAGACGACCGGCCGGAGGCCTCGCTGAGAGATCTGAAGCGGAGCGGAGGACCCGAAGCCCCAGTCCTCAGGCTGATGCTCAGATCTCGGCTCCCCCCGCCCTTACGATGGCGTAGACGGGCCTCCGCCCCCCAACTCACACACACCCTCCCCGGGGAGCTGCTGGTCTCCCCAGGTTCCAAAGGCAGGATCAAAAGAGCTCCAGAGCGCTCCCGCCGTGATTTGTAGCCAGGGAGCGTTGGGAGCGTGCGTGCCTCCAGTCCAACATGGCGGCGACGCGGCCGCCCCCCCACCCGAGCCTCCCTCAGGCCGGAGACTTTCCCTCGCGGCCCTCTGGTGGGCGGGAAGGCGGCCCGAACCTGCCGGACCCCTTCTCGCCGCTGCCGCTGCTCGCTGACGGAGTCACCTACCCGACATGACTAACAGCCGCGGCGCGGAGCCCCCCACGGCCCGCGGAGAACAAGGAAAACGAAAAGCCAGGCGGCGCGGCTGCTGGAGCTGATCTGAGGGCGGCGCGGCGGGCTGAGGCCGACTGCGGGGCCTCGGCAGCCAATCAGCGCGCGGTGGGCGATACCACCACGCCAAAGCCGGAGGGGTGATCCCACTCCACTCCGGTCCTCCGAGCCTTGCTGTCCTCACAGATCTCCCCTCCGCGACCGTACCATTATTGAGAGGGAATTGAGAGAGGAAAGTACCAATGCCCTCGTGGGGCTAGGGGAGGAAAGCGGGCCAGCTGGCTCCGCCCCATTTACAACCCTAGTTCTAGTTTTATTGGGTCTGCTAGAATTTGAAGCTATGAAGCGAAAGAGGAGGCGCCCCTTTTATAAATAAGAACGTATTGCCTGGAAAAGTCGTTTCTTCCTCTAAAATCGGGAATGGTGTGGTCGGCCTCGCTCAGGCTCTTGCTGCAGAACTTGAACCACTTGGGGGCGTTCCGAGTCTGGGCTGCGAGCGGAACGAAAGTCGTGACCAGCTCGATACCTGATCACCTCCCGGCTTGTTATAACCACCTTGTTCAGTTAAAAAAAAAAAAAATCAAGGTGACACCAGAACAAAAATGTGACTTCAGTCTAAATCACGCGCATAACTGGCTCCGGGAATAAGACGACGCAGGAATGGATCTTTCTTAGTCCTCTGTAATAACAGCTAACTCTTAAATTGTCAGCGTCTTACATCATCTCGTTTAATTCGCACAACAGACTGATGAAATAGTCCCCCCCAGTTGCGGATACAGCCGAATAGCCTGAGGCTGATAAAGGGCAAAGGTGGAATTTTGAAGCCTGGTAACTGGATCCGTTGCTGAGGGGTGTTACCGTAAAGCTGTACAGTGAGCTCAGTTGGGAAACGGGCTTGGAAAACTGGAGAATCAGCAAGGACATTTCCCCAAGTGAGTGACACCTGAACCAAGGCCTAGCTGATGAGTTAATCAGGTTGAAGTGGGCAAAAGATCTGTCCAGACTAGTTGTAGAACAAGTAATTTGATATGTTTGGAGTGTAGCCTCCAGGGGAGAAAAGTAGAACACGCCAAAAAAGTAGGAGGCTACATAGCTGAGGCCTTGTAGTTTGAACTTTGTCCTGAAGGCGGTGGATCCACCCACTAGAGAAGTCCAGAAGGGGAAGATTAGATATGTGTTTTCCGGCTGCAGAATGAAGAGCAGGTTGGAGATTCGAGGTATCTAAAAGTGGGGGAGAGGAGCGCGACTGAGAATTTTGCTCAGTGATCCAAGCCTTGGCTAACATTCTTGAGTCCCTGGGTTCAATTCCCAGCACTGATAATTTTGTAAACCAATCAAGGTGGCACACCCCTAATAATCTCAATACTTAGGAAGCAGAATCAGAAGGACCTCTGAATTTGAGGCCAACCTGGTCTACATAGTGAGTTCCAGGACACACAGGACTGCAAAGAGCCTTTTTTTATTTTGTTTCAAAACAAAATGCCAGTGAGAGAGATCGAAGTGCACTGCACTCCTAAAGTAGCTGTGGAGGTAAGTGCAGAAATCACAGACACTTAGGAAGCGATAAAAGCCTGTGCAAGGAATGGCCAGATAGAGGTGTCGTGCACTACTATAGGGACCAAGAGGAAGAGTGGAGCAGAGAAATGGGTAACTTCAGAATTGATACCTTCAGGTCAGAAAGGGCATGAGGTCTTTTTTTCTCATTGTGCCCTCAACTGTATAGACAGAAGATTCCAGAAACCTTTAGACGGACCAAAAGGCAAGGCTAAAGGAATGAAAGTTCTTTCGTTACTATGAGGCGTGGAGCTTTAGCATCTGTGTTGAGGAAAGCACCCCAGAGAAGAGCTTATGCAATAGTAGAAGAGAGTCAGGTGACAGGAGGAAGAAGAGCCTCTGGGTTCTAATTTTGTTTTTCAGTTTTGTTTTTTAAGAAAGAAATACAGAGTATTGCTCATCTTTGACTGTGTAAGCTTACATCATTATTTCTCCAGTTTCTCTTTCCTAAGATTCACTCTGTGTGTAGAACCTAAGAAACCCTGGAGATAGAGAAACAAAGCCAGCATTCTGGCCCCCAGAAACTGCAGTCACATAATATAATAGGCATGGTACAGACCTGTGGTCCCTACCACTTACTAGACCTGAATGCTCTAGGATGGGAAGATGTTCTAGAAATAGGACACTTCGTCCATAGGAAGGTAGGCTTATGAAGGAAAGCTTCCTGCATGAGGTGCCACCTAAACTGAGCTATGAAGAAAGATCAGGAACTAGCCAGTAGGTACTCCAAGACCAGCAGTGGTGACAGAGCACTTGGGGGAATGTAAGTGCCCCTGATTGGGTTGTCAGTGAAGTTCAGGAATGAAGAATGTTAAGAAATGTTGGGATAGACGTGGGCATTCCGACATGGGGATCCATGTGTATAATCCCAGCCAACAGGAGGCTGAGGCAGGAGGATCCTGAGTTTGAGGCCAACTTGGATGACAAAAACCCTGGAGAGAAGGGTGGGCAGGCTACTTCCTGAAAGGCCTCGTATGCTTTTTTTGAGACAAGGTTTCTCTGTGTAGACCTGGCTGTCCTGGAACTCACTCTGTAGACCAGGCTGGCCTCGAACTCAGAAATCCGCCTGCCTCTGCCTCCCAAGTGCTGGGATTAAAGGCGTGTGCCACCACTGCCCAGCCCTCATATGCTTTATGGAGGATTTTGAATACTAAAGTTTTTTAAATGGGAACTTTGGGGCCAGCGAAATGTCTCATCAGGTAGTCAGTTAGTGTCAAACTTGAAAACCTAAGTTCTATCCTTGGAGCCTGCACTGTAGAAGGAGAGAATTGACTCTTGCAAGTTGTCCTCTGACCTCCACATGCATAAATAAGTAAATAAATAAATAAACAAACAAACAAATAAGAAAAGTGAGAACTTCTGAGGAAGTTAATTTAGGAATGACAATTAGTTTTCTATATTCATTATCTCAAATTTTCTGGGCAGGCTTGTGAAATAAGGGTCTATATTTTGTAGATGAGAACCCTGAAACTCGGAGAGGTGAACACTTTTATCAAGGACACACAGCCAGTTAGAGATAGAAGCAGTGTTTCTCTAAGCCTTTGAACTGAGGTCAGTGACCTATGCACAGTGTCCCTGACCTCCAAACTTGAAATGTCTATACTGTTCCGGGTCATTCTCCACTAAAGGTAGAGTCACAGATTGAACCCTGCGCCTTCTGCCTCCTATGCTTTTGCCTCATCAGTGAATCCAGTGAGCCATGATCTCTGCAGCAAGCTTTTCTCTTCACCCACTGATGCTTCCTGCTGCCTTCTCCTGCTCCAGTGATGTCCACTCAGCTGGCCCTAGTTTGCACACTGAGAGAAGAGAGCAGGAACATTTAACCCAACAGCTTTAGCAGAATGTTTCTGGGTCTATTTGTCTCTGATCCATTTTCCATGACCTCACAGAAGGATCTGGCCTCTGCAAATTGTGTTCTTTCAGTTCAGAAATCACCTCTTACCTCACTCCAACCCATTAGGGGTGAGTATTAGGTTGGCTGTTTGCCCAGCTAACTATTAGGCCCTGGGTTTTAATCCTCAGCCGTGCAAAATTTATTTTGAATTAAAAGTTGCCTATTTACTCCCACTAGAATTGGTAAGTTAGGGGCTGGAGAGAAAAGCATGAGGATCAAAGTTGAGATCCCCAGCAGCCGTGTCAGTGCTGGTGATCATGTTAGCTTGCTTGGAGTCCCAGCACTTGATGGGGCAAGGGCATCCCCAGGGCAAGATGGCTAGCTAGACTAGTCAAGTGAGCTCTGGGTTCAAAGAGAGAACCTGTAAATAAAATGGAAAGCAATAATGGAAGAAGACATCTGACTTAAACAAACTCTGGCCTCCTTGAGTAGCAGTTTTCTCAAAGATTGAAACATTCTACCTGTAGAGAAAGTTCTTAAGATAGGAAGTAAATAATTCCAAACTTCAGGAAGTCCCTGAAACTGAGCAGATTCACCAGTTCTTTCTTCCCTAAGAGTATATGAGCAATGAAGACTCCTGAGAGTTGGTCTCAGACAAGTCCAGCTGCCTGGAAAAGACTCTAACTAACTGATCTACCAGGAAAAGACACAATCCAGCCTGTTGAGCTGCCTACGGGCTGTGCAGTGTGTGCCAGGTTTCCAGTTTTTGTGAGCTGCCACACATGTTAGAGTAGGCTTTGGTGATGCAGCTGTCTTTGAGTCATTTCTGTTCCTATTAGTCATAACCCCACCCCAATATTCCTGTAAGTAATCCCAATAGAACTCATGGGTTCACCAAGTTGGACTTTGGTATATCCATGCATTGGTCTGTACTTGCTTTCTAGGGTGAGTAGATGTGTATGTTGTGTCTTCCCAGGAATAGTCTGTCACACAATACCTCCACATATACACATTAACCTGCATATACATACTTAAATACACATACCAAACATGTACACACAAACAAAAAACCCAGAGTTTGTCAGCAAGAAACCTGATAGGAAATCAGATGAGAGAAGAAACACAAGAAGAAATGGAAATCATTCCTCAGGGAGTGAGAAGAGCTTCAGGTTCCACTGGTGGCCTGGGCTCTAGCACTTACCTCCTGAAGGTGGGCAGTGTTCAGAGCCCCGATCCCTGGCTCTGTAAACCACCCCTTTCTTTGTCCTTCTGGTTCATGTCTAGTATAGTCTGGTATTGTTGCCATGGACAATTTGAGAGTTGCCTCCACTGCTGGGTCAGCTCCCCAACTTTTCCATCACTGATGCAACCTTGCAAGGACATTATAAGGACCAGGTTTATGCAGAATGAAGGAGAAGCTGTCAGAGAGAGCTGTTTGAGCAGAGTTGCGACCTGTTCGACCAGGATTTCTCTGGCTGCTGTTTTGAAAATACAGTGAACTACAGGACTCACAAGGAGACACCAAACAAAGTAATTGCTCAAAGCATGGTCAAACCCAGGCCACAGTGAGATTTTGTGGTTGTCAAGGCTTCCCAGTGTTTTAGTTTGTTATGTGGATATATGGCATATCTCTCTCTGAACCTACGGAGCTCATCCCAATACTTAAAACAATAGTCATAAAAAAATTAAGCGTATTTATTCTTATTTGATGTGTATTGGGTGTTTTGCCTGAATGTACATGTATGCATGTGTATCACATGCATGTCTGATGCCTGCAGAGGTCAGAAGAGGGCCTTGGATCCCCTGGACCTGAGGAGTTAGTGATGATTGGGGGCTACTAGTGTGGGTGCTGAAAATGGAAACCAGGTCCTGTGGAAGTGCAACAAGTACCCTTAGCCACTAATCCACCCATCTTTCTAGCCCCAACAGTGTGCATTTAAAAATAAATAAATAAAGGAAGATGGGGGGGGGAAACCTGTGTGTAATGAAAACATAAATAAGAATTCCACCGCACAGACATGACCTGCCTTTCTGGCCTGTGTACAACTCCTCAAACTTGAAAAGCTAATCTAGAACTGTCCTACATCTCCCACGGGGCACAAGTGAGTGTCTTGTGAGTGTTTGCTGAAAGAATGGCAGCTGTTCTATGCCAAGTGCCACAGGCAGCTTGTAGCCATTGTCAGCACTCCACCCTCTAAGGGAGATGTTCCTGGGGCCCAGTTCCTCT
Source organism: Rhabdomys pumilio (assembly GCA_030674055.1). Classification (NCBI taxonomy): domain Eukaryota; kingdom Metazoa; phylum Chordata; class Mammalia; order Rodentia; family Muridae; genus Rhabdomys; species Rhabdomys pumilio. The sequence goes on from JANHMN010000002.1 coordinate 37,113,324, forward strand.
GGCCTTCCTAGAGAGCAGGCCTCCCAGCTGCAGCAAGAGATTCCTTATAAATGACCAGGCTTACCCAGTCCTCCCACCATGGCAGGCGCTTCCTGTTTGGGGTGGAAAGGAACCAGACACTTTCCTGTTAGCAGGTCTCTTAAGCAAAGCAGCAGATGCTGAACAAGTCACAGCCCAGTCTTGCCGGCCAGATGCCTGGCGGGCAGACAGCCTTTATGTGGAAGGGAAGTCGGCACAGTGCCAGATTGGCCCAGGTTTTATTGTGTTCCTCACAGGTCCCCAGGGTCCTGGTGTGAGTAAAAAACAAACCAAGAAGAGGCTGATGGTTTCGTTAAGCTGTGGTGATGAGGATGAGGCAGTGGGGTTGCTCGGGGCTGAGCACTCCTTAGTGAGTAAGTACTGTGATTGTTCTGCAGTGTGTCCTCTGGAATATGAGCCGTTCCAGGTGTGGAAATGGCACAGCACATGGGTGAACACTTGTGTCTGTGCAACTCATAGTCAGGACTTGACAGGATTCAGGTTACTAAATATCTTGCTCACTTCTCATCAAATGTCAGGGGCATGGAAAAAAAAGACAAGAATTCTCTTTGTCCTACTTGAGAAACAGCAGACACTCAGGGTGGGTCACACAAGTTGAAAAAGCCAACATTCTAACCCAGGTCTGTCTTATTCCAAATGTTCTGCTTTTCCAGATCAGAGAGAGAGAGAGAGAGAGAGAGAGAGAGAGAGAGAGAGAGAGAGAGAGAGAGATGGAGACAGAGGCAGAGAACCAGGAGAATCTAAGCAAGTGCGCCTGTGAAGGTGGCCCAAGCTGAGAAGGCCGTGTCCATTGTGCTGAGCTGGGTGACTTCCCTCTGTGATAGGCAGAGGTGATTGCTAGAAAGTGGGGAAATGTATCACTAAAAGCACAGAGGCCACTGCCTGAGAGGAGTTGGGTATCTCCACTGAAGCCCTCACCACCCCGGAGAAACCCTCTCCAGCTCACTCCAGCTCCTCTCCTGTCTTTGTTCCTCAGATTTTCCCTCTTCTTGGGTTCCCTTGAGGCTGGTCCTCCTGTCAATGCCATTCTTGGGAGTGCAGAATTTTTTTTCTGATAGAATCTACTTTGTGTTCTGCATACTTCCTGAGGAGGAGGAAAGGGCAAAGACAAAGCTGATGGTTCCTGTTATTATACAGAGAGAAACTGAGGCCTAGAGGTTCCCTCTTCCGATTTATCCATCTTACCTGATTCAGGGACCTGCTGTGACCTTCTGACAGAACAAAAGGAATGGCTGCTGATAGCCACTCCCCTTGGCATATGGCTTGCCCAGGCCTGGCAAGAGTTCCAGAGTCCTGTCCACTCTGGGATGATTGGCAGGCTCTAAGGAGCTAAGCCAAACCCCAAGTTCTGCAGGAGGAAGGGAGGGGAGGCAGCTCTCTTTGAAGAGGACACATGGTGAATGCTGCCAGCACTGCTGGGTCAGTCAGGAATCACTCAGCAAAGATGGGTTAGGAAGGAAGCCTGAAAACAAGACCATTGGAAAACTCAGAGCTGATTTCCTCTTGGACGCTGGTATTTAGTATTTAGTGTCTTGTTAAGTCTGCAGTAAGGCTCAGGAATCTGAAGGTTTCTGGAAGGAGGAAGAGGGTGTTCTGGAAACTAGACCTGGGGCTTTATGCTTGCTAGGAAAACAGTCAACCTCTGAGATATAGACCAGCCCAAGAATCAGAATTTTTAATAAGTGCTTCTGTGAAGGACCTAAGAATCATATTTTAGGCATTTCACTTGATGTATGATAGTTTGTTGTTCTAGAATCCTGCCTGCATTACTAGAACTGTGACATTGAGCAAATGATGGAATCTCCAAGCCTCAGGTCCCTCATCCTTTAAAAAGAAGAAAAGAAGAAGAAGAAGAAGAAGAAGAAGAAGAAGAAGAAGAAGAAGGAGAAGGAGAAGGAGAAGGAGAAGGAGAAGGAGAAGGAGAAGGAGAAG
>JANHMN010000002.1:37115304-37143584 GCA_030674055.1 Rhabdomys pumilio
AGAAGGAGAAGGAGAAGGAGAAGGAGAAGGAGAAGGAGAAGGAGAAGGAGAAGGAGAAGGAGAAGGAGAAGGAGAAGAAGGAGAAGAAGGAGAAGAAGAAGTAGACGTGGCATATGTAGCTTTCTTATAGGGTGTTGCAGGGTCTTTTTCTATGTAGCCCCAGTTGACCTGCAACCAGCCTGCTCTTGAACTCACAGGGGCTACTTGCTTCAGCTTCCCAAGCACTGGAATTAAAGGCATGTGCCACCATACCTGGTTTCCCCCATCACTTAAAGATATATTTTAGGGGCTGGAGACATGGCTCCACAGTTAAAAGCAATAGTTTCTCTTGCAGAGGACTGGGTTTGGTTCCCAACATTCACGTGACAGCCGATAACTGTTTGTAACTCCAGGTCTAGGTGATCTGGTGCTCTCTTCTGCCTTCCGAGGACACTGCACACATGGTACACATACATACATACATACATACATACATACATATATACATATATACATACATTCATACACATACAATTTTTAAAGTAAATCTTTATTTTAAAATATTTAATTTTTAGTTGTGTGTGTCCAGGTGTGAGTGTGTGCACACAGATGCTAATGCTCTCAAAGATCAAAAGAGGGCATCAGATCTCCTGGAGTTTTGGTTACAGGCAGTTGTGAGCCATCCAGGCTGGGTGTTAGAAGTGAAACTACTGTCCTTTGCAAAAGCAACCAGTGCTTTTAACCACTGAGCCATCACTCTAGTGTCTGATAAGTGTGGGTTTGGGGGTTTGTTGTTATTTGTTTGTTCATTCATTTGTTTGTTCATTCATTTGTTTTTTCCTTCAATAGCATAACCAAGGAGACAAGGTAAAGTGGAACAAGGTAGCTCTGAAACTCAGCAGTGGTACTGGTCCACTGGATGGGGTTAACTGGGGATTCATAGAAATCCACACCTGCATTCTTCCAGATGCTTGGTTATCTAGAGACCCACAGCTCCTTCTCCCCCTTTCTTATTAGTGCAGCCGAAATGGACTCTCTGGGATGTGCCAGAGAAGATGGAAAGAATCTAACTGGAGAAAGAATTGGAAAGCCCAGACTGGACTTCAGCTTGGAGTCTCCTCTCAGATAGGATTCCCTTACTGGCACTTGTCCAAAGCTCCCTGAGCCAAATAAGTGTTTTCTAGAATCCACCTATTAACCAAGGCTACCATACACCATTGTCATACCCATAACTCATATACATACTCTATAGTTGCCAGTTAAATTATAAGCTGCCCAGCTGAACTTTGTCTAGACTGATCACTTTTAGTCTGCCTGTCCCACATACCACACGGCATCCACCTATGTTGGACAACTGTTGATGTTTACTTGAGGACTGTACTCTTAGTGGCTATCTCTGGCAACCCCCTCCCACTCTTCTTCAGAATCTTATCTATGGACCACTAAAGCTTGTCCACGTTTTGTTTTGTTCCTAGCTGAGAATTTACACTGTAGGCCATGTAGGTTGATTGAAAGCTCTCAGAGGGCAAGGCTCAAGCTCCAGGCATCACTTCTGAGGAGCCACCCCTCCCCCCGTGCCCCAACCCCTACCCTCCCCCCCCACCCCCCACCCCCACCCCCACCCCCACCCCCGCACACTGCATAGTTAAGCACACCCATCTCCAACTCTGCTCCCAGCTGCCCCCTGGCACACGGATTGTCTGCCCAAGGAAAGGGGGCTTTTTCTCATTGGTCCTTCAGAGGAATGCTTTCCTCTAATCAATCTCCCCAGAGATGGGTGCCCCCTTTTTCTTGGTTAGTTGGAAGGTATGGGGGAAGAGGGTGCTGTTTTCAACTAGTGCCACAGGGAATGCCTGTTTATAAGATGGAGATGTGTAGGCAAAGACTTTTTTTTCCAATTCCTCTACCCCAGTAGTGTCTTTCTAATAGCACACGACTTTGAGGGCAGTTGAGGTCCTAAGCCTCCGGGTTACAACACTGCATTACCTTTTGTTGTTTAGCATTTAATAGAGTCCAAATTATTTTTACAACCCTCATCTAATCCCAGAAAGATGGAGTCCGAGTGTCCTAGGTCCATTTGCGTTTTACTTATGAGTGGACTGTGACAGCAACCTGCGCTCACTCTCAAAGATAGATGCTTTTGCTCAGTATGTGTGTAACAAAGGCTGTCAGAGAAATCTTTCCACTCCGTTCTTAACACACGGTATAGGCTATGTATACCCTTCATTTTCATGCTATTCAGGGAATTAAATGCCATATACTCTGCTTTTACTGATGAAGAAAGCGACACTTAAAGTAGATGGATGATCCTTTTCCACAGGTGGCACCACTGCACCCTGCCGTTTGTGTTCTGACTGATACCAGGCACCATGCGTGCTTACTAATGTACAGGCATGATCTCATTGAATCTTCCCCCAAACCCCAAGATCTATGTATGTATTATCCCCATTTCCCCGTGGTAAGAGGCTCAGAAAAGGTGACAAGCCCATACAGCCTGCTGGTGGCTGGGGGGCGACTCAGAGCATTTCCAAAGGAACCCATCTCAAACTCAAGCCCCAGTTCCCTGACAGTGCCTCGCTCCTCACCTGACTGAACTAGGCCTGGAATAGGCCAGGACCCCTCTTCACCAAAATCTTAGATAATTGAAAGACTAGGAGTCCTATCCTCCCGCACCCTTTTGGACAGACTAGGACCAAGCACAGAGTTGAGGCACGACCTGGGAGCGGCTACACCGCCGGCGGAAGAGGCTAGGGCTGGCAGCAGGGCTGGTGGGTGGGGCGGCGCCGGCACTCCCGCCCCTCTCCGCCCCCTCGGTCCTCCGGCTGACTGACCCACAGGCAGGCATCGCCGGTGAGGGACTACCTCGGACGGCGGTGGAGCCAGGCACTGGAGAGCCTGGGGACCTGGTGGGTCCGCACTCGGGCCGCGACAAGCTGGCATCCGTGGGAGTCCGGCACAGCTGACCACCACCGCCCAGCAGCTCACTGCGATGGTGGCTGGCGTGAGCCTCCTGCTGCGCGCCCTGCCGCTGCTGCTATGGGGCTGCCAGGACGCACAGCCCACCCAGCAGGAACACCCGAAGCTGCGCCAGGAGGCAGAGGTACAGGGGTGTGCACACCCTGGCAGAGAGAGGGACGTCACCCGCGGTCCCCTCTGAGCCTTTGCCCTGACAACTTACAAAGACAGAGATGGGACAGGGTTACTCCCTAAGCCAGAGCTGTTGGGACCACGCAGGCCTGCAATCCCTCATTGTCTAGCAGGGTCAGGACACAGCTACCAGACTGGACAGGCAGGCTAGGGCCAGGAGAGAACCCCACCTTCACTATTAAGCTGGGGTGACTAGCCGCTCATCCATCAAATGTCCCCACACCTTGAGTGCAGTGCAGAGAGTACTGCTAACTGAGCAGAGTGAATGTGGCCTCCTGGTTTGTGCTTTCTTGCTTACTGAAAGCAAGCCTTTTAAACTGCTCAAAACTAGTTTAATCTGTCACTCGGGGACAGTCTGCGGAAGCGAGTATCAGGGAGCTTTAACTAGTATTTTTTGGACCAAAAATGAGAAAAGGAGAAGAGACAGAGGTAAAGCTCAAAAGATTTCTCGTTTCATTTTCCTCAGTTCTGCTTGGCGAGGGTAGCATAGTGGGACCTTTGTGAGGTGAAGTAGGATTGGTGTAAGGGGTGTGTTTTCCACTTTGTGATTGTACTATCAACAATTTCACGCGCGGGCGCAGCACGTAGGCACACACACACACACACACACACACACACACACACACACACACACACACACTGAGAAGCATCCGTTTCTTTTCTCAAGAGTAGGGCCTAGGTCTCCGCTATTGTAAGAAGAGGTGGGGATAAGCTTTCAACATTTGAGTCCAGCTTCTGTGCCTGGACTCGCTCCCTGGCCTGCGTCTTCCATTTTCACTAGCTCCCATCACTGCTGGGAATATCTGGAAATGACCTTGTCTCGACAGGTAATCCTCTCCTCAACTCATTCAGGTCTTCCCTTCGCAATCGAGGAGACAGCTCTCCCCTTTCACATATAAGGATTCGATTGTCTCTCTGGATTTACTCTTACAGCATCAAGAGTCGTAAGGTCCCAGGAGAAGGCTTCTGCCTACAAAGCCAAGTCTTGCTATGAGTCCCACCCCCTCCTCCCCTTAGGCAATCCCTGGCAGAGGAACAGAGACAGTATCTCTGCTGCCCATGCCTGTGGTGGCCCCAGATGGTGAGAATTTCATCTTGGGGTATGCTTGGGAAACTTAATATCTTGCAGACTGAGTTCCTTTCGATCTGTTTAACATAAATTGGGGGAAAGGGGATTTTTAAGCTCTGGGCATAAAAAAATGTTTTAAAAGTATACATGCTCTGGAAATGTATATAGCGTGCATCTCTGTGTATCTGTGCAAGAACACAGTTGTGTGTGAGAGTCTATCTGTGTTTCTGTGCATGGTTAATATGTCTATTGCTTACATGGGCTTCCAGACCTGCATGTACATCAGAGTAAGTTGCTTTAACCATCAGGCACCCATAATGCCTGTTTCACAAGATTGATGTATAGTTATGCATCTTAAACACTCAGCCCAGTACCCAGTACACAGAAAGAAATCTGTACAAAGACGTTGTTCTCAGTGTTGTTGATGTTAGAGTTATCTGTATTGTTATCTTAGAGAGCTGAGCTTCAGCTTTGGAGCTCCTGGCTGGGAGTCTGGCTGTCCAACAACAACACAGAACAAAGCTGTGAGACAATGCTGTTTTTTTTTTTCCAGCATTGACCAACAGTCAGCAGAGGGCTTGCGGCTCCTAATAGTGTTGCAGTAACTATGTCTATGACAAATTATGTCTCATAAAAATCAGGCACCATGATGCACACCTGTAATCCCAGCATTTGGGAGGTCTAAGCAGGAGGATCAGAAATTTAAGGTCATCCTTGGCAACATAGTGAATTTGAGGCCAGCCTGGGATACATGAAGTCCTGTATCAAATAACTGAAACCAAACTAAAACAAACCAAAACAAACCAAAAATAAATAGAACCACCCTCGAAGATTTGGTGAAATAAAGCAATACTTTATTAAGTTCACAGATACTATAGATCAAATTTTTCAGATAAGGCACACCAGGATAGCTTCTCCCCAATTCTAAAATGTCTAGGGATATCGTCTCAAACTCTGGCTCTCAACTGGAGTACTGGGTCACTGAGGGAAATACAGCCCTCACAGAATGGGAGCTCTGAGAATGAGCCTACCACGTCTGGTTCTTGGCTTGGACAGAGTTCCATGACTGCAGTGAAGGAAAGTAGACCAAAGACAGAGCCCAGAGTCCAGCTGAACCGAGGTGGCAAAATCCAGAGTTTAGAGCTGTTGAAGCATCTGGAGTGACCAGAGCAGTGTCACCAGGAAGGAAACTAGGCTCAAGAGGGTGCTCTAAGTCTGTATGGAGGTTCACTGTCGACCTTGGCCTGAGGACTTCCCTGGCATGTGCAAGTTGATACAATTCGGGGCTTACCAGAGGACAACCGGTATATGACTGGAGATGGAAAACAAAGATTTGGAAATCGAGCAGGTCTGGAAGATGTTAGAGGTCCGGCCCAGACAAAATAGACAGAAGTTGAATTCCCCAGGTGGCCATGCGAGACTGCAGTGCTACCATGCATTAGTGGGTGAAGATGGTCTAGTGAGACCAAAGCTTAGGAATGGGGGGGGGCATAGAATGCATTGTCCCTTACTGGAATTTCCTTAAAAGACAACTAAATAACCCGGTACACTGGACTCTGTGACACCGCATGCAAGATGTTTGGCAATAGAACAAGAAACAAGGGGGGCAGGGTAGGAGAGGAAATTATGCACGCCGTGCAGTAATAGATTACTGAATTGGAAGTGTCTGGTGTGAAGTAGAAAACAGAATGTGTCAAGTGGGGAGTGTTATATTGGTGTAACAGTAACTGTAAGTAGACTAAAATAGCTTAAGGATGTACTGAGATGGGTTAAGGAAGTAATACATACGCCCAGAACCAAACCGAGTCTCGCAAAAATCCGCTTCTGCATATTTACATATTCTGAACAGTCTGTAGAAATGAAATCAGATAAAATGTGGTGGGATTTGTTTTCTTTTGGAGGTGGGAATTGACCATGTATTTATTTGCTTGCTTATCTATCTATATATGTATTTATTTTAAGACAAAAGTCTCACTCTGTAGCTTCAGGCTCCTTCAGATTCACTATGAAGCTCAGCTAGGCCTCAGACTTGTGGTTACCCTTCTGCCTTAGTCTCCCCAAGGCTGGGACTACAAGCATAAACCAGGATCCCCCTCCTAAAATGTGGTATTTGTGGAGAGTTGGAGGGTTTGAACATTTCTAACCCAATAAAGAGCAGAACAAAGCCAGCCACACATTGAATGTGGCACACACATTCAATCCTAGCATTTAGGAGGCAGAGACAGGCAGACATCTGGATTCATGATTAGCCTTGTCTACAGAGAGAGTCAAGGTCAGTCAGGACTACACAGAGAAACCCTGTTTCAAAAAAACCAAACACAAAACAAAACAAAACAAAGAGCAGAATAAATATACAGTATATATAAATATATAAATAATTTATTGTATATATATTGTATATATATTTATATATATAAATATATATTTATATATAAATATATACTGTATATTTGTTTATATATGTATTTATATAAATATATATAAATAATAAATATATGTGTAAATAAATATACAGTAAAAACAACAACCTGCCAGGCAGTGGTGGCACATACCTTTGATCCCAGCACTTGGGAGGCAGAGGCAGGCAGATTTCTTGGTTCGAGGCCAGCCTGGTCTACAGAGTGAGTTCTAGGACAGCCAGGGCTACACAGAGAAGCCATGTCTCAAAAAAGCCAAAGAACCAAACAACAACAACAACAACAACCCATGGTCTCCTGGTGGCACAAAACTTTATTCCCAGCACTCAAGAGGCAGAGGCATGCTTATCTCTCTGAGTTCAAGGCTATATAGCAAGTTCGAGGACTGCCAAAGCTACAAGAGACCTCTCAAATAAAGTCTCAAAAGATTAAATAAATAAATAAATAAATAACAAAACCAGCTGGGGTTTTAAGCAGGGGTAAAGTGCTTGTCTGGCATGCAAAGGTCCTGGGTTTTCTCTCCAGCATAGAAACCAGGCTGGTGTTGAGCTCGCTCAGCAAGTAAAGGCGCTTGCTGAGCAAGACCAACAGCCTGACTACCTCAGCCAACCCCCAGAATCCCCAGTGGAAGCAACCAACTTTAGAAAGTTGTTTTCTGACCTCCACACATGCATGCTGTGGCACATGTACACACATATGTGCGCACAAACACACACACACACACACACACACACACACGCACGCACGCACGCACGCACGCATACACACACATACACACACATACACATATGCATATTAATAAATAACAAATTAAAAAGATAGTTAAGGACCAGGCAGTAGTGGTGCATGCCTTTAATCCCAGCACTTGGGAGGCAGAGGCAGGCGGATTTCTGAGTTCGAGGCCAGCCTGGTCTACACAGTGAGTTCCAGGACAGCCAGGGCAACACAAAGAGACCCTGTCTCCGAAAACCAAAAAAAAAAAAAAAAAAAAAAAAAAAAAAAAAAGTTAAGGTTGTAGAAGACTTGAGTAGCAGTGTCAACTGTGTTGACCTGATTGATATTGATGGACAAACACCCCCTGCCTGAGAATCCCAGAATATACATTCTTTTCAATGGCCTGTGAATTATTTACCAAGATAGCCATACCCTGGATCATAAAGTCCAAATACATTTCTAAGCAGGAGTTTTGAGGGTTATGCCTTCTGACTAAAACAGACCTAAGTCAGGAATCAGTAACAAGATACACAACAACGTTGTAAATATTTAGAAATTAAACAACACACTTTTGAATTACTCACAAGTATTGGGCTCACAAGAAAAATCGGAAGACACTTTACACGGCAACATTTAGGGATTTGCTAAATCATTATTTATTTAGTGAAACGTAATGCTCTAAATGTCTACAGTGCACAAGAAAATGGGGTTTTGGAGGGGAGTAAGACTGGATCTTTCAATGTAGGCCTCATATCTTGGACCGTGCTCTATAGACCAGGCTGGCCATGAACTCATAGAGATCCACTTGTCTCTGCCTCTTCAGTGCTAGGATTAAAGGCGTACATGTCCATGCCCAGGCTAAGAATAAGGATTTTGGATCAATGATCTAGACTTATATTCTAGAGATGCTAGGGAAGGAAACAGGAGGTAGAAGGAAAGAAAGGATGAAATAGGCTGTGTGATCACGGACTAATTCCTTCACTTCTCTGAGCTGCAGTAAAATCAGGACGTAAAAATGTTTGAATGACGTCTAAGAGTCTCTCCAGATAAAATGTTTAGCTTTAGTGTTTGTTCATGCTGTGTAGCTGTGCCTCTACCCCGCCCCCTCTGTGTGTGTGTGTGTGTGTGTGTGTGTGTGTGTGTGTGTGTGTGTACAAGTACCTGCCTATACGGCCATATCTGCGTCTACAGTTTTTGTTTAACTTGGAGGTTTTGTTTCATTTTTATTAAGACAGGGTCTTGCTTTGTAGCCCAGGCTGGCCTCAGGCTTGTGGTCCTCCTGCTTTAGCCTCCCCAGACCTGGGATTATAGGTCAGGTCCACCTGAACGTGTCTGTCACATCCATTCCTATATCCAGTGTGCCTGTGTCTGTTTCCCTGTGTGCACACAGAGCAATAAAGTTAAGGGCTTTCCAGAGTGGGCTTTGTCTGGGAGGAGATTTACTGCTTTCAAAATGTTATGAACAAGTTCATTGTTGTCCAGTTAGGAAAACTGGAGCTACGCACAATACTCCTAAGTAGGAAGGGCCCTCAGCGCTGAGTTGCAAGACTGAGTTAATGAATGACATCATTGCCCTGGCCCCCATCCCCAGCCAGGTTCTGTCCTATGTTGGGCAACAAACTCTCCCAAGGGATCTATCTACCCTTAGCTTTGTTTGGATCTTTTTACAACAACCAGACTACTAAGTGGTCCCATGACCTGCCTTCCACACAGTGACCTCTCATATCTGCACAGCATCCCCCAGTGTGAGGTACAAGAAGCTAGACTGTTTATTTCTCCGGAGACTTCCTTAAGCTTCTGTAGAGTATTGACGCCAAGATGTAGTGTCTTTCTCATACCCTAGAGCCATTCATTTGACTTTTGTGACTCAGAAGCTAGAAGCCTGGGCGTGGAAGCCATTCCCAAGAGCTCAGCATAGTGACTCACAAATAAAGGGTAAATAGAAATACCAGAAGGATCGCAGAGGACCACAAGTCGGTGGGAAAGCACTTACCAATTCAGCTTGAGAACAAAAAAATCTAAAAGCTGTGGAATGGAAGCAGGACCCCAGTGAGGAGAGTCTGCTGAGCTTCCCCTTAAACTCAGCCATGGCTAGAGCACTATCTGACACCCTGAACTTAGCCCTGAAAACCTAGAAAGGAGCATGTCCACACAAAAGGCAATTCTGCATTAGAAAGATTGTAATCCCAACCCTTTGGGGGCTTAGGCGAGAGGATCTATAGTTCAAGGCCTGCCTAGCTACAGAGTCAGACTTCGTCCCTAAGGAAAGGGATGGGATAAGATTGAATCCTGTTGGAGATTAGCCAGACAATAATTTCCATCTTGCCTAAGGACAAAAAGAAAGAATACTTCAGGTGTTATCTAGGCTACACCTGGACAGAACCTTGTGAATGGCGGGACTGGGTCGAGGAGAGGAGACAGACAGATGGGAGGAAAAGGCCTAGGTCCAATCTACAGGAGAAGGGCTGGGCTGACCCCCCTCCCCTGGAGCCAGGGAAGTAGAGCATTCTGGAAAGAGACATTGGAGTTTGGGAACCTGTGGCTTGCCAAATGATCTGTTAGGGTGTGCCTAGAAGATTGTCCTGGGCTCTATCTGACAACAATGGAGTCCACTGCCCAAGCAGCTTCTCCTGTCTGCCCGACTTCCTGCAGAAGAAAACCCCAGCTTCACCTCTGGTATATCTGAGAGCCACTACTCCCAGGTCCAGGCTGGGAGAGTTGCTTACCCCATCCCTCCACACCCCCACATAAAAACTGAGGCCTCACTAATGCAAATGTCAACAAAAACCCTGGACTAGTTCTCAGGGGGTCTGGATTCAACTATTAGTTCTACCCCTCATTAGATAGAATCACTTCAACATGATACCTGCTCCCCTGACTGTCCTTTAACGCGGGAGTAAGTTCACCCACGCTTGCTATCTTCCTGCAAGGTGGCTATAAGGTTCAAAGAAGGCATACCATCTAGAAAGCTCCACAGACTTGAAGGACTGCTTGTGCTCCTGGTCACCAGAGACCTTCTTTATATAGATCAAGGCAGGACACTAGCTGATGTCCCTTGTATCTTAACTCGGCTAGTAGCTAGAGGTACACTTGAGGGATGAGTGGAACCGACCGTGTGGCCGTGTGGAAACAGAAACCATGAAGTAGAATATGACATGGAACCCAGTGTGGCGGTCCACATCTGTGGTCCCGGCACTCAGGAGATAGACACAAGAAGATTGCTACAAGTTCCAGGCCAACCAGCACCTCGAGAACTGCCCCCCCCCAAAAAGAAACAAAAGGAAAAAAGGGAAGGAAATGACAAGAGAAAGAAAAGAAAGGTAGATGGCCTAGTGCGTGGGTAAAACAACATGGTTTCTGCATGAATCTGTCATTTTGCATTTTTAAGTGCTGTGTGTGTGTGTGTGTGTGTGTGTGTAGGTGTGTTCATGTCACTGTGATACTATGCACCCGTGGAGGTCAAAGGATAGCCTGCTGGAGTCTTTCTCCACTACATAGGTCCTGGGGATTAGACTCAGGTTGTCAGGTTCCGGTGGTGATTGTCCACCTGCTGGGACATCTTGCCAGCCTCTTTGTGTTATTTTTTTTGCTTCAGAAATTGATGCAGGGAGTGTTTAAGAGGCTGATGCCTAGAGTGGCCTGGCAAAGGTCCCAGCTGCCAATAAAGCCCTGTAACCACAGATGTTAAAATAGCGTTTTTTAGTGGGATGACTTCCCTGGAGCTTTCCCAGAGCATTTTACTCAAATTTGTGGTGAGGGCAGTCAGGCAGTGGTCCCCCACCTGATGTCTACTGGGGCAGAGTGGTTAGGCAGTTCTGTCAGAGATACACACTGGTCGTTTATCTGCAATGATAGCTAGAGCTAGGATACATCTCCGGCTTCAGTACCACGTTTATAAGAGGAATCTGAGGTCCAGAAAATAACAGACCTGAGGACACACTTGCAGCGGGGACTCTCAGTTCAGTGGCTCAGTTCTTGACTCTGCCTCATTATCATGCTCAGAAATGGCCAGAATTTCTCTTTCCAAACAGGCTGAGCTAGACACACACCCTTTCGTGACAAGTAGGGACCCATACTGGACATCCTCTGGAGTGGCAGTCCCACCCAGCCTGTGAGCATGCTCATTTTACCCAGGCACCACTGCCACTCCCAGGGACATTCAGAAATGACTTCCTAGGAAAGTGGCACCATCCTTACATAAGATGGGCCAGGCATGTTGGCACAAGTTTTTAGGATAAAACAGGGTGAATCATCAGAAGGGTAAGGCCCTCAGCTTCCTTTCCCTTTAGATCTAGCATTGGGCTTCCTAAGAGAGAGAACAGGCAAGCAGAGACCAGGAAAGAGAGACCGATGTTTGCTTGAACTTCGAGGTAGGGAGGAGCTGCCTGGCACCACCTTCAGAAAGTGGAGGAAGGGATAACCCTGGACAGAGTCCCTAAGACACAAGTCAAGCGTCAGAAAATGGAAGCCAGGAGGAGAGATTCCAACCCGAAAGGGGCAAGAATGAGGCCCAGTGTTCATCCACCAGTCTGGGTCTTGTGAGATTCCTTCGTTTCCCACTGTCAAGCAGTTATATACCCACCCTACTGCCGATCTTTCTCCTATGCAAGGTTGGGCATTTCTCTCATCTGGGCAAAGAGACTGAGGCACAGAAAAATAGCAAAGAGGGTTAGGACAGGGGCAGGAGCCTCTCTCCTCTACTGCCCAGAACTTCAGAGCACTAGCAGTAGCAAGGGCCTCCTTCCTGTATGTCATTTTAAATATCTAAATATGTGTTGTTATGCATAAACATGAAGTCCATAAATCTAGATGGTCTCCATTATAATATTTGAGTGCTGTTATGGAAATATAAAATGTCAAATTCTTAAAATGCCTTTTTCTCATTCTCTGGTGCCTCGACTTGGCTGGTGTCCTGGGCGTGTGTTCTTTCTCCTTAATGGGAGTTCAGCTCTGCACAGCCAGTACAGAGGCCAGCATTTCCACCCTGTAACGACCTCTGAACCAGCCTCTGCCCCAATTTGTTGCCAGAGTACCAAGCAATGCATCCCAGCCAGGAAACAGGGCCCCCACCACACAACTTCCCCTCCTCCCCCCTGTCCCAGAACTTCAGCCAACACCCTGATAAAGTCTGGGAGGGTTTGTGGGGAAAGAAACAAGGGAGTGCCAGCCAAGCTGACCTGTGTCCCTGTCTCTTGGAAGTCACTGGTCCAGCTAAAGAGCTTCCGTGTATATTTCTCTTTCCAGCCACATCAAAGGGAAGGGGTAGGGAGGAGAGCTGGAGCCTCGGAGCCTCGCTGAAGTGAGGCAAGTGCCAGGTAGCCGTCCCTGAACAGAGCACCGAGGTATAAGTGAGCTGTGTTCCAAGCCTACAGTTAATTTTCCCTGCTAAAGAGAACTGGTGAAATCGGCACTTACTGGGCACTTACAGTGTGTCTGGCACTCTGCCAAATGTGCATTGCTTTTCTTTATTATTATTATTAATTGTTTTTAAGATAGCATCTTACAGTGTGGCTCAGGGTGGCTTTGAACTCACTATGCCAAGCTGGTCTTGAGCCAAAGACCTTCTAGCTTCATCTTCCTGAGTACCGGGATGACAGGCATGTACTACCGCACTCTGCACGCACTGTCTGTAGTCCCGAGGATCCTATGACGTTCATCTTATTTTCACATTGTAGGAAAAGAAAACAAAGCAAAAAAGAACAGAAACGAAAGCTCAAAGAAATAATGTCCTGTCACCTAGGAGAGTCAAGGTTAGAAACATTCTTTATCTTCAGGTCTGGTGAGCAACACATGATCTCGCTGACTGAGACCCTAGGACTCCTTTACTCCAATATTCGTGTGAGAATGATATAAATTACTAAGGGAAAGATGAAAACGAGGGTGCTGAGACAATAATAAACAAGCCATCAGAGAAACAGCCAGGCTGGGTTGGGAAGTGGTCTGCTGTCCAAATGATGCTCCTTATGGAATGTGTCTGATGAAAGTCCAACAGTTGAGGTTACCTGTTGAAGTAGTTATTTAAATCTACAGCATTCCATCTGGCTTTTCTTAATCAGCCGCCATGTACCCGACTAGCCTAGGCCTTCGGCCACCAGTGATGGCGGCTTACCGCCACTCCTCAGCTCGGGCCGTCTGCTCAGGTGATCAGACACACCAGCCCTGCCACCCATGAGACGTCATCGTGGGAGATGGTTCTGCCAATCTTCTACTCTGTCTCCTCAAGGCTGGGCATTGCCCAGACCATCCTGCCATCCACGAGGGCACAGTAGGAAAATGAGACTCTAATGCTTAAATATTAATCAAAGGCTTTATATGTTTGGTAATGCTCAATAACAATATGCCCATACAATTAGAATTGTTTTCCAATTAGCTAACCTAAATATAAGTTGTTACCCAGGACTGCCCTCCACATCTCTCTCAGCCTCGCCTTGCTCCTCCCCTTCCTTTTCCTCTTCCTTTCCTTATTCCTCCCACCTTAGCTCCTCCTATAGTTACCAAAGATAGATGGGAATATTTCACTTGCTTTGTTAAGTTGTTTTTTTTTTTTTAATTATTTTTTTTATTTTATTTATTATTTATTTATCTATCTTGGTTTTTTGAGACAGAATTTCTCTGTGTAGCCTTGGCTACCTTGGAACACATTCTGTAGACCAGGCTGGCCTCAAAGTCAGAGACCTGCCTGCCTCTGCCTCCCGAGGTCTGGGATTAAAGGTGTGTGCCAGCACCACCACCTGGTTTTGTTTTGGTTTCTAAAAAAGTACTTACTTCTTTTATGTGAATGCACGTGCCTGTTCACTACATGCCTGCAGGATCCCACAGAGGTCAGAAGAGGGTGTCAGGTCCCCTGGAACTAGAGTTATAGGTGTCTGTGGACCACCATGTAGGCGCTGGGAACAGAACCTGGGTTCTCTGCAAGAACAATACATTCTCTTAATGCTGAGCCAGCTCTCTAGCCCCTGAAAGTCATATTTTTTATATCAGTAAGCATATTTAGTGTCAAAGGGCTTTAACGTTTTTGCCCTTTAGGAGAAGAGAATTAGAAAGAAGCTGAAATCAGATGGATAACTTTGTGCAGGACCAAGCAAGGCAGAGCCAGTCAGCTCCTAGAGCGCTTAGATATCTCAAAGCAAATGCAACCCACATGGACACTGTGCATAACAGGTACACCCGCTGTTCAGTGTGGGTTGCCTCTCCTGTGACAGAAGCCACGTTAAGTGCTTTTGTGACCAGTTCTCATAAAAGAGTGAGTTCTTAGTAACAACTGCTCTGTAGCTGAGAAACATGTAGCTTAGAGAAGTAACTTGAAAGCTTGAATTCAAACCCAGACCAGCCTGCCTCTGGAGTCCATCCCTGTCCAGCACGCCCTATTAGGTTTCCAACAATGCCAGGAGATTATACGAAAGCTGGATGTTCAGATATGTTGAGTAGTTTGCCTTTGACCCTCCAGCTAATCGATGATAGCCTTCTGACCTTCATGCCAGAACTTTCTCTGCTGTTGTTCACAAATATTCTTGGGACAGGGAAGGGAAACCGGTCTGAATGTATGTGCCTCAGACCCTTGTACGAGAGGAGACAAGGATGCTGCATGATGAGAAGATGCTGACGGTCCTCTCTCCCCCAGGCATTCCTGGAGAAGTACGGATACCTCAGTGAGCAGGGCTCCAAAGCTCCAGCCTCCGATCAATTCAGTAACGCCATCAGGTATGATGGAGGGATGTGAGAGGGTGCGAGATACGAGCTCCCCCCACTTCCTCTGCAGTCCTTTTTCTCACTTCCTCCTGGCAGAGAGTACCAGTGGGTATCCCAGCTGCCCATCAGTGGTGTGCTGGACCAGGCCACACTGCGCCAGATGACACGCCCACGCTGTGGGGTTGCAGATACTGACAGTCACACAACTTGGACAGAGAGGACCAGTGCCCTGCTTGCTGGACACCGAGCCAAAATGAGGCGTAAGAAACGCTTTGCAAAGTCAGGTAAGTGCATTGAAATCAACCAGGCTGGGATTTCCCAGTGTCCAGAAGAGCCCATGGCCAAAAAAGGTGGCTGAGCTGAGACAGAACTCTGGGAGAAGCCTCTCTTTCCTGGGGGCGGATTATTTGACTCAAGGATCATAATTAGGAATACAGATATTTAACTTTAAATTTTATCTGCATTGATGAATTTTCATTGTACATGTATTCTCCAGATTAAACCTCATCAAGGCCACTCAATTCTCTGATCAGTTTTTCTGTGCAGGGCAGTTAAGCCGTTGTCAATAGTTTTCAGGTATATCTTGTTGCCAACATCTCCAAAAGAGTTTATTCTTTTTCATAACACTTATCAACCAAGATGTGACCCACTGAATTTTATTTTGTTCATAGCATTTTTTAAAAAAGTTTTATCTCACCACACATTCTACACATTTAAAGTATCCAATTCAGTGGGGTTTAGTATATTTGTACAGTTGTCCAACCATTACCACAAGCTAATCCCTCCTTCCAGAATGTTTCCATTATCCACTGAAGAAATGCCATGCACATTAGCAGTTAGGTCCTCATTGTGCCCTGCTGCCTGCCCTGGCACCCACTAATCCGGTTTCTGTCTCCAGACATTTCATAACAGCCTACTGTGTGCTCTGGCCAGTTTCTCCTGTTGGAAGCTGTTCTTGTCTTCTCTTTCCCTCTCTTCTTCTCCCTTCCCCTACTTCCTTTCCAGAGGAGGATTTGAACCTAGAGCTATGAGTGATGCCTCTGACCTATGTCACAGTCTTTCTATCTTCTTCCTCCTTGCTTGTTTTGTTTTGTTTTCGAGACAGGGTTTCTCTGTGTAGTCCTGGCTGTCCTGGAACTCACTCTGTGGACCAGGCTGGCCTCGAACTCAGAAATCCGCCTGCCTCTGCCTCCCAAGTGCTGGGATTAAAGGCGTGCGCCACCACCGCCCGGCTTTCTCCTTGCTTTCTTCCTCCTTTTCCTCACCCCTTTTTTCATCTCCCTCCTGATACTTTTTTCCTCCTCTCCCTCCTCCTTCTCTCTTCCTTTCTTTCTTCTCTTCCTCCTCCCATCCCCCAGTCAAATATTCCAAGGTCAAATGTTACCCATTTAAGATTTATGAGGATTTTATTTTTCTGTTTGTTTTCTACAAATAATAAGTTTTACTGTGTGGAATTTTAGTATCATGGTTGCTTTGACTAAATCAGTTTTTCTTTGATCAATTTTTGCAGCTTTCAAGGTTGCTCACAAGATGAGGTTTTTCTGTCAGATTTTCAAGTATAATTGATTATACTGGGTGCACTTTAGACCATGCATGTTTTTTTTAATATTCATTTATTTATTGCATATGAGTACAGTGTAGCTCTCTTCAGAGACACCAGAAGAGGACATCAGATCTCATTACAGATGGTTGTGAGCCACCATGTGGTTTCTGGGAATTGAACTCAGGACTTCTGCAAAAACAGTCAGTGCCCTTAACCACTGACCCATCTCTCCAGCCCCCATGCACTCTTTTAACTGTGCTGTTTTTACCAGGTCCCCTCGCTATACACAGAATATGTTTCCTTGTCTTGGCTAATGCAGAAGGAGATTGTGAGCAGCTGTTGGGTGACTGTTTCCAGGCATGAGCTAGTCCATTGCTGGTGCATCTGCATGTCTGTTCACCCCGGCTGCCCTGTTCTGAATGACCGTAGTCATCCACAGTCAGCTCTGGGGTCATGGCCCTGGGGTAAAGATATCCTTGGTGTCAGATGCTGGACATCCCATTGTATTCCTAGGCAATAGGATGAAAGAGTAAAGTAAAAAAAAAAAAAATAGGAAGGCACAAGTTCACGACAGGTCAGAGCAGAGAGGACGCTGGAACTCGAAGCTTGGGGGCTCAAATATCAGTTGTCATGACCAAATTATGGCACTCAGTTCTGATCCCTCCTCCTCCTTCACACGAGGGTCAGTCGTTCCTGGGTTGCAAAGGAGAGCCACCCACCTCCACCAACCCCTCCTCACCCCCAGACTACCAAGTTCTGGATGGCCTGTGGGGATGCAGTGGGAAGTGAGCAGGCCCAGAAACACTTGAGCCTGAGTTGTGGGGATGTTTCTTTCTGACTATGTCTTACCTTCTCCTGCCCATACGGTAGGATCTAACTGAATGCATTTGTAGCTAGCAGTTTGGAATACCTGATTGCCAGAGAAATGCAGGATGCCTAATTAAAATTGAACTCAGATGAACAATAAGGAACTGTATTTATATTTTCACGTTCAAATTTTACTGGGCATGCCGGATTCATATGTGTTGCCTCTGGAACCTCGGGTCAAGCATCTGCTCTCTTTGTGCATTCAGGGCTGGTTTCTAGTTCAGTAGAGTTGGGAAGTCTGCCTTTCCTCCACAGAGGTGGTGGGTTGAGGAGCGGGGTGGAACATCAGAGTTGGGAAAGGAAATCAAAGCCAGTGGGTATTTTCTAAGCTCTCCCCACATTTCAGACAGTTTCCTGATGCCATTCCAAAAGGTAAGGCTTCTCAACACCGCTGTACAGAGGGGGAAACTGAGGCTCGGAGCGATTACACCAATTCCTGGGAGCTTGCATGTGCAGAACTACAATTTCTGCCTATAACCCTTTCAATCAATAGTTGTCTGCTGGGAGTCAGGCCTCCACTATCCTTCCTACCCCAAACTTGTAGTTTTCCGTCCCTAGCCTCCTTGGTTCCTGCCCTTCCCTGGTCCCGTTGGGACCCTGAAAAGAGGACCCAGCAGGTGATACCACATGCTGAGGGCCTGGGGTTATCTTGAAAAGTGGCCCTGCTCAGACAGGACTTGAGAATAGGGTCTCAAACAGGCAGCATCTCCTGGGGGCCAAGGTCAAAGAGGACAGAGTTTCGGCCTAGTGCTGCCCCTACCCACACACAGGCAGTTCCTTCCTTCCTGGTCCCTCCCAAGGAAAGCACTCTTTCCCCCCTCCCCCAATTCCTGTTCCTATTCATTCTCCCTACCCTTCCCCCACCACACTTCACAGTCGATTCTTTTCTGGAGACCTATCACCTTCGTTGGCCATTAAAATGACTACCAACCACCCTCCCTCTCCCCTGCCCTGGGAGGGAGGTGAGGGGGATGGCATCATTTGCTAGAGGGTTAAAGGTCTGGTTTGGTGATAGTGATAGAGAAGAGGCTTGGAGTCACAACACGATGTAAGAGAGCCTAGTGCAGCTGCTCTGTGCCCTGGGAAGACTTAAAGCAAGCAACAAAGTGTTCTTAGTAAAGAATGGACTTGCCTGGGTGGATACCTCCGGACCCCCAACCTTGCCTCCACCTTCCCTGTCTCCCTCCCTCAAAATAATTCCCTCTTCACTCCCTAAGGACTGGTTGTTGGCTAAGAGGCAATAGTTGGGTGGCTGCCAGGCCAAACAAGCTCAAGGAGAAGCCTTGCCTTGAGTAGAGGGGGCACACCCCACCCCCACTCCATGGGTAGAGAGGGACAGAAGGAACCTCCCTTCCATCTGGGGAAATCTCAGCCCTTGCTAAGCTTTGCCGGGACCAAGTGATGTTTAGGCAGTTTTATAGGCCTGGCATCTCTGTGGAAAGAATTGCTTGCTTATCTATGTGGGAGGGAGTTCAGAGAGGGGGTGGGAGAGTGCAGGGAGTGGGTGTTCAGCTAGGTTCGTTTCTCGTTCTGCAGCTGTGGGCAGGCACCTTCCCCTGGGGTCACAGGCATCAAAGTCTGAGCCCCAGGAATCTTGCCTGAATGTTATCAGGCTTCCATTTGGGATTTCAGACTCTGAGGTATGGGGCCCAGAGGCCATCCCTGACAAACCCAGAAGCCAGACTTTCTGGCTGCTCTACTCCTGGCTGTCCAGCAAACAGCAGATGGGTCCAGTGTAATGACCCCATGTAGGGCTGCAGCAGAGGCCAACGTCCCAGCCCTCAGGGAGGATCTAAGGTTTGGGCCAAAGGGAAAGCGACTTAAGAAAGAAGAGATGGAAAACTTATTTTGGGCCTGTGACAAAACACACCCTTTGTTCTTATTTGTCTTCAACTCAGAGCTCGCCAGAGTCCCCAAGGAAGCGGGGAGGAGGTCAAGGGATTAAGGAAAGACCTCAAATATATGGGTTGTTTGGTTGTTGGCCAGTTGGGGCCCCTAGGTTCTGGCAAGTGCAGAGTGGAGGCTCTGAGAGGTGGCAGGAGACTGTGAGGGTGGATGAAGCGCCTGAGGCAGGCACAGCTGTGACCTCAGTGACCCCCCACTGTCTCTCCATCTGGACACTGAGGTTGGGCTTCAGAGTGATTGTCAGTCAGCAAGAGGCATGTAGCTTCCTCAGACTCAGCCTAGGCTGTGGAAAAGAGTAAGACCGGAGACCAGAGTTTCAGACTGATCTTGGAAGGGGGTCTTTTCCTGGAAGAAGCTACATCTCTAACAGCAGACCTCCCAGACCAATAAATTGGAGAGTCTGCAGGGGAAGGGTAGTCTGTCCAGGCTGAGAGCTCGCTTCCACAGTGACATATCTTTCCTCCTATCAAATGGGAGGCTGCTCAAGGCAAGAGCTGAGTTTTCCCTATCAGATCAAGGGCTCCTGGGGCAGGGCCAACCCATCCTACTGGGCCTGTGGGGACGAGCCTCAGTAGCACGTATGACTCACATGGCCTTTCTGGGTAACAGGTAACAAATGGTACAAGCAGCACCTTTCCTACCGCCTGGTGAACTGGCCCGAGCGCCTGCCGGAGTCAGCTGTTCGAGGGGCTGTACGTGCTGCCTTCCAGCTGTGGAGTAATGTGTCAGCACTGGAGTTCTGGGAGGCCCCAGCCACAGGCCCTGCTGACATCCGCCTCACCTTCTTCCAAGGAGACCACAATGATGGGCTGGCCAACGCCTTCGATGGCCCAGGTGCTGTCACAAAGCCTCCTTCCACAAGCAAGAGGGGTGCCCACCTAGGAAAGACAACCTGGGGGTGACAGTGGAATTTCTATTCTTGAAAGCACAGCCAAACCAGGCTTCTCCTCCAAAGGACCCTCTATCACATCATCTGTAAAATGAGAACAGCAGGCCCTGCCCAAGGTGTACCACATGGCTGAAAGGACAGCCAGATAAGGTTTGGTGTGGAAAGCACTTTGCTAACTCTAGAGCATGCTGGGAATTCCTGGAGAATATTCAGGGATTCTGTCTATTCCTACTTCTAGACAGACCTGTGCTTCTGTTGTTCTCCAGAGTCGATTTTCCTAAGATATCCTGAGGCCTCCATCAGCCCCTTCCTCCCTGTCCCCTGATAGTTAGGAGCCTTTACCCTATACTCACAGAAGTGCTTCAGGGATTATAGCCACAGCCGAGGCCATTTGTCCCCAGCCTGAAGGCTTCCTCTGCAAAATGTGTGAGCCATTTTTCCATTCTGCTCAGCACTGGCCTTCAGAATCTGACTACGGGCTATGTGCACAGGCTGAGCAGTGCTGGAGACAGCTAAAGCACATGCTCCCCCTGCCTGTCAGACCTTGCAGACCTGGGCTCCTAGAAGGCAGCTGGAAGGACTCTTGAGCTCCTAGGCTAACACTGTCACAGTACGGTTGGTTCACTAACATCGTCAGGGTCACCCGCCTCAGTGGAAGGTGTACATGAGGGGCAGGACCTAGAGGCCACATCTAGTTATTCCTGTGGGGACCCAGATGTACCTGTGACAATCACTGAGAAGCTCACTGTCTCTGCTCACTCCGACCATGAACAGGGAGAAGGGCCTAGAGGAGCCCTGGCAGGCGGAAGACATGTTTACACAAAACTAGATACATCAGCCAGGTGTGGTGGCACACGCCTGTAATCCTGGCACCCCGGAGGCCATGAAACTGGGGAGATGGCTCAGTGCTGCGCAAGTGTGAAGACCTGGGCTCAGATTCTCAGCACGCATGTAACCCCAGCACTGGAGGATGGAGACAGGAAAACCTTGAGGGCTTACTGGCCAGCTAATCTAGCCAGAATGGCAAGCTTCAGGTTCAGTGAGAGGCCCTGTCTCGAAATTGATAACAATGATACTTTAGTGGGGGGGCTGGAGAGGCGGTTCAGTGCTTAGGAGCGCCGTGACTCCTCTGAAGAACCTGACTTTGGCTCTCATCATCCACAGTGGCTCATGACTGTAACACCAGTTGCAGGCAGTCCCACACCCTCTCTTGGCATCTGAGGGCAGCAGGCACATGTGGTACACTCAGACACACTTGGAGACATAATACAATGAACAAAATAAGTTAGACCATGTAATGGGGGGACGCAGGGTCCTCTACCTTTAATTCTAGCACTTGAGAGGCAAGGACAGAAAGATCTAAGAGCTGTAAGCAACCCAGAGCTACAAGAAGACACTGTCTCAAAAGACTGAAAAAGGAGGGGGGCAGGTGTGTGTTTTTACATTAGAAAAGTGACTAAGACACCCCAGTATCAACCTCTGGCCTGCATAGGTGAGCACACATGCAGTATATATGCATTTACACACACACACACACACACACACACACACACACAGAGAGAGAGAGAGAGAGAGAGAGAGAGAGAGAGAGAGAGAGAGAGAGAGAGAGAATATAATAAGACCCTGTCTAAATAAAGGGTGGTGGTGCTGATATGACTCAGGGGTATGGGTGAAGGTTCTTGTCCCTGCTGCCAAGGCTGCAGACCTAAGTTTCATCCCTGGGATCCACATGGTAGAAGATGAGAATTGAGTCCCTGAGGTTGTCCTCTGATCTCCACAAGGCACATTTGACACACACTTAAAACAACAAAAACCAGTCTCTCTAATGGAGCCCCTGCTGGCCTTGAACTCCACACATAGAACATTGTTAAATCTGCAGATTCCTGAACAGAACACACCAAATGGCCCGGTCAGGAAGCCTCAGAAAGCCTCACCATCCCTCTTCTATGGGTACCCAACATGGATAATTCCTAGATTAGGCACTGTCCTAAGAACCAAGTGTAACGCACTTTCATTCTTACAAGGAAAAAGTTCATCATCATACCCGTTTTCAGACCAGGAAGCTTATCAGAGAGGTTAAGCTGTCTGCCCAACATCACACAGCTAGTAAAAAGTAAATCTAGTATTGGAACCCAGGCAGTTTGGCCCCTAACTAAATCTACAGTGTACTTCCTCTTAGGAGTCCACTGTTGAGTCATCTGCTCACCTGCCCACACTCCTGCAACCGTCAGACTCTACAGAGATGGAAATTAGTAGACCACATCTCTAACGTTGGAGCCGATGCCTGTGGGAGGGAGTTCTAGGTCTTGGCTCCCCTTAACCCTCCACTTTATTCTCAGGGGGCGCCCTGGCGCACGCCTTCCTGCCCCGCCGGGGCGAAGCGCATTTCGACAGAGATGAGCGCTGGACTCTGAGCCGCCGCCGTGGGCGCAACTTGTTCGTGGTGCTGGCCCACGAGATCGGCCACACTCTCGGTCTCACGCACTCGCCCGCGCCACGTGCCCTCATGGCGCCCTACTACAAGAAGCTGGGCCGCGACGCCTTGCTCAGCTGGGACGATGTGCTGGCGGTGCAGAGCCTGTATGGTGAGCCTCCAGCCTCTAGGGTCTTAGGACTCTGGCTCCTCAAATAGGAT
The DNA here is from genome assembly GCA_030674055.1 of Rhabdomys pumilio. Taxonomy (NCBI): domain Eukaryota; kingdom Metazoa; phylum Chordata; class Mammalia; order Rodentia; family Muridae; genus Rhabdomys; species Rhabdomys pumilio. Next base: position 37,138,159 of record JANHMN010000002.1, read on the forward strand.
ACTCCAACCCCCAACCCCCTTCGTCAGTTCCTTGCTCGGTCCTTCCTTATCCTAAAGCCCCCAAGACTCCCTTGAAATCTGAATATCCGCGGGTTCTGCTTTATCTATCAGTTCCAAGCAATCCATAAGAGCAAACCGCTGTCCTTAGCTCAAAACCCTTCGATCTCTCACTCTTATGTTATCTCAGTAAATCACTCCCGGGTTGTGGAGTGGAGAGATTTCTGGGCTAGTGCGCTCTTGGATAAAACCAACAACCAGGGCTGCACAAGCACCTTACTCTTTCCTTGACCTGTCTAAGATCATAGGTGGAGCAGAAGGAAAGGTTTTGAGCCCTCCATATGCTCCTACCCATGGCGCGCGCTCTCTTCCCCTCCCCCTCTCTCCCCTTGGATCTTTAAGGAAAGCCTCTGGGGCGTTCAGTAACCACCCAACTCCCCGGAAAGGTGTTCACTGACTTTGAGGCCTGGGAACCCCACAACTCCCAGAGCAGACGCCCGGAAACCAGAGGTCCTAAATACTGCCACTCTTCCTTTGATGCTATCACTACAGGTAAGATGTTCCCAACCATGCCTGGTATCTTTCTTCCACATCTCCAGGGGTCCAGAGCTGAATTACACGGTGTGAGGAGTGGGGATATCTAGAATGTAGAAATCCGAAATCACATGCTTTCCTCGGGGAATGGCAAGCTCAGGCGGAGCAAAGAACTCCCGCTTTCCTCAGCCCCCGCCCTGCCCCCTGCATTCTACCTTTAGCTTATCTGGGAAACCGGGTTTAGGGAAGTCCCCCCACCAAAAAAAAAAAAATCATCTGGAGGCCAATAGCCTTTCCTCACGTCTCTTGTCTCGGGACAGATGGACAATGGCGACTGTATGTCTTCAAAGGGAGTCACTTCTGGGAAGTCACAGCTGATGGCAATGTTTCAGAACCTCATTCAATACAGAAGAGATGGCCGGGACTGCCCTCTAGTATTGAGGCTGCTGCTGTGTCTTTGGAAGACGGAGACTTTTACTTCTTCAAAGGTACCAGCCCTGAGTCAGCTGAGATTGAGATGTGGTGGGTGGGTGTCCTGCCTGCAGAGAAAGGAGGGGAGGGTCCCCAACAATGAGTCCCTGGCGAACTCGATACCTCAAGTTGAACCTGTGGCCCAGAAAGTCTCCTTTCAGAGATGGAATTGGGATCAAGTGTCCAGGATGGTCCGTGTAGAGACTGTAGAGGGAGGACTGCTCTCCAGTCTGAAGTCAGCAGAAAGGCTGGCCGCGTCGGCTTTGCCATCCTGGCAGTGTGAGCTTGGCCTGTCGCTTAGCTTTGGGAATTTGTATTTCATGGATAAAGAAAGTGGCACTCAGGTGTGATGAGGATGCAATGACTGAAGGGTGGGCTGGTCACGTGGTAATACTGATCTGAGTGGCATCCATTCCTTCAACCAATGCTGTGTTCCATGTGTCCTAGGAACAGGGAGAGGGAAGGACCGGAGACAAACACCTTTGCCCTTGGGGGATTATTAGTAATTGGGAAGTGAAGAAAAGTTCAAGCATTCCCAATCTTCCATTCCACACCCAGGCAGGGAATCCTATTTCCACGTCCCATACCCATCCTCAGCTCAGCACCTGTCTACCCTTCCCAGTCTGGGATTGGGGTAATTCGCATCCTCTGCTCTCTGTCGACACCTGCTGGATGAAGTGTAAACTACACTTGGCTCCAAGGATACCATTTAGGGCTCCGACAAGAAAGAGTAGCGACCAGGGTGACAGAGATGGGGTGGAGAGTCAATGAGTGAGTGCTTCCACCTCACTCTGGCTTTCAATGCCCCACAGGGAATCGCTGTTGGAGATTTCAGGGAACGAAGTCCGTATGGGGCTTTGCAAAGCTCTGCCGGGCAGGTGGTCTACCCCGACACCCGGACGCAGCTCTCTTCTTTCCGCCTCTGCGCCGCCTAGTCCTCTTCAAGGGTTCCCGCTACTACGTGCTAGCTCGAGGAGGGATGCAAGTGGAGCCCTACTATCCTCGCAGCCTGCGGGACTGGGCCGGGGTCCCTGAGGAGGTCAGCGGCGCTCTGCCAAGGCCGGATGGCTCCATTGTCTTCTTCAGAGATGACCACTATTGGCACTTGGATCAAGCCAAACTGCGGGTGACCAGCTCCGGCCGCTGGGCCACCGAGCTGTCCTGGATGGGCTGTTGGAATGCCAACTCAGGAGGTGCCCTGTTCTGAAGGCTCCCTATCACTGAATGAACCGTAGTTGATGCCGCCTGAAAGGTCTAGGAAGGCCCTGGACTTCTCAAGAAGCTCTTGAGCAGTAAGGACTCCAAGCAGGAAATCAGTCTGCATTTGTTCCCTGGGGTGGAAGGAGAACTGGAGTTTCTATAGCCTTTTCCTTCAAGGACCTCTTTCCTTCCCACGTGTGTGTGTATGTGTGAAAGCAGATTGTGTTCTGGTGAAGATGCTGTCCTATGCCCATAGTGCCAAGTCCTGGAAAGATACAAAACCCAGCTGAGGCTGGAGACTATATCTACAGGACCCTCCCTTTCTGTGCCTTTCAGGCTCAGTTCTTGGGAAACCGAGTGCTATTTCAACAGAGACTTTGCTCCACCTCCTACCCTCAGCAAGCAGGAATGTAATGAAGCCTCAGGGATCCCTGCTGCCAGAGGCTCTCTGTTGGATCAGGAGGCAGAGCAGAGGGGACTGTGTTCCTCCTAGGACTGACTTTTTGTCTGGGCTAATGAAGAAGCACACCCCAGCTGGTCAACCTAGAGGTGTAGCAACCTTCCCTGGGCAGAATTGTCCACCCTTCTCAATAGAAGCACATGGGTACTGGGTGCTGGAGATACAAAGACCATGCTCTTACATTCAACCAGCTGTGTATGGTTTCATGGAGAGACGGAGTGAACCTCTCTGCAAAATGCAGAACTTCTCCACCCCATTTGCTTCCAAGATGGTCATCTTGAGCATCAGGAAGGTGGAAGAGGATCCTCGGGGGTCTCAGGATGCAGTTGCCATAGTGCTCTGCAGGTTGGGTGAGGCCCGTTTGCTTGCAATGGCCCCATTCTCCAGGCCACACACGCAGCAGCATTCCAAAGCTCATGCTGTCTAGCCAAGAATAGCTGGGATTCCTGGAGAAGAAACTTGCTCTCTGCCTTCCCCTTTTGTCTCAGCCTGTCTCAGTATTAATTTTAGCATCTGGATCTCCAGCCCTCCCTCCTCCCTCTCCACCTACCAGTGTCTCTGCAAGCAAACACACACACACACACACACACACACACACACACACACACACACAGTGACCACCAACAGCCAGCTCTCAGGGAGAATCCGGCAAGGGAGCAGCCCACAGTTTCCCAGAGGCATTGCTGGCCATGCGCCTTCCTTTCTTCTCTGTGCAGTGGACAAAATGGCCTTTGACTGCCCTTGGATGCAAGTGCTTTGTACTGCCCTGTCCCAGGGAAACCATGGAGGAACCGCCTTGCTAGCCCTCTGCTGTCTGGATTTTACCCAGCAGGAGAAAAAGGAGAGTCTCACGTTTATCTCCATTCCACCTCAAGCGACTCTGATTGGAGACTTTATTGCAGAGTTAGAGGGAATGAGGCAATTTATTAAGAGAGCTGAGGGAACCCCGAGGCTATTTTTCTCCAGGCCATGCCTGGATAGAGGCCAGGGGACCTGAAAACGATGCGGGTAAGGCTGTGTTGAAGGCGGGTCAGGAGGGTTGCAGGTGCTGGGTACTGTCTGGGGAGGAGTGCCTAGTTTCTGCTATAATTCGGCAAGACAACAGGTGGAACCGTGAACCGACAGAGGTCCTTCTCACCGGAAGGAGGCGCTAAGGATGGCGGCTTAAAGAGACAGTTCTGTGGAACTCACTACAGATAGAAGATTTTGGAGCGTTGAGGGCGCAGAGGCTGGGAGTGGTTGTGTTCAGAGTTGCCGGCTGCCTCCGCCTTACCCAAGTCAGGGTGCTCAAGAATACAGTGCTCCACGTAGGCCGGGTGGCTGTGCAGAGTCTTGCATTTCTTGCAGAAAAGGATCTCACAGCGCGCACAGCCCCCGCGGCGCGGTGGCCGCCGCCGCGTCTCCAACACGCACGGTTCCTCCGGGGTACCCCGCTTCCTGCGGGCCGGGGACATGTGTGCTCAGAGCCCGGTGGCCCTCCTCCCTAAGGCTCGGCCCCAGGTCCTTTGCGTCTCACCTGTCCGCAGGGGCCGCCAGGCCACCCAACAGAGCGAACGGGCTGAGCCAGCCCCAGAAGCTGCTATCCGAGCGTCGCAGCAGCGCCACCTGCTGGCTGCTGGGCTCCTGGCGCAGCGGACTGTAGGACACCGAGCGGGCCTCACGCTCATCCGCTTCTCGGGAGTCCTCCTCTGTCTCCGTCACGCTCTCGGGGTCCGACCTCTCCTCTACCGACGACGACGAGGAGGAAGATGATGAATCATCCTCCATCTCCTCCTCTCTGGCCTCTGGATCCTCTACCTCCTTCTTCCACAAAGGGGTCTTCACGCCTGTAGGCGGGGACAGGGTCAGTGCAGCCCCCTACCCTGGCTGCTTGTGAGGGGGAGATGCCGCCGTCCGGCTGCTACCTGCCAAAGGGCTTCGGAGTCCCAGATTCCCGGACTGTTGCCGAGTTCCCACCCTCCTGAGCTTCCTTGCTAAGGATTCCAAGCAAGTCACCTCGCTTCCATCAAGCTCCATTTTTCCGTCTCTGAAGAGGGAAAAGTAGCATCTACCTCAAGAATGTCTGTGAGGCTGACTTCAGATAGTATCTGGGTAAAACAGTTTCCTGCTGGCGTTGGGCAAGCAATCAACGAACATATATTGCCAACCCGGAAGGAGGAGTGTTACCCAACATTAATAAACCAATTGTCATTTCAATAGGTGGTCGTTTATAGGTTGTTGGGTTTTTTTAATGAATTAGTTGTTTGTTATTACTTATTGATACAGTCTCACTATGTTGTTCTAGCTGAAGAGGAAGCTCACTATATAGATCAAGCTGGCCTGGAACTATCAAAAATCCTCCTGCCTTTGCCTCCTGAGTTATGTTTGTTTCTAAGTGTGACTTTCCCTGGTGGCAGGAAGCCCAGTATCACTGGAGGTGGGGTGGGCAGGCATAGATGACTAAACCAGAAACAGGTCTCAGACATGACCAATTGCAAGTGGATTTCAGCCACACCGTCCCTTCTACCTAACACTTTTGTCAGCTCACACACAACTTCTAGTAACAGATGAGGGCCTGAAGCAAGTTCCTCAGCTGACACAGAAAATAAGCAGGCCTTCTCTGGGAGGTATCCATCATTCCCTCAGCAGGTATTCACCTAGCACACGGGGAAGGGAGCAAGGGTGTGGAGGGCTTGGGGTTTGCCCTGGAAAGTTCCAGGACAATTTCTGTAGACCCGTTCGTCCGTTTCCCAAGTTGAGAACTGAGCAGAATAATAGTAATGGA
>JANHMN010000002.1:37148370-37167262 GCA_030674055.1 Rhabdomys pumilio
TCATTTATTTTTCTTGTATAAAAACGTTATGTGGTAGCCACTGCTGGAGCCTGGGTCCTCTGAACAGAGACTCTGGAGTGGGTTTTCACAAGGTGATCAGTGAATTCCTGATAAGAAAACTTGATGAACAGTCTCTTTCCAGAGGTCGGGGGTCAGGTAGCTGTAAGTCTCAGAGATGGCATTAAAGGTGGCCTTGGCAAAGTTGCCCAGGGTGGCAGTGCAACCCCTGGCTAAAGTGTAGCAGTCGTCTATACCAGCCATCATCAGTAGCTTCTTGGGTACAGGAGCAGAGACAATGCGGGAGTCTCTGGGGGCAGAGATGAGACGCATCAGACAGAGGCCTGTCACCTTGCATGGAACAGTGTGGGGACAAGCTTGTTCTCCCAGTAGCCCCTCCGCACAGGGATGATGGAAAGCTTGGCCAAGATGATGGCCCTTTGGATGGCAGTGGCAACCTCCTTGGAGACTTAACTCCAAGACCAATGTGACCATTGTAGTCCCCAATAGCGACGAAAGCCTTGAACCTGGTCTGCTGGTCAGCCCGAGTCTGCTTCTGCACTGGCATGATTTTCAGAACCTCATCCTTTAGGGATGCACCCAGGAAAAAGTCAATGATCTCAGACTCTATAATGGGCAGGGAGAACAGGTAGATTTCCAAGGGCATGATCTTCACGTCCTTAACCAGGCGGCCCAGCTTGGTGACGGGATCCACTTCTTGTCTTCAGCTTTACCTTCACAAGCCCCGCGACCTCGACCACGGCCAAGGCCTCGACCATGACCACGGCCCCTAAGACGGCTTCTGAATCCTCCACGGAAGCCACCATGGGTCTCCTAATCCTGGGCCCCCTGGGTCTTCTGGGCACTCCCACTGCACAGGCGTCATCCGCCTTTGGTGTGTTCCTGAAGAAGAAGAAGCCATAAAATAAATCTGAAAAAAAAAAAAAAAGTTTTTTAAAGAAGAAAAACATGAGCACAGAATTTCTCATTTCTTTCTTTTTTAAATAAAAAATTCACTTATTTTTACTTTATATGTATGAGTGTTTTACCTACATGCATATATGTGTACCATACGCATGCCTGGTGCCCATGGAGGCCAGAAGAGGTGTTAGATCCCCTAGCACTAGAGTTATGGATGCTTGTAGGCCAATATGTGGGTGCTGAGAACTGAACCTCTGTCCTCTTCAAGATCAACAAGTGCCCTTAACCACGAGCCACCTTTCCAGTCCTCTCATTTCTTTCTTACAACCCAACTCACGTTTTATTTACAACATTAAGTCTTCTAATTAGAACACAAGTCTACCCAATTCCCTTCCAGACTTAACTAAATCTCTATTACAGTTCTCTGCTGTTTCATGTGTAGGTTTAAACCCCTGAGGTTGGGTCAGCAAGATGGCTCATGGCTCAGAGGGTGAGAAAACTTTTGGCCAAGCCTGGGGACCTGAATTGGATCCCTAGGGCCCACATGGTGGAGGAATAAAACAGCCCAGCACATTGCTCTCTGACTTCTGCATGCACACTGTGGCGTATGCATACACATGCATGCGTGTTAAAGTGAAAGTTGTATTTAACTGAAAAAGACTACAGATTTTTTTTTTTTCGAGACAGGGTTTCTCTGTAGCTCTGGCTGTCCTGGAACTCACTCGGTAGACCAGGCTGGCCTCGAACTCAGAAATCCGCCTGCCTCTGCCTCCCAAGTGCTGGGATTAAAGGCGTGCACCACCACCGCCCGGCGACTACAGATTTTTTACATTTTTTTGTTTTTGTTTTTGTTTTTGTTTTTCGAGACAGGGTTTCTCTGTGTAGCCCTGGCTGTCCTGGAACTCACTCGGTAGACCAGGCTGGGAGATTTTTGACATTTTAGTTTACATAACTTAAGGGTGGGCAGGTTAGATCCCACATGTACACACAATCTGACTTTGTATGAATGTTGCATTACATGTTAATTGAGTTGTATAAAATAAAATAAAATAAAATAACAAAGGACAATATGTGACACAGACTGTATATGACACCAAAAGTCAAAAGATTTGCTACCTATCTCTTTACACAAACTATAAAGCCAAGACTTATAAAGATTTTGTTTGTGGGACTATTGTATGGTTGGGACTATAATTTTTCTCTGTCTCCACTTTCCCCTTCTTCCTTTTAGTTAAGAACTACCTCTGAACATTGACAGGACACATGGCTACAGTTTCAGTCTCCCTTGCAATTATGTGGGGCCAGATGCCTAAACTTTGGCTCAACTCATGTGAAAAAAAAAGTTACATATATAACGTATGCTTCACATCCTTAAAAGAAAGCTGTCGGAGCCCACACACTCTCTGTGGGCTTCTTCTACAATGTGGGGCAGACAAAGTCCTGGAAAGCCAGGATGGATTCTGTAAATGACAATAGCTGGAGGGAACCACAGATAGGAAAAAAAATCTTTGGGCAGTGTTATAGTCAGAGCCATTTGTCTACCTAGAACCACTTGAGCGTTGAGGTGTGTGTGTGTGTGTGTGTGTGTGTGTGTGTGTGTGTGTGCGTAATATTTCCTTCTGTATGAGCCACTGTTTTAGGTGGTCTCTTTGTTTTCTGTCTGGCTGACAGGTAGACAGATTGATAAGTAGTTGGCCATTAGACAACAAAGAGAAGAACTCCAGTACCCTAAAGTCCCCTGTACCCAGTGGTCTTGTGTACCCCAAGGTCCTGTGTCCCTTTATCTCTATGTTTGTATGCCAATTCTTCCCTTTTCTATGTAAGCTCTCTATGTGTACAGAGAACATGACTTCACAACTGTATCCCTAAAACCCTAACATCCAATTGGGAGAAGCACTTCTCCTTGTAGCTCCAATTCAGAAGCCACAGAGAAGGGGCCTGGGGAGATGTCTCAGCAGTTAAGAGCACTGGTTGCTCTTCCAGAGGACCTGAGTTCAATTTCTAGCACCCATATGGTGACTCACACACTCTGTAACTCTAGTTCAAGGGGATCCAGTGCCCTCTTAATCCTCAAGGGCACTAGATATGCACGTGTTGCACAGACTACCTGCAGACAAAACACTGACAGACATTAAATAAATGAAAATAAAATTTAAAAGCTTTTTAAAAATCACAGATAGGCATCTGTGTGGGTGATTCTGGGTCACATGATCACCTAGATGAGACACTCCCAAGGTGAAGAAGGGAAAGATTTTTGCCATTCAGAAGACATGTGGCGATAGCTGGATATATTCTAAGATGAGGTGACAATCTGGGGTATATACTATGGGCATTTGGTGGATAGAGGACAGGCATTGTCTGACAAATGTCCCTCAAAGGTGCTCAGGACAGCCCTCTACAATAAAGAGCTAGCTAACCAGGGCCTCAGAGTGTCGAGACTGGACACCCTGTTTTAGACCAATCCTATTAACACTGCAGGAGCGACATGGAATGCGGCTACTTGTCATCACCTGGTCTACTTAGATGGTGTTGGTATTGCAAATGTTGTCCAGTTATTCCTCTGGTCCTACAGTCCCTCCACACAGCTGCCCAAGTAAGGGCACATCCCTGTCCTCAACTCTATAGTACATTTGCCCTTTCACTCGGAAAAAAGGGCATCTTGGCATTCCCCTGCCAGGCCCTGGCTGACTTGGGGCCTCATTTTTTCTCAGCCTCATGTCTGTCCTCTCTTTACTGTTTTTCAAATTTTACTTATATAATGTGTTTTCTTGTATACTATGCTCTGTATACCATATGCATTCCTGACCTGTTGTCATGGAGGCCAGAAGAAGATGTTGGATCCCCATGCAGCTAGAGTTACAGACAGCTGTGAGCTGCATGTAGGTGCTGGGAATCAAACCCAGATCCTCTGGAAGAGCAGCCAGAGAGAGCTCTTAACCTCTGAGACATCCCTCCAGCCTTCCTCCTCCTCCTCCTCATCATCATCTTTCTTCTTTTTCTCTTAAGAAGGATTTATTTTTTATTTTATCTCTATGAGTGTTTGCCTACATGTGTGTATGTGTACCATTCGCATGCCTGGTGCCAGCAGAAGCCAGAAGAGGGTGTCTGATTCTCTGGAACTGCAGTTACCAAAGGCTGTGAGCAGCCACGTTCATGATGGGACCTGAACTCAAGTCTTCTGCAAGAGAAGCCAGCATTCCATCCCTCCTCACTTTTTAAAAACTTGTGTGTATATGTGTGTCTGTGTGCCATGGGTGTGCAGGTGCCCATGGAGGCCAAAAGAGGGCATCAGATCCCCTGAGGCACGTGGCACAGATAACTATTATGTGAGTCCTGGGAACCAAGCCCAGGTCCTCTGAAGAAGCAGCAATCCCTCTTAGCTGCTGCGGAACCATCTCTCCAGGCCCCTCCTTTTGCTATTCTTTCTTTTTTTAGGATTGCTATTCTTAGAACATGCCAAGCATGCTCCTGCCTCCAAGCCTCAGCACTGGCAGCTTTTCTTCCTCATGCGGGGTCATGTCCTCACTCTCTCAGGTCTATGTCCAGGTGACATTTTGTCAGCAAGGCTTTCCTTTATGCATGGTGTCACCTCATCTAAAGTCACCACTCTCTTCTCCTGTATTCTCCCTGGTATTTATCACCATCTGATTGACCACACATTTACTCTGTTATTTGTTTTGTCTTTTGATTCTTAAGACAGGGTCTTACCATGTATGCCAATCTGGACTTGAGTTTGCTATGTAGGCTGACCTTGAACTCTCAATCCTCCTGCCTCAGTTTCCCAAATGCTGAGATTACAGGGGTGTGCCAGCACTCTGAATCAGACATTTCTGTCCAGCTACCACCCATCACCCAGTAACATACATGTAGCCTCCATGAATTCAGGCAGTGATGTTTTTGCTTGATTGTATTCTAAGCTCTATGATAGTGTCTGAAACATAGCAGAGGCTTAAGAACTCTTTGTTAGCTAAGTGATAGTGGGATATGCTTTTAATTTCATCACTTTGGAGGCAGACGTGGTCGGATCTCTGAGTTCAAGGTCAGCCTGGTCTACAGAGTGAGTTCCAGGGCTACATAGAGAAACACTATTCCTCTAAAAACCTAAATAAATAGATAAACAAACAAACAAAAGGAAAAAACAGAAAGGGAGGAAGAAGAGAGAGAGAGAAAGAGAGAGAGAGAGAGGAAGAAAGAAGAAATTTTTATTGAATGAATGCATTGCTGTGACCATGGGATGAAACTGTTCTAGAAGAATCAAACGGATGGAACAGGTAGGTTCTCCAGAGCAGATGGGAATCATGGTGGGAATCATGGCTCACCCAGGCTGTGTATTCTGGTGTTTTCACTCTCACACACTGTTCCCCTGCTCCTCACACCACCCTAGGATAGACACTGTCCTTCCCATTTGACAGTTGACAAACTAAGGCACAGAGAGACCAGAGCTTGCATGTCACCTCCAAAAGGATTTAGGGCAAATCTCCCATCTTTGGGCTCTATTGCTGTGTCTCTTCCATGTGCATTCGTTTCCAGTGCTCACCCATGCTTAAAGCCCCAGGCCCTGAACTTCACCCTCAGCTTCCCCAAATCCCCCCACAAGGAGTCAACTGTGAAAGAGAACCCAGTCCCACCCTCCCACCCTCTCTAGCCCGCTCTGGCTTTGCAGCAGACAACAGGCACTTGGCTGCTGGAAGGAAGGGTTAACAAGGAGTGTTTGTAGCAGCTGCTGTCTCCAAGGAGAGGAAGGAAAGCAGAGCAGCGGGCCACAGCCTGCATGCTTGTCTTCCGGGCTCCCTGGCCGGTGACAGTGGTGGGTCCGGAGGCAGTAGATGACCTATCCAGCCCTGGAAAGAGAGGAGGGCCCTCAACTTCCACCAGTCCCAGAAGCGCTGAACTCCGAATGGACTAGGCAGCTGAGAGTGAGGTCGCTGCAAGCTACCAAAGAAAAGTTCAGGCAGGAACTGAGGAATGTGGGCAGTGGGGGCTGGGCCTGGCCCAGAGGCTGAAGCCCGAAGCAAGCTTCAAAGTCAGAAACCCTGGGCTCTCAGAGGATAGAGAGGGACCCACCAAATCAAGGAAAACTGGACCAGGGCCTTGATCTAGCAGGTAGCAGAAGAGCCGACAGTGGGGGGACAGGAGTTTCTTACTTCCTCCCATACTTGAGTTCCAGTCATGTCTCAGCATGTGGGAACTAGGAGAAGACCCAGGACCCCAGGGCCTCCTGTGCGCAGCATCCGGCCCTTTAAGTCCAGCGAGCAGTACCTGGAGGCCATGAAAGAAGACCTGGCTGAATGGCTTCGGGATCTGTACGGGCTGGACATTGATGCAGCCAACTTCCTGCGGGTGCTGGAGACTGGCCTGGTGTTGTGCCGGCATGCCAACACTGTCACGGAGGCTGCTCTGGCCTTCCTGGCCGAGGCACCTGAGCGAGCTCAAAAGATTCCCATGCCCCAGGCTGGGGTTTTCTGCAATGGGGCTGCTCAGCCGGGCACCTTCCAGGCCAGGGACAACATTTCCAACTTCATCCAGTGGTGTCGCAAGGAGATGGGGATCCAAGGTAATGCAACCATCTCAGACCTTTATATCATAGGGGCGCGCACCACTTGGAGGCTTAAGCTAAGTTAGACCTGGGCGTCAGGAGTTGAGGTATTCTAGATTTTCCATGTGATAGCTTCTCTTTTAACACATCAGTTTCTTCATCTCACAGTAAACCCTTAGTAAACACACATTGATGACTAACAGATATTTACCAATGATTAAATCCACAAAGATACATGCATTGCCTCTTCTGTTCCCAGTGCATGCTGGGCACCTAGAACTGAGGAGAATATGGCCCAAATGCTCAGGAATGCATGGTCTAGGACGGCAGACAGACTCAGACATTACTGCCCAGGGTGACGTGTGCTTCAAAGGCATGTATATGATACGGGATTCAGATTGGGAATGGTCAGTCTGATGACATAATAGTGGGCGCCAGCAAGGGCAACAAGAGGGAGGAGATTTAGGCTAAAGAGAGAAGTTTGGGAGACGGGGTTAACAAGTCAGGGAGCAAAGCACAAGGGAGGTGGGTAACTGGGAGAAGAACTGAAACAGTGGTTCTCGACCTTCCTGATGTTGAGACCCTTTAATACAGATCCTCATCTTGTGGTGACCCCCCAACCACAAAACTATTTCCATTGCTACTTCATAACTGTAAGTTTGCTGTTGTTATAAATTGTAATGTAAATATCCGATATGCAAGATATCTGATATGTGACCCTCATGAGTCTCCACTCACCTGTGGAAGACCACTTGACTAAAAGGATGGGAGGGAAGCCCAAGGGGAGAGGTCTATAGGGAGGGGCACAGGGACTCGCAGGGCTCAGAGAGCGACAGGTTTTGGCCTTGAACCCAGGAATGGGATTAGGTGTGAATACACAATTCTCTGAACCAAAAGTAACTGGGAGGAGACAGGTCAGGTTTGGACTCTGGGCTGGTGGAAGGAAGGGAGGGGCTGGATCAAAGGTTAATCAAAGCTAAGGACGTAGTTTATATACATCTTATGTATGTCCTTGGGTTTCATTTCCAGGACCAGCCCCTAAACAACTGCTGCTTTCTGTTAAGATAGACTACACCTCTATTTTTCAGATGAACACTGGGGCTCTGGGACTAGCTTGAAGGTCACATAGCCACAGGAGATTCCTGGACTGAGCCTTATAGGGTGGGGTACCCAAAGTCTATAGTCAAGTTAGCTTGCTTAATCTAGAGCCGAGTTTAGAGAGTCCGGAAGATGGGTAAGAAGAGAAGAAACTGCTTCCTGCTCCTGTGACCTTCTCATTGGCTAAGTGGATCGCGGGAGAACTGGACAGGAGAGCTCTCCTTCTGCCCTAGGATCAGCCAGACTCCAAATACTCACCATCTTCTGCAGTTAGCCTAGCTGCTTTGTGTGGACCCCTTCTAAGAGCTTCCTCAACCTGAGATGCTGAGACCTGAGCCACCCTCCTGTGTCCGCTACTCCTGCCTTGGGATGGGTTCCAGCGGGGTACTCAAACCACCCCTGTCCCCTTTTCTTCTTTGTCCCCCACCAGAGGTGCTGATGTTTGAGACAGAGGACCTGGTGCTACGCAAGAACGTGAAGAGCGTGGTATTGTGTCTGCTGGAGCTGGGTCGCCGAGCTTGGCGCTTCGGTGTGGCGGCTCCCGCCCTGGTGCATCTAGAAGAGGAAATTGATGAAGAGCTTCGGCGCGACCTGGCCCTGCCATCGCCGGACCCGCCACCGCCCGTACCCCCTGCCCGCAGGCCTTGTCACTTCCACAACCTGGACCAGATGGTGAGGTGCTCGGTTACGCCCTCAGGCCGACCATGTGCCCTGCCTTCCTCTTTCCCAGTCCCCACTGCCCTGCTCCTCTCTGAGCCCCACCCACAGGTGTCAGCGGCTATTGCTGTTTATCGCCTTTGCAACGGTCGGGCGGGCACTGCACCTCTCATTTGGTCCTGAGAACTGGGTGCCAAGAACATGATATCTTCGCTACCAGTTAACACCCACCGTGTGGCTTTGGGCAAATCATTTAACCTTTCTGATCTTCCCTTCAGCATGTAGTGTAAGGAGACACAATACCTATTTTCTGGGGCTGCTGTGAGACTTAAGTAACCCAACATAAAGTGCATGGGACAGAGAATGGGATCCCACCATAGAGGAGCTACTTCCTGAGGACAGTCCTATTCCCATCACTGAGAAAAATGGGGCTCCGGGAGGGTTCCCCCTTTTTTCTTTCATTTTTCTTCCCTCCATTTCCCCATTTCCTCTCTTCTGCTTTGCCCTTCTCTTTCCCTCCCTTTGCTGTGTGGCCAAATGTGGTCTCAAACTCACGAGCCCAAGCAATATTTCAGGATGGTTCCTTAGGCTGTAGTGGGTGTTCCACGCAGGTCAGATAGCACAACCCACTATATCCCACCATCAGCAGGGGAAGTGGACCACAGAGGGCTGTCCCAGGTGTTTTTAAAAGGCTTCCCCTTCCTATTTGCCTCCCAGCCCCCATCCCTGACCTCAGCAACAACCTGGTGGCACATAGGCACCCCACTTAGCTTGACCCCGTATGTGAATGGACTTGAGTATTCAGGCGGAGAAGAGAGCCGAGCCTCTACTGCCACCACCCACAGGTGCAGAGCCTTGTGAGCCATTGCACATGCCCAGTGCAATTCTCCATGGTCAAGATATCTGAGGGGAAGTACAGAGTGGGAGACTCCAACACTCTCATCTTCATCCGGGTAAGTCTGACTTAGGTGGAGGGACATCTAGGGTCAGTGAAGTGGGGTTTCTTTCTGTAGAGCCTCGACTAAGCCTGAGAGTGAAGTCAGCCATCATACACCCCAAGTCACCAGGCCTTGAGGTGTTTCCTTACCTTGAAAATTTCCAGAAGTTTCCAGCCAAAGTTGACAAGCTTATTCCATCCTCTCCTTGGTGCAGCCAGCACCACCATCCTTCACCACCTCCATCAGAGCTGAGTTCACAGGTTGCCCCCAGGCAGAAATGGGGTATATAAAAAAGGTCCCTTCACTTTCCCATGCCACAGGATAGGTCAGAGTGAGGGACCCAAGAACCTTTTGTGTTCCGTGTGCAGCCCCAGTCTTGTGGATCCCAATGCTCACCACTTAGACCCTGGAGAGTCCGCAGAGCATTGCAGGTCTGGTGTGGGCTTCTCGCTAGCCTTTCCCCATGTCTGGCTTCACCCCCTGGAGATGCTCTGTGCTGAGGAATGTGGACAGCAGTTGGGTATAGAGCACACCTTGGAGCAGAGCCAACAATCTGAGAACCCCCTCAAACCCCAAGACGATAAACAGTCTTGTGATGTGTGCATGGGCCAGGGATTGTGGCCCCATTTTTGAACGTGGAAATTAAAGTTTGAAAAGTCTGCAGGACCTGTTTCATTACAGAGTGGAGCAGGGCTCCCACTGTCTGTGGCGCACATCACAGGGGCATGATGGTCCCATACCAATTGCAAGCAGAGACATGTTGGAAGCCCCGTATAGCAACGAGAGTGTCCTGGGACCTGGCTAGCAATCCAAATGCCTATGTGATTCCCTTGTCCAGTTGTGGCTGTGCAACTTCCTGTTTAGCATTTTGGTCCCATCAGACAAGTGATGTCTGATGCCAGTCATGGGTAAAGCTAAAAAACAAAATATTCTGTTTCCCAATCACACACGTGTGTAAGGGGGTATATGGGAATAGGGGAAGCCCTCCACTCAGCTCTCAACCTCACCTTTGCCCCCTCAGATCCTCCGGAGCCATGTGATGGTGCGTGTTGGGGGTGGCTGGGACACGCTGGGCCATTATCTGGATAAACATGACCCCTGCCGGTGCACGTCCCTCTGTGAGTTCCCCAGAAGTTTTTCCCTATGGGGCTGGGTAGAGAGATATAGACATAGCTCCTAGTTGAGAGACCACTTGTGGAAGAGCAAATAGGCCTGATTTCCAGGGACTCCGCTGTACAGGGATCTGTGGATGGGGACCGAGGGGCAGTCATGGCTCAATACTAAGAGTAACCACACGGTGGCGCGCAAGGCACGCAGAAACAACGCTGGCCAAGTTACATCTCAGTAGAGCTCAGATTTGGCCTTGGAGTCCACACAAGGAGCCTAAAGATTTTCAGTTCTTCTCTAATCTTCATCAGTACCTCAAGTCACTTTGAAGAAGCATACAATTTGAATAAAAGTTGCAGATTGGCAATGCCACATAAGCTTTCAGTAAATCTTGCTGTTGGGCTCTTTAACCCCTGAGTCCCTTTGTAGAAATTGGGACTGCTGCTGTAGGGAGAATAAGAATTTGACAGGGTAGAACAATGCGTTTCTCTTTTTTTTTTGTTTGTTTTGTTTTGTTTTGTTTTGTTTCTCGAGACAGGGTTTCTCTGTGTAGCCCTGGCTGTCCTGGAACTCACTCTGTAGACCAGGCTGGCCTCAAAAATAATGTGTTTCATAAACCGTAATTGAACTCTCCTTTCTTCTGTTTTCTCTGGGGCCCATTTGGTAGCCCATAAACCAGGCAGCTTCCTGAAACCGCCAGGACCACCAGTGCAGCATGAAGTGAAGGTGCAGGCTGGGCCCTCACAGCCACAGCCTACAATGACCATCAGCCGCTCACAGAGCCCACTGCCTCCAGTGGATTGGAAGACATACACCTCTTCCAGCAGAAAACTGAAGTCTCCCACCCCCTCTTCTCCTGGACCCCGTAGTGAATCCCCGGTGAAGGCCAGAACCCTCAGAGAGATGGCTCCACTTCTAAGGTACAAGAGAGAAACATGGAAGTGTCCCCCCAATAAGTCTATTCTCAGTGGCTCATCCCCCAGGATAAAGGGAACAATGGTTTATCCCAACAAAGAAAATCACACAAGCCAGATATAATGGCATATGCCTAGAGTCCTAGCATTCAGGCAGCCAAGGCAGGAGGATTGTGAATTTGGGCCCTTCCCAGGCCACTTCAGGAGGCCACATCACAAAAAATAACACATGGCCCAGAGGGACAATGTTCCCCTAGTATGCACAAGGCCCTGAACTCTATACCCCAGAGCTGTAGAACAGGCAAGGCTTCAGATGTTTGCAATCAAAACGGCACCCAGGACTTAAGGATCATCTAGTTGCACCAAGTGCCTACCCATCTTGTAGACAAGGGGGCTGAGGCCATATTCAGTGTTCTTCCATTTCATGATAAAGCTAAGACTGAGACCTACCCCAAGTATGTGTAGCTTCTGATTATTAGTCTTCCGGTCTAGAATTTTCCCTTGAATGGTCCGAAGTCCCTTTCTATCTTCTGCATGGGAACAAAGATGCCCAGGCTGCTAGAATGGCTACATAGGAACCCCTTGGTATGCCCCAAGGAAGAACACTGGTTCTGTAAGCCCCCCATAGTATTCCCATAGGAAATGCTTCTGACTGTCCTGAGTCCCTTTCAAGACTTTCTCTCCTTTTCAGGCCCCAAGAGAAACCAATGACTCCATCTCAGAGGATGTCATCACCTGGTCCCCAATTCTCATCTACTTGTAGGGGACCAGACCTACAGAGTACCCTGTCAGAGAAGAGAGCGAACAGATGCCCAGGTGAACTGCCCAGAGGAAGGACTCCCACATCTTGGGTTCACAAGGAAGCAGACAGTCGAGGAACACACACCAAGGCTCCTAAACCTCAGAGGCTCCAAATCCCTGAGGCCGCCAGTAAAAGGACATCAACAAGAGGACCATCTCCCCCACCTCGTTCCTCCAGCTTAGCCAATCCTCACACTCTCTGGCTCCTGCACCAGGGTGCCTCTTCACAGCTCAGTGAGCCCATGTCTGTTCAGTCTTCATCACCTGGCAAAGGGCTCACCAAGATCCCTATCCGGCTGTCCCCTGCCCGAGCCCCAACTCCAGGAAGAAGCTCTTTGGGTACTGAAGGTGGAGGCTTCATGGAGACAGGCTCCATCTCATCAAGGGCCCTTGCAGAGAGCCTGGAGAGATCCACACATGGGCATCACTCCGTGGAAGCAAGCGGGGACCACCAGACAGACATAAAGATTACTTCAGAGGCTGAGGATCCCAGGAGCTTGGATACACAGAAGTGGAAAGAGAAGTACACCTCTCTGCCCCTGGGCAGGACCAGAGAGCAAGCCCTCTATGAAAACCTTAAAGAGAAGGTTGTGGCCAACATGAAATTGCTGGAGGTGGGGGCTGCCTGTGCTCAGGGTACAAAATCTCAAGCCATCCCTCGAAGTGGGGTCTATGTTCCCAGTCTGGGTGGGAGGTGGCCTGAGCCTGGGGGTCCTTATGATAAAGTCATCCAGGAACTGGTTCAGGGTCCCCCACCTCTCCTTAAAGTGGATCTGAAAGCCTGGAAGGTAGGATCTGGACACCCCCTTAGACCGACTGTGGATCCAGAAAGCCCCAAAGAGAGGCTAGGTTCCAGAGAGATGGGGACAAGAATAAAGGCAAGCCCAAGTGTTGAGGGTACCATGGTGAGAACCATGTCGCCTGCAAGAGGGCAGGACTGCTCAACCCCGCCTATGCCTGCCAATCTGGAGGCTCCCACACATTCATGCTCAGACCCCAGTTCTGACAAAGCCAAGGTATGTCTGGGCAAGGGCAGGAGAACTCTCCGGAAGCCCCAGAAGGTCCCATCCATTTACAAGCTAAAGCTGAGACCCAGAATCCGGCCCCGTAAAGACCATAGGCCTGAAAAGAGACCTTCCAGAATTCCCAAGCCACTGGTCTATCCCTGCCTGGGTCCAGCCAGGACAGCTCCTGGAAGCAGGGTATTAAAAGCTACATTGGGTGGCAAGGAAGGGGGCACCTGTCAGGTGAATGGAGCAGGTAAAAAGAAGGAAGAGAAAAAGAAAGAAGCCACCATCTCTTTGGAGAGCAGCATCCAGCCTTCAGAGAGCCACGAGCCTCTGCAGCTTGGTGGAACCCCACTTCCACCTGAGGAAGAATCCTGGGTCTGAAGAGCCCTCAGATAGAGAAGGGCACAGCAAAACGTATGCAGTGCAGTATATGTGTGAGAAAGTACAGTCCCTCACTCAGCACAGTGTCTTTGCCAGGTATAGGCCTGAAGACCCCACCCGTTGCACAAAAGGGCAGCCCATACCTCCTATCGCAAGCCAGCATCAAACCAGGGGTGGTTGCCCATCTTATCATTACCACCAAGAACAGCTCCTCAGCCTCTGGACATTTCCACAGCTGTAAGTTATTAAACACGTGTGGGTCTGTCTTTGAGCCTCAGCTTTTTGGATCTTTCCCCTAAGACTGTAGAAGTGTAGAGTGGTGCAAATTCAAACCTCATCTCTGCTGGAGGCGACGGGGACAAGGTGGGGTGAGCTGTCAGCAAGCCAGGCTTCCCCATCAGTTCCTGGTGCTCAGGACCCTGGACAGCGACAAAGACAGCGCTGCACAGGTTGCTGAAGGTTGGCCACCCTTGATGTGGACTTCAAAGATTTGCCCCTGATTCTGAGAACAGGGATGGCTCAGGATGACAGCGGGCTGGCTGATGGCATCCATCGCACTTCTGTGTCTAAGAAGCTATGGTTATGAGGCCCCAAATTTGACCCTGACTGGGAGGAAGATGTAGAAGCAGTTAGGACTGTCTTGTAGGCATCTGCAAAGGCAGGTGATGGTACTCTCTGTGTGTGGCTGCGATTAGCTGTGGGGGAAGGAGTCACATTCAGAACCTTTTCCTTTGGTCTTTTGGTTGGTCCTGAGCATTTGAGTAGAGAGCACCACTCTTTCCACATAGCATGAACACACATGTGCGTGCGCGTATGCACACACACACACACACACACACACACACACTGCTGGACTGCTGGGACCCACTCCTCCTTCCACGAGCAACAGAGCTGACACTGAAGTAGAGAAACGAGGGAAAACACTCCCTGATTTTTAATCTGACTTTCAATAACAGCTCAGTGGGTGTCACACACACACTTCCAGATCCTGTGTGGGAAACCCTGGTTGGGGAGGGGAAGGACAGAGACTCAGAATGGGGGTGGAGGGACCTGAAATCCAAGACCTGGGGTGAAGAGGAAAGGGTGAGTGGGCTACATTCCAATGACTCCCAGTGGAGGCAAGCCAGAGGTCTGGGTCCCCCACCCTCACCTCGAGTGCTCCAGAGTTGGGGGGGTGATTGGGCACATGGGAGTCTGTCATCTTTACCCCACACCCCAAGTAACCAGTGGTGGGCCTGCAGGAGAAGAAAGTGGGCACCCCTCCTCCTTACCCTCCCAGCCACTCTGAAGTGTGGGGAAGGGGAGCCACCGCCTCTGTTTCAGAGGGAGGCTCAGAGAGGGCAAATTGCTAGCCCCAAATTGTGCAGGACAGCAAGGACTAGAACCCAGAACACTGGGCTGCCCAAAGGGAGGGCTGTTGTACTGCAGTGCCCCTGCTGGGCAGAGGGAGTGAGACTCAGTAGGGAAGCAGAAGAGAGAATAATAGATTCCCTCCCACATGGGAACACTATAAATTCCCCATCCCACCCCTGCCCCCAGACTCCTCCTCATCACCTCTCTGGGTACCTGATTTCCTGGTCTGTGCACTGCAGCCTTGACAAAGGCTATGTACCCCTCTTGACAAAGGGTCCTTATTATGCTCCCAACTGGACCAGGGCTGAGGTTGAGGGTTCAGCCTCAGAAACTGTCTTTGGCCGGGACAGGGGACATGGAATTACTTCTTCCTCCCTCCCTCCAAGTCCCCAAGCAATCCCTCGGGCCATTCCTGGAAATCTCCATTATTATTAATTCTAAATCGGTACAAAACTGACAGTGATCAGCTCCGGTGACGAGAGGTAGAAACCCGGCCAGGCAGCCGGGGAAAATGGGGTGGGTGAGTTAGGGGATAGGGCCAACCTGGTGTTGGGATAAGGGGTCAGTCAGATCCTGAGGGCCTCCACTATGGGTGGGGATGCATGCCTATCTCTCCCAGGCACAACTCTCTCATTCTTATTCTCTTCCTGGCTCTGCCTCTACACAGACTGATCAAAACAACCTGAGACCTGATGGAGACAGAGTCTTAGGCAGTTGCACTGAGATGGGACTGGGACATATGCTGTCATCATAGCATAACGTGACCCCCCCACCCCCGGGCACCATCTTTACCACCACCACCAGTCCCTGACAAACTCCACATTCCACAAAGTAGCAGCCCGCAGGAGATAACCGAGAAGTGGGACCTAGCATCACGGAGAGAAAAAGATCCTTTGAGGAGTTTCCTCTCCACACTGTCAAACAAAACAAAAAGAATTTTAGCCCGGGGGCAATCTGGCTTTGGGGTCAGGAGGGGTGAGGGGCACCCGGCAGGGACCATTGAGTTAAGGCTGGAAGGTAGGTGGTTGCGTCTCTGGGGGCTGCTGGGCAGGGAGGTCTCCCTGGATGAGAGAGAGCTCAGCCTTCTCTCCCTGACGGCTGTCGGACCTCAGCCCTCGGACCCCTTCGGTCCTTGGGACACTTGCATCTCTCTGCCCTGTGCCGGTGGTGCTGCCGGGGAGAAGGCCTGGCATCAAAAACCTGCCAGGATCCGCGACAAGGGGATGGACGAAATGAGAGCCCTGTGAGCGGAGCTGGGGAGCAGGGAGAAACACTGGAGGGTAGATAGGACAAATGAGGACTGACAGACACTTGAGAGGACAGACATTGGAAAAGAGGATGTGGGGTAAAGACGGACACACTGTGGGGAAGATGGGCAGGGGCCCGGCCAAGACAGCACCTCCTCACCCCACCCTCCATTTTACACGGTCACCCCTTGGCCCACAGGTTGTGTGGCCCCTCCTAGGGCCGGGCGCTACACTACAGCACTGAAGGTGGCTGACCCAGGGAGACCCAGGTGGGAGGGGAGGACTGGGGAGTGGCGGGGAGGCTCCCTCTCGACCTCTGATTCTCGTGGGGAGGTGTGTGGCTGAAGGGGTGCTTCAGGCCCGGAGCCCAGAGTTCTCCTCCGGGGGTTCCCTGCTCTGGCCCTGGTGTCCCGCGGGAGGCTGGCCCCGCCCCGCCCTCCCTTTCGCGGGGACAGTGCTGCTGCAGGGCGCACGCGGCGTCACATGATGGCGCAGCGGTTGCGGCGCAGCGCGCCCTGGAAGCGCAGAGCAGCGTGCACGTGTTTGCAGCGGGCGCAGCCCACACTCTTGAGCAGCTCGCTGAAGAGCAGCAGGATGTGCCAGTTGTACTTGGCCGAGCACTCCACGTAGCCGCACTTCCAGGTCTTGCGCACCAAGTGCGACACGTTCCAGCGTGGAATCACGCGTCCGCGTTGCAGGTCGCGCTTGTTGCCCACGATGATGATGGGCGTCTCCGAGGTGCCGATCACCCTGCGGGTTGGGGCAGAAATTTGGGGGCGCTGCCAGTCTCGCAACCACTGGGCTCCACGCTAGCCTGTGCTCTGTTCTAGGTGCAGCCTCAACCCCTTGAGGAAGGTTACATCTTTAAAGAACACATCCAAAAAAAGTCGATACTATTGTTCTGTCTATTTTACAGACAAGAAAACTGAGACTTATATGTCAAAACTGATCCGCGGCCATGCACTCCCATCCCCTGCTCTTCACTATTAGTGTAGCCAACGTCATAAGTCGGGGTCCCAAAATGAGTCAACAGAAGTGGGGTAAGTGATCCACACCTGAAATTACAGCACTCAGGAGGCCTGAGGCAGGGGGATTCTGAGTTCAAAACCAACCTAGCAACATAGTGAAACTCTGTAAAAAAAAAAAAAAAAAGAAAAGAAAAGAAAAGAAAAAGAAAAAGAAAGAAAGAAAAGAAAAAAGAAAGTAAGGGGGTGGGGACTCGTGGGAACCAGAAAACTCAGTACATTTCACCTATGACCGTCCTCCAGCGCCCCCCATCCTTGTACATCCCATTTTTGGAGACAGGCTAGCATTAGGGCATCCACTGAAGTAGCAATAGATTGTCACAGCTCCTCACCTCGTCTCCAGGATCTGCTGACGGATAGTCTTGACGTACTCAAAGCTGTCAAAGCAGCAGATGTCATAGACCAGGATGTAGGCGTGGACGCTTCGGAGTCCCCTGCAGCAGGCATCTGCCCACTCCTGCAACACCCCCGGGCCAGTACCACAGTCAGAGCAGCCACGAGGCCTCCCAGCCTCCAGCCACCCTGTCAAACGGACGCCAAACCGGTTCTTTCTATCCTCCACCCCCAGCCCCCAGAAGGCTAGGCCTTAGGAACACAGGTACTCAGAGCTGTAACTTCCCTTCTCCTGTCAGAACAAGCCACAAGCTGGCTGACTTTCTGGCCTACCGCACTATCTTGTACGGATCTGGAGGTTGGATCTGTCTGATCCATCTATCCAGTCCTTTGTTCAAAGTGCATTTATAAATTCCCCTAAGAGCACAGGCCTGGGTGGTTGTACTTACTGTAATAATATCTTCTGAGGCTTAGCCGAAGCTCTGATTTACCATTTTTTCTGCAAGAAGGGGACTGTGCCCACCATCTCCTGTGTCTGAGGCCATGGATTATACCTGGTTACAACTATCCTATTTCCGGTTCCTCGCAACTGCAGTGAACACCCAAGAGGGTCAGGACTCGGTTCTTTTCATTTTACACATTCCCTCTTTCTGTCCCTTGTTTAGTGAATCTTCAGCTTTTTAGCAGCATCAACTGCGTGGTAAGCTCTCTCCATGGTGCTGAACTCCACAGCCCCCGCAAGCCCAAGTAAGTCCTATCCTCAACACAGCCCTCAGGTTGCTGTCTAAATGCAAGCGTGAAAGAAAACCGATACTGGATGCATAAGGGGGTGGGGTAGGGGAGAGACACAGGACTCTTGATCCTCCTGCCTCTGCCTTTCAAATGTTGGGATCACAAGCATGCATCACCATGCCTGGCTTGACTATTTGAGTATTTTAAAATATTTTTGTCTGAGAGAACTTTTCATGGAGGGTCTCGTGGAGCTGAAGCTCAAGATGAATAGGCCCACGGAAAGGCTAAATGTGTTAACGAGAAGGTTCCCTATGAGATTAATTAGCTAGTTAGTCTGCCAACAGATGTAATTGCAAAAGTCTGTTCAGAAAGGCAGCGTGCAGAAAGAACATCCCCGAAGCTTTGGGGCAGAGACCTTGGGAGGCAAAGGAAAGCAGGGCCTCCTCTCATGAGGTCCAGAGACAAAAGTAGAAGGGGAGGAAAGGGATGCACTGCAGTCCCAAAGTATGGCCTGAGGCCCTGGGCTACACCTCCAGTTCACACAAAAGGAAGGCCAGAAGAAGGCAGAAACATGTCTCCAGACCCAGCTTGCATGGTCGAGGTAAGAGTTTCAGCTGAGGTAGAAGGGACAGACTTGGGTGGCAGCTGTGGAGTGTGGAGTTGGAAGTGGCACAAACTCAAAGGCTTGGGAGATGCTGCAGTGGGTATCTCTGGGGAGATGATGTGGCATCTTTGTGCTGAGGTTTTAAGTTTTGGTGCAGAGGCAGGATACAGAGGACAGATCTAAGAATGGAGAAAAATCACAAAACTGCTTCCTCCTGATCCAGAGAACACTGTGTTCA
>JANHMN010000002.1:37172262-37193473 GCA_030674055.1 Rhabdomys pumilio
CAAAGCAAAACAACAACTACCATCCCAAACCACCACAAAACCAAAACCAATAAAAAACAAATGGTAAGTTGAAGAAGCAATGGCCAGGCTTAGAGGTGCATGCCTGCTACCTTGGCTACTCTGAAGACTGTGCAAGAGGATTTCAAGTTCAAGGCCAGCCTGGGCAACAGAGCAAGAGTTTGCCTCTGAATAAAAACAAGGTAGAAGCTTGGGCATGTCACAGAGTGGAGACCCTGGGTTCTATCCTAGGCATCAAACAACAACCAAAACCAGACACAGAACATTGTGGGGTTTATTTTTTACATAAAAAGGGGGAGATGAAAGAGAACGCAGCTTCTTACTTGAGTGTCAACGAAAGATCAGAGACACTGGCTAGGGAGAGTAACCAGAGGGTGAAGGAGCAGAGGCAGGACACACCGCTCTAGGCCACAGTTCAGGCATTTCAACTGCATCTTGCCCGTTCTAAAATTACTAAAGAGAAATACACAACTGACCGTAAAAAGAGTAGCTTGGGCTTGGAGCCAGGTTTTATCAATGTTTCCACATGGGAAGCAGAAGGTTCTGGCCTGGGACTCACTGCCTTAACCTCTCAGGCACACTGCACAACACGTGCTCACACGCTCGGATCAGGCTCAAGAATTTACCACAGGATAGATGGGAAGGCCTCCTGTTGGGGTTGCACAGATTCTGCTGTGCTCCAGCACCCCTGAGATAGCTGAATTTTCTGTCACAACTAGCCAGGGTCTCTGCATATGCTGCCCAGAGGACTCTGCAGTGAGCAAAACACATCTGGGACCTCAGTTTCCTCTGCAGTCAACTTTCTCCCAAGCCAAAGGCAGAGAGAGGTGTAGAGGCCCTGGTTCTAAAAACTGGGGGAAGGTGCCTGGGAGTGGGGGGTACAGGTAATGGGGGCCTTTACATTTTAACTGCAGGGGGACTAGAAGCAGTCCTGGGGCTGGGGAACAGGGTACCTGGAAGAAAAGGTCCTTGGGCAAGAGATCTGACTGGGGTCTCCAGAGTTGCTGAGAACACGCCTCAGGTCTCTGCCCTGCTGACCCTTCTACAGAAGACAACGAGAGCATGAGGCCGTGGCAGGCAGAGCTGAGTATGAACAGGCAGTTAGTGTTTTCTGCTCCTCTCCCCTGCCCCTGCTTTGTTGAGGCATTACCTTCTGTGACCCCATACTCCCAAGTGGGTTAGACCCTTCCAATCAGCACTGCTCAGCTCCCTTCAAAGGCAACATTCAAAGTCTCCTTGAAAGGCAACATTCATTACACTGTATAATAACCGCCTGTTACGTTAGTCTTTTCTCACCAGACTATGAGTTCCTTGAAAGCAAATTTTCATATCTGATTTTGCTGACCATTCGGTTCTGGTGCCCAGTGCAGGGCCTGGCACACATTAAACACTCATCAGACATCTTCTGAATTCACTAGCACACAAATGGAGCACCTTCTTGCGATGGCTTTAAGGAGGGAGGCCCAGAGTATAGTGTAGAGCTCCTGACTGTGCAGCCAGAGCTGGGGAGGTAGAGTGTCGTCTCCCCTTCCCCGTTGCCTGTTGCCCGAGGGAGCTTACCTGCAGTGTGTTGACAGGGAAGGCGCTGATGGGTGGGAAGTCCAGGATCTGCAAGTCGTGCACATGGCCATTCATGACCACAGCAGGCAGGTAGAGGCGGCGGGTGGTGGTGGGCACACAGACCTCGCTGAACTCGTTGTATAAGAATTGGCGCACGATGGCACTCTTGCCTACACCTCGCGCCCCCAGCACGGCCACCCGGTAGGTGGAGACCATGCCTCCCGCCCCACTCCGCCACCGCGTCCTTGCCTGGGGCTCCTCCGGGCTGCATATTCCAGGGGCTGGGGGCTCAGCCACCGTCAGGACCAACCATTGCTCCCTCTGCTTGCCTCTGGCCCTCTGTGGCCACCACCTAGACTGGGGAGGACAAGAGATGGGGGCGTGGCTCAGCGCTCTGGCATATCCCTGAGCCTGTGCTGAACTTTCCCACCGCTGAAACTACCATTGCCACTTGGAAAGCTTTCTTTTTCTGACACCCCCCCCCCCATCTCAATCTATCCCCAAGTTCTTCGTCTTTCTTATCCACTCTTTTTTGCAACCCTTGATCCTTCACCGGGTCTGATTCCCCTCAACTTCTCCGAATAGCACAGAGAGAACACTAGTCTTGGATTTAAATTCCAGTCCCAGCCCCAAGCCTGGGACAAACATCAACTCCTCTCCATCTCATCCTGAAAAACAAACACATTTTAGTGGAGGCCCTCTTGGCATCTTCAGGGGAGAAAACTCCTTTTTATACAGAACCGCCCTCATATTCTGGACATCTTAATTTTGAGACTCTCAGGAGATAAGGGCCCACAGTAGCCTCCAGTTACCAAGATGACCTAAAATGCCCCCAGCATTTCCCAAAGTCCCACTGAACTAGATGACTGCATTGACTCTAGAGAGTAATACATTAGAGCACTGGCTGCTAGCCTGCCCACACGGTTATCCTCGGTCAATACAATATACCCCTAAGGGGGGGGGGAAGTATTCCTATTTGCACTTCAGAGAAATTCCATGTGCTCCAAACCGCACAGCTAGGAGCCTCAGCTGCTTTCCACGGGGGTTGCATGTTTAAGCTTAGTGATTCAAACAGTGACAGGCTACAAGTCCGTCTTCGACTTCTCTTGGAGCTCAGAGGGCCTGGCAGCACACAGCTGCTACCCAGGAAGGGGCCGGACTCTGGAGAGGAATTCATTACCTTTTTGCTCACTCAGTTCCTGTGACTTAGAGCTTGAGCACATATCCCAGCTTTGATGACTTTTAGCTGTAAGTCTGTGGGTAAAACATCTGCTTTGGAGTCATGCTCTGCACATGTGTAAAGTGGAGCCAATAACCCCCAAGACCAGCTCAGTACATCTCTTAGCTGGAAGAAAAAAATCTTCCTCCTGGCTTGAATGAGGAATCCCCCCAACCTCTTAGTAAGTTGGTGCAGAGGGGTGGCTTACTGGGCTCTGATGGTTTTCATCATGTCATGGTGTGTGTGTGTGTGTGTGTGTGTGTGTGTGTGTGTGTGTGTGTGTGTGTGTCAGAAGCATGTTCTTGTCATATATGCATGGCTCATAGCTGAATGCCCCCCCCCCCAGGCTGACCTGGTTCACAACACTCAATCTATGATTATGTATATGTGCACAATGGTAAATAAAGGACAAGGTTTGGAGCAAGAACCACCAAGGTTTGATTCCCAGCTCTGCCATTTACCTAAAGGATGACCTTGGCCAAGAAACTTCATAGGTATCGTGAGGTTGCCCACGGAAAGCTCAGTGCCTGGCACAGAGTAGGTTTTGCAATGAACAGTGGCTACTGGTCATCTAAGGTTTTCTCAGATGCTCAGTTGAACCTCCTAGCAATCTAGGAATGGGTCACTGTCTACAGTTTGCATGGGCTCATGAACTTGTAGTGTGTGTACCTGGGCATGCATGCAGTGTGTGATGCCTTTCATTTTACTGAAGAACAGAACCCATCACCAACAAATCAAGACCCAGAGACTTAGGGAAGGAAGCCGCCTTATCTAAACCTAGGACTCTAACCTCATCTGTGCCTCATTGCACGTCCCTCCCCAACAGGTGCTCATCTGAGCCTGCTCCCAACCGAGACAAAACTAACCCTCCCACTACGCATATCCCTTCAGGTCCTTAGGCCTCTGGGGCATCCCTGGATGCTGCCAGCTTGGCAAAGAGACTCAGCTGGGTTAATTACATAACGGCACAAGCAGGTGGGGATGGGGGAGTCCTGGGCAGTACAAGAAGGCAAAGAGCAAGAAAGAAGAACGTGGACTCACTCTGGGCGTGGCGAGATTTCAGGATGTATCCTACCTGCAGATTCTCAAGCCCCAAAACCAACTCTTTCTGAGTAGTAGCAGAAATGAAAACCAGGTACAGCCTGGGAGTCAAAAAGTGGGTACAAGAACAGCCCCCCTATGCATCAGCCAGCCTCTGGAACTACCAGGCCTAAGTGTGGTCCTGTCCCCAACTCAGAGGGGACAGATGCCCCTTCAGTTCTTCCCAGGCACAGGTCCTGGGTCTAAGCAGTTTACTAAGCCCACATGCCTGCTTATGTGGGGGTGAAAGGTCTGTCCCAGGATGCAGGGCCCAGGCCCCCTGAGCTTCCCCAGGGCCTGCATTCTGCAGTGAGTCTGCAGACAGCTCCCGGCAAGAGACAGGGGTCACATACTCGGGCTACAGTCTCTTTCTAGTCCCTTCCCCGGCCTAGGCACCTTGGGTCTCTACCTTACACTGGGGAGGTCGGGGGTTCTGAGGATCCTAAAGGCCAGGTCGTACGTCCTCGGGTGGTGTGTCCCTACCACGTCTGCGTGGGGGTGGGGGCGCCGGTGGATGCCGGGCTCCCAATGACCCGATCGGTGGCAGGTGAGGGGGCTGCAGGAGCCCCGTTGGCTGCCCGCCCCAGCTCCACTCCCGCGGCCGCTTGCCCGCCGCCCCCTCCCCGGGTTGCCCCTCACCCCGCGGTCGCCCCGCTCCTCCTCCCGCTTACCCAGGGCTGTCCCGGCTGCCTGCCCCCTGCCCTGGCCGGCGCGGCCGCGCTCCCCCCGGGCTCTGGCGCTGCCTTGGGCTCCCCCGCCCGGGGGGAGAATGAGGGGCGCCGCCCGCGGCCCGGGCGCGGCGGGCTGGGGCGCGGGGGGCCGCAGCACCGAGGGTCGCTCAGCTGCTCGCCCTGCGGAGCGCGCCGCCCCACTCGCGCCGGCGGAGGGGGAGGCAGGCGCGGGGGGGTTCCGCTGGGTCCCCGAGCCCGACGGATTCACTGGGGCGCCGCGGGACCAGTTCCCCAATCCCTAACCTCGACCTTCATTCCTCCCCTGCGCCCCAGGCCCGCCCCCCGCGACTCTCCCCTGGGAGAATGTAGCTCGAGCCTAGACGAGTTGGGGGTGGGGACGAGAAAGGCCCTGGAGCCTCTGCCTTCATTTCGACTCCCTTCCCTCACAGCCTCGCACCCTGCCTTCCGCAGGGCTCGTCCCCTCCTCCCCATGCTCTGTCCTTCTGACCCTTACCGATACAGTCAGTCAGTGACTGGCAGATGCCCAGCGTGTGTCCTGCCCTGGGTGCTGGCATCCAGATTCTTGCTCTTCCAACACTGAAGGACGGAGTAGAGGGTGGTCACTCTCACCCTTCACTGCGGCAGGGAACAGCAGGCCAGGCTAGCGCCAAGCAAAGCTGGTCCCCTGCCAAAGCATGACCTCCACTCCTCTAAGGCTGCGGATCCCTCTCCTCTGTGAGATCCCAGCATTTGCTGGGCTTGAGGGCTCAGTTCCTTTTGTATTTAATCTAAAATAGTCCTCACCAACATATTTTTATCAGTAGGTAACATCCCAATGTGGTAAGAGCTTTGCCTAAATCCTCAAGTTAAATCCCCAGAACATTCCACAAAGGAGGTTGTTTCCCCCATTTTACAGATGAGATCACTGAGGCTGAGACAGGGTGAGTAACTCCTCTTACTTAAACTGCAAAATAGAATACCAAGGGTGTGTCACTAGCAGGGCGGCTACACTTTGGAAAAGCTCATCAGAGGGCTCATATAGTTTATAGTGGAGAGGCCAAAGACAAATCCCTTTGTGAAGTCAGAAGGTGCCTTAGAGGGCAAATCAGGTGGAGCACGTTAGAGAGGTCAGCTGAGGCTAGGAGCAATTGTAGGGTCTTTGAAAGTCCAGAGACCTAACAGAATGCTTCAGGCTGGAAGAACGGGGTCAGAAGAGGCTGAGAGAGGTTACGGCCTTCTTGACCTCTTCTTGTTCCCCTAAAAGACTCTCAAAGACCATTTTAGTTACTTTTCTTGTTGGTGTGGCAAGAACCTGACAAAAGTGACTTTTAATTTTGGCTCATTGAAATAGACACAGTCTATTATGGCCAGAAGACACAGTGGTGGTGCTGTGAAGTCCTTGGCGCTGTGCGGCCTGCAGCTTGGAAGCAGAGGTGCATGCTAGTGTTAAGCTCAAATTTCAGTTTCCCCTTTTGCCTTTTTAGTCAGTCAGTGGGCTGGTGCTGCCTAAGACTCAGGTGGAGTACCCCCTTTAGTTAAACTTCTCTGGAAACACACTAACAGATATGCCCAAAGATGTGTTTCCTAGATGACTTCAACTCTGGTGAAGTTGACAAGGAAGATTAGCTCTCCCAGACTGAGCCAGGAGTGTCCTCAGTCCTATACTGGGTAAACAGGGGGTCTTTGAAGCACTGCACCACACCTGGGCATTCAATGCTTCTAGGGTGGTGGGGAGAAACAGGCCTGGTATCCAGGCACCAAGGGTTTTCCACACGGGACTGAATCCTCCTCCTAAGCTATTACCGTGGGTTCCAGCTATCTCACAGAGCCCACTTCCCTTCTCCCTTTGGACTCTGTGTTTTGGGATTTTCCCAACTGTTGCCCCCATCTCTGCTGTGCAGAAAGCATGGTGATCTGTGCTTCCCAGTCAGACAGCCACATCCTTGATTCCAGTCCTGCCTTGGACTGTGTGACCGAGGCAAGAAACCTGTGACAGCTGAAATAGATTCCAGTCCTTTCCATCACTGGTGCAGACAGGACCTAAATGAACCACGGTGTGCAAAGTCTTCACAATACCTGGCATGGAGCCCCAATGTGTGGTCATCTCTCTCAGGATGAACAACACTGTGGGAAAGCATCTCCATTTATTCTAGGTGGGCCCAAGAGTTGCAATGTGGGTTTGAGAAGGGTTGGAGCTAACACTGAATCAAGGTTAGGACTGGGGAGGTTAGTGTGGGAATCAGAGATGTGACTTGACCCAAGGGATTCCAGAGGAGTCACTGACATCCTCTTAGCTTGATTAAATCATCCAGGACACTCTTTCTTACTGCATTCAAAAAAATCACCCTCATCTTGCGTGAGGATACAGGCTTTCTGTTATTCCCACAGGACACAGGTCCATTTCAGCTTGAAGGGGACTAGAAATAAGAAACCCAGCAATGCTGTCCACTACAGATTATGAAACCTCATACTAGCCTTCAGTGGTATGCCATTTAAAGTATTGCTTTTATTTAAAAATAAACAGCAGTAGTATCTTTATAAAATGATACATTTGCCTGAATTTAAGCTAATTCGCTTTGCTTTGCTGGGAAAGTTCAAGGGTTTGGTTCTTTGATCTGTCTGGCCCTGAGCCTCTTGTGGCTCAGCTGAGGATACCTGGTGGCCGAGGTGCAAGTTCACAAACTCAGGTTCTGGATGAGCAATTGTGTGTGCCCCTCTGTAACATCTGAAAACAGGGCCTGGAAGGAGACAAGGGCCAGACCCATCCCTGTCCTATCAGACCTGAAGACCCCCACGGGGATATCAGAGGCTGGCTGTGAGTAGGTCACGAGTGGAAGGCCAGCCAGCTGATCCTGAGCTTTCACCCCTCCCCCATCCTCTATACCAACTGTGGGGGATGGGAGTCACACTTTCTTAATTCAGGTGTTGGGGTTCTGCCTGGAGGACCTGATCCTAGAGATGGCAGTCTTGTCCCCAAGACTGAAACAAGTCCTGAAACAATAGCTCTTCAGAGTTACTTCTCCAAATAAGAATCTAGGTCTCCCTCCATTCAACGGAGGCTCTCCCTTGTTGGCAGCATCAAGAACAGCAGAACAAAAGCTAAATGAGAGCCAAGAAGGCAAGTTCAAAGCGAACTTGAAACTTTTCAAGAAACATCCTTGTTGCTAATACCATGTCTGGGGGCTGGCTGGGATTCTAGGATTAGTGTTCAGGAGATAGAAATGGGTAACAACGGGGGAGGTGTGATCTTTCCCAAGTGCCATACCAGCTATTAAAATAAACAGGCTCTTGCTTCTCAAAGCTGAGGGTGGCAGGGAAAAATCTGGGTCCAAGCAAGACCGGAAGTACTAAGGCACACAGTGGGAGGAAGGTCCAGACCGAAAAGCCCTCAGAAACAGCATACCTGAGGGCCAGACCAAGAGTCCTCAGAAACAGCAAACTGAGGCCCATTCTAGGGGTAGAGAACAATGTAATCTCAGGCTTAAGTCTTGGGGTGAGGGGTCAGCTGCTCAGAGCATATGGCTATCTCAGGACTTACCAAAGGTGGATGTAGTGAGAAGGAGGGAGAACCTTTTATGGCGTGAAAGAGGAAACTGACATTGTAGTTAGATGTGGGGCCTCATCGTCCCTGAAAAGCAGGGGATGCTGAATTCAGATGGGCCGAGGAACAGGATAAGCAAGTGTCATGAGCACCGAGTGCTTTACCACTGTACCACAGCAAAGCACAAACAAGTATTACTGTTTATGAGTGCAGGTGAACAGCCACAAGCCTCTCCCTACCAGTGAGTCCTAACTGGTTCAATATTAACCTTGGATATTTTTAAAAAGTGCCTGTGTGGGGGACCCAGGAATGCCAAGGTGTGTATGTACAGGTCATAGGGCAACTTTTGGGAGTTGGTCCTCTGCTCCCACTTATCAGCACACGTTTGGGTTCAGAGAGCTAGGTGCCTTCACCACTGAGCCATCTCCCCCTCACCGTGACTCATTCATTAAACATGACAGTTGCCAATTCTGAAAGCTCTCCACATGGCTTGTGTACCTGAGCTGGGTCCATGTTTGACCATCTCACAGACATCTCAAGACTGCTCTTCAGATGCCTGACCCTTTTCCTTTCCAAGGTTCTCACTACAGCTTGGAATCCCAGCAGAGGGCCAATAGTTGCCAAGGGCAGTTCATTCAGTGTCTAGACACCAGCAGCAACGACTGAGCATCTGAGTGCAGTATACTCCAAATCCTGTTTCTATCTGAGATGTGGAAGGACTTGCCCAAGGGCTTCTTGATGTTTCTCTCTACACTCTTCCGCTAGGTGCAGGCTGTAGGAGACATCAATGGTGTCAGCCCAGCAAACCACTCAGATGTCCCAACCAATATAAGTACTTATGGACTCCTTGGATGCTCTCTTTGAGGCAGTGGCTATCCTACTGGCTTGGGAACACGCAGACCTTGGGTTCACAAGGCTTTTGTACCTGAGCGCACAGGTGCCGAGTAGCAGCTCAGCTATGCCCCTGCCATTGGCTGTGCTGGCAGATACTGACAACCCAGGGGAAGGCCACTGCCATTCTACCTAGTGTCCTGGAACAGCTGCCAGGACTCTCTCCATGCACACCTTCCTGAAATTATGGGACTTGAGACCTGAACAACAGGTGACTTCCTGATATAAATACTTTTTTCTCAATTCTAATTTCAACTAGCTGAAGCCCTTGGGAGGGCTAGGGCCATAAAAAAAAAAAAAAAAAAAAAAAGAATGGTTACCAAGGTCCCACCTGTAGCCAGCTACGTGTTGTCCTGGGGAGTGAGTCCTGAAAACAACGTATATACCACAAACTTCATTGTGTAAATGAATTTATTGATGAATACACAAGGTAAAGGCTCCCCACACCCCACCCTCCCCAACAACAGTCCCAACAAAACAGGAAAAGACGCATTCTTGGGACAGCTTTTTCCTCCCGCACCTGGTTCCAGTGTCCCAAGCTTCACAATAAGGACCAGGCTTGGCTGGGGACAAACTCTTGGGGACTCTGACCAGAAAGAGCTCTGGTGTGTTTGCTTCCCTGCCCTCTGTGCTTCAGCTTTCAACAGACACACTTAGGCCAATGAGAGTGGATACAGGGTAAACTGACTCGAGTTCTCCCAATTTGGTCAAGCTCAAAACAGGCCTGAAGGGAAGCAGAGGGAAGGCAACAGAGTCTCTTCTGGAGAGGACCTTGCATCTTCCTAACTCTCCCAGGGGTGAAATGAGAGGTGTCCTCTCAAGGAATCAGACAGCATGGATCGGCTCAGGCCAGCAGAGAACCACAGCTGTTAGCTGTCACTGGTGGAGGGGCTGAGAGAGGCCTCAGTTTCTGGGGTGGACACACTCTGGTATAAACTTTTCTTTCTGCTTGCCCTGACACATCTTTTCTGGGGAAGTAGTTTGCTCTGGGATGAGAACACTGTGTCTGTAGTGGGAATTCCTTACCCTACTCATGTCCCGCTGACTCCAGGAATCAGCGCTGACAAAGGAACTTGGCCAACTTGCTTTCCATCCGACATCCCACCAACCCACCTGCCTCCCACACACCCTGCAGTATCTCCTACTCCCCGCGGTGAGGGAAGGAGAGAGGGAGGGATTTCTTTTTTGTCAGATAACACTCCTTTTTACAGATTCTCAAGGCTTAAGGAACTCAGAGAAGCTTTGCAACTGGGAGGAAACAGGATCACTCCAGACACACTTAATGGAAGTCGGTTTCTACTCTGATTTTTCCAGTCTCTCCTCAGGATCCAGTGGGTCAGGTCTGAGTCCTGCATGACATCTTTGGACCCTGGCATGCTTTTGACTTGAGCAGAAGGCTCTGAATCCCAGGTGCCAGGCTGTGCAACAAGTGGCCCATCTCACGCAGTGAAGCGGACTGAGCAGGGCAGTGAGTATGAGGCTCTCTTCGATGAACCATACCCATGTGTTAGGGAGGAGTCTGCACATCCCCAGCGCTCTGTGAGATGACAACGACTACACAGCCTTCTGGAATGATCTCACTCTGCTCTGGAGCTTGAGTACCACGGATAAAGGGCAGATCAGCTGAGGAACAGTGAGAACTGGCCACATGTCTACACACTTCTATACTCACTGCCCGCCCAGCTCCAGAACTGTGGCTCCAGGAAAGCCTGGCAAATGTTATTCTGCTTTCAGTCTTGTTACCTGGATGCATATTCATGTGACTGAGATGTCAATTGTCACCTGACCCCAGAGAGTGGGCAGACCAAACTCAGTACAGTGTGCAAAGAGCCACAGGCAGGCACAGGGAAGGCAGAAGGATTTGAGGAAAAGAACAGTGAGCCAGCCACATAGGGAAGCTGATGGAGTGTCAGTCTCAGCTCAGCTCCTCAAGAGTTAAGAGGCCTCAGCAACACACTTTTTGCCTATTACCTTTCTTTGTAAAAAAAAAAAAAAAACAGGGTTGGATAAGTCATTAAAGTCTGTTTTAACTCTGAAACTTAAATCTGAATGAGCCCTGAAAAACACAGGGAAGGAGGCTGGGGGGGGGGGGGGACTGTGTTCTTACTCATGTCTACTCTGCCTCCTCAGGATGACTCCTGGGCTAGAGCCGTGTACAGGAACACAGCTCTACCACCTCTCAGCGTTGTGCCCACACGTCCTGTGTCCCTGAACTAGGAGATATCAATGAAGACCACCACTGGCACACAGGAGTTGTCAAACAAGATAGCATGGGCATAATGGAGCTCAAAGGCTTGGCCAAGGGAAGAACTGGACAGAGGGAGGAGTGAGAATGCAAAAGACCAGGAGCAGGGTTGCCCCCTCCCCGCCCCAGAAGGGGCCAGGGCCATAGGTGTGTTCTACCTCAATTTTTGTACAAAAATATAAAACAATAAGGTGCAGTTTATGTTTCAGTGACACTTTTCCTTGCTTTAATTAGTTTGTTGCCTTTTTCTGCTTGTGAAATGAGCTTTCGATTACAAAATATCAAACTACACTCAAAAGAGGGTGTAGAAAAGGCTAGCCATTGGCACAGCATGAAGAAGCTCACAACTAAGGACAGAGAGCAGCAGCAGGTGGCAGATGTGGGGAATGGTGGAAGGAGATGTCACGGGAAGCTAACCTATCCAACGGGGTGAATGCTAATGTCAGCACAAGATGACTGGCCACTACCGGGGTGGGTATCGCAGGGTTTGGGATCAGGCTCTACACAACAGTACAACGTCTTCCAGTTAAGAGTTCTTGGCTTGCACCGATTACAGGCTGACTGGACCCATTTATTAGTTTTTCAAAATGCTGTCGTAGACCTGATAGATGTACTGAGAGACTTCAGGGGCTCTACACTTCAGCGACAGCTGTGGAGAGGAGGAGAAAGGAGATTAGCATGGAAACGGCAATGGCTCCAGAGGTATGCAAGCATTCAAATCAAGACAGTTTGTAACATTCTGAGACACTCTATGATTGGAACAGCCAAAGTGAGAGCTCACACTTACACAAACATGGATTTCAGAACTCCAACTTTGTTGGTACCAAGCTGTGTTGTGACATCCACCTACAGTCCTTGTGGCATTCTGAAGTATGGAAACAATCCACACTAAAAACATCAAAGCCAGCCAGGCGGTGGTGGCGCACACCTTTAATCCCTGCACTTGGGAGGCAGAGGCAGGCGGATTTCTGAGTTCAAGGCCAGCCTGGTCTACAGAGTGAGTTCCAGGACAGTCAGGACTACACAGAGACACCCTGTCTTGAAAAATAAAAATAAAATAAAAATAAAACCCTAAAACATCAAAGCTGCTGACCCCAGGGGATCCAGTGTTTTAATATAAAAAGATTCTCATGGTAAAGGGCAAAACATAAGCCCCAATTTGGACTTTTTAACTGTTTTAATGTTAAGCAAAATGTTACTAGGAATAACAGTGAAGCATGCAAAACACATCTTATACATAGAAAATTATATGTATGTATGGCTGTCATTTCTTTTCTTTAAGTGGGAGAGTGTTAAGTTATCCTCCACAGTATATTGCTGTGGGATTTATATTATTTTATCTCATTATTCTCTTTATAGAAACCCTGGATGATTTACCATAATACCCAAGATGAAAATATTTTGGAAAAAAAAAGGTTAAAAAATTAGGAATCTTTTCAACTATGTCAACTTATGAATTTCCTGAAAAATTAACATCCTAACAACTTAGCTAAGTAGTAGGTCATGACTGACTTCCAGCACTTGGGAGGCTAAGATGGGAGAATCGCTGAGTTTGAGGTTAGCTTGGGCTATACAGTGAGTTCTAGGCCAGCCTGGGCTATAGGATGAGACATTATCTTATAAAAAACAAAACACAGAGCTAGGAAGACGGCTCAGCAAGTAAAGTAGCTGCCGTATAAACATGAGCACACAGTTCAGATCCTTAGCTCCCATGTCAAAAGCTGGGCACATTTTTCTGTGATAGATCACCACACTGCCTGTCAAGACCTACCAAGAATGCAGCAACAATAAAAAAGTGTATAATGGGAGGTAAATATAGCTTAAAAAGTGTTTCACAAGGACAAAAACTTCACTGTCTTTTTTTTCTTTTGGAGACAGGGTCTCACTATATTGCCCTGACTGCTCTGGAACTCTCTATGGAGACCAGGCTGGCTTCAAGCTCAGAGAACTGCCTGCCTCTACTTCCTGAGTTCTGTAAAGGATTGGAGGTGTACGTCAGTAGGCCAGGCTCCAGTCTCTTTTACTCTTTTCTTTACAGTTTAGTGCACTGAATTTACTCCTACCTACAGCATTGGTTGATACTGTTTATTATGAGATGACTGGTGAGGTGGAGCCTTCCAGAGTATAGGATTTGCCACTTACCCGGGAATTACAAAGGGATGACCTTGACCCTCAGCCATCATTGTCTTCAAATTCATGTGCATTAAATGTGGTGAAGTCCCAGTCCTCAGAGATGTGCATTTTCTGGAGGTCAGGGACCTTGAACATAGCCCTGAATAGGGCTTCAATCTTACTCTGCGGCTTAGTGCACACGAACATGATCACCCAGACAGTAGAAATCCTGGCCACTTTACCTAGAGACCTCTCAAGGAACCCTTCTATATTTGTCTGGACCTGTCAACCCCAGCAGAGAATAACAGCTGCTGATGTGGTGATATGAAAAAGGTGGAGCTTCACTTGAATATGAATATGGCCTTTACTGAAACTTTTTATCATGTAACTGTTGGCATAAATACATAAAGCCTCTAGGGCTTTAAAGTGCAGTTGATCACATTCATTTGACCCCATGTGACCATTAAATGGAGTTTATTCCCCTTTGCCATCTTCCTTCCTAGGGCTAAGATGTAGCTCTTGGCATGAAGATGCTTTGGCAGAAAAGAGGCTTTGGGTAAGGCTTCCTGGGATGGTTTAAATAAAGATGGCTCCCATAGGTCCACAGAGAGGGGCATGTTTGGAGGTGAGCCTTGTTACATAGGTGTGGCCTTGTGGGAGGAAGTGTGTCACAGGGGTGAGCTTTGGGGTTTCAGATACTTAAGCTAGGCCTGATCTTTCTTTCTTTCTTTATAAGATTTGCTGTGGTCATGGTGTCTCTTCAAGCAACAGAACATTGACTAAAACACAAATGTGCACTGACACATATGAACATACATGCATACACCACATAGACACACATGAGAAAGAAACTATGTGATGATCTGTTTTCTATAACATTCTCAAATGATGTAATCGTTGTAGAAGAACCAATGAGTGTTTGCCAGGGCTGGGTTCACATTCCAGCACCTAGGAGGCAAAGGCAGCTCAATCTCCTGAGTTTGAGAACCGCCTGGACTATATAATGAATTCTAGGCCAGCAAGGGCTATGGTAAAACCTTGTCTCAAAAACAAACATCCAACTCCAGCAAAAACAAAAACAAAACAAAAATAATAAAACAAAACAAAGCATAAATGATCCTTTGCAAACAGAAAAAACAATTCATTCTGCCCTACCCTGAGAGAGTATGTAATGTACAGTCTCATTTATGCCTATAGTTATATTAGTTATTTTCTAGTCTTGAAAGTAAATGTGTTAAGATATCAGCAATAAAAAACTGGGTTAAAAGAAAAAGTCCCATTAAAAATCTTGTGAGCACTCTCAAAATAAAATATTTTTTTAAGTGTTAGTTATATCTAAGAGAGTGAACGGTCCTTCTCAAACAGTGTGCATTAGGACGCAATAATAGCATCCGAACCTTAAATATCACTTGCCTGCTAACCCCCCCCCATCCCACATAATTTTGAACAAGTCATTAATCATTTTCCCCACTTCTGATACTAGGGGCTGAACCTAGGGTGTGGCCAAGCTGACAAGCATTCTGCCATTTAGTGATATTCCCCAGCCTTGCTTTTACTTTTTCCTTTCAGTCTGAGTCTCTGAGTTGCCCAGTCTGGCCTTAAATTTTCAATTTTCCTGTCTGAGCCTCCCACACAGCTGGGATCACATGTCTGTACCACTAGGATCTAGGGTCTAGTCTCATTAATCATTCTTTAAAAAATATATGTATTTCATTTATTTGTGTGTGTTTGTGCCACAGTACACACTGTTAGAGGACAGTTGGGGGGGGGGGGGGTGCAATTCTTATCTTTATCAGTTTATCAGGCTTGGTGGCAAGTAACTTTGTCTACTGCAGCATCCCATTGGCCCTTCTCCAATCTTTAAAACCACAATCTCTTGGTCTACAACCTAGGGCTAATATGCTTCCTTAACTTAGCAAAGATGGGACAATGTATATACTTATGAATGGTGAATTTAAAAGAAACATGCACAAATGCCTAGAAAACTAAATGGAGTTTTACCAGACCTGGATTTCTTAGTGAGACTCTCTCCTTTTAGGAAGAGTACAGAGGATTTTCCTGACCTGTGAACTTAAAGTAAATGACAGAGTAGATTATTACTCTCTGAAACAGACAAGACATGAGTCTGGGTTGGTGGCACAAGCCTTTAATTCCAGAACTCAGAACTCATTTTAATTTCAGTACTTGGGAGGCTGAGGCAAATGGATTTTTGTGAGTTTGAGGCCTGCCTGGTTGAAAGAGTTATTCTAGGATGGTCAGGGTTACACTTTGAGACCCTGTCTCAGAAACCTGAAACAAAGAAAAAGAAAAGCAAAACAAAAAAACAAAAACAAAAACAACAACAAAAAAACAAAACAAAAAAAAGGAGCAGAGATAGAAGGGAGGGCTACACCTCATATGGAAACCTCCCAGATGCTTCTTGGGAAAGCCCAGGTTGATGGGACTCAGCAGCAGGCATACAGCAGCAGGCATACAGCAGCAGGCATACAACAGCAGGCATACAGCGGCAGTCATACAGCGGCTGTGCATACAGCGGCAGGCATTCAGCAGCTGGAATACAGCGGCAGGCATACACTTGGCATTCCAAGGTACACCACGGAGAACACTAAGAATTTCTGTTTGGGTGGTACTACTTCTCTGATGCATGCTAGCATAAACAACAGCTGTCAAAATTAAGGAATGGGGTCACAGAATAAAAGGCTTTCTGAATCTGACTTTTCACCTTCCTCAGAACTAGTCACTATTAAATCTTTCCTGGCCAATTCCTTCAAAACAGCCTAACACGAGCATAAGGTATTTCCCCATCTCAAGACTTGCTGGGAGATCACATTTTACATTGGCACCAGAGCTCAGTCTTTACCGCCGAGCAAAGCCATCCAGTAATTTTTACTTCCCTGGGATACTAGAAGAGGTTTCTCAAGCTACAGGGGAAACCTACAGGCTAGAGACTTCTCTCCCTGTTATCCTTAACCATGGTTAAGAATGATTAACTAGTGACTTGTTCAAATCATGGCTTTATGGTAGTAGTTGTGTCTAGGTCTAGACATCCTTAAGGCTAAGAACTCCAAAAGCAGACAAGGGCCAATGTAAACAAGCTAGGGAATGTTTTTTTTGTTTGGTTGGTTTTTTGGTGGGAGTGTGCTGGGCATTCTGCTCTATCCTTTCTATCACATCACCTTGAGACAGGTCTGAATCTGGTGAGGCTCACTGTTCAGCAAGCTCCAGTGATCCTCTTGCCTCCTCCCTGTGCAATGCTGGGGGTCTGAACCCAAGCCCTCATGTTTATACAGCAAGCATCCTTACCAACACTCAACACTCAGCTCAGAAACACTTTTTTTTTTTTTTTTTTTTTTTTTTTTGAGGCAGGGTCTCAACTATGAAGTTCTGGCTAGCCCCAAACTCACAGCAATCCACCCTCCTTTTCCTAGGATTACAGGTGTGACCATGATGCCCAGCTACAAACACTCCTCTTAACAGCTTATTCTAGCACCAAATTGATCGCAAGGAGGCAGCATCTCTGTATGTCAGGGAAGCTATGGGTTTGCAGACTTCTTACTGTCGGAGGAAGATGGTCTACTCTGGTCTGCCCCCAGCACCATGCCTTGCAAGTCAGAAGACCACAGTGAGGAGAGGAGGCATTTCATGAATGCAACTCGGACTTCTGTACTGAGTGCTTGTTTTTGGGTATCTCTGCCAGAAGTACTTCTCTAGGTCTCTGTAGTACACTAAAGAGTAAATGTATAGGTTCTTACCTCTGTACTCTAACCCATCTCACACATTCTGGGAAAGGCCTACCGTATAATTGGGGTTTCCTGGCTGGATCCGCAGCTCTGCCAAAATCCAAATGCCATTAGTGAGCTTCAGGGACTGGTACAGCATGTCCTGCCCTTCCACGTTCCTCTTGGCGATAGTGTAAACATTGTTGTTTTGCAACTTGCTGGAAACTGTGTCTAGAAACAGAGATCCGAAACTTTAAGACGTTCAGTTAACATCTCCTATGAATGCATTCCCTTCTCTGCCCTTCTTGTGAGCCATCACACATCCTTGAGTTCCCTGATGAATTCTAGCACACACACATTTCCAGAGGTTCTTCTGTTACAGACAGTAAAATGAAGGGCCTGTCTGTCATATCATCAGACAGAAAAACAGTAAGGTGCATTAATACTGGTTTAAGAGTTACCTAGGGAGTTTGTACTATAGATAGATAGATAGATGATAGATAGATAGATAGATAGATAGATAGATAGATAGATAGATAGATAGATAGATAATAGGGAGACAGACAGACAGACAGACAGGCTGGCCTCAGGGTTACTAAGAACAAACTAAAACTAAATCCTTGTGTTAATTACTTTTCCCACTGCTGTAACAATGTTCCTTGGCCAAAGGGATATAAAAAAGGAAGGGTTATTTTGGCTCACAGTCCCAGGGTATAGCCCATCACGGTGGAAGTCACGGCAGCAGGAGCAAGGACAGCTGTTCAACACTGCATCCAGTCAGCATAAGACAAACGCTAGTGTTAACTTGTTCTCCCTTGTTCCCCATACGGACTCTGTGTTGATGCTCATTCTGAAACCCTGCTCCCCAACTGATGACCAGATGTACATTTCCCAAGTCACTACTACTGCACTGTGAGCCATGTAGGCCTCCGTTTCCTAGCTTTAGAAAAGGACAGAGCTGCACAAGTCTTTTCAAGTCAGATTTATTAAACTGGATACTTAACTTTTGTTTAAAGCAGGCAAACAAATTCTTTAGATGCTGGAGAGAAAACCATGCTTTCAAACACACAAGGAAACAAAGTGCTTTAATGAAAGACACAGAGAGGCCCAAAGCCTTGTGAAATGACCGCTACATCCTCATATCCCAGTTGCCACGCAGGTGATGCCTCTGCAACTCCTGAGCTCAGGGCAAGAACAGGCTGGTGTTCTGGTGACTACCTCATCAAAGAGACATGATGCTCTAGAATTAATTAAAGGACATTTCTCTGTCTGAGATGTTGCAGTGTCAGAGATAATGGAGATGACATGCCAGATGTGTTAGTGTCTTTAATCCCAGTACTTAGAGGGCAGGGGCAGGGGCAGGGGCAAACAGAGGCAGGAGGAATGTCTGAGTTTGAGGCCAGCCTGGTCTACAGAATGAGTTCTAGGACACCCATGGCTACACAGAGAAACTTGGTCTTAAAAAAAAAAAAAAGAACTAGAGATGATGATAAACACAGCTTCTTTGTTAGTTCCTTATTAATTATCTTCAGATGAGAACTCAAATTACTCAGTCTAGTCCAGGAACTAAACCCTCACAAAAAAGTCTATTCGGGTGTGGTCTCTAGGAAAGGAAGCAAGAGTGGTAATGAATGGTAAGATCTCGGCACATGCAACCTCAGGGTTTATCACTGGCTTTCTCACCGTCTCAGGTGTCTGTCATCAGCACCTATAAATATGTATTTGAATTTTGTGTTGACCTGGCACTTGAGATGCTACTAAAGCCACAGGGTTAAGCATCTGCTTGAATAAAAGCTGGTGTTAGAGGTGCTTCTCACTGATGTCCTCCACACCCAAACCAGGCAACACTGGGGATGGCAGTGCTAAGGTCTTTCGTTAAGTATTTTTAATCAGTTAGTCATTACTTCATTTTTTGCCTTTTAGAGTTTTCATTAATATCAAAGAAGAGTAGTCACAACTTAGGGGACGGAGAGATGGCTTAGCAGTGAAGAATACTGGTTGCTCTGTCAGAGGACCTGGATTCAGCTCCCAGCTCACAATTATCTAGAGCAGTGGTTCTCAACCTTCCTAATGCTGTGACCTTTTAAAACAGTTCCTCATGTTGTAGTGATGCCCTAACCATGAAACTCAGAGATTCAACTGCCTTGGCCTCCAGAGTGCTGGGATTAAAGGCATGAGTCAGCACTGCCCAGCTATTTATTTTGTTATTACTTCATAACTGTAATTTTGCTACCCCTATGAATTGTAATATAAATATCTGATATGCAGGACACCTGATATGTGACCCTTATGAAAGGGTCATTCAACCGCTGGCCTAGAGGGCATAAGGCATACATGTGGTGCACAGACTTATATGCAGGCAAATACCAGACCCATAAAATAGAGAGAGGTGGTTTTATTCCACACCCCAAAAGTGCCTCTATGCAACACTGCTAGAGGAAGAAGCCTCAATAAATTCTGCCATCATCTCGTGGGGGGTTGGGGGGAAAGTGTGGCACATAGTTCTTTGCTGTCAGTCATCTCTTGGGGGTGGGGGCACAGAG
Organism: Rhabdomys pumilio; assembly: GCA_030674055.1. Lineage (NCBI taxonomy): Eukaryota > Metazoa > Chordata > Mammalia > Rodentia > Muridae > Rhabdomys > Rhabdomys pumilio. The sequence goes on from JANHMN010000002.1 coordinate 37,191,862, forward strand.
CTCTTGCTGTCACTCTGGTTCCTACAGTGGAACGCTCTTGCAACTTAATGGGTTGCTAAGCAACATTTCCAGCTGGAGTTTGGCTAATGCTTTTTGAAAGGGCTGTCTTTAACACACAGGGAGTTGCTTTAAGTTGCAAAAGCTTTTACTAACTTTCAAGGTGCTTGCCTATTTTCCAGAACAGCAAAAATCATGCAGGGCAGGTGCCTTTGTTGAACAGTCTTCGTGTTGCAAAGGCATATTTGTGTCTTATCCATCTATGGAGGCCCAGATGCCTGCAGACTTAGGATTTCACCATTTGTGTAACAGATGATAGGGAAGAACAGGGCTCTGCTTGTGCTGCGATTTCTATCAGAAGGTTCAATGAAAGGAGGGGTCTATAACAAAGTATGTAATTTTTAATATTTTATATTTATTTGTCTAAGCACATTATTATTTATCACTGCATCTGACCAATTTTTAAATTTAATTTTTGCAGTGTAATGCACTGAACCTAGTGCCTTGAATATATCAGACAAGGGCCTGAGCCTTTTATAGTTTTATACATATATTATTCATACTATACATTTTATAGTTTTAGGTTTGAGCTTGATGTTTTAAGGGCTGAAGAATATTTACTGTAAGTGTAGCAATCAAGGATGGCAAATCCCAGTGATGCATACCCATGACCTCCACCAGGAGGCCGAGGCAGGAAAAGATGTAGTGAAAGCCAGGTGTTAGAAAGCATCCAGCCACACGGGAACAGGCTTCTCAGTCAAACATCACTGTTAGTGTGCTTTACATACTTGAGCTCCTGGCAAACAGGACAGTCTTTCAAAATTGTGAGATTCTGAGAATGTGTGATGTCAGAGGCTTCAGTGTCTACAAGTGATGCTAGATCACGGGGAAGATACTGAGACCTGTCCCAAAGCAGGATAATGGTCAAATATGATTGCACTTCAAGATGTGACTTCTTCTCATTCACTTTCTCCCTCCCACGAACCTAGTTCTGTGATCTGGGGATCTGGGTTCTTTTGGGGCATGGATTAGCAAGTTCAAAACTGCTAATCTAAAAAGAACATTTCAGAAAGATACTGCTGAAAATGACTGAAAAAAAAATCATTTGGGGGTAAAGAACTATAGTTAAGTGCCAGTTAGGCACTTCCATTTCTGAAGAGTACCAAAGCGTGGGAAAGCCACGATAAACGGAAACCTATCTCATTCTCAGTCAGCGGCCATGTCTAAGAGTGGCTCTTCTCTACTGCAGTGGCAGACAAGTTCGGGTCTATGCCAGGTGTCTGAGCTTTCTTGAGTAAAAATGCTTGCTGCAAGTATCTCACTTTAGATACGGATGAAAATGCATCTACCTCTTGTGCACCTAAGGTGGTGTTTCAAGATTCCTAAGAATCCCAAACGTAGCTAAAAGATCAGACATTAAAGAGACCTTTAATTCTAGCACTTAGGAGGCAGAAGTCTCTATGAGTTGGAGGCTAGCCTGGTCTAAAGGATAGCCAGGGCTAACACAGTGAGATCCTGACTAAAAACAAAACAACAAAAAACCCAAAAACAAAACAACAACAAAAAACCACCACCACCACCACCACCACCACCACCACCACCACCACCACCACCA
>JANHMN010000002.1:37193483-37215329 GCA_030674055.1 Rhabdomys pumilio
CACCACCACCACCACCACCACCACCACCACCACCACCACCACCACCAGCAGCAGCAGCAGCAGCAGACACCTGTAGAAGTGTTTGCTGCTGGGAAGCAGGAGTCTTGCTGGTGCCTCTCTAGTATTTACGACAACAGCAGCACCATCAACACCCACACCATACACATCTTTATTATGGTAAGATTATTAAGACTTGCAGAGAGTTTTTTCCTTCTCTAGAAACAAACAGAAAAGATCGCTGCTATGTTGGTGAGTCCTTTAAGGCTGTGACTTCCTGAAGCCCAGAGTGTTCCTTCCATCTGTCAAATGTCTTTGCTAGCACAGAGGAGCTATTTTAAGTGTTAGTGCTATTGTGATTAGGAAAGATCAGCTGGAAAGGATGGTATTTTTAGCTCTCAGCTAGACACAGGGTGTTGAATCAGAAGGCACTAAACCTGCAAAGACTCCTGTTAAGAGTCCTCAAGACTGGGAGGAGATGTAAAGGCCAATGCACTCCATACCTCGGGGTGCAGACAAGGAAGGGTTAGAAGGAAATAGCCAAAGAAAGTGGTCTTGCAAAAGTGAGCAGTGATTTGGCATGAAACATGGCCTTGGTCATCTAGAGAAGACAAACTGGCTATTTTTATGCTCCATGTGCCCCATTGCCACAATGTGTGCCACCAGGAAACCAGTTCAACAGCATCTGGAGACATTCGCAGGAGGAACTGGCGTGAGGCCATGGCAGTTTTCAAAACTGAGTCAGCCATGAGGACTACATCAGAGGAAAACAGCCTCCCTGGGAGGAAGACCACATGCTTTGGCACAGTTCAAATTCCTTTCTAGTATTTTGGCAAGCCAGACAAAGTCTTTGGTCAACCAAATTCTGTTTTTGTCCTTTTCACACAGGATTCTTGAAACCAAAACTGTTCCCCAATTATTCTGGCTATTTCCTACTCTCTGTAGGAAAGAACAACGGCGTTCCACTGGGTGTTAACAGCAAGCACTTGTGATCTGTAGTTCCACAAGCTAGTAAGTTCATTTAACAGAGTCAGACAGGTTTTTCTACTGTGGGACTTACAGAGCTTTCAGTGTGTGAATACACAGGATTGCCATATGCTGCATTTTCTAACTTTTGATTACTATAGGGAAACCTCCCCACCTTTTATTAACAGGTATTCTCAGGTATGCACTGTTGGATCAACTGGAACAGGACAGTGGTTAGCCCAGAGCAAGTCTCTGTTAAAATGGGGTACAAGGTTGACTCCTCATGGGGCACACACTGGATTTGGCCACCAGCACACGAACTCTACAGCAGAGGCTTCCCACTTCAGAGCAACGGTCCGTTCTGTAGAAAGCTGTGCTCACCAAATGCAGTTCACTATTAACCGACCAGTGAATTTCAAAGAAAGGAAGGGTCAAATAGCACCACTGGCCATTTAAAACCCACAAGACAAAGACAATCAGCTCATTAATAGGAACAGAATCGGTAAGAGTCTTTCCTCAAACCCCTTTCCAGGGCTGGAGGAGATGTGAGGTAACCCTCACCACAGGCAAGCTCTGTTTAAAGTATATATCTATCCTCAAAGGATGCAAGGTTGTCTTTTATGTCTGAGGCTTCAAGCAAGCATTTAGCCACCTGAATGTCTTGGAGGCTTGACTGGATCAGCACATTTAAGAGCCAACATAGCAAAATGTTGATAACTATCCAGTTGGATTTCAAAAGCCCTACATGTAAAGGTCTGTCTGAATACAGAAGAGAAATATAACACAGGACCCCAAAAACTAAAATTAAGTACAGAAAGTTGGGGTGAGAAGACATGAGAGCTTTTTTCTTCTTTTTGTACTGCATAGTAGCTTTTTTCTCCAATGCTCTGTTCCAGTCGCAATGGAGAATGGCAGTCCTTGGAAAACCCATTAAGGAGGCCCACCACTGTTCAGGGGAAGGGGGGGAATATGAAAGTGGGAGGGGAGCTTAGGGGTAAATGAGGAAGGGAAAGAAAGACTGGGTCAGCTGCTGCTGTCTCTGCTCTTGGGTTACCTTTCTGTATTCTACTATAGCTACAAAATTAACTACAAAATGTTTAGGAATTAATGTTGATTAAAAAAGGTTAGTATTATATGAAAGCAGACAAAAGGAAGTAACAAAAAAGGTTATCAGCTAAGCTCTAATCAACATAATATGTGCTTTATTTATAAATAGAATTCTAACTACAGCATTTCCTCCAATGCCAATGCTGATACAGGAGATAAAATAGTCTTAGGAGGGTGACTACCCTCAAGTGTCACATCAATTACTTGATGCTGAGGACAGTTAATATGACTGACAGTCACTTCTACTACTGAAGGACTAGTAGGATACACGGGCCAGTTATGGCTTATGGTTGTTTCATATTTTTCTACATTTTATGATGTTGAGAGCAAACCAAGGCTTTTATGCAAGTTAGGGCTAGTTTATTTATTCATTTTATTTTTTAATTTACTAGTTCTTGTAGCCTGTAAGTAATTTAGTGCCTTACATCAAAATATTCAATTTCTTGTTTTTTATTTTCCTTTGTATTGATAGAGAAAGATCTTAATGTATAGTGTTGTTAGCCTGGGACTTGCTATGTAGACATTAAAGCTAGATTTGAACTCACAGAGATCTGCCTGCCTCTGACTCAAGTGGTGGGATTTAAGGCATGTACCACCAGTGTGTGTGTGTGTGTGTGTGTGTATGTGTGTGTGGTGGGTTGTTTGTTTGTTTGTTTGTAAGAGATGGGCTCATTATATAGGCAAAACTGGCCTGGAACTTGTAATTCTCATGACTCAGCCTCCTGAGTTGTTATACTACAGGTGTGTGTCTTAGAGAGATTTGCAAAGTAATGCACTTAACATGTAATCCACAACAATCATATTAAATATGGAAAGAAAAACTTTAAATATTTAATTTTACTTACTAAGATGAAAATGAATGCAATTATTACTTACCAGCATTTAAATGACATTCCTTAATTTGAAACTGGAGTTCATTTTCATTAGGAATATCCTTCCACGTTGCAAGGAAGACCTGGCGTTCTATATGGGAAGGGGAGAAGGGTGATATGTCAGTATTCTGTTTCCTGATGCCTTCCACTCGTTTTCCTTGACATGCTAGGAGCAGGCTAGGAGCAGAGCAAAGTGTTTGATGTGCAAAGGTGATGTATACTAGGCCTTTCTTGATTGAACTAATACACACTGAAAGAAAGTTTGCATTTAAGAGTTTAGTTTTGGCTCTTTGTATTCCTGTGGGTGACTTTGGGCACATCTTGTGAACTTTCCTTCCTTCCCTCCTTCCTTCCTTCTCTCCTCCTTCCTTCCTTCCCTCCTTCCTTTCTTCCTTCCCTTTCTGAGACAGTTTCTCTGTGTAGCCTGGCTATCCTAGAACTTGCTCTGTACACCAGGCTGGCCTCAAACTGAGAGATCTGTCCACCTTTGCCTCGAAGGTTGTAAAGGCATCCTGGCTAGATGGTGGTTTCTTAAGCAAGGGAAGGGAAAAGTCAATAGCTACCTTGGGGTAGGATAGGAGACTAATGGTTACTACAAATTACTGAATACTTATCTTAATATAAATTTAGTGTAGAATAAGTTCTAAATGTACACACCATCTTACTAATTCATTATAAAAACAACTTCCATTTTGCAAATGAAGAAACTAAAACACAAAGTCTAAGCATCTTGCCCACAACCACACAGATAATACATGGCAAAGCTGACCCTCTCACCTTGTATACAGGCAAGGTGGTTGAGTCAGTAAGGTAAGTAAGTGGTACTGAGATTTGGGGTGACAGAGTAAGAACAGCGACTGACAAATGACCAATGATCAACTATTTATTGGGGCACTAGAATATACTAATCTCATTTTAAAGTTTCAAAACAGTCTGTATTTCTAGGGCTATGCTGTGCCTGCCATTGAGATGATGGCCACAGATATATTTAGCAGGACAGGAGGACACACTTACCCATTTTGCCATCTTCTACAAAAAGCACATTGAGTGGGATGAGGCAGCTGAAGTAGAAGACATCAATATTGTTTTTAACAGCCACCTGGCAGAAAAGCAAAATGGAAAAATGTGGACATCAATGAGGAGCCAGATAGGAGGAGGAGAAAACAGGTGTGTGTCTAGAAATCTACTTCCTATTTCAGCCAGTGCAGGCCTCCCAATCAACACATGACAGTCTACAGACTGTAAAGCACATCCCTCCCCACTCACCAACACGTAACTGTGACCACTCATAAGACATCTTTCTCCAGGAAGAATATCTATGGCATACCTCTAGACCAGCAATCTTCAACCTGTAGGTCTCAACCCCTTTGGAAGTTGAATGACCTTTTTACAGGATTTTACATTACTGTTCATAACAGTAGCAAAATAACAGTTCTGAAGTAGCAACGAAAATACTTTTATGGTTGGGGTCATGAGGAACTGTATTAAAGGGTCGCAGCACTAGGAAGATTGAGAAATACTGCTCTAGACAAAGGATAATCTCTGTAGTTGTGTCTTTCCAACTTTAAAAAACTACTTTAAATTCTTGAGTGCTTCTGTGTGCACATGGAAATTATGATGAATATGCAGAGGTCAGAGGGCAACTTTTGGGTATCATACTCAAAACACTGTCTACCGCCTTTGAGACACGGTCTTTCACTAATCTAGAGCTCACCAATTAGACTACGCTGGCTGGCCAGTGAGCCCCCATGAATCCCCGTCTCCACTTTTGTGATGCATGTGCCACAACACCTTGAATTTCCACCTAGGCTCTGAGGATGAAATTCAGGTTCTCCAGCTCTCCTCTGCAATGACATTTCTATTCTTTTTCATAACCATTCTAACAAAGTAGGTATCATTCCCTTCTTGTTTTATAGATAAGGAAACTAAAGAAAAAAAACACCCACGTCATAAGACTACGCCAGGATTCAAACTCAAATTTGTCTGTTTTCCAATCAATCTTGACTATGTTTTTTTTTCCTCCACAAAAACTAGAGGTCACAAGATGTTTCTTAACTTTTCCAAGAGATGGGTTTGATAAACCTACTTCCCAGGTCCTACCACAAAAAGAGCGTACTGGCTCAAGCACTGGTAAACCTGGTGGTTTACAAGGAAAAGCTTTAAAGGTAGCTGATAAGTTTTCTTCTCACAATAACATTTCTGGGCTATGGTCTCACCATGGTGTGGTGGTGAGACCATGTTTAAATAGGCTACAGCAGATACTTTCACTGGGGAGCCAACACTAATGAATGCATAGGGGAACAGGCTGAGTCCTACAGCAGGCTCCGGAGCATGGAAGGTGGGAAGAGAGGAAGCTGCTCTTCCAGCCTTCCACTGCTCTCCACCACCAGCAACCTCCTCACCATGTTCCCTGCATTGCAGCAAAGTACTCCTCTGGGCAAGGTCCATGATCACTATCCAAGACTATTTCCTTCTCACTTTGCTCTTAAAAGTAAAAGAAACTGGTAGAGGTGGCTGACTCCTATAATCCTGTACTCAGGGTGCTGATGCAGAAGGGATTCTGTGAGTTCAAGCCAGCTGGTGCTATAGATACTATCTCAAAAGCAAAAACCAAACCAATGAGACAGTAAAGCCAAAATAAATAAATAAATAAATAAATAAATAAATAATGTGTATTTAGAGCCTTCCAACCTCCCTAACTACCCAACTTTGTTCTTTCGCTTTCAAAAACAAAACAAAAACAACAAAACAAAAATAAAAAACAAAAACCCAAGAAACACAAAAACCCACAAAAAATGAAAATCAAAACAAATAAGCAAAGGACCAATAAGACCCCACCCCTCCCCACACACACAAAAAAAAGCCAAAACAAAGCAAAATGAAACAAAAGCCCACAAAAATACCAGAGTTGTATGTCCACTGACTACTCCTGAGCATGGGCCTGCACTGGAGTGTGGCTGATCTAGCCAACGGCATTGCACTGAGAAAACGAATTTTCCCCTTTGCAGATAGCTTTTTGGCTAGGAGAACAACTCCGGTCCATTTACCCTCAAGTGCTGGGACCAGCAATGGCTTGAGCCTGTGCAAGTTTTGTGCATGATACCACATCCTGTGAGTTCATACATGCACCAGTCCTGTGGTGTCTGGAAGACACCATTTCCTTAGTCATCCATCAGCGTTGGATCTTACAATTCTGCCTCCTCTTCCACATAGATCCCTGAACTTTGAGGGGAGGGATTTGACAGAGATACTCCATTTAGGACAGAGTGATCCAAAGTCTCTTGTTCTCTGCACATTGTCTGGCTGTGGCTCTCTTAATTACCATCTACTTTACAAAGCTTCTTTGATGTGGGCAGACAGAGGCACTCATCATCCATCCTCCTTTGTTTCCTATCCACCTATGTACCTGTCTCTTCATCAAAACCGTGGCTATGTGATTGAGGAAACTCCTTCGCAGTCTCCACATTTCCCACCAGCTCATTTTTCTGAAGGTAACTAGCACCTTTGTTTCCTCTTCCCCATTTCCCTGGTATGCCTCCTTGATAACAGTCTCTCTGATCTCTCAGAATCCCTTCAGTTACTTTCTTGTTAGTTGTGCTTCTAGCCTTCCACGTCTCACCTACAGAAGTTTCTGACCTGCAGCACACTGCCTGATTCTCAGGGACTAGACTGGTAGGTTAAAGCAGGGTAAGTAATGTCAGGGAAGGGACATGAGGCTCGCTACAGCTCCATTGAAGCACCGCTCTCATAGAGTTAAACCAGCCGGGGGCTTCTGGAAGAGAGCTACACTTATATTCCCGATTCCCAGCACAAGAATTAGAGAAAAGGAAACTCTTACTTCCAGTGCCTGGCTCTGTAAAGGACATTTCCAAGTGAGAACTGGGAAAATGGAGTTGGCTGGTCACCGATGATTTCATGAATACTAATGACTATCATTACCCTCATTCTGAATATAAAGCAGTCAGATTTCACAATGTGCCATCAGTTTAAACATTTACTGGTGCTCACTACATTCCAAGCTTTTGTGATAAAACTAAAAATAGAGAAAATAAGATGCTTATCTCCACAGAGATGGTGGTTCTTAACCAAAAGCTTTTCTCAGAACCATCCGGACAGATTTTTTTACACTAGGAATTCACTCTATAGGAAAGAATTACAACCTCTCCATCTGGAAACAGCATCTAGAATGGCCACTAATGTACAGCAGTACCTTCTAAGCAGCCTGAGTGAGTCCATAAACATTTGTCTTTCTGAGATGCCTATTCCATCACAGCTGGCAGCAATGAAAGTCCATGAAATGTTCCTGGAGTTTAGCTGGCTAAAGTCTGGACCTTATAAAAAAAAAAAGCCAGGAATCCTCTGACACTCTGTAATACATGTTACATGGTTCTCCTCTTCCCTGAAGACTGCCCCAAAATGTCTGCTCTAGAATGTGAAGTATTCTGCCTCTAGTCAACGGCAGCAGACAGTGCTGGCAGAGTCTTGGGAGCCAGAGTTACTGATTTCAAATTCTAACTTTGACATCTACTTGCTGTGTGACTTTAGGGGCAAGTAGTATTCAGATTAATTTCCTGTCTGCAAAGAGATCAGAGGCATTATTCACAGGGTTGTCATAAAGATGAGTTTGTATTTGCTAAGCATACAGAATGCTAACTCTCAAGCACTATGGTAAACACATGACAATAAGAAACTGCTTTCACTATATCCATTTCCTGTTTTGATTTGGGGGTGTGTGTGTCTTTTTTTTTCCTTTTTTTGTGGGGGGGGGGGGGGGGGCGTTGAGACAGGGTTTCTCTTGTGTATCTCTGGCTGTCCTGGAACTCACTCTGTAGACCAGGTCAGATTTGAACTCAGAAATCCGCTTGCCTCTGCCTCCCAAGTGCTGAGATCAAAGGCGTGCACCACCACTGCCTGGCTCTGTTTTGATTTTTTTTATTGAGATTTTTTTAAGTGATTAAGGATAGCCACATTGGATTACCCAATATTTTAATATTACTATTATGCTATATAGGGATCAGAATTTTAAAAAGCTTACTAAGCTTCTGGCAAACTGTTTGCTTAAGGTAAATGCTTCTTTCAACTGTGGCTCGGTAAGAAACCATCTTTTGGGAGCAACTGCCCAGGTTACTTTCAGGGGAACTGTTTTAATCTTTTATATTAGATTTCAAAATGTGTTTTGCAGTTTTCAAACTGTTACCATGGGGTAGAAGTGTGTCCATCAGGAGCCAGTGTCCTCTTGGACCTGCCTCCTGCCCACCTCTCCTGGTGCCTCCTTCCTACCATATGTTCATATCATTTCTTGGTCCCCAATCCTGAAACCCACAGCTCTGCATTTTTCACTTTCTGTTCTTTTCACTCGATACATTCTTTTCCTTAAGCTTTGTTTAATTGAACTGTAAGACTAGCTTAGTCTTGAATTTCCACAAAGCCCTAAAAGTGCTCTTATAGATAGCATCCAGTGCACACACTACTATTACAGTGTAGAATACAAACTTATTTACACAGGGCCACTACTGATACAGTGAGTTGAGAGTACACTTTGACCAGCACACAGCCTGGGTCCATCAATCTTTGCTGGATGGGCTTTAGGGAAGGGCAGTACACAGATGGAACAGCACTGGTCTGTTCACTGGGCCCCTTCCTTCATGCACTCATTCATATCCAGAACGAAGCTCTCTCAGGTACACACACTCCCAATGAGGCCCAGGGTGGGGGTAGGGATCCAGATTAGATGGTGGTGGTGTTTTCAGTTTGAAATCAGAACCAAAATATTATCTAGCACTTTAAGGTAGTATATTATATCCTAAAGGACACATCTTAAATTCCAACACCTGGGAGGCAGAGGCAGAGAGGCAGAGAGAGAGGCAGAGAGAGAGGCAGAGAGAGAGAGAGGCAGAGAGAGGCAAAGAGGGGCAGAGAGAGGCAGAGAGAGGCAGAGGCATCTCTGAATTTGAGGTCAGCCTGGTCCACATAGTGAGTTTCAGGCCAGCCAAGGCTATATAGTGGAACCCTGTCTCAAAACAAACAAACAAATTAAAAAATAAAAAAATCAACCAACCAAACAAAAAAAGCGAACTAAATGCCCATGGATATGCCAATCCCCTTAGAGTGTAAACAGAACCTGTCCACTCTTTGAGATTATTCACCTGCATGCATGTCTGTGCACCATGTTAGTGTCTACTGCCTGCAGAAGTCAGAAGGAGATGGATCCCTGGAACTGGAGTTACAAACTGTTTCGAGTCACCATGTGAGTGCTGGGAACTGCACTGCTTCAGGAGCAACGAATACTCTTAACTGCTGAGCACCTATCTTCTTCCACTTCCTTTTCTTTAGGGTGCTGGACACTGTATCCAGGGCCTTTCACATGTTAGGCAAGGGCTCCAGGATGGAGCTACAGCCCAGGCCTTTACTGTTTTAAAAACAGAATCCTTCTGTGTGGTTCAGATCCTTCTACCTCTGACTTCTACAGAAATAGGTATAATCCATTACAATTTAAACAAAATCAAAACAAAACCTTTATATAAGATTGGGGAGGGTAATTATGTAGCACAAGTTACCCCGGAGCTTGCTCTGCCCTCTTACCTCTTGCCTTCTAAGCGCTGGGATCACTCTCAAGCCCACCTTCATGTTATCATTATTTTTAAAGATAATTTTAAAATTTACATACATATGTGTATCTATGTGTGATTTTGTGCACATTTGTGTGTGTGCTCATAATGGCCAGAGGCATTCCAGTTCCCTGGAACTGGATGGAGGTAGAGGAGGTTGTAAGCTACTTAACATGGGTGTTGGGAATCGAATCTGGGTTTTCTGAAAGAGCAGACCTCACTCTTTACTACTGAGCTCTCTCTCTCCAGCTCCTGCTATCATTTCAAACTCAATAAATGGAATACAGAACCTTTTCACATCTTCCTATTTCTGCATGTGTCTTCACTTATCTGCCTGCAACTCCCCTTCACACATTTATTTAGCTTCTCCAGTTTATTCTCAACACAGCAGCCAGAAGGCTATTAAAACGTACATTGGCTGGCAAGTACTTCTCTGCTCACACCTTCAATGGTCCCATCTCACTCAGAATACAACCATTCAGACTATAGAATCTGCTCCCCATTCATTTTGTGATGCTAGCCCCTGGCAGTTCTAGATACAGGGGCTGTTCTTTGCTCAGGGTACACATCTAATTCTGTGCTTTTGCCCTTGCTGTTTCTCCTGTGGAATACTCTGCCTCTTGACATCTTCATGGTTTACTGCCTCCTCATGGCTCTGCTTTGATCTTGGCTGATCTTAGGCAGGCAGGTCTTCGAGACCAAGTAGTACGATAGTGACATCCTCCTCACAGCCTCAGGAGCCAGGGACAGATCTTCCATTAGTTGATTTTTCCCACTGTCCTCTTTCCTGTCCCATATGCTTTTTATTTTTCTTCTGCTTTTTATTTTTCTTCTCAACATTTATTTGTTGGCTTGATTTTCCTCCCTCTAAGGAAAACATAAATTATTTGAAGGAGTTTTTGTCTTTTGCTTACTATGGGTTTCTTAGTACCCATATCCAAAGGAGTGTTGAGTAGGTGCTACATAAGAATGATTATAAAACTATCATGATTTAACAAAACAAAGTGTGTGTGTGCGTGCACACACGTTGGACAAGCCACATTAGAACAGATGCCAACAGAGGCAGGAAGAACATCAGTCCCCTGGAGTGGGGGTTATAGGCCACTTGTGAGATGTAGTTGTGAGCAGCCATATGTGGGTGCAGAGAACTGAACTCAGGTCCTCTACAAGAACAGCAAGGGCTTTCAACTGCTGAGCTAATGTCAGTTACCCCCTCTACTCAAGGCTTTTTGACCTCTTTGGGTTTAGACAAAATATGAACTTAGCTTAAAGGTTCTACAAGTAGAGCACTTCTCAGTTTCCTAGTGTATGTTCCTTAACAAAGGGGGAAGTACCTATGCTCGCTAGGGGAAAATACAAAGGTCAGAATTATTTTAATATAAATTAGCCTATGATAAGAATAAAATTCCTTTGAAGGTCTATTGAATAAATTTCCTAATACATGTTTTAATATGAAAAATATGGATCTTTCTTTATCTCTGACCAACCATCCATCCATTGTTTTGGTTTTTCAAGACAGTTCTCTGTGTAGCAATGGCTGTCCTGGAACTCACTCTGTAGACCAGGCTGGCCTTGAACTCAGAAATCCGCCTGTCTCTGCCTCCTAAGTGCTCGGATCAAAGGCGTGCGCAACCACTGCCAGGCCCATCGTTTGTCTTTAAGGCAGTCTCTCACTGTATAACTTTGCCTGGCCTGAGACTTATTGACCTTGAATTCAGAGAGATCTGCTTGTTTCTGATTCCTAAATACTTCCATTGTATAGTCTTTAGCTTTAAGTATCCCTTAGTGCTAGGCATGGTGATACATACCTTTAATCCTAAAACTCAAGAGACAGTGGCAGGGATTGGCCAACATAGCAAGATCCAGAACAACCAAGGCTACATAGAAAGACCCTGTCTCAAAAAAAACAAAACAACAACAAAAGTCAAGTATTTTTAACAAGGCCAATTGGTGGTTCTTAAAGTTGTGAGAGTTGAAACTGGCATTAAAAAAATAGATACAAATTAAAAACAGGAAGTTATTACTGTGGCCATGTATGCTGGCACATGCTTATAATCCCAGGATTTGGAGTACTGGGGCAGGAGGATGGTAAGTATGAGGCCACTATAGACTTAATAGAAAGTTAGCAAGATCCAGCTTCAAAATGTCAAAAACAGATAATGGAGCATGCCTATAATCCCAGCTCTCAAGAGGTAGAAGCAGAAGGATCACAAGGCCGGAGGCCAGCTTGGGCCACATAGCAAGACTATGCCTTAAAAAGACATAAGACAAAAACTGAAAATATCATTGTTTAGCTCATAAGCAGTAATATTTAATGTTCATTTCACCTATGTAAATGTATATGATGTAAAATTAGTGCAGTTTAAAAAAAGAGTATGATACTCACACTCCAAAATAAGTGTTTTTTTTAAAAAATGGATTCATTGAACAAAGGAACAGAATGCCTGCTTCAGCTTCAGCCTCAAGGCTGCCCAAAGCAGACCACAGATGGTACAAGGAGAGGGCTGCCTCCTGCTCTAGCATATACAATGTGCAACATGTGGCCATAACACTATGAACCTGCTTCCTCCTCAGGACATCAATAGGAAGAGTAAACAGAAATGATTATTATAAGGCTCTCTGAAACACAAAAGTGAGCTAAAAATGCTTAATAACAATAATGCTGTTTTTAAAAGTTACTTTCAGGGGCTGCTGGGGAAAGAGTAGCCTGTCAGTGTCAGCCTGTACCCAGCAATTACTTTCTTTCCCTAGTATAGGAAGCCCGCTGCAGTAGCTGTAGCCTCTTTATGGTGGCACAGCTGGAGATGAACAGGCTAAATTAATATTCTAACTGTGTTCCAGTGTATTTAAAAGCACTATAAAAAGGTCTGAAATGAACTCAGTCTGAACTTTGGCAGATGCGGCCTCTTACCACACCCCTCACCACAGGTAACCAAAGGCAGCACTGCCACAACTAAAACCAAAACAAGTGAGCAGGACAGGGCTCACCTTCCAGATTATCTCATTTACTCTCCTATGACGTCACAAGTGACCTTTCCAAGTCTCTGAAGAATAATTTCTCTTTTTATTCCTTTTCTGCATTTAGCTTTTGGAGAGATTATTTGCAGACTGGTCCAAGTTAGGACCAAGCAGTGACGCCAACCATCTCCAGTTTTCTGAGGAATGATGATTCAGATGTGTTTTTAAAGTACCACACAACCTAGTCAACAGATCCTAGGGGAATGGCTCGGAGTGACAGGTTTTTAATGGCACAGACTCTAAGTGTGATATACAGCATCCGAGACTCAGGCAGAAATGGCCCTTCTGTTAGCTGTAGGGGTTCAATTGACCTGCAGTTTTCTTCATTCTTAATGCCAAAATTATCTTCTATCTTAAGTTTAAATATTGCCTTCCATTTTAAAGCCTGTTGATCAATCAATTATGGGTGATTCTCAGAGATAATCCTGATGAAACAGAGCTATGTGCCTCATTTGACAGTATCTGGGCACAATTAAAAAATAGAGCAGAAATATGAAACTCTCTACAGAAAAGAGTAGTTTACTAATTAATCTTTAGTCCAATGCTCAGCTGCAGACAGTTCTCCTTCTATATTCTTTCTCTGACCATCTGCTAGGTGAGGAGGATTCATGTGAGCTGAGTAGAGCTCAAACCAAATGCTGGGTGTCCTAGTTAAGGGCTCCTCGTTGGTTCTCTGGAGATGCTGGGGCATTATCCACTGTCAGGAGTATGTGAACAGGAACTCCACACAGAGCAAGTATGTCAGCTTCCTCTCTTGACAGACAGGTCCCTAGGTAAAAGCCCCTCTAGGCAACAACATGCACTTCAGTGCTGGTAGTTTTGACAGAAATGGAAAGCTTTGAATACATACTTCCGCTCTCATGACTCCTAGAACTTGAAATATTCTAGTAGGACAAATTATTACTGGACTTTAGAAATACAACAAATCTCTAGGAGCCAATCTCTTTTTAGGCCTTGTTCTAAGAGGCGGTAAAACCAGAAGTGTGACTCCTATTAAGTTCTCATTCTGCCAGAAGAGCTTCTTAATTTATTCTCAAAAGCTCTCAAGTCATTTAGACTATGTGTTAGAAAGATTCCAAAACACATCAATGAGTAGATTATTAAGGTTGTAAAGTAGACAGACATTGATTTCAATAAAAAATTAAACTGTCAGAATTCTGATTTGGATAGAAGCACACAAGAATGAATCCAAGGCTGTCTATGAAAGAAGCCCAAAGCACAGGACCTTGAGAACTACTAGAATCAAGTTCTACAACTTTTAAAGATTTAATTTTTACCTATGTGTACATGTGCACATGCACACAGGTGCCTGTGGGGCCTGGAAGAAAGTGGCGGGTCCCCTGGAGCTGGAGTTACAGGTGTTTGAGAGCTCCTGGTTTGGGTCCTGGAAACCAGACTTTGGTTCTCTGAAGAAGCAGGGCAATCTCTCCTAATCTCTGAGCTGTCTCTCTAGCCAAGTTCTGCAATTCTTAGTGCAGTTTCAATCAGATCCAAGTAGCCTACCTAAAGCCATTACAGAAGCTCTCTGAACTGCAGGGAACAGGCTAAACTAACACCCTCAAAGTCCCAACACAATCTGTAGTGGAAGAACAACCAGGCAGGTGACAACTTACTCCCAAAGTGAAGTTCAGCTTAGAAATTTCAATCTTTGCACCCTCTTATCTGTTAATTTATAATCATACCTATTTTTTTTAACCAAATGTAAACTTTCTGATTGCATACAAAGTCAAACCTGGAATCAAAATTTTTCTTTTAAAGGCAAAAGGTAGACTGCTTGATTATTATCTGAAGAAACAGTTTTCTTTTCTATGCATCCCTAACTGGCTTAGAACTCACTATGTAGACCAGGTCAGCTTCAAATTTACAGTGATCCACCTGTCTCTGTTCCCCAAGTGCTAGGATTAAAGGCATGTGTCACCATGCCCAGCTCTGAAATCCTTACAAGCAAATTGTCCTTAAAGCAAATAAATGAATGAGCAGATAAAGTGAACAACTGTGTCACTTTGACTTAGTTTTAGAGCTGGGGTCTGAGTAGTCCAGGCTGGCCTCTCGTTGGTCCTCTCACTTCAGCCTCCTCAAGTGCTGGGATTACAGGCAAGAGTTATCAGGCCCATCTTACTTTTCTATTAATATCCCCACCTCTCTATGTGTCTCTGTCACATACATCTTTGCCTTTATTTAGGTTATGAAAGGCAAGTAAGATACATTCTGGTCTCTCAGTGAAAATGTCTTCTTTAGCTGTATTGCCTGCGGGTATATAAATGATTTTGGTTTCTCTAAGGCACATAGAAAGAATCCTTGAACTTTTTCATTTACTTTTTCATTCATAAGCTTGAGCTTCCAATCTTACCCTAGAAACGTTTGGACTCTTACAACACAGTTGAATAACTTAGGGCTGGCAGTCTGATTTTATCCTGAAGAAGAATGGGAGTAGGTTAGTGACACATAACTTCACCAGCGTTAGAAGAATAAGATGTCCTATTTGTCTCCTTACTTCCAATCTTGGGAAGCATTCATGTGCTTGAAAACAGGAAAGGAACCTGTGATTGTTGATCTGAGATTAAATTTAGGTTTAGGATCACCTCCCCTCCAAAAATGGCTGTCAGACCACCGAGCAAGGCAGGCAGAGGTTATGGTGTAGGATAGATACCCTGCTAAGATGAAGAGTTCATCTTGCTGGATGCTGTTCAAGAACTAGAGGAGTCTGACACTTCTAAATGGAAAAAGGCTCATTTTCCATTGAAAACATGTCTGTTTTCTGGTAATAGACATCTACTACTCTCTGTTCTTTGGTACTGTTCTAGGCACTGAGGCTTTGTGAGTGTGGGGCAGTAACTGCTAGTCTTCTACAGTTTGTTCTGGTCAGTGGGGAAGGAGGTGAGAGTGAAAAACATGTATTCAAAATGTAGTAAGTAGCATAGGAAGAAAAAAGGTCAAGCGGCTGGGGGAGGAGTGGAATGAGGCCTTACTTAGAAGAATCTATTTTGTCAGAGGCCTGAATGAAGCAGATAAGCCATGCAGATAGCAGTTGAGACAGCAAACTCCAAACAAGAAAATGGTCAATTTAAAGGTTTCAGAGGA
Source organism: Rhabdomys pumilio (assembly GCA_030674055.1). Lineage (NCBI taxonomy): Eukaryota > Metazoa > Chordata > Mammalia > Rodentia > Muridae > Rhabdomys > Rhabdomys pumilio. Next base: position 37,209,133 of record JANHMN010000002.1, read on the forward strand.
GCAGTGGACTTACTGGCAGCCCTATAGTAGGCGAAGAGGCAGAGGAACAGATGGAGTTGAAGGGTAAGAGGAGAGAAGGACATAGTTAGGATGTATGTCTGTCAGGACTTCAGCTTAGACAATTATGAGCATACATTCTTTCAGACTGGAAGTTTGAGTTTAAAGAAAGAGGGTTTATGGTTACCAACAGCCAAGCAATGTTCACCACAGCAGGCTCAGTCCTGCGAGCTACATGCCTTACAAGGAACTTCAGTCAAGAGAAAAGAACGTCAAGATATATGTCTCTGTTCTTGTTCCAAGTAGTTCCCCTCTCCTGTCCCCAAAGTGGTGCTGCAGATTAAACTCAGGGCTTGTGCTTCACCACTGAGCTATACTCAGCCCCATGTCCTCATTTAAAAAACAAACAAACAAAAACCCAACAACATTTTATGGAAGGAAAACGAAATAGAAACTTATGTGACCTTTTTCTGCCAAAATATGTCTAACAAGTGAAACTACTACACTGACCAGCCCAGTGCCTCTCCAGACACCTTTATTACAAACACTCACTCTTTTCTTCTCTAGTTAGCCTTTAATAAAATTCCTTTATATAGTATCATTTGGCCATTATAGTACTGATGGCCAAAATTAGCCATCAATAATTTCCCAGGTCTTTCAGTCTAAAGAAAGGTCACTTCTCCATATGCTAAACTTAATATGATTTATTTTTATTCTATGTGTGTGAATGTTTTGCCTGCACATATAGATGTGTACCACATGGGTGCATGGTGCCCACAGAGGCCAAAAGAGGGCATCAGATTCCCTGGAACTGGGTTATGAATTGTTGTGAGCCTCCAGTGGATGCTGAGAACTGAATTCAGATCCTTTGGAAGAGCCGCTACTGCTTTTAAGTACTGAGCCATCTCTCCAGTGCTTTTAAGTACTGAGCCATCTCTCCAACCCTCCAAATGCTAAACTCTTAACCCTAGCAGTTCTGCAAACCCTATACAACAAACACACCACAGGTGTCACTCTCTTCCCTTTCAATGACAGCTATCCATACCCTGCCAAGACTGGGAGACTGCAGCTGTCACATCTTAAATATCCTAACATTAATGCTCAGGAATGGAGGAAGGGAACCTCCTGCCTGCTGCCTGCTTCGAGAACTTACTGTTAAACTTTCCTTATTTTCTGAAAAGAAACTGAAGCCAGGGGCTTTAGACATGCTGGGCATGAGTTCTGCCAATAAGCTATACCTCCAGCTGCTGTTAAACTTTAAAACGGGCTAGCAGATGGTACAGCGAGTAGGGACACCTGCCATACACAACCTGAGTTAAGTCTCCAGGAACCACATGGTAAAACAACTAACTTGTGCAAATTGTTTCCAGACCCCTCCATGTGCACACTCACACTATAGGAGGCAAAAAGGTTTCTGTGCTGACAGATAAGCACCAGGAGAACCAGAAAGGATAAACACACAGGATTTCTTCAAAGGAAGGATAAACACACAGGTTCCTTCAAAGAAAGAGATGTGTAACCTGTTGTCTGCCCAGAAGGCTAAGAGCCAACAGAGTTAATAGCCTGGTGACCTTTGTGCTATCTGTGTGGCCATATTGGATCCTTCTCAACCCTTACCAGGAGCTTTTTTCTCCCAGTCAATCTATAGAATCTATCTTCATAGAAAGTGTCACATATGGTTTTGATGTAGTCCTATCTGATCATTACTTAGCTTACTTTGTTCCTCAAGATTTATGTATGCTTAATTGTGCACATGGGACTGAGTTATTTATCACCAGCAAAGCTTTCATCAAATTGTGCTGTGCTTAAATATACCTAAAATAAACTACTCAGAAGTTTCAACAACACCAGCTAACAAATCACTTTGAACTGAACTGTTTTCTTGCCTCTCACAGACTGTTACTCTGCTGGCCATGGAGGTCACAGAGACCCCATATCTCTCTCTCTCTCTCTCTCTCTCTCTCACACACACACACACACACACACACACACACACACACACACACACACTAAATAATTTTAAAAGACCCTTTAGAACACAGTTAATATACACCGTACCAAGTAAGGTAGTAACATCCCACATCATAGACTAGTATGTAGAAGCCCTAGTAAAAACTTCATTAGCTGCAAACTGGAAATCAACTAGAGACACAGTCATGCCTGTGTACTGCCTGTTATCCAACTTTATGTGGACAAAAGAAAGCCACGTGGCTGCTGAGATGCTGGGCAGAAGGACAGGCCACTGAGCACGGAAGTTGTCTCTACATAGTCCATTATGGAAGTAGGTCATATACAGAAGGGGCAGATATTGTCAGTGAAAGCAATATATTTTGAGTATTTATCCTCCAATTCTTTGAACAGTTCCTGGAAACAAAGGCAGCTATTAAGCCAAGGACCGTGTTCATTCATACAGCTTTCAAAAATGATTCATCAATATTTTTCTTTTTCCAAACTATAATAGATCCTAGTGATATTCACCAGCAAACCCCAGTTGTAACTAGGTTTTCTTCTTAAAATACTAAGACTGATGACTAACTTTATCAACACTTTCTCTTAACCCAGACTTTCCTGAAATAAAACAAGAAGGGTGACAAAGCCAGGTATGATGATGTACAACTGTAACCCCAGCTACTCAGGAAACTCAGGCAGGACTGGGAGTTCAAGGCAAGACTGGGTAATGTAGAGAATTTATCTCCAATTCTAAGATGTTATATTCTCGCTCTGAAAGGAAGCTGGGTTTTGTGCATGTTAGCTGTTAGCTAAGAGCTCTGATCCTGAGACGCAGTCTGAGCCCCACGACTGTACAGTCTTTAAACATGCGGCTTCATAGGGCTTTTGTAAGCATCTTTGCTACTTGTTCTATGTGTATGTTTTATTTTTCTTCAGTTTTAGGGGGTAGAAATCTAAGCGCAGGTCTCAAATGAGATAGGCAGAGCTATACCAATAGGCTATACTCCAAGTCCTCAAGTTTTATTTCAATATGTAATGACTTTCATATTATGAAGGCTATATAACCCATGCATTTAAAAAGTAAAACAATTCCTATCTTATAAAACATAAGAGAGTGAAGTAAGTAAATCCAAATGTGAATGTGACTCTGACTCTAAAACAGACTTAGTCCAGAGCTCAGGAAAATCCCATCGTCATTCTCTTCGAACCTCTAGTGTACATTAAAGTTTTGTGTGAACATTTTTCAGAATAACGGGAACAGAGGGACCATAAAGAGGTACCTGTTCTGTATTGAAACTTCAAAGTTCTCTAAATACACAAAGATCATATAAGCTATTTCCAACCATGCAACAAACTAGAAGATTCAACTGGATTTCATTTTCTATCATTCACTCATAACTTATAGTTATGATGGAAGATGGTATGATTTTAAGAAACAAAAGTCTATTATAGATTACTATAGATATTTTTAACATTTTTAAAGAATTCCTTATCCTCTGCATGAGTCTGATGTTCTATGTTCAGCAACAACTGTCTCCTGACGCTGCCAGCAGATTTCTGATCTAGCAGAGTGCCTGGACTCATGAGAACATAGCGTTATTGCCTATTGCTCACATGCAGTCATTCAGAAGGGCAATTGCTGTAACAGATGTGCTGCTTGGGTTTTGTCAATTTGACACAAACCTAGACATACCTGAGAAGAGAGAACAACAGTTAAGAACATGCCTCCATAAGAGTGGCCTGTGGGCAGGCCAGTGGGGCATTTTCTTAACTGATGATTGAAGTGGGAGAACCCATCTCATTATGAGCTATGCCATCCCTGGGCAGGTGGTCCTGGGGATATAAGAAATCAGGCTAATAGGCCAGAGGTGGTGATGTACAACTCCCAGCACCTGGAAGGCAGAATGTGGGAGGATCTCTATGAATTCAAGACTACTTGTCTACTACGGAGTTCCAGATAGCCAGAGCTATATAGTGAGACTCTGTATCAAGGGAGGAAAAAAAAGGAAAGAAAGAAAAAAAGGAGGAAGAAAAGGAAGAGGAAGAGGAGGAGGAGAACGGCGACAATGACAAGTCGGCAGTGGTGGCAGGAAAGAAAGCAGCGAGCAAGGCATGAGGGAAGAGCCAGTAGGCAGCCTTCCACCATGGGCTTCTGCTTTAGTTCTCACCTCTAGGTTCTGCCCTGACTTCTTTCGATGACAAACTGTGATAAGGAACTGTAAGCTGAAATAAACCTTTTTTTTCTCTATGCTGCTTAATTTTATGTCAACTTAACACAGCTAGAGTCATTTTGGGGAAAAAAAAAAGGAAACTCAATCGAGAGGAAATGTTCCCACCAGACTGGTTTATGGGCAAGCCTGTGGTGCATTTTCTTGACCGATAATTGATATGGAAGATCTTGGCTCACAATGGGCAATGCCACCTCTATGCTGGTGTCCTGGGTTACTATAAGAAAGCAGACTAAGCAAGTCATGAGGAACAAGCCAATAAACAGCACCCTCCATGGCCTCTCTATCAGCTCCTGCCTCCAGGTTTCAGTAATGGACTGTGCTATAGAACTGCAGGCTGAAATAAATCCTTTCCTCCCAAGTTGCTTTTCATTATGGTGTTTTATAACAACAGTAGAAATTCTAACTACAGACATGGTCTTAAAACAATTTAGTGGTGGGGTATTGGTTAGAGAAAAAAACCAGAACTGTTCACTGTTTATCTTCTCTGAGAGAAGTGAGTGTAGACGCTAAGAATCAAGAGTCCATGTACATCAGACAAGCACTACAGCACTAAATTCCATCTTTTTTTTTATTAAATATTTTATTTACATTTCAGATGCCATCCCCTTTCCCCAATTCCCTTCCCTACAAAACCCCTATTCCATGTCCCCTTGAATGGGGGAAGACCTTCAAATACCTAGGCACAGGGGAAAAGTTCCTGAACAGAACACCAATGGCATATGCTCTAAGATCAAGAATTGACAAATGGGACCTCATAAAATTGCAAAGCTTCTGTAAGGCAAAGGACATTGTCAATAAGACAAAATGGCAAACAACAGATTGGGAAAAGATCTTAACCATTCCTACATCCGATAGAGGGCTAATATCCAAGATATACAAAGAACTCAAGAAATTATACTCCAGACTAAATTCCATCTTTAACCTGAATCTCAGTTATCCTGTCAAAAAAGTTAAGTGTCATCAAACACAATCTAGTAAAAAATGAATATCTAAGATTCAAGACACAAACTTTCTTTGATGAAATTGAAGAACATGTGTATTGTCCTGATGTGACAGGAAGAAATGTACTGAAATAGCCACAGAAACGATTTATTATTGGTTAGGAAAGTATCTTTAATTTCTCATAATTAAGACTCCATTACTTTACATGATGCTTTTGAGACTTTTAGGACTGTTTGAGGGTATATGGCATTGTATCTATTTATGTGACCAGGGAGGATGCACTGTGCCTGTGCTAGTCATTGCCAAGGATCCAGTACTTGGAACAAGCAGCACCCATGAAGGCCACACAGAGTCCCCAACTATGGATCATGAAAAGCCAGTGACTCTTTAACTCTGAACTTGCTTGCACTATGTATCGGTTGGAAAAAAGCTGAAAATGCCAGGCCAGCCTGCTTCATCCACGGAAAGCTGCTGCAAAGACCTTCTATTGGAAGCACTCACTGGTTTTTCTGGTACAACAGGTACAGCTGTGGACTTCCTGAGTGCGAATGGATATATGGAAGACAAGAAATACCAGGTACAGACACCATCTGCAACGAACTGTCTTACAAGCTTCGACTACAGTGTAGGAGTGATAAGGGACAAAATTTTTTTAGGACAATACAGTAACAAAAACCCCTCTGGCTGATGAAGTCTTCAAGACAAGGCTCAGAAGTGGTGTCCTCTTAGCTCCTGTTCCTCACCTTCTTCCCTCATCACAAGTAATGGATGCTGTCTTATTTTAGGACAGGCACACAAGCAAAAGGAATCAAGAGACACACATCTATTTCTTTTCCTAATCACTGCTTTAGCCTCTTATCCATCAGTTTATTTAAGATTAAGAGACGATAGGTAAAAAGATAGAACTGTAAACAAAAAGGACTGGTTCTTTAGCCACAGATACAGACTCAAAACAAGAACTTAAAAATCTTCATTTACTTATTTGTCTTTGTGTATGTGCATATTTATGACCATGTACCACCACTGTGTGTGTGTGTGTGTGTGTGTGTGTGTGTGTGTGTGTGTGTGTGTGTGTGT
>JANHMN010000002.1:37215339-37311084 GCA_030674055.1 Rhabdomys pumilio
TGTGTGTGTGTGTGTGTGTGTGTGTGTGTGTGTGTGTGTGTGTGTGTAGGTCAGAGGCATTCCCAGGAATTTGTTCCCTTTTCCATTTGGTGGGTTCCAGGACCGCATTTAGGTTTGCCTAGAGGCTTCAAGTACCTTTACTGCTGAACCATCTTGCTGGCTCACAAAGAATTTTTAAGAAAGTGTTACCAGTCTTTGAAGCAAAGACAGAAATATAAATCATATTAAGGCTGAGGATGTGGCTGAGTGGGCAGAGTATGTCTTGAATTCACAAAGCCCTGGGTTCAACTCCTAGCACCACACAAAGAAGAAGTGGTAGCATAAGCCTGTAAATTCAGATGTTCAAGGTCATCTTCAGCTACATAGTTAGAAGCCAACCTGAAACACATGAACACTGCTATAACTAAAGGAAAATAAAACATTACAGCCACAGATCCACAAAGGAAGGGAAAACATAAGAACAATAAAATCGTAATGGAAAATACACAGACAGGCAAAAATACCATAGGACTCCTATGCTTAGGACTTGCAGCACTCTGGGTTTGTATGGCCATTTAAAGAGAAGACGGGTGGAGGGGGTGGAATGCAGTCTGCCTAGCAAGAGCAAGGCTCTCAATTCAACCTACAGCAAAGCTCTACTAAATAAAAAAAAGAGGAGGCTGGGCAGAAGTGGCACAGGCTTTTAATCCCATTAGGAACAGAAGCAGGTGGATCTCTGAGTTCGAGGCCAGCCTGGTCTACAGAATGAGTTCCAGAACAGCCAGAGCTACAAAGAGAAGCCCTATCTCAAAAAACAAAACAAAACAACAACAACAAAAAAAAAACAAAAAAAACAAAAAAAACCCAAAAACCACCACCAACAACAACAAACCCAAACCAAACCTAACCAAAACCAAACAAACAAAAAAACAAAAAACAAAAATCACAAGAAAAACAACCCCCTCCCAAATCAAACAACAATGAAAAAGGATTAAGATGCTATTAATAGGCCTAGATTTCCATTCCTTTCCATACTGGTAGATGTTACCTGAGACCCTGGCCTCTGTGTAAAATGGAAGATTACTTCCTTCAGAGAGGATAAGGCAGTTGAAGGTTGGTAGGTTCAGTGACCTTACACAGACTGAATGCTAAGACTCTCTATCCTGTCCCAAGTTCCCAGCTTCCAAATGGCTGGCAGAGTCTTTATAGTACTCAGCATATTTAAGAACTTTTAACAAAGAATCAAGAAGTTCAAGAAAAAGGACGTTTTTAAAATAAATCCATAGAAATTATCTGATTTTAAGAACAGAAAAAGACAAGCCCTTCCTGCAACAGCAGCCTTGATGACTTGAGAGATGATCTCTAAGGCATAATTGTAGTTCTAGGAGGGAAGGGACATAACAGGGCTGGAGAAAAGTAAAGAGTAAGACAGAACTTTTCCAAACTTAAGAAAAGTGTCAGCTCACAGATTCCAGATGCTCTTTGTGTTCCAGGTCACGTGACTATGAGACAGAGGATGGAACAGGCAGGAGGCTGTAGAAACACCACTCAGCCTAGTAACTATTAGCCATATGTTTCTGCATGTAGTAGAGAAATAGAGATGTTTACCTAATTTTAATTAATTCCAGTTTATATAACCACATGTAGGCTAGTGGATACTATATTAAACAGTACAACTGAAGAGGGCTGGGGACGTAGCTGTCCTACAGCAGTACCTTAGCATGGCACACGTTCCTCACCTTGATCACCTCCCAAACACAACAAACAACGCGGCAAAGAGGCTTAAGGAAATAGCAATTACCCTTTATAAGAGAAGGTTGGATCTGAGTTTTTCCTGTAGGATTCAAAACCACTTTGGCTCAAGCTAAGCTGAAGCTCACTATGTATATGTAGCCCAGGCTAGTCTTATACTTGCTGCAATCCTTTTGCCTAAGCCTGTCACCAGTGCTGGGATTATAAACATCATGCCCAACCCCAGCTGACTCTGTAAGCTATACTTATAGATTCCTGGTAAAAAGTATCCTGGAAGGATAATGGTATCAATATTCTTCATGTATAGAATAGTGAAAAAGGAAGCATGCCACTACGGGAACCCATGAACATGTCATAACATGACTGTCTCTGTGCAGGCTCTGACTTGAAGAAGCAGTTATTTGTCGGTGAGTATTCTGAAAAATTGTTTCTAAGCAACTAACACACATGAAATGGAAAACAATGACATTGGAGTCAAACACATTTAGAGAAAATTTATTTAGATACTTGTTAAGGATTTTGTTTTATTTAAATAGAAGGAATAATTTTCCTTTCTTAGTAATATAATTATCTGATATGAATAAACTCAAAATAATTCCACAGTGCAGCAAATTTTATTCTGTATGCTACTTACAAGCTGGTGTGTGTGTGTATGTGTTTGCGTGTGTTGCTGTGGGTCAAACCTAGACCTTTACATACTGTAGGCAAGCACTTTGCCACTAAGTTATATCCACAGCCTCACAAAAGCTTCCCTGATCAACACTGGAATGATAGTAAAACTATTCTAGATTCAAATCTCTACTAGAGATTTCATTCCTGTATCTGTGGCATAATTTGCTTCCTGTTTTAAGTAACTGGGGCTGAAGAGATAGCTCAGTCAGTAAAGTGCTTGCTTTGTAAGCATAAGGATCTTACATAAACAAAACCAAAAACGGTGAAAAATGCTTTTTAATATCAGCAGTGGGGAAGACAGGCAAAGACAGACAGATCCCTAGGGCTTGCTGGTCACCTAGCTTAGCCTGCTTGGTGAACTCCAGACCAAGAGACCATGTCCTAAAACAAGGTAGGCTTCTGAGACACCAGGGGTTGACCTCTGGCCAACACACATACAGGAATAGTAGTCCTAGGAGATGGCTCAGTTGGTAAAGTGCCTGATATGTATGAGTACCCGAGTAAGCCTACTGGTTTTTTTTTTTTTTTTTTTTGGTTTTTTGAGACAGGGTTTCTCTATATAGCCCTGGCTGTCCTGGAATTCACTCTGTAGACCAGGCTGGCCTCGAACTCAGAAGTCCTCCTGCCTCTGCCTCCCGAGTGCTGGGATCAAAGGTGTGCGCCACCACTGTCCAGCCCCAAGTAAATCTTAGCAGCCACATAAAAAAGTCAGTTATGGTGGTATGTATCTAACTCCAGCATTTTGAAAGCAAAAAAGAGAGATACCTGGAGCTCATTAGACAACCAGACCAGACTCCACGTAAGATCCTATCTCAAAAGATAAGGTGGACAGATGCTAACCACTGGCCTCCATATCCACATGGACACAGGTATGCATATATAGAGACCCACCATGCACAAAGACATGTGAAGGAGTAGTGGTATATTTTTAACTTATACTATTTCATACTACAATAAATGATAATATGCATTTTAATGAAAACTTTTGTAGCAGCATTATATTATTGTTTGGGCTATCTAGTCTGATCTAAGTTAAATCTTGACTCTTGCTCACATCGGGGGCAGCGGTGGGATAAAAGCTAAGCTCTGCAGTCCTTCCCACACTTCAGCTATTTATTTGCTTCCTTCTCCCAGCAGACATTAATTCAGTGTTCAGAAGAATAAAAGCTTTTCTCTTTTTAAGGTTTATCTTTACCACTGAGAAATGCCAATTAATAAAAGAGTCGTGATTATGCTATCCCTGAGAGAAAAGAGCCCAAGAGAAACTGAAGAATCAGTACTTGACCACAGATGGAATTAGGGGTGGGGTAGGTCGTGCTTGCTAGGTAAGTGATAGCCAATCTCTTCCAATGCAATGTTTTACAGACTACTTCTTAAAAAAAAATCTATTTAATTTTATTTTATGTGTTTTGGCATGAAGGTGACAGATTCCCCTGGAGCTCAAGTTACAGATGGTTGTGAGCTGCCATGTGGGTGCTGGGAATTGAACCTGGTCCTCTATAAACAGCCAGTGCTCTTAACTGCTGAGCCAGCTCTCCAGCCCCTATAGATTGATTTTTACAAGAGTACATGTGAGAAAAGTAACTTATCAGTCCCAATATTGTATCAGTATTTTCAAGGGAGGGCTTCAGAGGTCCCTCGTTGGGATTCGGTAAACTAGAAATGCAAACAGGAAAGTAAACTAACACTCCTTTGTTTTGTTTTAAGAACTGAAAACTTGTCCTAGTTTCTGTGACCCAAATATCCTTCCTACTTCTGAAGGAAAGCATTCATGCACCCATGCCGACCATCCCAGACATCATGCCTGGGGCTTAATGGGCCAATGGGAGGTTAGCCTCCAAGAAAAGAGAACAGATGCATATCTGGGTTAGTTACTTGAAGGCTGTGAGCTGGAAATGCTCCTCAGCACAGGACTTTCCTCATAGTAACAGCCAGTTCTATCTACGGAGTAACCCCACTTTTCTCTTTCTTGTCTCAGCCAAGTACACTCTGACTCATTTGTCTAGTCTAAAAAATTCTTATTCAGTGCTAAGAAAATCAGCAATTAACCACTGTGGCTACAAGGCAGTCAGTGAAGCAGCAGACAATTGTGCTGGTATGTAGAGTACTGAAAAATGTTCAGTTCTAAGATCAACACGGTATTTGTTTTATCAGCAGTCACAACCCCCATTGGTATCTCTAGAACACCAAGCCACGTGCTCCAGCTGTCTGGACTGGAAAGCGCATGGTTAATACTTCTGTGTCACCACATTACATATACTGCACAGTCTTATTCACTATTGTATCATTACAATTTCCAGGCAGGGAACAATAACCCTGTGCTAATTCTTACCTCTTCTCTCTTTTCTTATTGTCACATCTTGATCAAATACAAGCTCATTTCATTATCAACATATTTTTTTTTCAGCTGGGAGTCTTTTTTTTAAATTAAGATTTATTACTTTTATTTTATATGTATGAGCATTTGCCTACATACATGTATGTGTGTAGCATGTGTGCAGTGCCTACAGAAGTCAGAAGATGGTGGAGTCTGATCCACTGGAACTGGAGTTACAGACTGAGAACTGAGTCCTGGACCTCTGTTAAATACAGCTACTAAGTTTCTTCAGCTGAAGTCTTAAACCAGGTATGGTGATGCACGCCTATACTCCTACACTGAGAGGGGGTAGGGTCTGGAGGATCAGAAGTTCAAAGTTATTCTCAGTTACTTGGGGAGATGCCAAGTTAGGTTCAATGAGACCATCTCAACAAACAAACAAACAAGCTTTAAAATGTTTATTAAGCAAGTATCTCTAAGTAACTGCATAGCTTTTTTTTTTTTAACCAAATAAAAACTTCATTATAATTATTTCAAACTATCTTGTTACCAAGTTTATCACTAGAAAAGAGATTTTTCCTTAGAGGTTTCATGTACTGGCAGGCAAGCGGAGGGGAGGGGCAGCAAGGGGACCTTAGCATGCTGGAGTTGAGATGGAGGAGTGGCCTGGTGGGAAGTGATGAGGTCACTGGGAATGTTGGCCCTTTGTAGACATACAGTAGTTCTTGTGAGAGCCTGTCTTGGTTCTGGAAGTTTTTATTTAAAAGAATCACTGCCTCTGCCTCTCCTTTTTTTTTTTTTTTTTTTTGTTTGTTTGTTTGTTTGTTCGTTTGTTTTTCGAGACAGGGTTTCTCTGTGTAGCCTTGGCTGTCCTGGAACTCACTCTGTAGACCAGGCTGGCTTCGAACTCAGAAATCCACCTGTCTCTGCCTCCCAAGTGCTGGGATTAAAGATGTGCACCACCACCGCCCGGTTTCTGCCTCTCCTTTTCCCAATGTTTCTATTACAATCTTTCCCTGTCACAGGTTGTGACAATTCTATGCATGATACAAGGAAGCCAAAGTTTTGAGACTGTGCAGTACACCTCCCAAACTGTAAGCTAAGTAAGTCTCTTTACATGGGTGTTGTGGTATAGCAATGAAAACGAGCTCCTGCAGATGGACCACTTTACAATAAGGGGACATCAGCAATACATTAACGACAACTCCAAGTGGAGTAAAACTCTGACCTGCAAGTTATTCAGCGGTTCCATCTTCATGACTGGGCCCAAGGTGTTGAGAGGCAGAGAGACATCAATGCTCTGGTTTGGCATCAGTGGAGTATGTATGGCCAAGGGAGTGCTCGGGATGACACCGAAGCTAGAGGAGGAGGAGGAACAGCCAGACACTCGTCAAGAGGCAGGAGGCACACACCTGTGAGTTTGCACGGCTCCTACTACAGTGAAGTAACTAAAGTCAGCTAAACAGAAGAACAGCAGGAAGCAGTGTGAGCACCGGCCTTCTCCAACACTGGCTATGCAGAACTTCTGACCATTTCCGTTACATGGAATAGAAGAGAGAGGAGGTGTTCACAGGCAGGAGCTATTGCTGATGCTAGGATTTTGAGAGATTCTTCTGTATTATCATGTTTTTGGGGGTCAGAGCATCTTTCTCTCTCTTTCTTTCTCTCTCTCTCTCTTTCTCCTTCTCTCTTTTTTCTCCCTCCCTCTCTCTCTCCCTCCCCCCATATATGTATGTATTTACATTTATATAAATAATTTTTTTCTGTAAATAATCTTTTGGAGAAAGATTTAAGAATCTCTGCTCTGTGAGTAAGCCTAGCACTTATGAGTCTAAGACATGAGAATGACAAGAAATGTTCACTTTGTAAACAAAAGTATGAAAAAATTAATGTTATATCACTAGCTTCCTAACCTATCTGGTCAGTATAAAGGTAACAGTTTACTGTTTTCATTGTTCCAGATGGACGAGTTTCTACTCCCAAGGCACAGTGAAAAAGACATCTTTTCTTTGCTAGTATTTATCACTGTCTTGATAGGATAGGCATTTTGACTGCATGAGACAGACTCTCGAAATGGTTTTAATGTACTCGTTCTCAGTGGACATTACTGTTCTTGTCACTGCATTTCTTCTTTGGAGAACTGTATGTTCAGTCAGTTTATTAGCCTATTAACTTAATAGTGGTTCTTTTGTTGTTTTTGATTTTGTTTTGTTAGACAAGGTTTCAGTCAGACTGGCTTTGAATTTAGTATGTAGTCAAGAATTATCTTGCACTCCTGATTCTCCTACCTCCATCTTATGAGTACAGGGATTATAGGCATGTGCCATGATGCCCTGATTTGACTGCAAGCTTAATTTTCAAAAACCATTTTTGGCCAGGCATGGTAGTACATGACTTTAATCCCAGCACTAGGGAGACAGAGGCAGGTGGATCTCTGAGTTGGAGGCTAGCCTGGTCTACAAAACAAACTCCAGGACAGCCAGGATGGAAATCCTGTCCTGAAATCACCAAACAACAATAACAAAAACCATTTTTCTTTTCTCTCTCCTCTCCCCTGTGTTTGTATGTGTCTGTGTGTGTCTGTGTGCGTCTGTGTGTGTAGAGCTGGAAACCTAGCCCAAGGCACTGTGTATGCTAAGTGAATGCTCTTCCACTGAGCTATACCTCAAGCTCCTAACTTTGCCCTTGTTCTCCAGAGCCGAAGCTGACAGCTGAACAGACTTACAAGACTCGGCTTACTCTACATTCAGGACTTGCCAGCTTGAATTTTTACCCCATGTTGATTGGAGCATATTCAGAACAAGACGCACAACTGTTCAACACCAAACCCAGCATGTTGCTTCTTACCTATTTTTATTAAACTGGATGGCAAAGTCTGTCATATGCTGCAGAGCTTTGTTGGTGAAGTTCATTTCCATATAGATGTGCCCTTGGCGGTGAGTAAATGTCCCCGAAATCTCCAAGCCTTTAGCCTTCACTGCAGGCAGCCAGACCTGACAAGACAGAGCACGAAGACCAGGAGAGAAGATTTACCCCGTGCTGCGCTTTTCTAATGTGTAAAGTGAAATGCACATCTCTTCAGAAAATGATGGTGACTTTTGCACAACAAATACTAAGTCTGTGTGAAAAGGTCTAAGTAAAGTATTTTTTTTAATTTTGAGATCATGCTCAATTATTTAAGAACCAATTTAAAATAAAAGTCTATAAGCAATGGCTTCTTTTCTATTTTCTGTTCAACTTGGTCATTTTACTATTTTAAGTACTGTTGCCAAATGCTTATACAAGGAAAAAACATTCTGAAGAGTTACCATGTTTCTGTTAGGCCTGAAAAAAAAAAAAAAGACTCAAACGGAAGAAGTTGAATCTACTAATGCAAACAGCATGTCTCTAATCATTCAAGACATTTCAATATTCCTAGCATCCCATTAAAGGTAAGGACCATATGTTATGTTGATAATCTCAATGCTTTTTTTCTATATATGATTGATGATGTATCCTTGGCCCAGAATCTATGATATCCCTGTCATGCTACTTAAAAAATAAATCAAGTTTGTGAACCATTATAACCACTAGCTAAAGAGTCTATGGAAAGTGAATAATTTACTCAGTTACACTGAAAAAAAAAAAAACAGAAACATAAGACATTGTTTTTTTACTTATGGGAGTCAAAAAAGCAAAGCAAAGCAAACCAAACAAACAAACAAAAAAATACCTGGAATAAGTTAGAATATGGGAGACTTGGTATGTTATGGTTTGGGGGCAGCAATCTGACACCATCTTTTCAGAGGGCAGATTGGTAATGTCTGTTTTAAATGTGAAATAATGAAGTCAATTGCAAAGTTACCCTATAGATACGCTGATAAAAGCATCGCAGTCTGCCTGTAGAGGAGTGGTAGGTGCAGGTGCTTTATCACATGTGCGTCAGTAGGTGGCAGGGAGGAGAGAGGCTATGTCTATGCTTAGTGTTCTGACCTATGAACATCTCAATGATCAGTAGCCTGATATTTCTGAAAAAAGTGAGCCTGGGACAACCACCAATCTGATGCCAGGCAGACCCCCACAGAAAGGGAGCTAGGCTGAGATATCAGGTAGGCCCAGATGGGCTCCGAGGACAGGGGTAGAAAGACTAAAAGAATCCCACCCCCTGGATACCAGCATGGGAGATCTTATATCAAAGCTACAAATCTGTGCCTAAACACTATGGCTCAGTTCTGAGTCTACTTTTGGCTAAAAGTATCAGCTTTGCAAAATTCATCCAGAGAAAACTCTCTGCTTGCCTAGAGAGCTCTCAGTCGGGAAGTCCAGCCTCAGATCTCCAATCAGTTCTGCCATCCTGAGCACCTAACTTCATGATGCTCTTTTGTTGCTCTCCCAATTGGTTTATGCTAGTTGTCTCCACAAGGTGCTTACGAGTACCCGATCTGATGACACTCCGCTGTCTATCTGCAGCTCTCATCTGTTCTTTCACTTCTGCCTGCTACATATTAATACATTTACTCATTTGAAACCACAAGTGTGGCTGTCATAGGTCATTCTCTACATAGAACACTGGCACCTAGGAAGCTGATACAAAGGACCTTGAGTTGGAGTTTAGGCTACAAAAGAAAAGAGGTGTACTAAAGCCTATGAAAGTCAAATTTGAGAGACTACTCTAGAATCCTTATCTAGTACCAATGAGGAGGGGGAATAAACAGAAGTTGTTTTAAAAACAAAAACTAAAAACAAACAAACAAACAAAAAACCCCACCACTTTTCTCTACTGTGTGTGTTTCTTGCTGATGTACTATAAAATGATGTACCAGGTTTTTACTGTACTTGAATGCTGACAAACTGGATGTCTCTAAACATGAGGCCCAAACTCTAAGTATTTAATATTTCCAATTTTATGTCTAAATGTTTAAGGGGGATGTTAATGGTGTTTCCTACGGTTAAGTTTGAAGCTACCCTTTATCCTCCTCATGGATCCTCTGTGTTAGTAGAAGTAACTTGTTAGAAGTAATCTAGGGTTTGTCCACTGAAAAAAGAGTTGCTTATCTACCTACTTACCGCCTTAGGAGCCACATATCCGCCAGGTGCCATGCCTATCCCAGTGGAAAGCTCAAACAGGTCATTTAGACCACTGCTGACCACAGCAGGAGTAGGTGAAGGAGCAAAGGTTGCAGGCACTGATGATGGGATGAAGGATTGTCCTACCTTTAGGAAAAAAAACAGAAAGAGATGAGAAATACATTAGTTGTCCTTAAAATGTTACTTTAACAGCATTGGTAAA
Source organism: Rhabdomys pumilio (assembly GCA_030674055.1). Lineage (NCBI taxonomy): Eukaryota > Metazoa > Chordata > Mammalia > Rodentia > Muridae > Rhabdomys > Rhabdomys pumilio. The sequence continues at coordinate 37,225,329 of JANHMN010000002.1, forward strand.
TCAATTAGAAAACACTGCAGTTACAGTACTTGCAAGAATCAAATTAGCATAATGTCTCCATGACTTTTCCCACCACTGATAAATGTATATGTGTTTTAAAGGCTTTGTCAAGGCACAGGTAGGATGCAAGAACACAGCGATCCAGGATTCTGTCTTGTTTGTTTCCAATTTTAGCTTCCATGATTCTGTGCAAAAGGCCTACAGGTACCCTAACAAAAGAGGAGTTTGTGTCTATAGAACAAGGGAGAAGCATTCAACTAAAATAGTTCCACTTCCACTTGGGTTTGGCCAAGTCTGACTTCCCATTTGGGCATTAATATCTAGTAGGAAGTTCTCCTGAGGGAGCTGATATTCACACTTCGTAGGAACTCATCTATGAGGAAAGTGTCTCTATGCACCCATCAAACTCTCTCAAGGTCTTTCTGGACACCAGAGCATAAAAGCATTCTGTAGTCAAGATGGGAGGTTCCATTTCCTTCAGCTCTTTAATGTTAGAAACACAAAGATCTATACAGGCACCACAGCATCATTCCTTAAAGATGTCCCTAGACCACATGTAGTATGTGACCCCAAGATTGCAAGGAACCCTGCACTCTCTACCCTCATACACTGCTACCGAGCTTGTGGCATGCAGTGCTGGAGAGCAGCGGTGGCTCTGACAACGGGTGTGAAGGAAAGCATCAAACAGGGCAGAGCTTCCCATGGTGAAAAAAACAGATGGCACTTACTGCCGGACTTCCTCCAATGCCCCCGCCAAGGTCACTGCCAAGCTGAAAGAGAGAAAGGAGAGAGAGGAGAGAGAGGTAGAGTTCATTTAGCTAAGTACTAGATGCCCATATAGATTTGTAAATTGTTCTACCGAGTCATAGGAAATGCATGCCATTTGACTTGTCTCCCAAAGCCTAAGGGCTTCTAAATTGCCAAGAAACATATCCTAGGGAAACCGAGTGGTGGTAGTGAAGGGTGGGAGAGTTTTGCAAAAAGTTGGAAAATGGAGCTGGCATATCAGTGACGTTTCTGATCCTGTTTGTCTACACAATTCATTGGCACAAATCCAAATAAGATTTTGACAATCTTATTGTATTTGACAGAAAAACAAGTAAGTATCTGTATTCTCTATGAAGCTCTATGCCCAAGCAGCATTATTTTTTCCTTCACAAAGAAATTGAAGGCTGGTGGAAAAAAGCAAAGGAAGACTGAAAATGCTTTAGCCTACAAAACCTGCTGCCTTACTGAAGTGATGGAAAACAAACCAATATTGAGCTGCAACTTCTAGCTTCAAAAATTACCAGTGGAACAATAAAGGTTTTTCAGCTGAGAATACTCTTTGGGGAAAGCAGCTAGTACAGAAAGTCAGCATGCGCGCTCTACACCTCCCACAGTCACTACCTCTAAACAGAATTGCAGTGATTTATTGGGGGTTCGTCATTTAAAGGGGGGAAAGAAGAGAATTAGACTGTTAGTTGTCAGGAAAACAATTCCACAGGCTCTTACTTAAGCCTTGTTTCTTTCCCCTTAGAGCCTGATAACAAATACAATTCACCCTGAAGGAAGACTAATCTTCCATGACAAGACCAATGAGGACACACACGCACGTGCACACACATATTCACACACTCTAATGGTACTATTTACAAAGACTTCTTGGTGGGGTGACGTCTGCAGTCAGCCTTGTATTTGCTTCCTCCTTAGCCCCCTGGAAGGGGCTCCACAAAACGTCTCACTCATCCTAATGCTGATGTGCTTTGTGCTTTCCTATTAGGCTTACCTCTACATTCTTGAACACGCCCCTCCTCTGGCCAGGTTTGAAACCCAAGCTTAAAAGATAAACTTTTAAAAAAAAAAACAAAAAAACAAACCAAACTGGTTGACATATGCTTAGAAGAAAAACATTTAAAAAGTAACAGTTTTACTAAATATTCAATAAAAATCACAGAGAAAAGGTAGCTATTGGTGTTATTTAAACTAAAGAAAGTAACGCCTTCTGTGGCTTAGACTGAAATGTCCCTATTAGGTTCCTATGTTTGAGTCTTTCGCTGGTGGTGCTGTTCTGCTTTCTGCTTCCTGATCAATCAAGACGGAGGAGCCTCTACCATATACTCCAGGTGCTATGAATTCTTTGTGCTTTCCTTGTCATGGACTAAACATGACATTGTACTTATCACAATTATATGAGAATTCACATGAAACCTAGTTGTAGTTCTTGTGAGACAGGGTCTCAGGGTCCCTGGTTAGCCTGGAACTGACTATGTCTACCAGGCTGGCCTGGAATTATGGAGATCTGTCTGCCTCTGTCTCCCAAGTGTTGTAAAGGTGTGCACTACCATGCCTAACTCATTTTAGTTCCTTCTTCTCCCTTAGATTTGTATTCTTATCTCTGAATATTATGAGACTATCAGCTGGAAAAATGTCTAAATACATCTTTCTCCAGGCTACTGACTAATTTTATTTGAAACCACAGAAGAAACAATCTTGGGGTTGCAGAGATGGCCCAGTGGTTAAGAGCACTGGGTGTTCTTCCAGAGAACAAGGGTTCAATTCCCAACACTCACATGGTGGCTCACAATTGTTTATAACTCCAGTCCCAGGGGATCTAGTACTTTCTTTCAGGCATGAATGTGGCACATAGACATACATGCAGGTAAATACTCATGCACATAAAATTAAGTAAATTAAAATATATGTTAAAAAAGAAAAGAAAAACAATCCTGATGCTCCTTTTTTATATTACCGACAATTTAGAATCAAGAACACATAACTCATCTAGAATCTGACACACATAAGACCCAAAGGATATGAGACACAGTTAGAAATATAAAGGCTATGGCCCAAGTAAAGGAAAAGAATAAAGCCAATGTTTCCCAGGTAGCAAAACTAGACTGGAGCTTACTCAGGCTTTATTTTGAATCTTTCCTCTTAACTAGAGAAGATTTTGAGGAAGATCATCCTCTACTTTGACAATATGTCAATGTAGTAGCAAAATGTTGGTGAGAGGCCGTGACTAATATAGCAAGAGGAAGATGAGCAAGGATAGAAGCAACCCAACACATGGTCTTAGCTATCCACCACACTGACAAATGTAATACACCAGATAACCAAGAAAAATACCTAGAAAAGTCATTATGTATCAGTCTTAATGAGCCATCTCCAGTTCAACTGCTGGTATGAGGTCTATCTAGGAGAGAGTATTCTGAGAGCTCACACTTATCAGGATCCTATACCAAATCAATCACACTAGGGCCTATACAATTCAGGTGTTTGTCTGTTATCCAGTGCACTATGGAAGGCAGGAGTGAAAAGGAACTCCTGTCCTAATCTTAGGTATCTAAATCCTTCAAAGTGTTCACATGTCACATCCTACCATCCCCAGGATTGTCTTACTGAAGTTCATTTTTCTTCATGAAGAAAAGAATGTCAACTACAGGACAACTAAATCAGAATGCAGGAAGAAGGAAGGAGAGGTGTCCATTTGGGAGTGGGTAGGGGGTAGCTTTTGTTTTGAGACAGAGCCTTGCTATATATCTTAGGATGGTCTTGAACTGATAATCCTTCTGCCTTAGTTTGCTGTATCCTGGGACTATAGGCATGAGCCAACATGCATGGCTATGGAAAAGAATATTTCAAATGCTAAAAACTAAGGATTTTTCTAAAGGTATTTAGCTGATACTTTCAATAAGGAGTGTAATTCCCTATTCCAATCTAAATCACAAGATTCACTGCCATTAAATGGTACTTAGAATAGAACTAACATTTGGCTACCGTCAAAGAGTGGTAACTCCACCATATCTAAAGTAATGTTTAACGAGAGCACTGAGATTAACACTGGATTACACAGTGATAGGTCATTGCAGAACTAATCTAGGAACTGGACAGAAAGCAGTGATTCCATGGTGACCACTCTAACTTATGAGCTGAACAGATTTAGGTACATCACATGAGCTCCGCAGCAGAACCAGGCAAGGCCAAAAGTCTGAGCCACAAGTAAGCTCCAGATGAGCTCCAGATAGTAAAGGTAAATGCCAGCTCAGCATAAATGGCCTCATACTGTAAAAGAGTAGCACACAGAGAGAACTGAAGAAAGAAATTCTATTAAAGAACAAATCTGCCCAACTCTAAGGGAAAAGAAAAGCATAACAAAATAATATTAACAGAGATGACCCCTGACTTAAAGGAAAAAATTCCACACAGTGTTAGTGACTGGTATAGATTGGGCCCCTTTTGTGGCCAGTCTAAAAGTACACATACCTGCTTCTAAAACTGGACCTGTCTAGGTACCTGAAGGTATTTTCTTAATCATAGGAACAGACCTTAAGCTCAACATTCTTACACTTCTGTCTAGACCCTCATCTCTTCTATGCAATCATTTGGGAAGTGACTCTAAGGAATGCATCAATCCATACAGTTTGCCAACAACTCTCTATTCCTCACAACAATTCTAATCGCAAGGTCAAACTATGGTTTTCAGCTGTTGGGTAGAAAATATAAACATTCAAAGCTATGCAAAGAAGTATCATTAAACACAATCAGTAAAATACACAAGGAGATTCTATGAGCACATAAGCCAAGAAACAAACTGATAGCTGAGGACACATTGACTCCTCACAGCTTCCTCAAAAGGGAAAGCAGGGAGCTTTACTGCTTCCTGATAAGGAGTTTCCAAGTTCCCTCAAAGCCCTCTATAGGACCTACAAGTCAGAGACAGAAGCCATACATTGAATATTGTAAGTTCACACGAGAAACTGCATTCTGCCCCATTCTTCACAGCAGTATTGCCTCTTGACATGAAACTCACTACATTTCCCTCCATTAGAGGAGAAGCTTGTAAGAACTGGCTTGCTCACATCTTTATTCTTAGTAACTGGAATAAAGCCTGATATATGGCAAGCATTCAATATGTATTTATTAAATGAATCAGTGTTCTAGTGACCATGTAAGTACATCTACCGGCAATAGTTCTTCGGAGTCAATTTTGCAACAAATCACTTTAGTGAAGAAAATAATCACCAAAAGGACAGAAGCCAACAAACTAGCTACTAACTGGCCTAGAGCCATTGCCAACATCAATACTGTCAGCACATATTGTGAAATGAACTCTCCAGGCTGAACACCTTGCTAGAAAGATACTATCTGCATGCTTTTGTTTATCTGTGTTTGTTTTTGAGAAAGAGTGTTGATATGTAGATGCAGATGGCCATTTACTTGCTATCATAACTCAGGCTAGCCTCAAACCAATGGCCCTCCTACCTCAGCCTCACCCAGCTCACACATGTGTGATTTTGGTATAGAAGAGTGCCTGCATGTCATTTAGCTGCTTGGAAGGCACCTATACTTTACCATGAATCAATGCCAAGCAGATGAAAAGGTGGGATTTTTGTCACCTCCTAAAAGAGTCTAAGAGAAGCAATCTTAATTCTTCCATGTAAGGAAGGTCAATGACCTTAGCCATTTTTTTATTTTCACAAATGAATAGTTTTCCCATTCTCCAATGTCTATGCGCACATTAATAACACAGATGTTCACAGAACAGAAGAGATGCAGCATAGAGCTATCTTAGAGAAGTCAGCCTATGTTTTATCTCGAGCAGTCACGTAATTTACATTGTGCTCTAGCATGTCAGTTTGTTCTGGGCTTTCACTAATCACCATTGAGCAAGACCAACACTGCAAGATGAGAAATCAGCCTTATCACCCATGTCCTGGGTAGTCCGCAGGACATCAACCAAAGGAAGACTGGACTCTACTCTGAAATACAAATTTTGAATCATGTAATTGAATATATGATCATGTAAGTGTTGGAAGCACTGAAAGTTTTCTGAACACTCGATGACTAACAATTAAATCATAACCAAACGTGTAATGAATTTGTTATATCATGTGACTTCACTAAAGTTCTGGTTCTGAAAAAGCAATACCTGAACTTTGTTCCGCTCCTTCACAAGCCCTGAACTGTTTCATGCTCCTGAGAGCACTTGGCTCAGATTGGACATTACTGTTTGCTCTGAACTCTACACTTTCCTGCTCCTACTGAAACCTCACAGCTTAATTACACAAAATAAAAGGTTCACCATTTTTCCACCTGCTTCTTTACTACAAATTAATATATTTCTGTATTGTGTTAGAATGTCTGCTTTTAAAAATTGCTGTGGTGAGTTGCTGCACTGAGTTCTATTTTAAAAATCATTAAATTTTGGCTTAGAATTAAGACAGAATTTCCAACAATGGAGTAGCTGCCCCCTCCCAAACACACTTCTGCCATTTTTGTGCTATGTATTTATGAGAAAGCAACATTCTGAGCATTAACAACTATAAAATATTAATTAATTATCAATTCTGAAAAGCAGTAAAGCTGAAGTATCAAATATTCTACCAAGAGTAATATTTTATATAAAAATAAACAATATTCATCTCATTATCTTGTGAATTGGCTTTGGTCATTAAGAAATGGTGAAAGCGGAGCTGGAGAGGTGCCAGCAGTTAAGACCATTTGTTGTACTTTGAGAGGATTCAGGTTTGGATCCCAGTACCTGTACTTATAACCACCTACATCTCTAGTTCTGGGATCCAGAGCCCTCTGCTGGCCTCTGCAGGTATGTACAGCAATACATTTATATTCATGCAGGCAAATCATACATGTAAAACATAAAAATAAATAAATGATTTTTAATGTTGCAATTATATGTGCACCAAGTAATTGATTTAAAATAAATTTATAATTTATTGTCAGGAAATAGTTGATTTGTATACTTATTTTATGTGAATATATATTGAGGGTTGCAAAAAAATTTATTGAGTGAAAGGGGATCTTGAGAGGAAAACATTTAAACTCTATTCTAGAAAATGGTCATTACAAACAAATCAAAGGAATCATAGATGGTGATAAACTGTGAGGATTAGACATTATACAAGTCCTAGCACAAGGACTAACAGTAAAAAGTTGGTAATTTTTTTCTAAATTGCCCGCTCTAGTTTGAGTAAGTGTCTCCAAACTGTCCACGTGTTAAAGGTCTGGTCCAGACTAAGGTTGTATAAGAAGCAGCAGAAGCTCACGGAGAATCATCCTGGTCACTAAGAAAGAGTCTTTTAATAAGATGGGCCCCTGTGACCCTCCTCACACGTTACTTCCCAGGCGCGAACAGAGTGGATTTGGTCTACCATGAACTCTTGCTACATCCTGTGCCACCTCACCATAGGTGTGTTTATGCAGTCCCAATCTGGTGCTAGAGGCCTACAGGATTCCTGGAGAGAGGCTTGTTTTCAGTCTCTACTGGGATCTTGAAGAAGTAGGATTTAATACCAACAGCATGGATGAACTTGCCAACAACTGTGAGGGCAAGCAGATGGAAAGCAAAATGTCTTTGCTTTCCTTTCACCTTCCCTGCTTCTTTACCTGGGCTACCAGATAGTGTGGGCCAGATTTGGGGTAGGTCTTCCTGCCTCAAATAATCAGATTAAGAACCACCTTCACAGGTATGCCCAGCAGCTTGGGTTTTAGTTAATTCCAGATTAGTCAAGTTAACAATCAAGATTAGCCATCCAAAGACCCCAAAGCAACAGAACTAAGGATTCATGATCTAAGGCCACCAAAAGTATGAGCCAAGATAAACCTTTTCTCTTCACAGGTTGAGTATCTTGGGGTTTGCTTGTAGCGATAAAGGTGACTAGCAACGGTGAGGGCAGAAAACCTTTGCACTGACAAAGGACTTCACACTGAAAACAATGTAATGGGCAAAATGGGACAAGAACTTACAAAGACTTTTCCACACAATAAACTTAAAACTCAGCTCTTAAGTCACTGCAAAGGAAAAATGACAAAACTAGAATTCAAGCAGAATTTTCTGTGGGCTAAGGTAAAGAAAGGCAGGGAACAGCATGGGAAGCTTTGAAAAGCATACACTAGGAGTTTCAAAAATGCAGTTTCTCTTAGATGCTGCTGACTCCAACTAGGGACAGAATATTTCTTTAGTATACAGTCCTTCCTCTGCATAAAGGACACTTGAAATAATACTTTCTTTATAACTGTTGGTATTCAATAGCACCATTTAAACAGAATAACACACAACATCTAAGAGGGAACAAACCACCAATTCAGCCAAGTCCTCTGTTGACAGATTAAAGTAAAGGCAACAAGTTAATTGTGATTCAATGGTTACTTGCACAATCAACCTCTTGAGGATATAAAGAGTTACACACGAGATCCTTGGGTCATCTCCTATATTACACAAAACCAGAAGGATATATACTGTGAGAAAAATCACACCTAGCCCAGAATAAGCAGTTTTATAAACTGATTATGAATGCCATTAACATGGATTCTAATTCAAAGAAATGAGAAGCCAGGTAACTCCTGTGTGAGCCTACTCTAGACTGAATGCATCAAGCTTTGCATGTTGAACAGATGAAGCGCTTAGTTACATTTTACATGAATTCTCCACAAGCTGACAGTTGAGTTTACAGTAACAGAAGCAAGACATTATCTGTAGAGTACAAGCAAAAGAAAAATGCTGAAGGGCAATAAAAATAGAAGCGACTGTGAGACTACAGTAACAGCGAGGGAGTCGTTTTGATTCAAGTTTTGCACTAAAAAGGCATTCCATTTCCAAAACAGCTTGATTCCCTCTTTTTTCAAAGGTGGCTGCCCCCTTAAAAGAAAACATAACCCAAGCTTCAGGAGCACGGTGCAGCTGCTTCTCGCATCACAGCAACATCCCCAGCCTATTTTTGCTGCCTGAATCTCAGATTCTCAATCACTCTCATTAATGGAAAAAAGCTTTATTCGGGTGTGATTAGTAAATTAATTAGTATTTCCTAATGTGGCAGTTCTAGAAAAAGGTCACTGAATTGAAAAATTTCTCAAATATAGAGATGAAAGAAGGTGAAAAAAAGGCAAACTGGAGGACTAGAGGATCTAAAAAAAACGAAGCCTGAAAATACCTGGTAGTGAATATAAACTTACAAAAGAAATGAGCCACCGGAGCTGGGTATGTGGTGCACACCTGTGAGCCCCACATGTGGGGGCTGAGGACAAACAGGGATACAGTGAGATCTTGACTAAAAAGGTAAGCAATCTCAAATATAAAATATGAAAACTTAGTTGTTTCAGTCTCCAATGTCTGTAATATTTGATCAAAGTTAACTTCCAGGCAAGATGACTGAATCTCTTAAAATCACAATGGACACCAGGAAGTGGTGGTACTTGCTTTTGATCCCAGCACTTGAGAGGCAAAGACAGGTGGATCTCTTGTAAGTTCTAGGCCAGTCTGGTCTACAGGGCGAGTTCCAGGACAGTTGCTATACAGAGAACCCCTGTCTCAAAAAAACAACCAACCAACCGACCAGTCAACAAACCAAATCACTCAAAAAGACAAAACAAACAATAAAAAAAAAAACCAATCACAATGGAAAGAAAAAAAACAAAGGCAAACTCGAGATGTCTAATTTTTAAAACTGATTTGATATTTACTTTGTTAGTGTGCATTATTGTGCAGAGGTCAAACGACAGCCCTGAAAACTTGTTCTTTCCCTTCACCCGGACACTAGGGACTGAACTCAGCTCTTCACTGGCCCAAGATGTCTGTTTCTGTAAGATATGTCAAATAGGCTTCTCAGAAAACTTTTTTTGTTTTGTGTTTGTTTGTTATGCCAAGTCACTGCTTGGCATATAAGATCAGCTACCTAATTCTATTTGGAATTTTATTTGGCTCAATGTTCTCAATCCTGGCTGTAAAATTAAAATAGCTTCAACAATTTAAAAACAGAACAAAGCAAAGCAAGCAAACATAAAAACAGAGTATTTGGGGGCTAGGCTTGGTGGCGCATGCCTTTAATCCCAGCAGTTGGGAGGCAAAGGCAGGCAGATGTCTAAGTTCAAGGCCAGCTTGGTCTATACATTGAGTTCCCAAGCCAGCCAGGGAGACTCTGTCTCAAAAAAGATCCTGTTTTGCAGACATTTTGTTTAATTGCTCTTCTTACTATATATAAATAGTATTGCTAGTATTTTTAGAAGGAAATAAGGTTAACTATGCAGCTAGAATGAGAACCATAACAAGGTAAAGAGCTGGCAAGCTAAAGCACTGACCACCATAGTTGAGGTTTAGTTAAAACCCAACACTAACGCTGGGCCTTGTGACATACGCCTGCAATCTCTGCATTGGGGAGGTGAGGCAGAATCGTCAATCTGAGGCTAGCTTAGGCTACATATGAAGAACCTGTCCAAAACAAAATGCAAAAGACATCAAAATCCCTGCCAGAAAAACAAGTCAGAAGGCAAGGACCAACACCTAAGACTAACATCTACACACAAGCAATCGCTAACATCCACACGTGTGAATGTAAGATGTAAGAAACAACCAAAGCAAAACACAAAAACCCCAAACACAGGCTACTAGGTTTTACTATATCAGGATCTCTCTGGTACAAGATATTTATACACATTATTATATAGTTTTGTGAAATGCTTCTAGAAAGCATTTAAGAAATGGCACTATTTATACAGATTATAAGACAAACTGAAATTATTTTTCTTCTTTAGATAACCTGAAAAGAAATTTTAAAAGCGGCTCAGTCCATTGACGTCTGAACCTCATGTTCACACAGCCAGCTTTAGGCTTCTCTTGTGACATTCTTGTAAGAGAAATTTAGGTTCTCTGAGTGAATGTATTCAACTACATACAGATCCAAAGTAAAAGTAAAGACTGTTAGCACCCACATGGTGGCTCACAACTAGCTGTAACTCAAGTCCTAGAAGATACAATGCCCATTTTGGGTCTCCAAGCATGCATGTGGTACATACACATAAAATGAAGACAAAGCACCCATAAGCAGCAATTAATTAACTACAAAGTATGATGCACCCCCCCCACCACCTATTTTTCCCCCCTGAAACAAGGGTCTTATGCTGTAGCTCTAGCTGGCCTGGAATTTCCTATGAAGACCAAGCTGGCTGCAAACTACAGAGATCCCCCTGCCTCTGACTCCTAAATGCTAGGATTAAAGGCCACTATGCCTAATCTCAAACAAATTCTTAGAGCATTTACACTCAAGCCAGGAAGCCCCAGGGATCCACCTGTCTATGCCTGTGAGTACTGTGCTTACAAACATGTACTACCATTACCTGTTTTTCAGTTGGTTGGTTGTTTTTGTTTTCTTTTTCTTTTCTACCTCCCCTAAGACAGAATTTTTCTTTGTAGTCCTGACTCTCCTAAAACTCACTCTGCAAAGCAAGCTGTCCAGAAACTAAGAGATCTGCCTGCCTCTGCCTTCCAAATGCTGGGATTATAGTGGTACACCACCACTGCCCAGCCAGCACCTGTTTTTTTATGTGGGTGTTGGGAACCACACTCAGGTTCTCATGCTTTAAGACTTAGCTATCTCCCCAGCTCCTCCAGCAGCCTTTTTACTTGAAGCAATATTTACAGAGCCTCATATTTATGAACTACTTATCTATCTACCTGTTAGAATTGTGGCCCTGGAAATATCAAAGTCAGGGCCCTATTTCCATCTCTGTTTGTAAATGTGTTTGCGTTCTTAGGTCCAATGAGACCAGGGAAAGCAGTAAGGAAGTTAAAGCATAAACCTGAGAATACAGTGTTCAATCTGTAGATGATTGTCACTATAACAAGAGCTATTTCTATTTCTTGGGCAGCTCCATGATACTGTCTACCTTTAGTCTGAAGAGGCTATATATAAAGCAATGTAGACTGACATCACCAAGATACCATTCTCCTTCTACAACCAGTCAGGCCCAAATGCTATATTCAGAAGAAACACAATAGGGGTGTTCAACTTGTGCCAACAAGCTGGAGTCCCCTGCATGATCTGTGACTAGACTCTGGATACGCTGCACAACTCACAGAGGTCTGACTAAATGCACCTATACTGACATGAATAACCCACAGACACTACAATCTTCATAAAGCTTATGAGAAAACACCGTTATATACAGAAGAGAACAGGGACTTCGTTTCTTTTCTATCATCTCTGAAATCGTGTTTTTTACTTAACATGTGTGTTTTTCAATGTTGCTGGGAAACATCAACTTGTCAGGCATCTGGACAGTCATCAGACACCTACACTATAGTTCCAAATCTGCAGGGAGCCATGCAACCTATCATTTTCCTAGCCTTTTCCCCAAACATTGACAGTTGCATTTGCTATTTCTCCATCTTGTACAACAACAAAACTGGTGGCACCTGTCCACAGACATTCTGGACGTTGGAGCCTTTTATTATTAGAATCCTGGAAGCTAATTAAATTGGAAGTATGACAAAGGTAGGTAGAAGTGAGGAGAAGGGGAAAAAGTCGAGCAGTTCTTTCCAATTGTAACAAAGGTACATTTTAGACAAAATGCTCAAAATAACTGCCTCATGTAGAAAAGGCACAAACCAATAAATATTTAAAAGATAGAGAGTATTTTTTTTAGGGTATGTGAATGCTGAAGTAGAGTCTCATTTAGCTCAGGTCTGCCTCAAACTCACTTTGTAGCTGAGATTGACCTTGAACTCCTGCCTGTCCTCTCAAGTGATGGGACTACAGTATGTGCCACCACACCCAGAGGCTTAAGGCAGAGGCTTAAAAACCTGAAAGAGGGTGACCATTATGAAGTCACTTTAATGATATTCAGAACCAAAGGAAAACTTGTAAGAAGCTAAGAAAAATAATGTACTCTGGTAAGGACATTAATGATTAAGATTGCCAAATAACATGTTGGCTAAATACCAAAAGTTCTATTTATAAGCAGGCCAACATGATAACCTATACACGTGCAGACATACTGCACTGCAATGAACAGAATAATAATGAACTCTCTAAAGATAGATAGTTCTATCCTTTACAAAGAACATTTCTGCTCATCAAAGAAAGCCAAATCAAGTTCTCTAGTCTACCAAGAACTAAAAATTACCAAGAGAAACAAAGATGCTTACCAGGCTATCCAGTCCTCCTCCTAAAAGATCCACCGCTCCCATCTGCATGGAGGACACTTGTGGGACATTCACTGGGGGACCCAGGTCAAGATTTAAAAGATCCCCCAGAAGGTCACCTTGAGAGGGGATGACCTGAGGCTGTTCCAGGTTGGTTGCAGTGGTGGTGCCAACAGGGCTATCACCTGCATCAGTGCTGCAATCAAACACAGAGGAGGAATGAGAAAAACCATCTTCATCCATAATGCAACAAAGCAGTGACTGTCATGGGTATAATTACAAAACACTAAAAATGCAATCAAGGGATTAAACAGGGCTGAAACAGCTCCACTGGTAAAAGTTCTCACTATCAAGATTAATCCCCAGAATCTACACATGGGAGGAAAGAAGTCTCTCCCACAAACTGTCTTCTGTGAGACATGTGCACACACACGCAGCAAACAAATACATGTTAAAACAAAACACCTAAGGAACCTTTGAAAAGACTGGAACACAGAGGAGTAAGGAGAATAGCAGTAAACAAGCATTAAGAAAAAGATGAGTGAGGCTGCTAATGGGGAAGGGAAAAGAGAAATAGAAGACACTTAGGTTTGATCTGTTTTTGTTTTGCTGCTTAAAAACACATCCTACAACCACAGCTTCAAGATGCTTAATTCTGTTATGTGTTAAGAAAAATAACTACAGGTGCCAACAGTCAACTAAAGACAAGCCACTGGCAGTCAAAGCTAGACAAAAAAATTTGGACAAAAATTTATACACACAGCTCAGGTAAATAGCCAGCGGAAGTTGTGTTGGTAAGAGCAGGGGATCTAAAATCAGACATCCAAGATCAAGTGTAGGCTTCACATAGTGTTAACTACAGGTGACAACTCTATGACCAAGTCTCTTAGTCAAGCAAATGTAAACAGTATCACCCAAGTCAGGCTATCAAAGTGAGGCTCTTGTATTGTATCAGCAGTGACTATGGTTGGCCCATAAATTCCCTAAGTATGAAGTAGGGAGTATGAAGAGAAGCACTGGAAAAGTTCAGATAGACCTTCTGAATTAACCAAGACTATCAGTCAGAGAAGAGAAGGAAGGGGTATTATTATATTATGGAGTATTCAGGGGATACAGGTAGGGCGTGGCAGGCAGAATAGATCACTAATTTCAATAGCTTTTGAAAGTTATACCTGCTTCCTGTTTGCTTCTATGAGAACAAGCTGCTGCCTCACACTCCTGCTACCATGAATAGGAGTGTCCCTGTCTCCATGACTTCTCTGCTATGACAGAGAAAACTCTGGAGACAGTGGGCCAAAGGAAACCCTACCCTCTTGTTTCTGTCACCTATTTTGCCACAGTAATAAGATAAATGTGCTAGTTACTTGTCTCACTGCTGTAACAATCTCTGATAGAAGCCATTAAGAATGTTTCTTTCGCCAGGCAGTGGTGGTGCATGCCTTTAATCCCAGCACTTGGGAGGCAGAGGCAGGCAGGATTTCTGAGTTCGAGGCCAGTCTGGTCTACAGAGTGAGTTCCAGGGCAGCCAGGGCTACACAGAGAAACCCTGTCTCGAAAAACCAAAAAAAAAAAAAAAAAAAAAAAAAAAAAAAAAAAAAAAAAAAAAAGTTTCTTTCGCTCACAGCTGGAAGACTGACTCATCATGGCAGAAAAAGCATGGTGGCAAGAGCAAGAGATGGCTGGTCACACTCTGCCCAATCAGGAAGCACAGAGCAATGAACAAGTGTGCTCAGCTTACTTTCTTCTCTTTATTCAGTTTCGGACTGCAGTCTGTGTCAGTACAGCCCACATTTTGGGTGGGCCTTCCCAACTAAATTCCCCAATCCAGATAATCTCCACAGACATGCCCTGAGGTTTGTTTCCACAATGTAAAGTTACATTTGCCTCTGGTACTAGCCTGCTCTTCTCTGCTTCACCTGTTACCACATGAGCAAACAGCTGCCTCATGCTCTACTACCATGAATAGAGCAAATCCCTCTGAGACCTAAGGCCAAATAACATACTGCTCAGGGATGGAAGGACAGCCCCTTAATGAGGAGGTCCCTTCTACTTGCTTCCTCTTTGAAGGCATTTCTGTCAGAAGTTATCACATGAAAACTAACTGAAACAACATGGGATTACAGAGATTAAAGAGAATCTATGAAAGAAAGATGCCTGTGGAGAAGAATCAATAAAGGCATGTCAAGAAGGGACAAATAAGGGCAGAAGTACAGATGTAAGAAATACATGAACATATAAGCTGATCTTTGCATGTGAACTTCTACCAACTTACAACATGAGCCATCCAAGAAATATGACACAATATATGCAGTTATTAGTACCTCAAAATAGAAGATAAAAATGCATAATTTTCCTTACTACAATGAAAGACTATTCAAAGAGGTTACGTACAGTTAGAGGATAAGATTCACGAGAAAAATGTAGATTCAAGAGAAATATGGAAGAAGACAAGTCATGGGTATATACCCAAGAAATTCAATGTCCAGTGGTTCCATTGTGAAGTTATGTAAAGTAACTGCACAAGTGTCATCAAAGAAACTCTCAGACGTTAACTTGCCTTAAATCAGACAGCTCTTTACCACATCACGTTTACAGAGCAGCTGGCAAATGCTGAGCACAATAAGCACTTAGGTAGACAGCACTTCACTCTTAGCCAAGTGATTCTGAAAGGCCTAGCGATGCCATCTCTGAACCTCTGCAAGAGGCAGGCCTTATTTCATGTCACAAGTACAGCACTTACTAACTTTTGCTGCAGAGGAATTAGGGAAGGACTGTACAAACGTCATTTTCAACAATTCACCCCCCCCACACACACACACCCCTTTTAGTTTTGAATGGGTTTCGGATTCAACACAGGGGCCTTACAAGTGCTAGGCAAGCACTCTACCACTGAAGTGTATTCCTAAGCCATCATCCCCATTTATACCAAAGGGTATTTCTCTTGTATCAGTTTTTAAAGACAAAAATAAGTATGAATGGATAAGGAGCTTTGATAAGGACCTAAGTGTCTGCTGCATGTGTTCCATATCCAAGGAGACCAGATGCTGATCTGAGTTACAAGTGACTGTAAGTCCCTCAGTGACACTGTGGACTGAACTTTGGTCCTCTGGAGAGCATTAACTACACTGAGCCACTGAGCTGTCTTTCCAGCCCACATTGCCTTGCTTTTTGAGACAGCATCTCTCATTGAGACCTGTGGCTTATTGATTAGTTTGGCTAGGCAGTGAGACCCAACAACTTCCCAGTCTCGTGGCCACTGCTCACAACAGGTACTCACTAACTACCAGGACTAGCTTTTTTTCACTTGACTTCTAGAAATCAAATTCACTTTACCAACTGAGCTATGTCCTTCAGCCCCAATATCTAACACATTACCAGGGACTTAAGCAACTTTCAAACTTTATCAATACAGATAATAATCACGATAAGTGTCTATAGTTTTACTGTACTCCTAGACTGGAACTCAGAGAAAAGAAGCTCTTCAGAGCAGCAAGACTGTAGGATGCACAGCAAGCTCTTTTCTAGGACAGAGCAGAAGGAAGACAAACTGCCTACACAGCAAGTGACTTTTCGCTGAAGAGACCTGCTTACCTCCCATGATGAATTGGCAAGTGTTTGCGATGAATCCCATGACTCCCTTCGACAAAAGCATTTGGAGGTTTATGGTACACAGAGGCCAAAGAACCAATGTGGCAGATGAGCTCATCCAGGAGGGTAGGCTCAATGAGGTCTGTCTCTTCAGAGATCAATGGCTTCTCAGACAACACTACTTCTTTGGCTGTCACAGGGTCAGTTGAAAGAAGGCGCCAATAAATATAACCCCGATCTCGAAGGTCAGGATTATCAGAATCCTAAAGAAGAGCAAAGGCAAGGTGATTTAGATGGATTTGTTCTCTATAAAGATACCAAGGTGCCAGCCAGACTTACTGTCAAGGCACTGTTGTAGTAACCTTTGCAGATTAGCTACTAAAATTATATTTTACTGAGAATTAATAATGGCATATAATTCTATATGCCTAATATTTCAAGGAACTTAAACATCTATTGAGATGGGCCCAGAACCAAATTCCAAAGCAAAAAGAGAAGAAAAGAAAAAAAAAAAAAAAAAACCACAGTTAAATGGCCTTGGGAAATAAAAATAGTATTTTAAATAATTACATTGAGGTATGATGAGATAGCTCAGTGGGTAAGGCACATGCTGCTGGGCCTTGTGATGGGCCTTGTGAGCTGAGTCCAACCTCTGTGACCTAGGACAGGACAGAACACTGACTCCCTACAAGTTGTCAACTGACTTCTATAAGCACACTGTGTTGTGTGTGAACAGCCATGGATAAATAAAAATGTGTCAGCCTTAAAAAGAATATTTTTTATTTTACTTGCAACAATGTCCTACCTACATATATTTAAGTGCACTGTGTATATGCAGTACCCACCGAGATTAGAGGAGTGTGTCAAAGCCCCTGGAACTAGAATTAAAGATGGCCTTAAGCAACTATGTTGGCGCTGGAAATGAACTCAGGTCACTTGCAAGAACAGTAAGTACTCTCAAGCACTGAGTCATCTCCCTAGCTCTCATATGTAAGCTGAAACAAAAAACCAAAATTGCTACATAAGTCATATGTGGAGGTACATACCTCTAATTCCCACACTCAGGATACTGAGGCAGAAGGATTGCATGAATTTGAGGACAGCCTAGGATACGGACTGAGTACCGAGCCAGTTAGAGCTGCATAGCAAGATACCCTCTCTAAATTAACTAATTAATACAAATTAATAAATATGGCCATGAATATTGGCAGGAATTTTCTTGGCACATATTATACCTTACATTTGTTTTCCTCATACATTCCTTAAAATTTTAAAAAATGTTTTACTTAAGAGTATGTGTCTATTTGCCTATATATGTACCGTATGTGTAGAGAGCCCATGGAAACTGAAGGTTGGATCCGATCCCCTGGAACTGGAGTTACAGACATTGTGCATGCAGGCACTAGGGCTTGAACCTAGCTCTTTTCCAAGAGCAGCAACTGCTCCTAACCCTGAGCCACCTCTCTAGCCCTACACCTTCCTTCTTGACTCAAACACCTATATGCATCTCCCATGGAGACACCAGGTAAGTCCCAGTAACAGAAAGAGACTACACACAGTGCCCGACTCAAGGGCTCATAAAGGTACAACAAATTAAAACAGCAACCCCAGAAGACCCAACAAAGAAGCACTAAAGAATATATAAATGTATATGCTTTCAAAAGGGCTAACACTTGAATTTAGTGCTCTTTTTGTTCTAGTTTTAAAATAATTTTATACATATTCATGGCTTAAAAAAATTATCATCTGCTCAGTGTAGTGGCACACACCTTTAATCCAAGAGGCAGAAACAGGCAGAGTTCACTGAGGTCGAGGCCAGCCTGGTCTACATACTGAAATGATACCCTGTCCTGGAAAGAAAAACAAAAGCAAGCAAACAAATTATAATCATACCACACCAAGATTTTTAAAGGTGTACAATAAAAAAGAAAATCTTTGGTAATTATCCAATCCCTTCCTAATGGCCACTCTGCACTCACAATAACCATGACCAGCAGGCTATATGTGCCTGTTGTGATGAGTACTCACTTTTTCAGCACAGGAGACAGTTTCATATTATACACATTGCTCCATAAGCTACTTTTATACAATACACATTCACACACATAATAAAAAATAAAATTCTAAGCTGAGCGGTGGTGGCGCACGCCTATAATCCCAGCACTTGGGAGGCAGAGGCAGGTGGATTTCTGAATTCAAGGCCAGCCTGGTCTACAGAGTGAGTGCCAGAACAGCCAAGGCTATACAGAGAAACCTTGTCTCAAAAAAACCAAAATAAATAGATAAATAAACAAATAAATAAATAAATAAATAAATAAAATTCTAAAATATTTCTAAGAGCACTTATAAGTGAATTTTTAAGAATTAGTAATAGAAAAAATGACAGCTCAGAACTGGCAAAGTATTATAGAAGGGGTTAAAATTTTCACAATATACCATTAGAAACAGAAGAAACAGACAGAAAAATGGTTAATCCACATGTGTAGATACACATCGTAACAATTGTGTTAAAGCCAGCCTGTCCTCAAATTCAAGACATTACTAAACTGGATGGACTCATCATCAGATTAGTTACACTATAAATAAAAAAATTATTTTGATTTTTATGAATCTGAATAGTGTATCATGATTTTTTTCCCGTGCTAAAATTGAATATAGAGCCCTGTGTGTCACAGGCAAGTGCTATATGACTGGATATATTTCCCAGCACTTTAATAATTTTTTTTAATTTATTTTGAAACAGGGTCTCACTAAGTTTCCCAGGTAGACCTTGAACTTTTTGTCCTCCTGACTTAGCTTCCCCAGCAGTTGAGATTTCAGGCCTGTGCCACCAGATCTGGTTGTGACTTGTTATATATAAAGTCAATGACCACATTCCCAAATGAGAATCCACTTGAACTTTTTTCTTCTGTCCAGAAATATGTAATGTGATGGTTAGGGTTAACTGTTAACTTGATAGCATATAAAATTACCTGGGAGATAGGGCTCTGGGCATGCTGGGAGGAGAGGTGTAGTTATGTCCATTATAATATGGGCATATGTAAAAGACCCATTTTAACTACTAGTAGGGGTCCTGGTGATATAGATGGAGAAAGGGAACTGAGCAGCACATGTGCCAGATATAATTTAGCAGAATCTGTTAAGAAGCATCATTTTAGTATTTTCACAACTAAACCCTGCCCCAAATGAACCTTCTTGGGAAGTGTCCTGGCTAGTTTTACTTCAACTTGACACAAACTAGTCATCTGAGAGAGAAACTCAATTGAGGAAATGCCTACACAAGACCAGACTGTAGGCAAGGATTTTCTTAATTACTGATTGCTGGGGGAGGGCCCAGCCTATTATGAAAAAGGCCATCCTGGGGTCAGTGGTCTTGGGTTCTATAAGAAGGCAGGCTGAGCCAGCCACAAGGAGCAAGCCTGTACGTAATCAGCACTACTCCATGCCTCCAGGTTCCTGCTGGGTTTGAGTTCCAGTGTTGGCTTCCCTCAATGGACTATGGTTCAGGATATGCAACCAATAAAGCCTTTTCTCTCCATGTTGTTCTTCATTGTAGAGCTCACCACAGCAACAGCAGCCTTGAATGAGACAAGAAGTACCATCAAGTCTAACCATCGGGAGCACCACAAATCAGCTTTGCGGATGCTCTCAGATCTCTCACCTGTGTGGCCAAGCTCAAGACCTGTTGGACCAGCTCCTGTGTTTCTGACGGCTTCTTGAGAAACAGCTTCACTATGGCAGTAAGCAGTGTGAGCTGCACCTAAAAAACAAAATTCAACATCATCTCCAATTCCTATTTTCTCAACTACAAATCACTGGTGCTGGTTACAGGATGGAAGGTTGAAGCTCAGCCAGTGTAACAAGCAGCAGCCAAAAGCCGTCTCGGAAGTACAAAGCAATCACTGACCATGTGCTAGCCTCTTATTTTCCAGTTGCATTTTTTTGTGTCAAAAATGGCTTGTTTCTGGGCCAGATATTCAACTGTTCTTTCGTTTTAATAAAAAGAGATGATGACGATGATGATGACGTGTCCGGATGCGCGATGTGTGTGGGTGCACGTGTTCCAGTGAACACATGGAGGGCAAGGACAACTTTGTGGAGTCAGTTCTCTCCTTCCACCTTTACATGAGTTCCAGGGACTAAACTCAGGCTGCCAGGCTTGTCCTCTGAACCAGCCTTTAAATTTATTTTTAAAGTACACACATAAAGTAGTAAGACTGGCTCTTGATCAAATTGTGTACTATTTACTTTGGCCAAAGCCTACAAGCCTGAAGGACTCATGAAATCCTTTGTCATACTGGGATAAGAGCCAAACAGAACTGTGTCAGATGAGAGCCAATTAGAGGGAGCCTGCTGTGCCACTATTAATATTAAGTCTATTAAATTACTATAGTGAACTGCATACACAAATTTCTATTTGTGATGAGCACAAACGCCAGGAAGAAAGGGCTTACTAACCTGACTGCCTCTCTGGGCCTTTGACTCTAGTTTTAGTAGGAGAGAGGGACAGATGGGGAGAAGTCTAATCATCTGTAGAGGATCTTTTCAAACCTCAACATCCTGCACTGTGATGAGCAACAGCAAATACCAAGGACAATATGTAATCATCCTTAAGTGACAGAAAATAAAAAGCTGATTAGTGCTCGCTCAATTCAGGAGCAGCACCCGCAGCAGGTGAGAGCTGACTATGTAGGTGCTTCTCACTCTCTGGGAGTGCAGGCTCATCAACCTGTGTTTCAACAACCCTCAAATGTTCCAACACCCATTACAGTGACCCACTGCTCTAAGCTCTGCAATCTAGAAAACAGTACTGACCAAAAGGATCATCCCTTTTGAGACAACGAAACCATGGCAAACAAACACACAAAAGAAACTAGCTAACATTTTACTCTCGGTTCTGAAGAGATCTAGAACATGGGATGGAAGAGACTTACCTGGGTGCTTTCATCATGAAAACCCTCCAGGAAGCTTTCTAGTAATTCATCTGCATTATCGATTCTTTCAGCATATTCTCCTACAATCCAAATCATAGCTGCTCGGGCATCGGGTTCATCCAGGGAGTCCAAGTTCTCACATAGCGTGGCAATAATACTTTCATACCTGTTATAACAAATGGACTACAGTTATTAAGGCCAAAACTAAGAACTGTATTTAACAGTAGAAGCTAAAGTAAAAACCATGTCCAAGGGACTCCAAGCCACAGAGGATTTTACAGTCAACAATAGTAAGTCAAAAATGTATGGCTTCAATTTTTCTTCAAATATGCTTTAAAATATTTTTTATTTACAATTTTATAACTTTGCATATATGAGGGTTTAGCTTGCATGTGTGTGTGCGCATCACATGAAGGTCTGGTACCTGCAGAGTTCAGAAGAAGGCATTGAATCCCCTGGGAGTGGAGTTACAGACTGTGAACCGCTGTTCTTTAATTATGGTTTGTTGTGTGTTGTTTATTCATTTTGTTTTTGAGACAGGGACTCTCTATGTAGCCCTTGCTGTCCTATAATTCACTCTGTAGATCAGGCTGGCTTTGAACTCACAGAGATCCACCTGCCTCTGCCTCCTGAATGCTGGTACTAAAGGTGTGTGCCACCAAACCCAGCTCAATTATGTTTTAGTAACTAAGCTTTAAACTTATACAAAAGTTCATGAGACAGACTTTCACAAGGGAAAAAAATTAACCTGTGGTATAAGAAAATACTATTATCTTGTGTCTAAAATCAGTCTTTCTAATAACTACATGTTCACCATGCTGAATTTCTGTCCTTCACTAACATAACTTAATATTTTGTTTTTTATTACTGAAGACTGAACCTAGGATTATATGCTAGGCAATCCTTTCCCAATGAGCAGTATCCTCAGCCTACTGTTTTCTTCTTATTTTAAAACAGGGTCGGGCTGGAGAGATGCTCAGTGGTTAAGAGCACTGACTGCTCTTCCAGAGGTCCTGAGTTCAACTCCCAGCAGCCATGTGGTGGCTCACAACCATCTGTAATGGAATTCGATGCCCTCTTCTGGCGTGTCTGAAGACTGCTACAGTGTACTCAAATAAAAAATGAGTATTTAAAAAAAAAAAAAAGGGGGGGGGTCTTGCTAGGTTGCAAAGGTTGGCTTGAACTTGTACTTGTCCTGCCTTGGTCTCCTGAAGAGCTGAGGTTATAGGTCTATGTCACCAGATCCAGCTGGCTAATGGGACTTTACACATTAGACTGAAACAGAATAAATTAATGTGGATAACTAGTATACTAGGCCAAGTATCTGCCCTATTCCTACTTATTAAGTCAGGCTTCTGACTATTTTCTTGAAATTAAACTGTCATAACCCCTTGTTTACACAAGTTTTACACATTTCTCTATTGATCATATTGTTTTTCTTAACCTATAACAAAATAGTTTAGAAACCCAATCCTTCACTTTTGGAGGAAGTTCAGTAAAAGGTGGTGGTCCTCTTTCTAAAAATAATATTTCTCAAAACAAAACAAAAAAACCTCACAACAAAACCCCAAATCCTGCATGAATTCTGGACTGTGTATCTCAGAATCGAAGTATTTTTGTTGTGTAAACTAAGAGGCTCTAATCTGAAAACTTTGTAATGTACAACTATTCTTGTGGGAGAAGTTACAACACTTCAGCAGAGGCCAGAGGGAATAACTTACTGAATATATTCTGCTGTTTCCCACAAGGCAGTGGGGCCATGTAAAGCCATGTAAAGTAAACAGCGTGGATGTTGGTGCCTTCCTTCCTTTTTTTTTTTTTTAATCATGTTATTCTGAGAGGATAAAGTACATGATCATTTGTGTGACATAAAGCAAGCATGTCCAGACAACTAGGAATAAATAAATAAATGGCGACTCTGACAACAAACAATCTTATGTGTTTGATTTCCTCTACGCCCATAGGCAGCAGACTCATTTCTACAAAAAGAATAAAGCAGCTGCATATGGTGGCTCATGCCTGTACTTCCAGCACATGTGCCCAACTGTAAAACTCCATTCCCATCTTTAAACAACAAGTTTTTAGTGTCAGTTTGCTACCCACTTATGTATCTCTGACTTTTCATTAAAAAGATCTACTATGACCAGTTATATTAAAATTAATACTTCTTACCGAATCAATTTCAAAGTGTCTTACTTATACATTTCCCAAATGATCTGAGAAAGAAGATTACATGAATTTTGACATACTTGTTGGGGTATTTTCGGAAGATGTCCCTGATGACAACAATTGCTTCTTGGACCACATAATTTACTTTGGTCTGGATTAGATCAAGCAGTGTGCTCACACAGCGTTCTGCTGATTGCTAGGGAGAGAAACATCAAAACTTAAGTCAATGCAATAACACTATCTCAACACAAAAAAAAAAAAAAAAAGAAAAAAAAAAAGGAACCATTCAATACATTGACTAAGTCAGACAGGCACTGAGTTTTCTGCTAAAGTTACAAAAGTATGAGAGGCTAAATTATACAATGTATATCAACACTAAAAATTCTAGGAATATATCAGATTTTATTCATTAAAAAACATACTGAATAAGGTTTTGAATTTGGATTTGTGTGTTTTGCTAGAAGCAAACCTAGGGCTTCCACAGGCTAGTCAAGAGCTCTACCATTGAGCTATATCTCTATTTTCCACATAATTCTGTTAAATTAGTAAACATTAATCTGAAAAACTAGAAAAAAAAAAGCCAGGGAGGGTATGAGGAAAGAAAGGTAATTAAAGAACACATTAAAATTGGGGATCCTTACTACATTAAAATTGGGGATCCTTACTGGAATTCTTATACAAACAGAGTGATAGGGTGGTTTTGGTGTTTCTTTACTCGTCTCCCTTCCTCTCATTCCTCTCTGTGCGCTGTGTGTGTGTGTGTGTGTGTGTGTGTGTGTGTGTGTGTGTGTGTGTGCGCGTGCAAACGCGGGCCCCTGATGTGGGTGCTAAAATCTGAGCTCTGGTTCTCATGAAAGATCAGCAAACACTCTTTTTTTTTGGTTTTCTTTTTTTTTTTTTTTCTCAAGACAGGGTTTCTCTGTGTAGTCCTGGCTGTCCTGGAACTCACTTTGTAGACCAGGCTGACCTTGAACTCAGAAATCCGCCTACCTCTGCCTCCCAAGTGCTGGGATTAAAGGCGTGTGCCACCACCGCCCGGCCAGCAAACACTCTTAACCACTGAGTTGTCTCTCTAGACCCCTGCACAATGTGTTTTTAAACCTCCTACAAATTTTGTATGGATTTACAAATATAAACTTTTCTCTCAGTTATCTATGGCTCAAAATATCCTAGAAGAGTTTGGTTTTTATTGTTTTTTTGTTTTTTTTTTTTTTTTTGAGACAGGGTTTTTCTGTGTAGCCCTGGCTGTCCTGGAACTACTTGCTCTGTAGACCAGGCTGGCCTCAAACTCAGAGATCTGCCTACCTCTGCTTCCCAAGTGCTGGATTAAAGGCATGCGCCACCAAATCTGGCTTCTATTCATCTTTTATTAATTGAATATATAACACAAACTGATAAAAATAGATTTCTTGATACTGTGATTTTTTTTTTAAAGTACGGGATTGTGAGAAAAGTCCCCAAATTTCAATGATAAATCTAAACAATTATCCCTCTGAACTATTACAGGTCATTAAATCATGTGTCTTTTGTCAGGATTCAAAAGGAAGCACACATCACCATCTAAAACTTTTGACTCTCAAAAGCCTCCAGATTTAGTCATCTAAAAGGGATGGAGATAAGTAGAATCACTAAGATACAAGTCCAATCTAGACTCGGAGAAAGTCTCTAACTCTAAAAAGAAATCAATAAGTGGTACTATATTAGGGCCAGCCAGATAGATCATCGGATAAAGGCCCTGGCCACCAGGCCTAATGACCTGAGATTGATCCCCACGAGCCTCCTGGTGGAAGGAGAATCAATTCCTACAAATTGTCCTCTGACCTCCACATATGCACCTTGGCATGCTGCCTCCTCAAACAATACATATATAAATATAAAAAATAAATAAATAGGTAGCATCAAAAAAGTTAAAATCAAAACAAAATACAACACATAAGGACACATATTAACCAAAAGCAACATATAGAAAATAAAACAAAATAAAAGCCAAGTATAGCAGCTCATACCTGGAATTCTACATTTGGGAGACTGAGGCCAAGGGAATGTGAGTTTGGGGCTACACAGTAAGACCCTGTCTTAAAAAGTAAAACCAGCAAGCACCCCTAAATGCTTGGGGGAAAAGGGGCATGTTGAAAAGACAAAAATCTATAACTAAAAAGTCAATAAATAATAATAAAATTATTTATAAATATGGAAGTATCAAAAGAAAAATCAAATACAAAAAAGTTAAAAGTCATACTTTTTGGGAAGTGGGTATAGGTAAAGAAGGTAAAGAACCAGGGACAGTGATGTTTTGTTAAAAGTTCTTTATCTGAGCCTGAGAAAGCTTAGGGATTAAGAGCAATGGCTGCTCTTCCAGAGGATCTGGGTTAGAGTCCTAGCACCCACATGGTGCTTTATAATCTCTCATCTGAACTCTAGTTCCAGCAGGGGACGAAACCCCCTTCTGGCCTACACAGGTAGTTAGTACACACAAGGTGTTGACATAATGCAGACAAAACATCCATATACATTAATTTCTTTAAATTATTTAACTCATTAAGTATATGCTTTATTATTTTGATAAACGTCAATGTATACACACTGTAAAATAATGAACACTCAATCTCCTATGTGTGATCTCATTTCCTGTGGAGCCAGCCTCACCTCCACTTTGATGGCACACCGTCCAATGGCCCTCACCGCTTTGCGGACAAAGTCCACATCAACTTCAGTGGCGTACTCCTTCAGCTCCGCCAGAACCTGTCAAATACCCAAGCAGTGGATAAACTTTAAAGAGTTTCAACAGGGATTCAACAGCCTTCTGAATGCCAGAGTTTAAACTCTAAGCCAGCACAAACTTAGGACGGCTTAAGGTCTGACCTGAGCAATGTTGGCTTGGGATGCAAGACGAATCATGATGTCTAACTTCTCTAGTTTAACATAGATAGGATCATTGTACTTCACAAAGAAGACCTTGATTTCCTGCTTCAAGATTTCAGGCCTGTGATACACAAACACAAGAAAGGACGGTGATGGAATGTATTTACTGGCATATCCTCCTCAGCCTGTGTTAAAATCAAGTCAGTCTTTCTGCCTGCCCTCTTCAAGGGGAAAAACCTTCATGTCCTGCCTAAGCCTCTATTATGCCTCCCTCCCACACCAGTTATAGCAGTCGTTATAGCAGTCGCACTACTATGTAACATTTTTGTTTCCAGAGAAAAGTTGGGTGTCAAGCTCAGCGCTTAGCACATTCTAGACAAGTGTTCTGTCATGAGCTACACTCTCATCCCATCTACTCTCATCAAGTCCATTTGGCATCTGGTTTGCACCCTTTATAAGTATGAGGGTGTATGTGTTACAACGGAGAACTGCTGAGGAAGAACAACCCAGTTCTCAACTACAACTCTCCACGGGGAGCACATCCAAAAGAAGCACTTACAAAAGCAAGCTGGCTGGAAGCGGTGCTGCCACCTTTGATCCCAGCACTTGGGAGGTAGGGGCAGGAGGATTTCTGTGAGATGGAGGTCAGCCTAGTCTACATAGTGAGAGTTTGTTTCAAAAAAACAAAAAACAAGCAAAACAGCCTGAACTGCAACACACAGTTACTATGGAAAGAACAGTAATAGCTATAAAAGGCTATTACTGGGCAAGTGCTACTATATAACATTTCACTTTCACACAGTAGAGAACGAACTAAGAGCACCAGTCTATGGAGTATTTATATGAAGCTTAATCTGAAGATCACCAACATTTTAAAACCACCAGCTCACTATTTCCCACCTTTTCTGGACAATTAGGTTGATGTTCCTCAGGGCGACATACTGTACTTCTGGCTCCCCAGACAGCAAAGTGACAAGTGGAGGCGCTAACTTCTTTAGCAGCATATTGTAGTAGTCCGAGTCCTTGGGTAACAATTCTAGAAACTTCATTAGGACTTTTACTGCTGAAAGCACCACTGCAGAGTTGGCATGGGACAGCCGAGGAGTTACTCGCTCACAGATGCTGAGGGCAGAAAGGGAAAATTAGCATCCAGGATTATGGTACATTTGCTTGATTCATTCTATCAAGTAATGCTCCAGAGTTCCATGGGCTGAGTATTGCCAAACCAAAGATTCAGTTAGAAAAGTCAAAGCTCCATGCTTAGGTCAAAATGGGATCCAACACCGCAGAAGCCTTATGCCCAGCAAACTACAGGCTGAGCAGGGCCTCAGTAGACTCTATAAGCCAGCAACAGGAAGATCCAAACCAGAAGGAAACTAGTAATCCCTGACACCTGCACTCACACCAGTTTCCTTCTTCTTTTTAGTCTTCTGTCTCCCCACATAATGTTAGAGCTCCCTGACTCACAGCTCATCTCTACCCAACCTATAGAAAGTCAAATCAAGCATCCTAAAAATTAATCATGGCAAAAGGCATCCACCACCTGAGACTTGAGAAAGAAATAGGACAGCAGGAAAAGCTGCACAACCTCTTGCTTTCAGGCTAGTAAGAAAGACTCAGAAACAGATGAAGGTTTGGCTTTGTTTAGGTTTGGTTTTTAATATCAGAATTATTGCAATGTTCACCCAATTATTCTTCTTCTAGTCCCTACTACCCAAGCTTAGACTCGCTCACACATGCAGTGTTCTTTGAAATCAACCTAACTTTGCTAGCTCTTGGGCAACATCCCGAGTTAAGGACACAAGATAAATGGCTGCTTACTCTCTTCCTCTGGCCCCGTGGCTGACTCCTGACTTCTGCCACGCCTTTAAAACAAGGTCCACACTCTTACAGTGGACTTCTTGATTATTGCTTTTTTAAAAAGTATAATTTCAAAAAATAAAGTGAAATCTTGCTGGGTGTGGTATACACAGCTCCAATTCTAGCTCATAGGAGGCAGTGGCAGATGGAGGTCTGAGTTAGAGGACATAGAATACAAACAGTATGAGGTCAGCAGCAGCTACTTAGTGAGATCCTGTCTCAAAAAAAAAAACAAATACGGAGGCAAGAGGATCACAAGTTTATGGCCAGCTCATACTACACAGCAGACCCTGAGTCAAAATAAACAAAAGCTATGGGATGGAGGGCATTCTCTTTATAATCTTACTCTATACTATTTGCCATTTCTTAGAGCCTCACATTAACTGTTAGCAATAATGAAATATGGCCTATTATATATTTTATTGAATGTCCATATTGTATACACCCCTACTCCCACGCTTTAGAATAAATGATGCAGGAGGACCATGATTTTTGTCTGTTCACTGTTCAACCCCAGCCTAGGACAGAGAATAGGACATAGAATGGGCTTAAGAAATATTTGCTGAATTAATTATTAATTCAGTGAATTTATGAGTATAATATCAATGGCCAACAGAAAATAAAGTTCTTGGTAAAGTTCTCTCCAGAATATAAATGTACTTTCAATGGTGGAAAGAACTAGCAGCATTAGGTAAGTCCAGAAGGAATTACTTCCCAGACAAGTGAAGAGAACTACATTCTAGTAACTTGGAAATCAGTTTCAGCCAGGCAAGGAAGGTTCTTATCTACCATAATTAAAATATGTCAACTTAATGAAGAGCCAGCAATTCTTCAGAAGTACTTTGCCTAGTAAAGTGCTTTTAAGTACAACATCCTCAATTTAAAAATTGGTGGGAACCCCAACTTTGTAAAAGTGAAATGTACTTATGTCTATATGTGTTAATGACACTCAATAATAAAGTTCTGACAAAGAAAATCTGCAACATGTAAGTGGTAGAGAGCTGAGCAGAACAATTAAGACATGTTCTCAAAAGCCTTAAATGTAGTCTAACATGACTTTTACATACAATGGTAAGACACATAAATGCTGTTGACTTTAATATACTTATCCTAGTAGTAAATTATACGTACTGTTCAGCTCAATAATTAATATGATGAATCTAACAGAATAAACAGTGTGTTATTACAAGAACATATATTCATAATTTTTGTTCACCAAATGACTGGGACTTGAGAGATGGGCAACAACATGAGGGAGGCTTTAGCAGAAGTATTCACAGAAACAACTCAAGTATTTTCTATGTGGTTTAGCAGTTAGTGATCCTAAGTCCAGGGAGAAAATATAGTAGGGACGGCAATGTCCCCCTAAATTTCTGCCTTCCTCAATCTGACAGCCTCTCATACTAAGAGCAGACACTGAACACTATATGGTCAGGCAAGACCATTAGCTGATACCCACATAGACAGACTGACCTCTGAGCTTCCCGGTCATCTTTAGGGTTGTAATTAGACAGGCAGTCCAGGATGAAAATCTGGCCCCATTCAGTGCACTCATTTAGGGCTGTGAGCAGCTTATTGATATTCTGAGGGTTCAGATCAAGTAAGTTGCTGTTTGGGTGAGACTCACTGATCTCAGACAATGCTGCTACAGCATTAGCCACCACCTGGGAAAGAAACAGAGAATAACATTGATACACTCAGAAAATCCAAATTCTGACACACAACCAACCTTCTAGGATCACTTCACAGATCTTAAGTCACTCTTGAGCATTTTACCCAGTTAGACAGAAATAGATGGGCTGCTTTCAACACAGGTACCAAGCCAGTGATGATAGCATAAATAGCTTCCAAGTAGTCAGGCACTCCAGAATTAAAGGAATTCATGTATTAGCAGAGTGATTCACAGACGATTTACACCTGAAACATTCACCACTGCAGCAACACTCAAAACTGTCATGTCAACTAAAATCAAGACACATCAACAGCTATAAAAAAATGAAGCTAAACTGGGAGTTAGCTCATACCTCTAATCCCAGGTCCTTTCAAGTTTAGGGCTCTCATGGACTAGCTACAAAGTAAGCCCCAGACCAGCCTGGACTATAGAGTGAGAACTCACAAAAAGACAAAAACATTAAAAAGTAAAATCTCAATAAATACTTTGCATTATGTGACAGAAAAATCTAGGCCAAATTATACATGCATGTGGACAACAGGGAGGCAAAACTTAATTATTCGGTATTATTGCATAGCACAGAGTAAGGTTAATGAACTTGAAACCATAATTCATTAGTACACAATGCTATGGGAACACATAATCTTTTTACCATGCGGTTTGCTCACCTGAAAAACCAGCGGAATTTTAATTTACTTCTTAGATTAATTTTAGCTTGAGAGTACAAGTCTAATAATGTTATGCATTAAGAAATCTTTATTTGGGGCGGTGGCATGGGGAGAGGGCTAGATGGCTCAGTGGTTTAAGAACACTGGCTGCTCTTTCAGAAAACCCAGGTTCAGGTTCATTTCCCAATACCCACATAGCAGCTCACAACTATCTGGAACTCTAGCCCTGGGGGACCTGACACTCTCACATAAATGCACATAAAATAAAATTAATTATTAAAAAATATTATTAAACACTATGTTGCCACAAAACAAATCAGACCTACTATATCATGTGTGACAACACACATGAGCTTCTTCTCAAATGCCTTTGCTCACTCCATAATCATGCATGAGCTTCAGTAACACTAGAATGCATAAGGAATAAAACAATGCCTGTGACCCCAGCACAGGAGGTGGAGGCAGAAGGATCAGTGGTTCAAAGTCATCTTCAGTCGTGTAAGAAGTTTGAGGCTGTTTTGGGGTACATGAGACCCTGTCTGAAAACAAACAGCAGCAGCCTCCAAACAAAAATAATCATTCCCAGATACTTCACAGGCAGGGGAAACATTTTATTTCCCATGCATAGCATGCTTGATTAACCTTACTTTAGAATACAAAAAAACCAAAATGTCCATAAGTCAACTGCTTATTTTGACAGCTCTGTCAAAGCATCCAATCTTGGTTATCAGTCTAAAACAAACCTTCCTCCATAATAACCATTTCTGCTAATGTGTGTTCGTGTGTGTGTGTGTGTGTGTGTGTGTGTGTGTGTGTGTCTGTGCTGCTTAAAGTTAAATACAAGTTTGGTAATAGAAAATGTAGAAAACGTGAGCACTAGCCAGGCAGTGGTGACACACACATTTAATTCCAGCACTTGGGAGGCAGAGGCAGGTGGATTTCTGAGTTCCAGGCTAGCCTAGTCTACAGAGTGAGTTCCAGGACAGCCAGGACTACACAGAGAAACCCTGTCTCGAAAAACAAACAAAACAGGAACTAGAGACACAGAAAGAACAAAAGGACACCAAATACACTGAGGATTTAGAATCCCGTTACCATTACAGGCGATTAGAAATTAAAGCAAGTGTGTAATGCAGCTAATGAAGTGTACGCTCTGATGCTTAAATAGGCAATGTGCAATTGTCATCATTAAAACAAGACAGCAAATACTCAAGAGTCAGTCTAATAATATACAGAAAGATCAGATCAGAGGACCCTGTTGAACACAGCCTGAGGGAGGAAAATACCACTGGTCAAGTCACCAGATGAGCCACTCACTTTCCTACCCTGCAGCAGACTTCCTGTCCTCTAAAGCTCCCCAACGCTGCTTCTACCCCTCCACTGTCATGTTCTAAAGCAATTCAGTTTCTTGGGTTTCCAGAAATCACCCAAGGCAAGCCCAAGATAGAGTGTTTTATACTCTCATGGTTGATAAATTGTGCTTCCCACACTGTGACGAACTTGAAGTCAGTTATGCTGCACCTGGGCAAGTGGGCAGCTGGTGTTCACCAGGACTCTTTCCTGTCAAAGTTTCTACTATCTGTATTTCTTTGAAATTTTGTACAATGGTGCCTGTTTTGGAAAATAAAATTTAAAGATAACATGGTTAAGAGTTCCCTTCTTCCCAAAGAACCTTCTCCAAAGAACAATACATCAGTGTAGGGACTTAGGGAAAAGGCTCCAAGAGCAAGCTCAATCCTGGCAGCAAACATGCTAGCAACCCAACAGTGAGGCAAAAGTGCTCCCTTACTCACAGTCTCACTGTGAGTCAGAACTGTTAAAGACAAGTCTAATATTTCCTCCCTAGGAATTGTCCTTATCTTAGGATCACTACTACAATCTCAGAAAAATAAAGAGCATATTAAAAAAAGGACCTTAAGGAAGTTTCTCAAATAGTAAATTTATAGCCAAGTGTGGTAATACACACCTGTAATCCCAGCATTTATGATATAAGGGCAAGAAAACCAGAAATTCAGAGCTGACCTTAAGGAGCCCTTGTCTTAAAAAAAC
Organism: Rhabdomys pumilio; assembly: GCA_030674055.1. NCBI lineage: Eukaryota > Metazoa > Chordata > Mammalia > Rodentia > Muridae > Rhabdomys > Rhabdomys pumilio. The sequence goes on from JANHMN010000002.1 coordinate 37,258,047, forward strand.
AGAGTAGGAAAGGAAAGAAAGCTTATAAAAACTGGGAAACTGAGCTTTCTTGATACACAAACTGATTTATAAAACATTGGCATCTAGGGCTGGAGAGACGGCTCAGCAGTTAATGGGCTGCTCTTCCAGAGAACCTGGGTTAGATTGCCAGCATTCAAAAGGGTGTTCACAATCACACCTTCTTTTGACCTGCGAGAGTGTGCACGAACATACAAACATACAAATACATACACACACACACACAGAGGGGAGCACACATGGAGGCAGAGGCAGGCAGATCCCTGTGAGCTCAAGGCCAGCCTGGTTTAGAGAGTGAGTTCCAGGCCATTCAAGGCTACACAAAAAAAAAAAATCGTGTCTAAAACAAAACAAAACAAAACGGTCTCTACATAGCTGTGGCTGTCCTGGAACTGTCTCTACAGATGAAGGTGGTCTCAAACTCGGACATCTACCTATCTCTTCTTCCTAAGTGCTTAGATTAAAGATGAGCATTAACCAGGCCTGGTCTAATTTTTTTATATAAAAATTTTGTTTTATTTTTTAAGTATGTGTGTGTGTGTATGTGTGTGTTGGGGTCCTCAGAAGCAAGAACGGGGTGTGGGAGTCCCTAAGCTGGAGTTACAAGCAGTTATGACGTAGACGCTGCTGAACTTGGAAGAACAGTACACACTCTTAACCACTGAGCGCCCTCTAGCCTGTACACACTCATCTCTTGAAGGCAGTGTCACTCATTTCCAGAAGAGGAAACAGGAAGATTAAGCAGCATTAGCATAGAGCCAATATTAAACAGACAAGGGACTTGTAGCTCAAAGCTAGGCTTTCCTCTGTCAACTAGGACACTGCAAGTCAGCTTTAAATACAGCAGTGAAACAAACTACAGGAAAATGAGGTGAGTAGTAACCCCAAAAATGACAGAAGAAAAAAAGAAGTCCTGTTATTACTTGTAGGGAGGCATTTTATTCTCATATCAGAAGACTCTGAAGTTATTTCTGCACACGTTCTGCTGCTTCCTCTCTAGGAAGCCCTTCTGAACTGAGGACTCTAAGAATACTGTGGTAGGATCGATCCCTCAAAGTACTCAAGTCCTTAAGAAAACAGCTGTCAGTGCAGTGCTGCCACCTTGTGGGACAGCCTGAGAAAAAGCGAAACAAAATCACTCAAGCAACGAATAAGAACTCCTACCCATCTTTAGAGAAAAAAGACAGATACTTCACAATAACACTGTACAAATAATTTAAAACTTCTATGTATTCAAAATCTATACTATTTTGAAAAAATAAAAGTGAAACAGACCTAAGTGTGTGGGGTATGCACACACTTACATTTAATTCTTTACATATATCCATGAAGGTAGTTGTCATGAAAAGGGTTGGGACTCAGAACCAGGCTGGAATCCTGAGTGTGGCACAACTAGCTGCATCATACTGAGACAGTTGAGTCTTAAACTGTAACATGGAACAGCTTCTACTTCAGATGTGAAAACTAAGTGACATTATTTTACAGAAAAGCATCTATCATTGTGCCTAACATACAGGCATTACAAATTAAATTTCTCTTTCCAAGCTGAAGCTTCTGTAGTGTTGAGCTGGTACATGAGCACTCTGACACTGGACCTCTGATGTTACTGGCCACTCATGCACTTGGTCTATCTGTTATTGGCATCTGATCTCACCATAAGAGGAAAACTAGGGTGCCAATTCTAGCATTTTACTTAAGGTTACTTTTCAGTAATTTTAAGACTGTGTTTAAGATTAAAAAGTAGAGGATACAGGTAGGGTAAAAAGTAGGGGTTCCAGATCAGAAGGCGGAACCTGTGTGTATTTACTGGATACCTAAGGATGTCTCTTTCAACTCTGCACTCTGGGCTCCTCTGCAGCGGTAACCTGAACAGCACCAGAGAAAAGGGCATTACTACTGAGATGTCTCCCAAGAAGGCAGGTTTCTGTTTAGCAAGGAGTTGCCACATTTGGTCTCTAATGCTGACATATGCTCTAGGTAAGGTTTCAATAAACAGACAGTAAAATGGTCTAGTGGGTCATGAAGATAAAGGTCCCAGTGGGAGAGAGACCACCCAGCATGTTTCGAGTTTCTCAGAAACCTACCAAGCAACCATAATTTTTTTTTCTGTAAATCTCCTCAAATATATTTTTAAAATCTCTCCAGAACAAATTTGTTGTTATAAAAACAAGTTAAAAAGTGTGAGCATGCAGGGCTAATCCCAGCACTTTGGAGGCAGAGGCAAGCGGATTTCTGAGTTTGAGGCCAGCCTGGTCTACAGAGTGAGTTCTGTCCAGTTCCAGGACACAGAGAAACCCTGTTTTGAAAAACAAAAACAAACAAACAAAAAAAAGTGTGACCAACAGTCAAGAGTGATAGCAATTGCAGCATTCATGAGGCCAAGACAGAGACTGACAGTTCACAGCTGACTTAGCCCACATAGAAAATTCCAACACAATCCGACTGTGCAGTGAAAACAAACGACGACGACAATTCTCAGGAACATCGGTTTGCTATACATAATGATATATTAAAACTTGAATGGAAACCATCCAGCAATGCCTTCAATGCCAGGCAATGAAGGGGAAACAAGTAGGATTAGAATACACTGATAGGTTATTAAATCTGGCAATGATAAATAAAGTCCATTATTGTATTTGCTGAAAGAATATTATGCTCTGCATAAAAACATGAGACCTTTCCTCTGCAGAGGAAGCTTAGAACAGAGCAGGCAAGCTAGGCATGCATGCTCTCAGATGATCTGACAGAGATCTTCCAGGGTTACGCAGATTTCAAACCCTGCCCCCAAAACAACAAACAAAAAGCCTGACTGCTGTGCTTCCAGTCCTTACACCCTCAAGCTTAAGAGGTTTCATAAGGAAGAATTTACATGAGTATAGATGTTCCTTTTCCCCTTCTCCTAGAATTACTTGTAGGAGTTAAAATTTATTTTTTGCCTCAACCCATTCTTAGCTCCACTGAATATTTAATAGGTTTCCTCAAGGTACATGATATTCTGCCTACTTAGTTGGTGCTTAGATGACAGGTGCTTGATCCTTGGAACTCACATGGAGGGAGAAGAGACCCACAGCACACCATGGCATACATGCACCTCAATTCACACAAACACACACAGGCATGCATGTACACACACCTCAAAACACACACATTCATGTGCACACACACAACTCAACACACACATTCACACACCCCTCCCCAAATTAATTAATTAACTAAAAAAGCAAAAACTAGTATTGCCATATAGCCTCAATTATAGGGAATGTTTCCAAAAGGTGCCAGGTAGTGCTGTTTGAGTGAGTAAACAAAAAAAAATTCACCAAAAATAAAACAAAAAACCAGTGGCTGGGTGTGGTGGTGCACCCCTTTAATCCCAGAAGAGGCAAGTGGATCTCTGTGAGTCTGAGGCCAGCCTGGTGTACAACTCGAGTCAGGACAACCAGGGCTACACAGAGAAACCCTGTCTTGAAAAATTAAAGGGGGGGGGCATCTTCTAATCCATGACACTTTATCAGAAGCCATTGTCCTTTTACATCTATGTCTAATCCTACAAAGTTGCTAAAAATTCCTGGCTCAGCACAGCCTGTACCTTTAAAAGTATAAGATATAAGCTTCAAATTTTGACTTTCTGCTATACTAGAAGGATAATAAAGTGAAAGCCATGGAAAGATGAACAAGCAACACTTGTTTGAGTAGACTTTTTGCCAGGAAAAGATGATACAAATTCTAACTCTATAAAAATTCAACAAAAAATAATTTAATGTTACTCACTATCTCTTAGTATAAATTTACTTTCAAAGAAATATTGTATCAGACAAAAATTACTTAGCAGGGTGGCGACCCATGCCTATGCCAAGGCAAGACAGCAAAACCTTGTCTCAGAAAAAAAAAAAAAAAAAAAAAAAAAAAGTCAAAGAAGTCAAGTGGTGGCATATGCCTATAATCCCAGCACGTGAGAAACGGGTCAAGAAAATAGTCCAGGGCCAGCTACATAACAAGTGAGAAGCCATCCTAACTAAACACATGAAACCTTATTTCAACACACAGAGACAGGATGTTGGGGGAAGTGGGCAATAATCCTCCATGTTCTCAGTACCAATCACTCAATTTAAAAATGAGTTTAATTTAGTAATCATTTAAGACCCAGTCATATGAACAAACTTTAAGATGTCAAGAAGGAAATAAACCCACACTCTGAAGCTGGAATGTAGCTCAGAAACAGTGTACTTACAAAAGGCTTTGGGTTTAATCCTCAGCACCAACAAAACCAAATGAATGCAAAACTAAAAATTGTGTTATGTTCTGGCTGCTAAGTACACAGAACATAATCATTTTCTACCCTAGAGTTCTTGATAATTCATTACAATAGTTAGTCAATGAAGATTACTTTGATCCAGTTTTATTTTCATAGAAGAAATGACCTGAAAAACTAATCCTAAAAGCAAAACAAAATCACCTAAGGATATGAAGTATATAATCTATACATTACACAAAACGATTTCTCACAACTACCCTGTAGCCAATGTCTCCAAGACAAAGCTTGTGTTAAGCATGCCTTGGAAAGGGCTCTGTTTAAATGCATCTCTCTTTGTAAAAGCACGAAGTATTACCATTGGGTTTGAATCTGCTATGAGATCCCGCAGAGAATCCAGAAATCCCTGATCTTCCACCATCTGGGCATTGATATCATGGAGTTTTGCCACACACACTGCTGCCGTTTTCCGAACATAGGGGTCTTCGTCCTTCAAGCACTTGCGGAGGGGTTCACAGAGATACTCTGTGATCTTGTCCACCCGGATGCATCCCATGGTTCTAACTGCCAAGGCTCGAATCAAAGGATTGGGATCTTCACAATCCTACCAAAAAAAAAAGCCAACCACATGAAAACAAGGTAATTACATGTCAGAGGTTTAAAACCTGTAAGTCTTTTGGCCTCTACACTCATCCACCTATACAAACAACAAAATAAATCACGTATGTTGGTTTCATTGCTGTAAAGCCTGCTCAACCAAAGACAAGTAGTTCCTTCTGCAGCAGCAGCACTGCCTAACTTCCACAAAGACAAAACAACTGCTCAGGTAACAGTATGACAGTATGTCCACCCTTTATCAGCAAGCAATGAATAATATGCTGAAATACCCAACCTCTGTTAGCCTTGGAGGGTAAACATGAGGTTGCATCTGGCAAGGACAGACATACTGAGTCCCACCAAGAGAAGGCTTGCCATATGGTTTCAGTATCCCTAGTGTAAAGAATATTTAACAACATGAACATTGCTGCTCACAACCAGGAGTTCATCCCTTGAAACACAAGCTGCTTATCTGCAATGCAGAGACAAACACATCAAATGTCACCTCTGAAAAGGTTACGTGAGATAGAGAAGACTCAGTCCTGGGAAACTACCTTCACAAAGCTGTTGACAGCCATGATGGCCATGTCTGGCTGACTCTTGGCATAGTTCATCAGATAGAGGTACACGAGCTTCTTTAGTTCTAGATTGTCAGTCTGCATACAGTTCACCACATCTGGGAAGAGAGAGCTGAGGACAGAGAGGAAAACAGAAATGAGTGAAGCAGTATCAGTGCTAAGCTGTTACACAGACGACAAAGTGATATCTTGGCTTCCAGAATGATTTGACAAGAAGACAGCGGTTCAGTGTTGATAATCATTTTCATGGAAACGAGTAACTAAAAAAATAAGAAGTACTATTGGCTGCCAAGTCTCTAAATTGTTTGGTTTTGTAGTGTATACAGATCAGGGCCTTATGTGCAGCAGGCAAGTGTTTTGCTACTAAGCTACACCTTCAGGCCTCTTAATAGTTTTTGTGGAAGGGAAAAAGCTGTTATAAAAAATTTGAGAGCAATGGAATGAGCCCAACAGATGCTGACACAAGCCCCGCCTTGTCTTACATATGCCTTCAGATCGCATTCCACCTCCTGTCTAGCTGTTCTACATTCTTTCTTCAATGATGGAGATAAAGCCCAAGGCCTCACACATGCTAGGGAAGTGCTCTGCCACTGAGATATATTCCCAAGATTATTTTAAAAGAAATCATACAAAGTATATTTCTTATGAGCTACAAGCCTAGCACTTAGCTCTGAGACAGGGTCAAGCTATGTACAGTTTATGCTGATCCGAAACTTACTACATAGGCCAAGAGACCTTGAACTCCCTATACTCCTATCTCAGCTTCCCAAGTGCTGAGATTTCAAGTGTGCATCATTACAGCCAGCTTCTAGTACACTGTTTCATCTATAATCATTTAGGCATACTCTAAGAGAAATGATTAGCTTTATCAACACCCTCTAAAAATAAAAATTTCCACATCAATTCACTGCGGTATCAAAGCATTCTAATAGTTATACTGTTTAATGTACATTTTCTTCCACTGCTGACCAGGAGGTCCCACGTCCTTGTGATGTGAGCCTGTTTCTATGCTTTCTCACATATTCAAGTTTTAAATTCCTAATCAAGATCTGGAATCAGTTATTTCTCCAATCATTTCTGATTTCCTTTTAGTAGAATTTTATTATTATATTTACTTTTAAAAAGCACTATGCGCCGGCGGTGGTGGAGCACGCCTTTAATCCCAGCACTTGGGAGGCAGAGGCAGGCAGGATTTCTGAGTTCCAGGACAGCCAGGGCTACACAGAGAAACCCTGTCTCGAAAAACCAAAAAAAAAAAAAGCACTATGCATTTACAAACTGGTGCATAGTCAAATATAAATGGTCTGTTCACTTCCCAAGTAATAACCATCTTTTCATAATTTACATTTCCCTATGAGTTCAAGGCCAGCTTGGTCTCCATAGTGAGTTCCAGGATAGCCAGGGTTACACAATAGACTTTGTCTCAAAAATAAGATAAATAAATCATAAGCCTATTTTATAAGTTATTTTAAAATGAGTGTTATTTTTATTAATGAGGAAAATGGTGGTGTTTTACATTTATTGTTTATGCATGCCAGAGCACATGTGGAGGTCAGAGACAAGACACAAGTGCTTCTCTGCTGGGTTCTGGGGAACTAATACATCATTAGGCTGTGCAGCAAATGACTTTACCCACTGAGCCACCATATTAGCTCCTTGTTTACACACTCATAAGTCTCTATAGCACCTTCTTAAATAGAAATAGCTGGATTCTCACTACCCCGGCTAGGAAACATTTTATATGATGTATAAGAAAAAACACAGCTTCATATAAATACAGGACTTAGAAAATGAAGAAATAATCTAGTATCTTTTTAAAATAAATATATCTCTTTGTATGTGTGTGTGTTTATATTATTTACAGTAGTGTTTTGCTTGCATGCATGTATGTACACTACATGTACGCCTGATACCTGAGGAGGTCAGACGGAGGTGCTGAGGGTGCTGGATCTCCTAGGTGCTGAAAACTGAGCCCAGGTCCTTTTTAAGAGCAACAAGTACTCTTAACCACTGAGACATTTCTCTAGTCCCCTAATCACAGTATATTAAAAACACAGCTTCAGTACACACACACACACACACACACACACACACACACACAAACACACAATTTTTTTTTTTAAAGAAAGAAAAACTGTGCTGGCAGGGTGGCTCAGTAGGTAGAGTGCTTACACATGGGACAGATGACCTTGACTTACTGCCGGATTCCACAGGTGGCAGGAGAGAACAGACTCGAGAGTTGTCCTCTAACTTCCACAGGGACGCATGTACATAAATAAACAGAACACCTATTTTCTGCATCATGAACAAGAGTCCTGAATGAACTGCTCTTTTCTCATAACTTCTTTTTTTTTTTGGAGTGAAAAACAGAATGACTGTCCCAGTCAGCACACTGCCTGGATTCTCGGTAAGGTGGTGGCAGTTCTTACCATCATGGAAAAGCTCAGAATGGTAAAGGGCAAAGAGAATCAAGAATTGTAAAAATCGCTTTTATCTCATGGACTTATAAGAGGGCCTTAGAAGACTCTGGAGCCTGCACTTTAAACAGCTCACTAATCACAGAAGCAAAAATCAATGGTCAAGGGAATGTAGTGGTGTTGGCTCCCACCTTGAATCCAACCACAGAATGTAGAGTGGTAAAGCTAAGAGCACTGACTTAAACCAAAGAGAGAGTATGTGAGCTCAGCATACTTTTATCACCTTTAAATCTACCTCAGGCAACGGATTTGTAACTGTGCCAGAACTAGAGATGGTTTATGCTAAATCTGCATGTAACAAAAATTTTAAAAGCAAACTAATAAAGGCACTTAGGTCAGAGCTAATATTAAAGCGTGTACTTTTCCTTGTGATGTTTGCAATGGGTCACAGGTTCTATAAGTTTGGAGGTTTTTTTTTTGAGACATTGTTGCTATGTTGCCCATGGTAGATGCCCAACTCTGGCTCAAGTGATCCTCCTGCCTCAGCCTCTCAAGTGGCTTTAGTACAGGCGCACAGCACTCTACCTCAGGGGCCTAGTCTAGGAAAGCAGTAAGGGCTATGACATGGGGTCTGACTGTCCACAGGGCAGGAGTCATCCCTACCTCACGTCCTTCCCCACGGTCATGGCAGCAATCACTTTCTTCACAGCCTCCTTCCTCTTTTCTTTCTTTTCATTGTTGAGTTCAGCTTTTAATTCAAAGATTTCTCCTAAAAGAGATGAGAACAAACAGGGATGGTCTCAGGACTACAGAACGGGCAGAATACTGCAATATAAAATCACATCAGGATAGCAAGGCAGCCACTGAAATCAGGTTATTTTAAAATTATAAGAGATGTGCAACTCAAAGCCCCAGAATGTTGGCTAAGACTCCATCAATAAACTCTTAAAGCCCTTAAATCATGGTCTTTAAGAGGCAACACAGACCCTACTTTAGAAAGCATAGATCTAGTCAGGCGGTGGTGGCGCATGCCTTTAATCTGGGGAGGCAGAGGCAGGTGGATTTCTGAGTTCGAGGCTAGCCTGGTCTACAGAGTGAGTTCCAGGGCAGCCAGGCTTACACAGAAAAACCATGTCTTGAAAAACCAAAAAAAAAAAAAAGAAAGCATAGATCAAGAAGGGGCTGGAGAGATGCCTCAGTGGTTAAGAGCACTGACTGCTCTTCCAGAGGTCCTGAGTTCAATTCCCAGCACTAATATGGCAGCTCACAACTGTCCATAACTGTTGTTCCAGGGGACCCAACACTCTTACATAGATGTACATGTAATCAAAACACCAATGTACATAAAATAAAAATAAATATTTTTTTTAAAAGAAAGAAAGCATAAGAGCAAGAAAAAGTAAACTTCACTGCAACAGCATTAGGAAGGGTATTTTAGGGACAGAAGAATTTTAAGCAACTAAGAAAATTAATGAAGGGAGGAAGTGGCTTGGAAATCAGTGTTTACAAACAAAAAGAGACACAACTTTACAAGTTAATAAATTAGGCTCAAAAATCACAGTCTATTACTTACGAAATCGGGCTTAGTATTCCCCTATCCATCTCAAGATTTATTTATTTTATGTGTTTCAGTTTTTTGCCTGCATGTCTGTTTATGCACCACATGCATACCTGGTACCCTCAGAGAGCAGAAGAGGGTGTTGAATGTCTTGGAAAAGTTATGGAGAGTTGTGAGCCACTATGTGGGTGCTGGGAGCTAAACTCAGGTCCTCTCCAAGAACAAGTGCTTTTAACTGCTGAGTCATGACTCCAGGCCCCAGCACTCACTTCCTGGCTTCAGTTCCCAGCACCACATGGTAGTTTACAACTGTTCATAACTCTAGTTCCAGGAAACCCAAGGGATGCCCTCTTGCCTCTGCAGGCACCAGGTACACATATATCTATGTGAAAAAAACACTCATATACATCAAAATAGTTTCTTTAAAGGACAACTTCTGGGAGGTGGCTCTCTCCTTCCACCTTGTTAAGATGTCTTGTTTCTGGGCTGTGCTGCGCACTCTGATTCTCCTGTCTGTCTCCCATGCTGAAGCAGGAATAATGGGATTACTGTATGCATACAACACCACAGCCAACTGTACTATGTGGGTTCCAGGGGTAGAACCTAGATGGCCAGGCTTATATAGCAAACACTTTTCCTACTGAGCTATCTTACCAGATGAAGAAATGGTCAAACTATCAATGCTTTACTCCAGTCTGGTCAAAATGAATTGGATTGCCAAGAGCTCTTAGTTTGTACGTGATCCTAATGTACAAGCAGTTAAGTCAGAAAAGAAAAAGAAATTATCAGTTTAACGCTATGGTAGCATGACTGGTATGGGGTAATAATCCACTTTCTAATAGGACTGAAAGTCCATTTACAGGAGAGAATTTATGTTTGGTGCTTGTGATGGTTTCAATAAAAATGTCCTCAAAGACTCAATTGTTTGACTCCTTGGTCCTCAGTTGGGAGAACTGTTTGGGAGGGCTTAGGACGTATGGTCTTGATGGCAGAAATGTGTCGCTCAGGGAAGGCCTTTGATGTTTCAAAAGGTGTCATTCCACTATTCCCTCTCTGCTTCCTGTTTGTGGCTCTGGATGTGAACTCTCAACTGCTGCACATGAGCCACATCTACCTGTCTGCATTCCTAGCCCTCTGGAACCATAAGCCCCAAAGAAACCTCTCCTTCTATAAGTTGCCTTGGTCATGTTATTTTGTCACAGCAATAGAAAAGAAACGAATACAGTACTGGAACCTGGTCAAGAGCTCATGGACTGGGACGTTATAGGCCCTGGTGGGCAATCCATCACTGTTATTTGCTGAATGATCATGTTGTCCAACTGCTTTCTACATGTATACATTTATACTGAGAGATTAGTGTTGTTCTCAACCTCCATCAGAAAAGCTTGTTCCAATTAGGCAGTAGTTAATGCACAGTCAAAACTACTCAAAGTGCTGAGAATAAGTGAGTGACTCAGTCCTAACTGGAACATCTGTATCAAGCACCTCACCTGCCCCACATCTCACAGACCATCACAGAGGAAGAGGTGGTGGAGACAATGTGTGAGCTGGGGTGTAGAAATGGGGGGGTTGTGAAATGCTGTTTCTGTACATGAGATGGCCATTGCATTCATTAACATGTAGTACCTATGGTTATGTGCACAACAATAAGCCAGTCAACATTAAAGCATGAGGGCTGGAGAGGTGGCTCAGCAGTTAGAAGCACCAACTGCTCTACCAGAGGTTCTGAGTTCAATTCCCAGCAACCACATGGTGGCTCACAACCATCCATAACGGAGTTTGGTGCCCTCTTCTGGTGTGTCTGAAGAAAGCAATGGTGGTGTACTCATATGCATAAAATAAATAAATCTTTAAAAAAAAAAAAAAACTAAAGCAGGAATAGGAGAGGGGCTCACAAGGCTCAAATCCTAGTTTGGGAGCTCACGGTAGGTGATAGAAGCTGGGAGAGAAAGCCATTATTCTTTGGGGATGTGGCCACTGGCAGATTGTCCAAGCTCTTAGATGGTCTCATAGGAATGGGCATGAGGGAGGCACTAATTGGATTCAGTGGATTATTAAAAATAAGTAACTTAAGACCATGAAGGGAGGGAGCATGATAGGAATAACTGGAGAGGGAACTGGGGGCTAGATATGAACATATGAGCAAGTTATATATATGTGGAATTCTCAATAAATATATATGGGCTGGTGAGATGGCTAAATAGTTAAAGGTGCTTCAGAACTAACCTCTGAAAGATGTCATGTGACTTCTACATATACTATGGCGTGAGTGTGTGTGTCTGCATGTGCATACACTGAATATAAAATAAATATGGGGAAAAAACCCACTACCCCAGGAGTAGTTTAGTAAGTTTTAAGGGCTTTAAGGTCTTAGCCTCAATCAATCCCATGAAAGTCAATGTGGCCCTGCACAGTGGCACATGTCTGTAATCCTAGCATTCAGGAGGCAAAAGCAGGAAGGTAGATTGCCATAAGTTCAAGGCCAGCCTGGTCTACCTACTAAAATTCAGGCCAAGTAGGGCTACATGAGATCCTATCTCAGAAAACAAGAAAAAAGGTAGAGGAAGAATGACGCTTAAAACAATACAAACTAGGGTCATTTCTAAGGGCCAAGTTTTGAATGACTAGTCAGGAAGTGTCAAAGACTGTCACCACTACTGTAAGGCTCCATCTCTAACCTATCTGCCTTTACAACACGGGATAAAAGAAAAAGGCCTAACCAGACAGAGGAGGAGGAGAATGCAAGGAGGACTACCCCACACCACCATCTTCATGAGAAAAAGGCAACAACTCTCATCAGACAGGAGGGGCACATGAAAGGAAGGCTATCTCACACCACATACATGTTCATGCCTACTCCCATTTCTTCCTTCTGTGGATACCCCTTCCTTTTTCATTGTTTGTTTTGTCTGCAATAGGGCCTTGCTATGTAACTCTGGCTGGCCTGGAATTCACAATGTAGACTAAGCTGGCCTCCTGTCTCAGGCAACCCTGCCTCTCTTTCAGACTGCTGGGATTACAGGTTTGTCATCACTTCGCTCACCTTTTCATCTATACGTCAAACCTGACTACACTGTTGCCTCCTTGCCCACCACCTTCCAGACTGCTCTTTATGATCGTTTTACCCTGACGTCATCTACCACTCTGCACACTACATGATCTCCCTGAAGTCCCTGATAGGAAGTATATCGACATTAAAATGGAACACATAAAAGCTTATTTTATCAATATCCACCCCCAGTAGGCAAGCAAATTGCTTTAAAAATCACTATTCCATTTAATTGACAACTACAAAAATAACACTGGCAGAAAGGCCAGGCCTTTAAAGAGCCATCCTCTTCTTTACTGAGCAGTGTGCTGCCAAATGTGGCTCTCAGGGCTCCTGTCATTTACTTCTGGAACAGTGAAGGGCAAAGAACAGGGATTCACATTGAGAGCAGCACCCGGAGCTGCAGAATCGAAACAGGATGTAACTGAAATTATTCCAGAACCAAGCATACATTTAAAGAATCTGCTCCAGAGGCGGTTCTGGTGGGCGTTGCAGGAAGCAAAAGGAACATGGTCTATCCATTTTTGAAAAACATATTAGCTAGCAGTGACTCAATTCGTACGTCTCAAACTTTTATAAATGTCATCTGTACCCTCTAAAAGAAAGGGTTTGATGAATTAGGTGAGTTTTAAAACAACTTTTAGGGGGAAAAAAAAAAAGCCAAGTGTATGTCTTTAATTCCAGCACTTAGAGAAAGCAGAGGCAGGAAAATCTTCAAGGCCAGCCTAGTCTACAGAGTAAGTTCCATGACACCCAGAAATACACAGAGAAGCCCTGTCTCAAAAAACAAAAACAACAACAAATCCTTTCTGTATCATTATACACACAGTATGTTGGTCACCAAAGCACATAGAAGTGTCAGAAGAAAATGTAAATACATATTCAAATGATTAAGTAGTTAGCTGAAATAAATTAACAAGGAGTTGATGGCTCTCTCTGTGTGGCTTTTATTAGTGTATATGTGTGCACATCAGTGCGTGAGATCTGTGTGGGTGAGCATGTATGGAGGGCCGAGGACAACTTCGTGGAGCTGGCTTTCTTTCCACCTTTACATGGGCTGCAGAGCTCAAACTCAGGCTGCCAGGCTCACTCAGTAAGCATCTTTACTGGATGAGCCATTTTAGTGGCCACTTGATTCTGAGACAGAATTTTGCTATGTAGCCCACTCTAGCCTTACAAGCATCCTGCCGCAGCCTCCTAAGTGCAGAGATTCTAGGCATATGCCACCATGACAAGCAGGCTAATAGTTTTTGTGAGGTGTAAACTATAAAGATAGAGAAGAAACTGGATGGATCTAAAGGCAGATACTAGGAAAAGTATTTTATATGTGACACATTTTATTACCCAACCTCACTCTTTTCACTAGTCAAATCTACCAAGCATTGTTAGCAGCTAAAAATCATTTTCAGTGTTTGCTACACATTAAAAAAAAAATCTGTAGATATTTTTTATTCAGCCTAGTATGGTGATATATATTTGTAATCCCAGCACTTGAGAGTATGCAGGAGAGTGAATTCCACGTTAACTTGGAGTAGATCACAAGTTCTAAGAAAACCTGGCGAATTAATGGTAAGACTCTATCTCAACATTAAATAAAATAGATTAGATAGAAAAGGTCAGAACAAGGACTGGAGAGATGGCTCAGAAGGTAGAATACTGGCTGTTCTTCCAAAGGACGTGAATTTGACCCCAATACTGACAGGGCAGGCTCACAACCAACTTTAACTGCACCTCCCAAGGAATCTGGTATCGTCTTCAGGCCTTCATAGGCACCAGGAATGCATGTGGTACACAGACACACAAGCAGGTAAATTACCATATGCATTAAATAAATAAAATAATAAATAAAAAACTTTAAAGGGAGGTCCTCTAGTATCGACTATGGGCCTTCTACATCCTTGCAAGCACCAAACACACACACACTTAAAAAAAAAAATCAATCTTCAAACTTTATTTATTCCCCAGTTATAATTTTGTCACATTTGCCTTATAATTCTCTACATACACACAGATCTTTTTTTATATACCATTATAAGTTGCAGACATTATGCCTCTTTAGCCTCAAATATATGACTTGTGTCTTTTAAGGATAAGGAACTTTTCTTATTTTAATATTAATAATAATTAATATTTAACATAATTACATTTACTATTTAATATAACATTTAATAATCTATTAAATAATTAAATATTAAAATTATTTAAAATAATTTATAATTATTAAATTATACTGGTTTAATAAATGATAAACGCTTAATATTTAATATAATTATGATAATTAATGTAATTGATATTAATTAATAGCAATATATCACCACCACCATCTGTTCAATGTCCTTTATAGCAACCAGATTCCCATCCCATTCCCACCTCTGGGGCAGCATTCAGCTTAAGAACCCTACAATGACTTGATATGCCAGGAGAAGGGGAGGGGGAATGTGGGAGGGGCTATGTGAGGAGGGAACTGGGAAAAGAGGAGGGTCTGCAATTGGGATTGTAAAGTGAAAAAACTAATAAAAAATGCTAAAAAAAAAAAAAGTATTACACTTACTGTCGTGTCTCTTTAGTCATTAATCTGAAGAAATTTATTTTCATGATAATATTTTTGTTTTTAAGACAGGGTCTTACTATGTAGCCCTGGCTGGTCTGAAACTATGTAGACCAGGATGGCTCGGAATTCACAGTAATCCACTCGAGTGTTATGTCATGATAAGATGTTTTAAGTACAGGGTCCTTATTATGAGAAGCACCTCCAGTTTGTCACAGATTTCCTGAATTGCAATAAGGTTATAAATTTTGCCAAGCTAACTTCATAAAACAACACATCAAAAGGCAAGTGGTGTTACTTTGACTGGTTTTGGTGATGTCAGAAGGTTCTAAATACCGTTTTCATCATTGTTGTTTTTTAAGATTGTGAGTGTGTGTGTATGTTTTGCTTGGTACCCACAGATGTCAGAATAGGGTGCCTGATTCCCTGGAACCAGGGTTATAAATGGTTATGAACTACAGTGTGGATGCTGGGAATCAAAGCAAGGGCCTCTGCACAAACAAGTGCTCTTAGTCACTAAGCCATCTCTCCAGCTCCCTCAATGTTAGATTTTTTTTTTAATTTTTTTTTTAAAGATTTATTTATTATATATGGGTACACTGTCTTCAGACACACCAGAAGAGAGCATCAGATCTCATTACAGATGGTTGTGAGCCACCATGTGGTTGCTGGGATTTGAACTCAGGACCTCTGGAAGTGCAGTCAGTGCTCTTAACCACTGAACCATCTCTCCAGCCCTCAATGTTAGATTTTGACATTAAAAAAAAAAAACTAATATTTTTCATCTCTGTAATTAGTAATTTGTTGAAAGATACTTTAAAGCCCTATCAATGCCCTGTTTCTTATCAAACTTCCCACTTACTAACTTTAGCATCATGACTCTTGCCTAAACTATAATTTATACTAAATATAGTTATACATATATTGATTATATTCATTAGGTATTATCTATTACTCTGATCATTTTGTTTGGTTTGGTCTTTTGAGACAAGGTTTCTCTGTGTAGCCCTGGCTGTCCTGGAACTGGCTTTGTAGGCCAGGCTGGCCTCGAACTCCCACAGATCCACCTGCCTCTGCCTCCAATTGCTAGGATTAAAGGCATCTGTTACTATCACTTGGCTGAAGACTGTCATTAGAAACCAAGATTGACTACTAGGAACCCTGTGCACCTACTCTGACTTAAGTGAAAATTAGGGTAACTCCACTGGTGTTAAGGGACTAAGAAAAATGTGCACAAAACACACTCAGACTTGGCTAAGTCTTAAGACAAACACACCAGGAAATACTTCAAGGCAAACAAAGACAAATTCTATGCCAGAAAAGTTGTCACATGTCAGCCACTGGAGAAGAGAACACAAACCAGAAAAGCAGGCCAAGACACTGAAAAAGAAGAGTAATAAACACCACAGTAGTTGGTGCCAGGTCCAGAATATTTCTGCAAATATAAAACCTGCTGAGTACAAAAGCACACATTTCTGATTCTGAGAAGCAAAGCAAGCTCAGCTGGGTACTTAGTAAGCTGAAGACAATGACACTAACCTAGCTAGAAATGAGCCATCTGGAAACAATTCAGGAGGTTAGATTTTCCCAAGAATAATCCTTAGTTAGCCCACCCTCACATGTAAAAGCCAGTATTATATTACTGACCACAATGGTGATAAAGGTCATAGAGCCAAGAGCAAGAGGTGTAGCTCAATGGCAGAGCACCACCTAGCTATGCAAGGCCCTAGATTAGGTCCCCAGCACTAGAAAGCAAGAATGTAAGACCCCCCCCTACACTTCAATAAACTTACTAAAATATAATTATTGTAGAAGCATCAGATTCCCAGTAAGACTGCAAATGCACATGTAAAAATGCCAGAACATTCTTCTTGGAGAGTTTAACCCAACAACTGAACTGAACAGTCTGAAGGTCTCACAAGGTTCCCCACTTACCCTTCTTATTGGTTGTGAAGTACTTGGAGTCAGTCATGATTCTGGATCTTTAGCGTGAACCTAGGGTAAGAGTAAAGAATGCTGTTATCCAGTTACATGTCTCCGGCAAGACATCTACTTTTGAGAACATCTCTATTTAAGAATTTCTGCTTTTTAACAAAATGAGTAGCTTCTTCCTATTGCCACTGTCATTTGTGGTTCAAGCTTCACAGGAAATAAGAACTGCAACTTGCTTCAAGGGACTTCTAGGGGTAAAGTCTGAAGGACAATGGACTAGAGCAATAATCTGAACCCCTATGGTTCTGTGGCCTCCAAGGATGAGCCAGACACCTTTAAAAATACATCTTAGTCACGAACTCAAACATTTAAGACAAAGGCTTAGTTTGAAAGATTTCTAATCAGGAAAGTCTGATTACTTCTCTGCCTCAGCACGAACTTCAAAGCAGCCTAAACCCAAAAGCAGAACAATTTGCCAAGCTAGTAAATACAGCTTACAAAAAGGCTCTCAGAAAAATGAGAAGCCTTCCTTACTCCCAGAACCAGGAATAGAGGCAGAAAGACCAGAGTTAGTGGCAGGAAAACCAAGAGTTCAAGAGCCTCCTCCTAAACATAGCTACAGAGACCTGGAGGTGAACCTGGACGACATAAAGACCCTGTCTCAAAACAAAAAGAAAAGAAATGAAAGCATTAGAAACCACGAATACCATGTAGAATACAGAAATTGTTTTGATATTTGTCACATAGAGGTTTGCATTAAAGTTTTCATGTCTTTCTAGCAAAAATACAGAGAATGCTATAATCAATCCATTCACAGCATAAATTAAATAAAATGCAGACAAATCAAAGACATTTTGTTTTTAAATATTTGTTACTATTGACTTATGTGTCTACACCTGTGTGTGCCCCTGTACCAAGGCTGGAGTTGGATCCCTGAAGCTCGAGTTACAGATGGTTGTGAGTCACCTGGGCTAAGTGTTGGGAATTGAAACTGGGCCTCTGCAAGAGCAGCAAGTGCTTTTAACCCCTGGGATACCTGTGCTTTGTGAGACAGCATCTCCCTGTGTAGCCCTGGCTAGCCTGGAACTCTATGTAAAAGAGACTAGACCCTTTGCAAGTTCACTCACCCCCCAACACCCCCCCTTCTCCTGCCTCTGTCCAGAGTGCTAGGTTCACAAACATACCATCACACACAGTTCTTTCTGGTTTTTGTTTGTTTGTTTGTTTGTTAAGACAGGTCTCATGTAGCTCAAGATGGTCTCAAACTTGCTATGTAGCTGAAGATGACTTTTAATTCTGTTTCTCCTGTCTCTACCTCCCAGGTACTGGGATTACAGATGTGAGCCACCACACCTAGCTAGGAATTATTCACATTAACAGGTGGATCTGAGTTCAAGGCCAGCTTGATCTACATAATGAATTCCAAGCCAGCCAGGGCTAGCTACATAGTAAGACCCTGTTTCCTGTTTCAAAGCACACCAAAGCACACCAAAACTTCTTAAAGACTTGTGACATAAATCTTAAGTTATCTGTGAGTTTACACATACAAACAGAAACACTGACATACAGTAACAATTATTAGGGCCTGGCAGGAGCACCACAGCTATGTCTCAAAACCATTACTGTTTCTACAGAAGGCTGTCATATACCATTTTAAATCTCATGGAATCATCAAAACTTCAAACCTAAGATTTAAAAACAAAATTTGTTTGGAAGTTTTTCACCCACTTTTTTGGGGAAAATGCACAAAAGCATTTTGCTTTCTAAAGCTCTCATATCTACCCATACACATATATAATTTTTTTTTCTTTTCTTTTGAGATAGGATCTTCACTATATTGTCCTGGCAAGCTTGAAACCTGCTATAAAGACCAGGCTGGCTTCTTACTCATGGGATCCTCCTGTTTCTGTCTTGTGCCACCATACCTAGATAACATGAAATTCTAACAGGAATTCTCTACATACTCTGTTCACTCACCTTAAGGCATATCTTTATCAGCAGCCTACACAGTTCATGATTAGTATGATTTGATTCCTAGCACCCAACATGGAGACATACCACTGTCTATAACTTCAGTTCCAGGGAATCAGACACCTTCTTCTGGTCTCCTTGGGCAAACACACAGTATGCTGACACATACACACTGGAATAACACTCATACATAAAATAAAATAATAAAAAGCCTGCAATATATATCCTAAATTTAAAATCTCTGCTTTCTGACAAAAAGAGATAAAGAGATAGAACCAGCTACTTGGGAACCTGAGGTAGGTCTGTACAATTTAATGAGAGTCTGTCTTAAAAATAAAGTAAGGCTGCAGATGGCTCAACAGTTAAGAGCACTGGCTGTTCTTCCAGAGGACCCGGGTTCTGTTACTGGCATGCACTTGGCAACTTATAACCATCTATAACTCCAGTTCCAGGGGATCAGATGCTCTCTTCTGGCCTCCAAGGCCAGTGAATACACACTGTGGTGTACAGACCTACATGCAGTCAAAATATCCATATACTAAATAAATAAATAAATAAATGGCTCAGTAGTAGAGGGCTTGCTTAATATACAGGAAATGCTGTGCTCAATCTTCAGTGGCATTTTGAACCAGGAATATAGCTCAATGGTCAAGTGCTTACCTAGCAGGTATAAGACCTCTCCATCATCAAAAGTAGGGGGTGGGGGGAAAGGGAAAAAATAAGCAGGTAAATCTATCACTCATTTAACTGACACCATGGCCAATAATTGTGATGAAATAATCGCCATCATACAGGCAAAGAAACAAGGTATCCAGTCCTTTAAGGGGGTGGGGAGAAAACAAGGAAAAGTGAAAATAGTCTAAAAAGGAAGGAAAGAAGGGCGGGATGGGGGTGCCTGGATCCAAACACATTATTACTTGAATGAATTTTAAGAATTTAATCAAAATGAGAAGAGGTGGGAGTGACAGTGGACCTTAATGTCCCTGTGGCTTTCAACTCACAATTACATGTAACTATTTTTTAATAAAAACCCTACAAACACTTGCCAGATAGACACTCAAATCCTCCAATCTAGGGCATAAAACTGATGCCTATACTAGAAGACACACACACACACACACACACACACACACACACACAAAGCTAGAACAGACTGGAAAAACAACTTCAACTTGCCCAGTGCTTCAAAACTCAAAATCCTACTGGAGCAAATTTTTGTTTTTCAGGAAATCCCTAGAAATAAGCAAGCCACAACGGAATTTGAACTTACACAACCTTATACAACATGAAACCTGAAAGGTCACTGACTGACTTATGGTGTGGCCTAGGGACATTGTTAAAGGACAGAGCAACCACCAGGCAAAGCCATGATCCTTGGACTTGTCCTAGTCCACAGTATTGTTCCACTGACTTTCACAGGACTCCCTGAACAAGGTTATATATCTAGATTAACATAACCTAGTTTCTGACAAATATAGGTTGTCAAAGTCCTTTCTCTCCTTCCAGCCTTCCCTTCCTCCAATTCCCCAAAAGAGCAACTCAACAGCAAAACAAGATTAATAGGCTGGGTAGAATACGGTCAGAAAAAAAAAATTAATAAAGTCTTAATTTCAAATGGTTCTCTGGGAAATGGTAGACAATGTTAGCACTGGCAAAGCCACTGTGCCCGTCTTTGCACACGAAGTCGATAACTAACCAGAGTTTGGTAAACTGTAAAGCAGAAGGGTCATCCCAGGAACCTTTGCTTACAAGGGTGAGCAGTACAAACACCATTTCTGGCCAAATGTTCATAACACAAGAACAATAGCAGCTTCAGATTCACGACACAAGGACAATAGCAGCTTCAGATTAATTAGCTTATCAGAAATAAAACATCTAAAAGCTAAATCCATCTCTGGCTTGTATTTAAATAACCACAAGTTAACTCATTAATATAGTATTATATATAAAGAAAGAAGCCCAACTGTTATGAAATGTCGAGAAATTTTAGAAAACTTAAGCCTAGGAGGAAAGAAGAAAAACGGGGATGATGTCCTCTGAATGCTCCTTGTCTAACTAGGTTCAACCATGCGCCTTAAAATGACAATCGTCATCTTTCACAGAAAAAAAGGACGCAAGGGACTTCGAGTCTTAATTCGTCAGAATGTTCACTGTGTACTAATTTACCAGCCAGTTTGAGGGAGCTGTCTGAGAGCACACTCTCCTTTATTTCTCAGGGAGTCTGCCCTGCAAGACACCTGCTGGGTTCTCATTTTACTGCCTGCTCGCCTCACTTAGTCATCACTGGAATGTGTTCCCTGGTGGCTGCACCTACTTCACCTGCCACTTTCTATTATTACCTTGTAAGTGCACCCTAAGGCTAAGCAGTAGAACGACACAGGAGGGCAGTTAATAATTTAGATTGTTCCTCTCTGAAACCACCTTCTTTCTTGGTCAACTTGCCTTGCTGAGCTTATAGTGTGTCCTTTGTCTTTTAAACCACAAAGGTTGCAAAAGAGTTTGGCCACCAAAAACAAAAACAAAAACAAAAACAAAAACAAAACCCAAACAAACAAAAACCTATCCTCCCTTTTAAAAGTAAAAAAATTCAGTGAAGCATCCATGACATATTCACACTGCTTCATAACTAAATTGCTTGAATTTAATAAGAGCCTTCCCCTAAATAGAGGGCTGCTCAAAATCTAATACATCCTGTGAATCCAAAGAATAAAGAAATAGCAGGAAATTCCAGGTTTTTTTTTTTTTTCACTTCTAGTAGAATTAACAGCCTTGCCCAAACTAGCCTGCTCCTGATAACCCCAGGGAATAAAGGGAAGGGGTAAAAAAAACAAGAAAAACAAAATTCCAGGCGAAGATTTACTTTCACTGGCTTTCCCCCTCTTACACAGGGAGTCAATTATGCAGATTTCTCCTTCCTTCCTCGAAGTACATTATTTAGTCTGCTATTCTCTGTACCCATTTCCCCAGGTCAAGACCCTAGGTCAAGAAAACTGTCCAATTTTCACTAGGTGAGGAGATATGCCTCTAAACACCAAATAAGGGCGACAAAAGAGGTTTCAGTGACCAAACGGTCGCGGGAATCCCTTCTCCCTAGGCGTGCTGGACACATCCGAGCTTCTTTCTGTTTGAACAGATGTCAAACGGGGAAAGCTGGGTGGTTCTCCCTTGGCCTCCAGCAGCCACACCCCTGGCCTGAGCCCTCCCCAAGCTGGTCTTCGGAACCTTGCTTCTTCGCTCCGAAGCCCCCAACTACCGCTGCTACACCGGAGCGCAGCCCCAACCCACCACGGTCACCACGAAGGAGATACTTTCTCCAAGCTTTTCCCTCACAACGGTCACACCCGAAGACTCCTATATCCTCAACGGTCACGCTCCTCGGATCTCCTTTCCTCCTGCGCCTACGACCCGGCTTGGGGTTCCCCTCCCTCACAACCACCCCCAGTCAGCCAGGGACACACCCCAAAGCCAGCCGCCTTGAACTCACCGGAGGCAAGGGCGGGGTGGCGGCGGCAGTCGGGGAGCACAGCCGGGGTGGTGGTGTAATGGTTTCCTGCCCGTCACGATTCTCTCTAGATCTAAGCCACTGCGCAAAACCCAATTTGCCAGGGACAAAGATGGTGGGCCGGAAGCTTTGGCGTAAGAGAATCTCGCCGCTTGACGTCATCTGAGTGCGCGGGAGAACCAAACAGCCCGGTTGTGTCTGTCGCCTCAGCAACGGAAAGGTTTCCCTTTCTCAGGATTAGGGCAGTTGCCTACACACTAAGGAGACCCGCAGTGGCTTTTCCAAAGGATATCTTCAATAAGTAGATATTTTTGGGATTTATGTCCGTGAACAAGAATTTTGTTAAACCTGTATGAGATATCCTATTTGCTTAAACACAAACATTAGCTAATTTGCCTGTAAGGTTCAGAAGCCCATAGAGGTGATAGAAACCAGGACTACAGTTGGGGAGCTGAACTAGGAGACAAAGACTAATGCTAAGAAGCATTCCGATCCGAGATTGAATCCCTACATTGAACAAGACTGGAGAAACTTAATAGCGCCCCCTTCCCGCCCCGCCCTTAGGCATGAGTGGTATAAGGTACCTAAAACACCTAGTAGATACAGGTTTCGTTAGGAAACTAAACTGGTACTACAGGTGTTTAGCTACCATGTCCAGCTTCGAAAGAAAAATCAGCATCGAGCATGTATCTTGGGCAAGTATGAAACTAAGCCCCTCTTCTGCCTCTAAAGCACTTTGAGCCTATCTATGCACCTTGACTCTAAGGCTTAGTGGTTCTTCTACCTAGGCTCCCCTCACTCTACTATTGAATTATTTTTTTATGTGCATTGGTGTTTTTCCTGCATGCATGTATCTATCTGGAGTGTTCGATCCCCTGGAACTGGAATTTCAGACAGTTGTGAGCTTCTATTCGAGAGCTGGAAACTAAACCCAGCTTTGAAAGAGCAGCCAGTGATCTTAACCACTGAGCCATGTCTCCACCCCCTACCACCCAGATTTGAAACAAACAAACAAACACCAAAAATCCTCATGGCAGGGCTTGAGAGACAACTCAGTGGTTAAGAGCACGGACTGCTCTTCCAGGAGTCTTTGTTTTTGTTGTTGTTGTTTGTTTGTTTTGTATTTTTGTTTTGTTTTTGGGGGGGGTTCGAGACAGGGTTTCTCTGTGTAGTCCTGGCTGTTCTGGAACTCACTCTGTAGACCAGGCTGGCCTCGAGAAATCTGCCTGCCTCTGGCTCCCAAGCGCTGGGATCAAAGGCGTGCAGCACCACTGCCCAACCAGAAGTCTTGAGTTCAATTCTCAGCAACCCTTCTCAGCAACCCCATGGTGGCTCACAACCATCTGTAATGGGATTCAATGCCCTCTTCTGGTGTCTGAAGACAGCTACAGTGTACTTGTGTACATAAAAAATAAGTAAATACTTATATATTAAAACAAAACAAAAAACAACTCAAGGCAACTGGGTGTGGTGGCACAAGCCTTTAACCTCAGCACTCAGAAGGCAGAGGTAGTGGATCTTTGCAAGTTCAAGGCCAGCATAGTCTACAATGTGAATTTTTGGTCAGGGTTACACAGAGAAATCCTGTCTCTGAAAAACAAAACAGATGACTTAACCCAATTACAATTAAGTTAGTTATTTACTGAGCATTTATTACATAATTTCCTATGTAACTTATACTTAATATATATTTAAGATCTCCAAACCTGATGGTCAGACTTAGCCTTAAGTGCCTTCTCATTGAAAGGTCAACTATGTGCCTTCTATTAGACTACGCATTTGAGAGTGGGGGATTTGATGCATTATTTTGTGACTAAAAACTGGCACATTACCAAAGTGAAATAATAAAAACTGACACTATGTTTTCTTTCCAGAACCGGGGAAGGATCCTAGGGCTTCACGCACATTGGGCAAATATTCTACCACTGAGTTATATAACCAACCAGGACATACTATTTTTAACTCTTTTCCTTTTCTCATGTAATAATTACAGTTTCCTTTTTATAGAGTAGTCTCATGGGTCCATTAATCAGGAAATCTTGACCCTCTGGCTAAGCATAAAATGAGACTTTGAACCAAGATTGCTGAAATGGATTTTCTCACCTCTTTTTCTCCCCCTTTCTCCCTTTCCTCACTGCCAGATAGCCCAATGTCACATTCCTGGGGATTACATACATATGCCAGCACCTTCTGTCAGAAGAATCTGATTTGTGGACACAGTGACAGCTTGGCATTCATTGTAATAAAGTTACTTGGATGAAATGTAATTCCTGCTGGAGAACTCTAATGGAGTTATAGAGGCCTGTTCTTTTTGAGCTATCTTATTTTGTGAGCTACTCCATAGCTAATTTTTAAAGACTTATTTAAATGTTGTGTCTGTATAAGTATGTGCAGGTACCTGTGGAGACCAGAGAGAGCACTGGATCCCTGGAGCTGGACTTACAGTTAGCTGTGAGCCTCTGGATGTGTGCTGGAAACTGAACTCAGGTCCTTTGCAAGAGCAACAAGTGCTCTTACCTGCCCATCATCTCTCCAGCCTCTCCACCTATAGTTGAAGTTCCTTTTGTTTTAAAATAGCCTGCTTCTGTTCTTTGCCACTGAAAAACTTTAACTGATGCAAATGTTTAATTTTCCACTTGTTTTAGCTATTTCTTAGTTGTGTATTTTTGCTATTCACTTAAGAAAAGCATAAACAGGGCTAGAGAAATGGCTCAGTGGCTAACAGCACCGGTTACTCTTGCAGAAGACCTGGCTTCCATTCCCAGCACACACATGGTCTGTAACTCCAGTTCGAGGGAATCAAATACACTCTTTTGACCTTTGCAGTTACCAGGCATGCATGTGGTACATACATATACATGCAGGCAAAACACTTGCACACCTAAGATCTTTTTTTTTTTTTAAATTAAGAATCATTGGTCAGCATGTGATGGGGTTTTTTTGTTTTGTTTTGGGTTTTTTTTGTTTGTTTGTTTGTTTGTTTTTCAAGACAGGGTTTCTCTGTGTAGCCCTGGCTGTCCTGGAACTCACTCTGTAGACCAGGCTGGCCTCGAACTCAGAAATCCGCCTGCCTCTGCCTCCCAAGTGCTGGGGTTAAAGGCGTGCGCCACCACTGTCCGGCATACCAGATGCTTTATGCAGTTCTCTAGTTCTTAAAACTCAAGGCTGGGCATGAAAGCCAACTTGAATGCTAGCCAAGGATAGGTACATACAACTCAAGAATCTTAAGCTGAAACAAACATTATTTAAAACAAAACAAAAACCCTTAATACTTTTTAGAAATTCAACAATTGCACTTCTGACAGCGATTTTAGTAAAATATAAATCATATTTTAGAACTACAAACAAAACTTCAAAATTGAAACAACTAAAACCAATCCCTTTATAAGGTTCTCATTATACAAACCAATTGCCTACTTTTACACGCTAGGGTTCTCTAGAGCAGTGAATACTAAGTTCGAGGATCATAAGGAGTCCTGCACTGTATTGGTACCGCTAATATGACAAATCTACTGAGCTGTAGAGTAGGAATCAATCTCCTCTAGTAGAATGTGCCTAGAGCTATAACTTAATTTTACACATGGAAGACAAGTTAAGCTATCTGCCTGTATGAAAAGTAGACCGTCCTAAGTTCTGGTGGGCAAGGAGAATCTTTGTCATTTTAGTAAAACTTGCTGATAACTATAATACTCGGGAAGGTGGCCGAATTTGAGCCAAACACCACCTGCGCATAAAGGACCTGGCTTGATCTCCCGTGGCGACCGGTATCAGGCAGAGGCCCCAGCTCCGCACAGACTGGCCCTCCAAGAAGCTTCTCTCAGAACTAACAAGGAACAGAATCCACCCACTATACTAACCCGTCGCCTCGCAGTCAGGGGGCGGAAGCGGAAGTCCCCGTTGGTCATAGAGTTCCCGAGTTCCGGCTCAGGACTCCATTCGATGCTAGAGCGCCTGTCTTCCGCCCGCCTTGTGGAGGTCCTCGGAGCTTCTGTTTCCGGGTACGGTTTCTGTCACAAAGCCGAGACCTCCTTTCGCAGGTGGCGTCACGAGCCCTCTGCTCCGTGCCCGAGGTCAGCAAGCAAGGACGGGCGCTTCCCAGCCAGCCGTCGGAGCCGGGCCTCGCAGCTCCGGGACTGCAGCTAGAGCGACACCTTCCTTGGCCCACACCTGTCTCCGAGTCACACTCCGCCCTGTGAGGTGCAGCATTTGACAAGTCATTCCCCAGTCCCCACATGCCATGTCCCCAGCTCTGGAGTTAACAGTCCTTAACTTTGAGACTCCCTCCCCTCCACCTCTATATAAGTCCTTTTTCATTTATCGCAGTTGATTTATTTACTCATGTAAAATTAAATTTTGAGTTCCAGGTGCCATGCAGAAGGACTAAGACTCGGCACCCGTTTGATACAAAACAAGTTCATGCTCATTAGAGTGTTCGTGGGAAAAGTGAATCCCAGTACACACAAGTCACTATGGCTCAGCATGGGGCTCACATCACAACTGCTTCAGTGGCGGACGACCAGCCATCCATCTTTGAGGTGGTAGCACAGGACAGTTTAATGGCAGCAGTGAGACCCGCTCTTCAGCATGTGGTCAAGGTAAGGTATCATTTCTCTGAAAGGTTTCAGGGACAACTGGAAAAAACTCCAAACATTTTACTAGTAACCATAAGTTTGCAATGATGGATGTGTGTATCCATGGCTTAATGGACATCAAAGGAGCCCTGTACCCAATTCCTAGGACCTCGAGGAGCTTAGGCTATATACCTCAAAAGCCAGTTATTTAAGCCAGGTGTGTTGAATTTAAGAGGAAAGGGCTAATGGGAATACAAACTGAAGACTAATAAAACGAATGTTTTTACTTCAGGTTCTTGCAGAATCAAACCCTGCACACTATGGCTTCTTTTGGAGGTGGTTTGATGAAATCTTCACTCTGCTAGACTTTCTGCTTCAGCAGCATTATCTTTCCAGAACTAGCGCCTCATTTTCTGAACACTTTTATGGCTTAAAGCGGATTGTAGCAGGGAGCTCACCACAGCTTCAGAGACCAGCCAGTGCTGGTCTTCCCAAGGAGCACCTCTGGAAATCTGCTGTGTTCCTTGTTCTTCTTCCCTATCTGAAAGTGAAGCTGGAGAAGCTGGCTTCTAGCTTGAGAGAAGAAGACGAATACTCTATTCACCCCCCTTCTTCTCACTGGAAACGATTCTACAGAGCCTTCCTGGCGGCCTACCCATTTGTTAACATGGCCTGGGAAGGCTGGTTCCTTACACAGCAACTTCGTTACATCTTGGGAAAAGCTGAGCATCACTCTCCCCTGCTGAAATTGGCTGGAGTTCGGCTAGGTCGGTTGACAGCTCAGGACATGCAAGCTATAGAACATAGACTGGCTGAAGCCAGTGCATTGCAGGAGCCTGTCAGAAGGTAAGGCCATTTCTAAAACCCTTTGATTAACAAAATTTAAAATTGTGTATCAGTCATCCGGTTTACCCCAGTTATTTATTAAATCACAGAAGTTATTCTTCACATCCATAAAGCGTGGACCACCATCCTAGTGGACTTTCTCATCATAATAGGCACACCTTTGTGCATGCTTGGCGTATGTAAGGTCCCCATGGGAGGTATTTGCTTTGTGTACATTGTCTTATGCCTCATTACAACCTGAATTAAACACAATGGCTTCATTTAACAGTTGAGGGGACCAACAGCTAGATGGCAGAGCAAAGATTTAAGGCGAAGTGATAAAATCTAAAGACTTCTTACCAAGGACACAACATTACCTTTATGGAGTGTTTGTTCTCCCACAAGTTCAAACATGTATGCATCTCAGTGTCGACAAGTTACTTTTTAAGTGAACTGCTTTTTCTGGATGGATTATCTTCCATTTAAAAATTCTCTAAAGTTGAATATCTAACTCCTTTCTCAAATCAAAGCCTAAGTTTTTGTTGTTAAAAACAGTTTGGGGGTAGGGGGCTGGAAAAATGGCAGTGGTTATATACATGGCATGTACTGCTCTTCCAGAGGACCAGAGATCAATCCCCAGAACCCATATTTGGCAGTTCACAACTGCCTAGAACTTTGGATCATCTGGCCTAAATGGCACCTGCATACATATGGTGTGTGTACAAACAAGCAGACCATCAGAGTTACACACACACAGGCTCAACAGCCCCTCCAGCACATCAAGTGTGGGACTGCACCTGTAGAAGTGACTCTGTGACCAAATACAAATAAACTATTTTCTTTGCCTCTTGCTCTTCTTTCCCAACAGCGTTGGTGAGAAGATAAAGTCAGCTCTGAAGAAAGCTGTAGGAGGCGTCGCCTTCTCCCTCTCTACTGGCCTTTCTGTGGGTGTATTTTTCCTGCAGTTTCTTGACTGGTGGTACTCTTCTGAAAACCAAGAGACCATCAAATCACTGACTGCCCTGCCCACTCCACCACCTCCTGTACACTTAGACTACAACTCTGATTCTCCCCTCTTACCCAAAATGAAAACAGTGTGCCCCCTATGTCGTAAAACTCGGGTGAATGATACAGTTCTTGCCACCTCTGGCTATGTCTTCTGTTACCGCTGTGTGTTTAATTATGTGAGGAGTCACCAAGCCTGTCCCATTACAGGGTATCCAACGGAAGTCCAGCATCTAATTAAACTCTACTCTCCAGAGAACTGAAAGAGATTAGTGTATTATCTCACACCTCAAGTTTGTACACTGGAATGTCACAAGATAGTTTTTAGTATGGCAGACAATACCTCCCTGATTCATAACTACATTAACTTTAAGTAGTTATATGGATTTCTTTAAAAGGACATATCCACTTGATCCTAATCTTTTGGTTTGCTCTCTACCAAGCTGGTTAAGCAGGAGAATCAGGATTATAGGTGGTGTGAGGGCCAATGTGGAGGTGGGTTATAAAGGACCACCTCACTTGAGTAAGGTTTTGAGTTGGGTGTGGTAGTATAGTATCAGCGCTCTAGAGATGGAGGCAGGATTTTGAGTTCAAGGCCAATATAGAGAGACTGTCAAAAGTAAAATGAAAGGGAGAGACTAAGAGGGATACAGTAGCACAGGAAACTCAGGTTAGACCTCTTAAGGCAAGTGGTTTGGAAAGCAGGTCTTCTCTTTAGAAAACATTTCTCCACTTGTGAAGTAGAGGCTTTATCTGACATGGAGTTTCTCTTTATAGAAATACTTAGAAACACTTTAGAGAAAAGCCCCTTCCGTCCATCATGACTTACATCTACCACAGTTTATCAGCATTTGAAGATTTCCTTCATGCTCCATACCTGTCTGCCTTAGGAAAGGGTTTGTTTATAGGGAGGAGTCTGGAAATTTCAATGTGAGTGAAAGCTAGCAAAGGTGAGATGCAGTAAAATTCTTACCTAATGTTTACCTGATGCCTACCTAATGAATATTTAATGAGGAGCAAAAGCTCTCTGCTTGCTCTTATGAGTTTGCTCAATTGGCAGTTTGCTCAGTTGATATAAATCATGCTAGGTATTATGAAAGTTTCTATGAAACATTTAAGTAAATTTTAACAATACATGATTCTGGGAAAGAATTGTTCCATGCTCTCATGATTATGTGGAAACTCAAAAGATTACTTCAAGGGTTTAAATAAATTTTTATTCAGATCACCATTGACTTCTTGAAGTTTTTCTGTATTGATTAAAGTTTTGATTTTTTAAAAAGACAAATTCAATAATTAGAACAAAAATCCTGTTCTAACAACACAGATACCACCTTGTATGAAATAGCATTTGCCAGAAACAAGAGTTTAGTTGCTTGTTTAAGAAGCTTTAAGACAGTGGATGGACAAGCTGGTGAAGAAACAGCTTTTGAAAAATCATTAATGCAGCTGAATGAAAATAACGTGCAAGTGCCTGATGTAATACTGTGACTCATGCTGGCAACTGAGATTATTCTCTGGTACCATAGAGATGACACAGCTTTACTAAGTTTTAAAATAGATAATCCATCATGTGGACTTAAAAATATTAACGCTTACATATACCAGAAGAGTATATGATTTATAAGCTCTTGTAAAACCTTACCAAAACAAAGGTCTTACACAAACAAATACCATGGTTAATTAAAAACACTTTTAATACAGTAATAATAAGTCAATAAGGAATTGATTCCAATTCAGGGCAGAAATGATGAGTCCTCCATGAGGTTTTCAACCCTGATTTCTCACTTGGACCTAAGAAAGAAAACATGACAGTATCAGTAATTCAAAAGATACAAAAGAAATACTCTTCTACACATTATAAGCCAGGATCCACATAGGTTCAAATACCCCCATGTGGTAAGCAAAATCAGCTCAGAGAGAAGATTAAGAGGTCACACCCTGGTCAGAGCCGGCGCCGAAGCAACGGCAATACCAGGTCAGACTGTACTTCACTCATCATTGCGTGGCTCCATTTCACCTCCCCGCACTGCCATAGGATCACCTATATGCATATCCAATCAAATGCAGGATATGCAGGCTTACATACCCCAAAAGCTACTCTCTTAGATGCTTCAACTTTGACGTTTCAATACTTTCCACTATGTGGTAAATAATTGCTATATGGAAATAAGAACTTAAAACAAGTTTTTGGTTTGATTTTGTTTTTGTGTGGGTAGGGAGTCTTTTGTTTTCACAACACAGAGAAGCATTCATCACTCAAGCGTTTTTTAGAGCCAAGCACAGTGGTGCACATCTTTAATCTCAGCACTTGGGAAGCAGAGGCTGCAGGATTTCTGTGAGTTTGAGTTCTACATAGTGAGTTCCAGGACAGCCCTCAGAGATACATAGCAAGACCCTGTCTCAAAACAACAAAAAAATGTTGCTACTTAACAAAAAATTTTGTTGCTATTTAAGTGAGTCCAAAATCCACTTATTTCGACAGGATCTTAGGAATATCTGTTAAGAGATATAACCCAAAAAAGTAGTAGCTGTAGAAAAGATAGAATTCAACTGCCAATGAAGATAAAAAACATAGTCACAATGTCAGGTGTCACTATACCTGACATGCTTGCAGTTCTAGCTACTCCAGAGGGTAAGACTGGAGCCAAGGGTCACTTGAGCCAAGGAGTTAAGAGTCCTGAGCAACACAGGAAAATGTACAGTGAACAAACAAAGCTATACATAATTTTTTTCGACCAGAATCTCCTAATTTCAGTCAAAAACTCTGAGAGGATAGGGCTTTATACCACTTAATAGCAAAATTAGGAAGAGGACTGTGGTCTGAATGCCAGGTTTCTATTTTTCCACCTCTAACTTCTCAACACCCACCCTTTACTAATAGGAGAAACTACAGGCACTGGAGAGATGGCTCAGTAAGTCAGAGCACTGGCTACTCTTGCAGAGGACCAACAGCTGATCTGTTAAAGCTCATCTGTTTCACAACCTTGTGATTCAGTGGGTCTCCTGCCTCTAGTTTCCCTGGGATCCATCACATACATATGCTGACTTTAAACCTATAAAAATGTGATTCAGTCACTACAAGCATCCACTTTCTCCCCATGGTCCAGGAAATACTATATAAATTACTTTGCTTGGTATTCAAGGGATTTCCCAGAACGACCACCACCACGACAAAATCACCTCCAAAATAACAAAAATCAAGCCAGGTGCAGTGGTACATTCACCTGTAATCCTACTGCTTTGGGAGGCGGAGGCAGAAGAATCCGGAGTTTGAGGCCATCGTGGGCTAGCTATACAGATCCTGTCTTAAAAAAAAAAAAATCCAAAATTACCCATTTACCCCTTAACTAGTTAACATAATCCTAACGAATTTTACAAACCACCTAACCCACACTACTAAAGTTCTCAAATCTACGTTTAGCGCTTGTGTTCCCCTGCCCCATAAAAACCCTTCCAGCGTGTCAGCTCTGCCTCTTCAGTTTGTCTCTTCACACTGCCACTTTTTGTATGAAGGCTAATCTCAATTAATCCCACAGGAAGGCTCTGCCTCTCCTCTGAATTACGGAGGCAAAGTTTATAAAACCAATTCCACTTAAAGATCCAGACAGATATAGTAACAGAACCCAAGCTACTCCCATGCCCAGCAGGTACATTTTCCTAGTCCTCTGCCTCTGTACACTCCCCATGAAGCTTCTCTCCTCGCTTATCTCAATGGGAGAAAGCCTGGGTAAACTTTCGGAGCTACTCATGTCACTTTTTCTGTCAATTACCCTGAACTACCTTGGTCTCCGACCTCCACAGCGCTCTCTTCCCTCACAGCACTCATCACGTGCCAACTACACACCAGTTCACGAGTTTCTCCCTCCTACCCCACCCCCATCTCTCCCACCAGTCCCATCTCACTGCGCTTATAAAGATCTGGGCAAAGTGTTACCAGCCTGGAACACAGAGGTTCAATAAATGACCTCAATAAGCCTAAGCCCCATGGCCTTTGATTAGAAACACATTAGCACAATTTATAATGCCAACTTACCTTCACATGTCACGCGGGTAAGGACCATACCTCAGGCATCTCCAAACACTCATTCCCCCACCTCCGAGTTCGTGGAGCTCTGCACAGATTCCTTTGCAGGGCAGCGAGGGTTTGTTTACACACAGGTTCTCAAAGCAAAAAAAGAGATAAAGTCCAACCCACCAACTTCGGAAGCCTGAAGCCATACTTGGTAGGGAAGGAGGACTGAGACCGGAGTCGGGGCTTGAATCGGCTTCCAGCCTGGACTCTTCATTCCGCAGTCTTGGGCCAGGACAATCCGAGCTACAGAAACTGACCCAACCGAGCACTAGAACACTGCGTCTCGGACTTCCCGCGCCCTCTCCCCTCTGCCTCGTCGGGCCTACTTCCCACAGCCCCGCGCGCCAGTCAGCCAATCCCCCGGCAGCCAGAGTGTCACGTGCCAACTGTAAGGCGGAGCCGGCATGAAGAATAGCCAATCGGAAGGTGAGATGAAAGCAAGGCGTAGATCTGACCTAAAGGCGGAGACTGCTTCTCCCGGGTTTCTAGGTGTCCGCTCGGTCTGTGCTCTGCGATTTAGGCCTGTGGTTTCTGCTCAGCAAGTGATGCTGTTTTTCTTCTTCCTACAATTCTCTACTCTCAGGACTCGGGACGACTGTTAGGCATAGTGATTTTACCATTGCTTTGATGGAGAATGGGAAGAGGAGGGAGGCTTCTATCTCGAACAACTTAAAATACAGATTTTTAAGAAGATTTATGATTATACATGTGTGTTTGGCCTGCATTCATGTCTGTGCACTATGCCAATGTAGAGCCCGCAGAAGCCAGAAACAGGTGGCAGATCTCCTGGAACTGGAGTTACAGACGGTTGTTACTGTTATGTTGGTGCCAGTAATCAAGACCTGGTGTTGGACATTATAAATAATTTAAGGTTCCCTGAGAAAAGCACAGCTAAGTATCAAATTGTCAAGCCCAGCACGGACGATTTCTTGGGAGAAGAGGCATTTAATTTAGGTCTTGAAAAGCCTTAAGAATTAGGAGATTCCCCCTGTCGTGGTGGTGCACTCCTTTAATCCCAGTACTTAGGAGGAGGCAGAAGCTTATCTGTGAGTTTGAGACCACCCTGATCTTATAGGGAGCTCCAGGACAGACGTGTAGAAAGAGACCCTGGGGAGAGAGATAGATTGAGAATATTATTAAATCTCAAGATGAATCAGCTGAAAAAATCTAGTTTTCCAAATGCTGTCAAAGATGCTGGAGAGATGGCTCAGCAGTTAAGAGCACTGACTGCTCTTGCAGAGGTCCTGAGTTCAATTCCCTGCAACCACATGGTGGCTCACAACCAACTGTAATGACATCTGGTGCCCTCTTCTGGTGTGTCTAAAGACAGCTACATTGTATAGCATACAGCTATAGGATACATAAGATAAATAAATATTTAAAAAAAAAAAAAAAAAAAAAAAGAATTTGACCCAAATGTTGGCAAAGCTAAAAATCATAGTTGTTGAGGTGCTTCTTAAAATTCTGTGAATTTTAGAAACAAATGAAGACCTGTCAATACGGACATCATCCAGCATAAAAAAGCAACAGTAAAAACTCCAAAATGATTGTGACCCAAAACTGCCCCAATAGGATACTTCAGGTTTGAGTCCAGGATGATATTTTTAGTAAACACTCCAGCAACAATTCTGAGTCACTGCAAAGTTTAAGGACTCCTGTGTTAGTATTATTGACATGGTAGGAGATTAGAAAGACAGGCTGAGACTTTGTTGGGAGCACAAACTGGTTGGATACAGACTTCAGGATACTTGGAGTGGTGGGAGACTGAATATTTCAGAGGCCAAGTAATGAAGTGACCAGAATAATATTTTAGGAAACCGTGTACACGTGTGTTCAGAGTGGGACAATGTAAACACCTCGAAAATGATCTCTAGGCTGAGAAGAGCCTAATCAATATTGGCTGTGGGAATGGAGAGGTGGCAAATGAGGATTGTGATGATCGACTGATGGGGGTGGGCAAAGGGTCTTGAAGAAATAAAAGGGAGAGTAGGATGGATCAAAGCGTTGCTATACCACACCACCCAGGTCTGGTCTCGGATCATCCTTAACCCTTGTAGTTGAAGGACAGCAAAGAGAGCCTGATTTATCCTTCTCTCTTCTGTCTCCATTCTCAATTTGACTCTAGTTCAGACATCATGTCATCTAGGATTCTCCTCAGGGCAGCGCATCCATAGCTAGCTCTCTGGAGTAGCTCTTGGGTACATTAGTCCTGTGCGAATGCACACACAAGATTAGAGAAACACTAAGAAACATGAACTTTCGATTTGTCAGTTTCCCTTCTGCAAAGAAAAAAAAAAAGGTTAATAATAGTGCCTGACTCATAGAACAGTTATAAGATAAATGAGGGGCGATGTCTACTGCCTTGTCTGCTCATTGAGTTTGTGAGTTAATACGTGCTTTCTCTCTGTAGCTTATGGGATGAGACACGTGTTGTTCTCCCAGCTAACCGTAAGGTGGTGTAGCAGATTGAGAATAGATGGGCTTTGGATTCAGAAAGGCCAATGCTCAAATCCAAGTTCTGCTCAGTTCTACCAAGGATGGGTAACCTTGAGCTTCATCGTGTTGAACTGTTTTGCCATTGTTAGGACAATGAAAATAACCCGTGTCTTTTAAGTTACTAGGATGGCATGAGAAAATAAAAGATGCATATTTGGCCTGATTAAGATAGTCATTAACTGGAAGTTTTTATTTTAGCACGAAAAGATTGCTGTGTTGGAAACGGAGCAATCAGTTGCTCGATAGCTGGTTACTAAAGTTGACATTAGATGCCCCCCCAGGGCCATTTGTAAATGAATCTTTATATGCATCATCTCACTTCTTTGTCATTTACTAGAAAAGGCAGCGTTAACTTTGATTTGCACAGGACAGTTCTGAGGCTTAGATAAGCTTAACCAAAGTCTACTAACCAGAATACGGCAGAGCTAGGATTTGAACACCCTAGGTACCCCCAGAATAGCTCATTGACTGAAAGAATGAATGAAAAAAAAAAAACCTCACCCAGAGTTAGGCAATGTCCAGGACCATTGATCTTTGTAACTGGACTATTTATTCCTTTCCAGACATCTCTGAAAGAGCTGAGGGTGAGGTGGAGACAGAGGGCTCAAGACACCAGTCCTTTCCTTCATGATTTCTCTGACACCCTGTCTGCTGTGCATGCGGGCTGTGCCATAACTACCACTATTGATAAGCAGAAATTCAGGAGGAATACATTGTGAATAAACTGGGGACTCTAGTTCTTAGATAATCATCACCAGCATGAACAGATAATTTTTTCCAACATCTAAGAAAACATGCTTCCCAAGCTCCTGGTTTCAAGTTGTTTTGTATCAAGAACATTTGATTTGCTGAGATAAAAGCCAAGATATGAGGTCTTCCCTGGCCTAAGAAACTATATCCAGGAGAATTAAAACTAAGGAGATTTAAGGAAAGAAAGTTCCATTCATTTATCTTCCATTATTACTCTTTCTAATGATTTGAAACAACAACAACAACAACAACAACACACACACACACACACACACACACACACACACACACACCCCTGCCACCAATAGTGTATTGCAGAAGAGTAAAAGGGGAACAACGGGGGCTGGAGAGATGGCTCAGTGGTTAAGAGCACTGACTGCTCTTCCAGAGGTCCTGAGTTCAGTTTCCCAGCAGCCAGGTAGTGTCTCACAACCATTTGTAATGGGATCTGATGCCCTCTTCTGGTGTCTGAAGACAGCTACACTGTACTCATATACATAAAATAAATAAATCTTTAAAAAAGAAGAGGGCGGGGACAACAACCCACCCAGTTCTTAGCAACCTGCCCAAATAGTATTTTTATGTTAATGGAAAGGAAAAGAAGGTACTAAAGAAGACTTCTGATGTTTAAAGCTCTCAAATGACCCAGAATTGTTGTTGAATCATTTGCATTAGACGAACCTGGTTTTAAGTCCTGGTTTCTTGTTATGTAATCTCAGCTTCTGAGTGATATATAGAGTTTCCAAGGCAGCCCCTAGCATTTAAAAAACACATTTTCAGAAAAAAAAAAAAAAAAAAAAAAAAAAAGGTCATTTTTATCTCACTAGAGATAAGTAAGAGTGCTTTTGTTCAGTGTGAAGGTGAGGCTGGGAATTAAGATTGGTAGGTGGCAGGTCCAAGGTGAGACTGAAGTCAGAAGTGAAATGAGTAGAAGAGGTTCAAATTCAAGCTGAGAGCAGACCGTACTATTGCTGGGATGACCGCGCAGCTTGGTATCCTTTCCGCTTCTTTCCTTGGATGCTCCATTCAGACAAACATGGGCAAAGAGTAATCAGCAGTCAGAAGTTCTCAGGTTAGCAGCCTCAAGCAACAACGACAATAACAATAGTGTAATATAAGGGTGTCTAGAACCCTCCTTCAGAATGCCATTTCATCCAAATGAATTGGAGCAGAGACACAGTATTGCTCACTGAGTTCAATTTTTAGTTTTGTTTTCAGACGGTCTCACATAGCCTGTCTTGGTTACTTTTCTACTGGTGTGAAAGAACACCATGACTAAAAGGAAACTTGTAGAAGTAACAATGTACTAGGGGCTTACATTTTCAGAGGATGAGACTATGACCATCGTGGTGTGGAGCATGGGAGCTGACAGGCAGGCAGGCAGGCATGGTGCTGGAGCAGCAGCTGAGACCTTCTATCCCTATCCACAAGCAGGAAGCAGAGAGAGCTAAGTGGGAATGGTTTGAGTCTTTTGAAACCTCAAAGGCCATGCCAGTGACACCTCCTCCAAGAAAGCTACACTTCCTAATCCTTTTCAAACAGTTCCAGCAGTTGGAGACCAAGTTTTCAAATCTATGAGTCTATAGAGATTATTCTCGTAGCTGTAGCTGTGGCTGTGGCTGTGGCTGTGGCTGTGGCTGTAGCTGGCTTTGAGTAGTGATCCTTCCTCCACCATCCATTGCTGTTATAGATATACACCACCACCCCTGCTTTACTGACTTAGTTTAGGGATGTGGTTTATTTTCCTGCATCTGCCATAACAAATTGCCACAGACCTGGTGGTTTAAATGACAAAAAAAAAAAAAAAATGTGTGGGGTATTTTTACTTTGAAGATTTGTTTTTGTTGTATGTGCATGGGTATTTTGGCTACATGTATGCCTGCGCACCATGTTCATAGCTGATGTCTGAAGAGGTCAGAAGAAGGTATTGGATTCCCTGGAACTAGAGTTATAAATGCTGGTGAACCACCAAGCTGGTAGATATCTGGGAACTGATTCAAGGACTGAAATACTCCCAACCACTAAGATACATCTCTAGTCCCAATAAGTTTTTCTTTCTTGTTTTTGTTTTAAAAACTTTTAAAAATGACTGATTTTTATTTTATGTGCATGGGCATTTTGCCTACATGTATGTCTGTGTGAGAGTGTTAGAGCCCCTGGAACTAGAGGTACAGACAGTTGTGGTCTGCCATATGGGTGCTGGGAATTGAACCCAGATCCTCTGGAAGAGCAGTCAAGTGTCCTTAACTGCTGAGTCATCATCTCTCCAGTCTCCACCCTCTTTTTTTTTTTTTTTTTTTTTTTAATAGCAAGAGGTTCAACAGCAGTTCCACCAGACTGAAATCAAAGGAGAAACCATGCCTGGTGCTAGAAACTTAGCCAACTACATAAGGCAAATGAATTCATTGAACTTGGCGGAGAACCTACAACTGCCACTTTACTAAACTAGCAGAATTCCTAACAACACTCTAAATATTTATTCTTATACCCACAGATAAGCAGAGGTCTCGCTTATCAGAGAAATGTCTCCCTGCAACAGATGGAGATCATTACAGAAAACCACAGTCAATTTGCAAAGAACTATCGACCTATAATTCTTCAACTGCTACATCTACAACACAACTCCTGCACCTAAGGCTCAGGGGTCACAGCGGAAGAGATGGGGCAGAAAGGCTGTAAGGGCCAGAAGAATGGGAAGTTTGATGTAAGACTGCATCTCCGAGAAGTGTAAAAGGAGCTTTACCTCTGGAGTCTCACCTAGCACGCTGCCTGGACAAGGAGAGCATGGACAGACATGCCGATATGGAAGGGGAAATCTCATGGAGCCTCAGCCATAGACAGGGAACTACAAACAACTAAGAAATACCAGGAGCCAGAGCAATAGTCTTCCCCAGGAAAGAGCTTACAAATTAATTATCCAGTACCAAGCGGTCAGAGCTGAAATCATATACGTATGAGTAACAGCATATGGACTGATCAAGCTGTATTTAATATATTTAGGAGGGTGTGAATGTAAACAAAGAAAGGCCATGAATTTGAGAGAGAGCAAGGGATGGGTAACATGGGAAAAGTTAGAAGGGGAAAGAGAAGGGAGAAATGATGTAGTTATATTTTAATTAAAAAATTAAAAAGAAAGTGTAGCGTATAGATACAGTGGAATTTTTTAGTTCATAAAGAACAACATTATATAACTTGCAGGAAAACGGATACAATTGGAGATAATCCTATTAAGCAAATTAAGCCAATCTCAGACAAATATTATATGTTTTCTCTCATTCCTGGTTCCTAGGTTATATACAAATATATAAAATCAATTATGTATATATGATATGAAAGTAGAAATAAAGCTTTCAGGTAGGTAGAGGAGCAGGGGCAAGA
Organism: Rhabdomys pumilio; assembly: GCA_030674055.1. Taxonomy (NCBI): domain Eukaryota; kingdom Metazoa; phylum Chordata; class Mammalia; order Rodentia; family Muridae; genus Rhabdomys; species Rhabdomys pumilio. Next base: position 37,297,566 of record JANHMN010000002.1, read on the forward strand.
AAAAAGAGGCTAGGGAGAAGGAGCGAATATGTTCAACATATAATATGTATGTATAAAACCTTTAAAAAGTAAGAACGTAATATACAACAAGAATCATTAATGAAATAAGCTAACATTGATCACAGTGAACATTACAGAATAGCCTAATTTAAAATGAGTACAGCTTGACCTTTGATTCCAGCACCCTGGAAACAGTAGCAAGGGAAATCTCTGTGAGCCTGAGGCCAGCCTGGTCTACATAGAGAGTTCTGGGCCAACCCAGGCTGTGTAGTGAGACCCTGTTTCAAAAAAATTAAAATAAAACGAGCACAGAGCTTTGCAAACAAATTTTAACTAACAAAGGGATGCTTGTGTTCTGTGTGGCAGGGATGCTCATCCCTTTTAGAGGATGGAAACTGAACTCTGGCTGCTCGTTTGAAAACCCCCATGTTCCCTCACTCCAAGGACCTGATTCATTCGCTGACGCCTTAGTTTGCTAATCCACCATGACATAGACTCTTCTCCAGTCCTTATCAGCCTTGCTCAGTGGGTCAATGTTATGAAGGCTAAGGGAGTCTGGCCGAGTTCCAGTTCCTCCCAGGCAGATATCACAGGGTAGCAGGGCGCTCAACAGAAGACAAACATCCTACCCAGAGCCAGATGAGGAGCTGAAGCACCCAGAGGAAACAAGAGCACCAGGTAAAGAACTGTTTTTCTAAATGTCATCACTATTCTGGGCACCGTTCAAGTCGGAGAGTTTGAAGGATCGGGTGTAATATAACAGCAAGGAGAACTTTGTTAAGGAAGTTGAGTGAGGCATTCCCAAACTTGTGGAAAGGATGCTGAGCCTAGAACCTCAGAACACTGTCGTCTCATAGCAGCTATAAGCATCCCAGTGACATCATTGAGACTTGGGAGCCATGAGACCATACACTGGGCTAGCCCAAAGTCACTTAGGTTTGTGGTATAGGTCTCACCAATGAAGGTCAGCAGGAAGGCAAACAGAAAAGAAGAAGCCATTTCTAACAGAGCCAGAGATCAGGGAATGGAGCTGCTTTGGAAGATCACTAGTCACTGGAGGGAGCCAAGGGGCTGCTGGGTGGGAAGGGTTTTGGACATGAGCATATTGCAAAGAGACTTTAGAGCTAGCAAGATCCTTGCATTAAGAAGATCCCTAAAAATCCCCTCTAAGCCGGGCGTTGGTGGCACACAACCAGCACCTGGGAGGCAGAGACAGGTGGAACTCTGTGATTTAAAGTGGACCCTGAATTATAGAGCTAGTTCTAGGACAGCCAGGGCTACACAGAAAAACCCTGCATGTAAAACAACAAAGAAAGACCATGAATTTGAGAGGTGGGGAGAGAGGGAGTAGAGGACAGGTGACATAGGGAATGTTCCCTGAGGAGCCATCAAACAACAAATGTATATGTATCCATGTAAGAGGCTGCCAAGCTAAGAACCAGTAGCCCAGGTGATTCTAGCATGCTTGAGGGAAGGTTACTGAGGAGGAAGCTGGTGACAGGTCAGGGTGCAGGTTCAGCTGCAGGCAGCTTTCTCCTCTGACTGTAAACAGGCTCTGCAGACCCTCTCCATGCAGACAGCACATGGGTCCTCTTTCCCAAAGGAAGACTGTTGGCTTTAGATAGTTAGCAAAAGTTCTGTTTCGCAGTTAACCAACAGTTAGAGGAGAGCCTTCTGAAATTTTTTTTCAGAGTTGTAATTTTAATTTAGATGGCTGTTCTCTAGTCTTAAAACAAAAGGCTGTTGGTCATAATTTAGCAAACAGGCTCCAAAGGCTTAGGCTTTTTTCCAAATCTCAGAGGCTCTATATAGTACCAGGCAAAACTAGAAAGAAAGGCAAATTCCTGCCTCTTATATCACAGTGTCTGTGACAAATTCACAGTCTGTGAACATAGATGTGAGAAGAGCTAAAGCAATGTCTGCATTTGGTTATTAATTGCATTCTTTTAAGAGTAGAATATGGTCTCTAACACTATATATATATATATATATATATATATATATATGTATATAAACTCATACAATATATATAAACAATATATATAAGTATATAAACTCATACAATATATACATATTGTATGAGTTTATATACTTCCCGTTTTGTTTGCTTATCTGAAATAGGCTCTTATGTAGTCAAGACTGGCACTGAACTTACTATAGCCAAGGATGTCTTGGAGCTGCTCATCCTCTGGCCTCCACCTCCAAGTCTTGGGATTACAAAAGTGTACCCATGTATCTGGCCTCAAAGTCTTGATCCTCCTGCCTCAGCCTCCTGAGTGCCAGGATTATAGGCTTGTACTACCATGCCCAGCTTGATGTTTCTTTTCTTTTCTTTTCTTTAAAAAAAGATTTATTTATTTTATGTAAATACATTACTTTCTTCAGACATCCCATATGAGTGCATCAGATCTCATTATAGATGGTTGTGAGCCACCATGTGGTTGTTGGGAATTGAACTCAGGTCCTCTGGAAGAGCAGTCAGTGCTCTTAACCTCTGAGCCATCTCTCCAGCCCTTGGTGTTTATTTTCATAGCAAGACCTACCATACACAACCCGAAACTCTACTTCCTCTGTTTCCCACCGCTTCTTTTCTTAGCCCTTTGAATTTTGAATAGAGTCACTGATGTCAGCTTCTAGTTCTGCACATCCTTTAACAGCTCACTTAGCTCCTGTGCTAACCCACCCCCCTTATATCTGGACTCAGTGTTGCTGCTTCCCAACTTTAAGTGGAAATGGGATGGAATCTTCAGTATTTTTTCCATTATGGAAACTATTGTGTTCCCGTTTTAATCTATGGCTCTTCTTGTTGAAAAGTCTGTTTGGCAAAACTGTCCAAAAACAATACTAGCAAAGATTACTTCCAAAGCTGGTGGCCAGTGAGAAAGCCCCGCAATCTCAGCTCCTCAGGAGTCTGAGACAGCAGGACCTGTCTGAAAACAGTGAGCACGGAGAAGGCTGAGGATGTGACTCAGTGGAGGAGCGCTTGTCCAGCATGGGGAAGGCTGGAGGATCAGTTCCCGTTGCCACCTATGTATCTTTTAAAAGACTATGTCTAATGTTAAAATGTATCTCCAAAAATGTATATCCTTGAAGAAACTATTTTGTGCTCTGAACTCCTCACTAATACCAAAACATCTCTGTCCTGGTTAGTTCTAGGAACACCCTCTTGTTATTGTTGGGAGTGCAGAAAATGCCCTATGCGGAGATCACCGTGAATCTGGGCAAAGTGACGTTGGGAGAAGAGAATCGGAAGGAGATGACCAATAGTTGTTTGAAAAGGCACGAGAACTCGAGTATCATCCAGGCCGTATGCGCACTGCTGAATTCTGGGGGAGGTGTGATCAAAGCTGAGATCCAAGACAAAAACTATAGTTACAGATGCCACGGGCTGGGGCAGGATTTGGAAACTTCCTTTCAAAAGCTCCTCCCATCGGGTTCACAGAAACACCTTGACTACATGCAACAAAACCATGACCTCCTGATTTTTGTGAAGTCATGGAGCCCAGATGCCTCCAGCCTTCCACTGAAGATTTGCAGCTTACGCTCCAATTTATATCAGAGAGATGTGACCTCTGCCATCAACTTGTGTGCCAGCAGTGCCCTAGAGCTTCTTAGAGAGAAAGAATCTAGAGCCCAAAGAGGTTCCCCTAGGTTACATTCTCAAGACCACACCCTCAACAGAACCATTCAGGAAGAGGAAGATATTAAGATGTGTGCCTTGGAATTTTTTACAAAAGATAAACTCAATTATAAGGAGAAGCTTAGCTTCACAGAGTCAACACATGTTGAGTTCAAAAGGTTTACCACCAAAAAGATTGTCCCTCGGATTAAAGAGACACTGGCTCACTATGTTTCTGCGTTTGCCAATACTCAAGGGGGATACATAATCATTGGGGTTGATGATAAGAGCAAAGAAGTGTTTGGATGTAAGAAAGAAAAGGTGAACCCTGACTCACTAAAAACAGAAATAAAAAACTGCATAGAAAAGTTGCCCACATACCACTTCTGTCGTGAAAAGCCCAAGGTGAATTTCACAACCAAAATTTTGAAAGTTTACCAAAAAGAGGCCCTGTATGGTTTTGTCTGTGTGGTTCAAGTAGAGCCCTTCTGTTGTGTCGTGTTTGCAGAGGACCCAGATTCCTGGATCATGGAGAACAATATTGTCACAAGGCTGAAGGTTCCACAGTGGGTGGAGATGATGCTGGATATTCAGTCAGGTAAAAGGGGAGGGAAAGCATCGCTGAGGTCGAGGGTAACAGTCCTCTTCTTTCCTTTCAAGGGGATCCCATCACCTAGTTTAATTTAAAAATAAAAACCCCAGAAATGTGCCTTTGTTTATAAATAACTCTCCTACAGCTGTGTTCTTTTTCTAATATGCTTAATTCCAAAGACTCTGAATCTGATCTTTTTGAAATTAAAAAAGAATGGATTTCAATCTTTTGGGAGAAAGTTATCATACATAACCATGAATTAGCTAGTTCCTCCCGCCCCTTTTTTTCCACTATAAAACCCTGTTGACAAAAATTGGCTGATTTTCCTTGTCTTAATAGAATAGTTTCACTGGAAAAACAATCTTTAGAGAACACCATGTAAGTATGACACTGAACCATGTGTTTCCAGGGAAACTGTGTGTGTGCCTGTGTGCATGTGTGCATGTGTGCCTGTGTGCATGTGTGCATGTGTGTGACAAATCTGGACCATTTCAGTAAATCTAGGAGCAAATGTCTTAAACTGTCAGTCCTGAAGCCTCACGACATGGGGAAATGGGGCAAAAGCAGATCTTCTGGGGTAGGGGACCACTCCGAGGGAAGAGGGCCACTGGTGGTTTTACATCTTGTTTGGAGTCAGCCTTGGTGATGCCTAGTCAACCAATAAAAGACTCACAAATCCACTCACTGACTTGCTTGCAGAATCAGATGCTCCCAGTGATGTCAGTCATTACAGACTTCATGCATCATCCTTTGCCTTGTCTGAAATTTGATCTATTTCCTGCTTCCCCAGTGAGATCCTTCCCCCTTCAGTTCCATCTTACCTTGAATGAAGACTACAATCAACTGTAACCATCCTTACAGCCTGGGCTGCCCTCTTTGGCCACATGGCTGCTTACAGCCCCCAAAACTTTCTCCTCTTCTCCATCTCTCCTGGAGGTGCCTGCCTCTGCCTCCCCAGTGCTGGGATTAAAGGCATGTGCCAATACCACCCCGCCCTCCTCTTTCTTCTTACAGGTAACCTGGCATCCAACATTTAGGGTTGGAAGTAAACTCAGGGATCATCACCTCATGAGAGATAGAAATGACACTTGTTTGAAATGAATTACCCAGGAAGGTAAAATGCTTGAGACCCACAGAGCAGTTCTCAGCTCCCTTTGCTGCCATGCACAGCTGTGTGTGGTAGCGCGAGACCACACACATGCTGCCTGGAGAAAGAACAATGGCAGAGTTCTTTCACTTTTGACGTTTTCCACTTTCTGTATGCTTGTTTAGATCCTTTCGGCTTTCCCGCCACCAATGATGGCATTCACCTGATGTCAGCAGCTCTGTCTACACCGAGAAGGCCAGCGTATCTCACAAAAGTCCTGGGACATAAGGAGACCCTGCAGCGCCATTTCTTCCCAGGTACGCACATCTCTGTTCTGTTTTCGCTTGGTTTTTAAGACAGGGTCTCACTCTGTCACCCAGCCCAGGTTCATGAACTCCCTCTTCGTTTCAGCTGAGGAGCTCATCTTATAAAATAAAGCATAGCTCTATGGTAGAGCATGGACCGTCCTGAGTGTGACACTCAGCACTGGAAAAGATACTTAGGCTGGAAGGAGTGAATAGCATGTAATCCAAATCATTTTTCTCAGGGAATGTCAAATGTAAGACTTAGCAGACATAATGGTCCTACAAGTACACACCACACACACGCACACACACACACACACACACACACACACACACACACACGCACATGCACGCACACACGCATGCACACGCATATGCACACGCACACGCATACACACACAAGAATACACACACATACATGCACAAATACACACACATACACACATACACACACACGCACACACGCACATGCACGCACACGCACACACACACACACGAATACACACACACATACATACACACGCACATACACACGCACATACACACGCACATACACACACGCACACACACGAATACACACACACATACACACACACACACACACACACACACACACACGCACATGCATGCACATAATAAAATGTCTTCAGACTTCTGGCTAAGAATTGCTATTCTAAAAAAAGATTCTCACTTCCCCCAAAGTATAAGCCTTGCAGAAGGCCCTTAGAAAAAAAAGAACATCTTTCCAGCTACTGTGACATCTGGGACCAGAAAAGGGGCTCCAGGAGCTGTTCTCTGTAGACCTCTCCCTGACAACTTTCCTTAGAGCTAGATTTGTGAGGCCAGAGAAACTGGTGTAACTGCCTCAGGAATGTTCTCTTCCCCACAGGAAAAACATGGTTCCGAGGCTAGAGCCGTCCTTTTCGACCAGATTACAGGAGTAGCCCTGTACTTTTTAAAGTTTTGGTAACTTCTATTCCTTCAATTTTCAGTGACGCAGGGAAACCTACAGTTTCAGCCAGAATCCCTCTGTAAGAAGCTGTTCTCAGATCATCCAGGACTGGAAGACTTACTGAAGACACACACACACCCTTGTTCTCACGGCGTTGTGATCTTTTCGAGAAGCTGGGCTGGCGATATTGGTTTATCCAGAGAAGAGAAGGTCCTATGTGATGCTCTCCTGGTAGCAGTTGGCAGCCCTCTGGTGCTCTATACAATCCTAACAGACCTCAGTTGGATTGGAAGATCAGACTATACTCAAAACACCGCCCTTCAGTTAAAGAGGCAGCTACAAACCCTTGGAGGCTACACAGGCAAAGTCTGTGTCATTCCAAGGGTGCTATACCTGACCAGCAGAGGCTCTGGACCTGATCAGTCCCCCGTGTACTACCCCCGACCCTACACGCTGTCCAGCAGAGCTGAAGTGGAGGATTTGCTACAGGCCCTGGTGCTGGTCTCACTGTGCTCCAGATCCGTGCTGAGTGACCAGCTGGGCTGTGAGTTCTTCAAGCAGTGCATAGAAGAGCAAGCTAATGACCTCTCCAGGAACCTCCAGGAAACCCGGGAACTGTTCATCCACTGCCTCCCAGGAACCAGGAAGACAGCTCTTGCCATAAAGATGGTGGAGAAAATTAAGGATGTGTTCCACTGCAAACCAAAAGAGATCCTCTATGTTTGTGAAAATGACTCCCTAAGGGATTTTGTGATGTGAGAATTTTACCATCTAAACTTTAAGAAAAAGAAAAAAGACTTTTTAGTCACAAGAGTAATTTGTGTTTTGAGTGTAAGGTTTTGCAATGCGTTTTCACTGTGGAAGTTAGCATAGTCTTCAGTTAACCACAGATGTGGTTGAGGTCTAGAATAGGTAATTTATCATGGTCAATCCCAAACATGCCACAGACGCTTGACTTTTTTGGTTTTTTGAGATAGACTTTCTCCTCAGCTCAGGATGGCCTTAAACTCAATCGTCCTGCCTCAGCTTCCTGAGTATTGAGATTCCAGGTCCATCTGTGACTCTATATAGAAGTAGAAACATTTTCCCACAGTCTGTGGCCTTAGATCTAAGGAAAATAGAAATGAACTTGTCTTACTTTAAGTAACTTTTTGCTGGATAATTAGTGTTTTGGTTGTCTGGTTAATCACTATATCTAGCAGGAATTTAAATTTAAATACAATTTGACTTAGTTTATAAAATATCACCAGATATAAAAAAATCCAGCGAAAACCGTTTAACCATATGACTGATATTGCTAGCTCTCAGTGTAGCAATTAAGTTGGACATTGTACAATTTACCAAAGAGAGCAAATTTACATTTTTTTGGTTATAATTATTCAAAAAAAACTTATTGAGCAGCAACATTTATGTTAGATGGTGTTAAATATAATGTCAGAGGAACAAAACCAACAAAAACTTTAAAAATAAACAATGCAAGTGCTGTGTTATTGGTATTATAATAAAGGCCTGCCTCACACAGCTGGAGGTTGGTCACTCTCCAGGGAAGGAGACTTGACTTCTAAATCATTAGGGAGCCAGCTGTGAGAGAGTAATTCCATCGTTGAGAGATTGAACAAGGGGATTGAGAGTTAGAGACCAGCCTAAAGTAACTGAGAACAAGCAATCAAGCAAGCAAGCAATCAAAAAACAAATAGAAGTAAATGAGATGAGGAGGGTTCATTAGGCAAAGGGCACAGCAAGGTCAAAGGGCACAGCAAGGTCAAAGGGCACAGCAAGGTCAAAGACAGAGAGCTGCTAGAAAACAAGGGAGGCAGATCTAGAACCAGGGCGTGGGCATATTGGTAATGTTGGAACACACACAGATGCTAGATTATGTAGGAAACTGAGCTAGGGACCATGCACATTATTAAACTCTGTGGCTAAATTTTTAAAAATATACTAGTTAAAAACCCTAGTTGTCAGATACACATCGAACCCCTACTGTGAGGAAGGGATGGAGACAGCCAAAAAATCAGGGTCATTCCTCCAGAGCCAGCCAGACCAAACCTGAAGAGAAGGAATGGAGTTATGAGTCAAAGCACAGAGAGAAAAGCCCAGGACCTGTGTCATAAAACCTGTGTGAATGTGCCTTATTGATTGGATCCAACTTAGAGAAGACAAGAAGCAACCACACTTGGAAAGCGTGTTTATGTAGCATACATGCACACTAGAGTGCCACAGAAGGAAAATGGGCCTGAGAGAGGACGAGCCATGTGATCCCCCCCAACTTTTTAGGTTTCTTGGAGGAAGTCAGCAATTGATGTTTGTCTTATCAAAACTCAAAGGTCTTTCTGGTCTTGTACGACAAGTGAAGTAACAAAACTTGTTTTAGACAAAATTTGAATTGGCACACACCTTTTCTGCATGTATAGATTATGAGACGCTTGAAGGAAGAGGTGGTTCCCTAATTCCAAAAGGGCAAATTAAAGAAGTAGGAACATGCATGACTTACTTTTGAGATTTCCTTTAGCTGCCAAGCATCACAATTGGACCAATAGAAATAACAAGATTTCCTAATTTTTTTTTTTTTTTTGAGATCAAGTATTGCTATGTAGGCCAGCTTGACCTACAGTCATTATGTAGCCCAGGCTGACCTTGGACTCAGGATTCCCAGCTTCATGAGTGATGGGATTATAGGTAAAAACCACTAGACTATCTAACTACTTTATAGTAAAGATTTATTTTTAAAAAAAAATCTCTAAACTCTGCATTCTGTCAGGTACCTTGGAAGTAGAGTGCTTTGATTGTACTTCCTCTGTTAGTGGATTGGTCTGCAAAGGAGAATTAGCCTGTATTTCCAATTCAAAGAGTAAGGATAGTAGCTCCCGTTTTCTTTGTTTCTATGCCTGAGACCTTGTTTTCTCCTTCCTGGTTACAGGCAACAAGCCACCTGCCAAGCTGTGACTCGGAGAACCTTCATGAGGGAAGAGTTCCCAAAGGTTAAACACATAGTGCTAGATGACACTGAGAATTTCTGCAGCAGACATGGTGACTGGTACATGAAGGCTAAGAGCACCACCCATCCAAGAGCAAACGGGCCTGCAAATGAACACCTACACCATGGGATCCTCTGGCTTTTTCTGGATCCTTTCCAAATCCGTCACGCAGATGTTAGTGGCCTTCCAGCTCCTTCCGCTCAGTTTCCTCGAAAAGTGATCACCAGTGAGATCCACTGTGCTGTGGAGATTGCTAAGGTCATGAAAGCTGAAATGAAGAGGATGCAAGAAAACCCTCCCTCCAGTGGCTCTCCAGACACCCTGGCAATGTTCCAGGAGGCTCCCTATGAGGAAGCGATGTGTGCACAGGCTCTGCCTGGCGTGTGTGAGATCAAGGCTAATTTGACACCAGAACAAATAGCCAACTATGTGGCAGAAAAATGTCACAGCCTATTCCGAGAGGGCTATCTGCCCCAAGACATAGCAATTCTGTACAGGAGACGGGAAGACAGAGGGCAGTATAGGGACGTGTTACTAAGAGCAATGGCCCGTGGGACAACAGATGTCACCTTCAACAGCGCCGCTGATGTTTGTGCTGATGGCGTCATTTTAGACAGTGTCGAGCAGTTCTCAGGCATGGTAAGGAATATTGTGTTTGGGCTTAGTCCAGAATCTGTGCACTCAGAAGGCATTCATAAACTCTGCTTTGCCTCAAGAGCTATTAAACACCTCTATTTGCTGTATGGAGGGAGGACGGCTTTCTGAAACTATTGTAAATAATACAGGAAGCCAAACAAGAACACTCTCCTCCCAAATGGGTGGTAGCTCCTTTTTAATATTACAAGTGAATGAATGAAAGCGCATCGTTATGGCCTGGAGCCGCAGAGATGTGTTTTGGGAATGGGTCACCCTACTGGCTGCTGTTGGACCCTTTGCTCGATCCACTTCTTTTTCCCAGTGATAAGATAAGTATGATTGATTGATTCTCTGCCTCCAATCTTCCCATCTCAATCCAGCTTTCATTCTGTCACCCAAAGAGTCTAAAACAGAATGCCAATTTTGTGAAATTCTTTGCTCCAGGGAGTTCCTGCAGCCCTCAGACAGGATCCATTTCTGAGGCTCTCCATAGTATTTACTTCCTCTCCTGACCCCATCCTTGATCACGCCTCTGACTCCCAGCCTTTCTAATGTGTTCCCTGGTCCTTAGCTGTTCTGAGAGTGATGATATCCTTTAGATCAACTACTTGGGTTGGGTGCCTTGAAGGCAGCACCTGGGCTAGCATCTCATGCTGCCTGTGGGGCTCAAGCTTTACAGGGCCAGCCTTGTTTTGTTTTTCATCAAGTCTAGATTAGCCTCTTGGGGTTGGCTTTCTGCTAACCAAGGTCACAGAAGACAAACATGTGAGTGAAAGTGTCACTCAGTTTCTTTACAGTGTGAACTGTGTTAGTCAGTGGACTAGGGTTGTTTTGCTAATTTGTACATCCATCAAGAACATAGGAAGCCAAGTGGTGTGAGCAGAGCCTTTCAGTCAGAGTAGCTAGAGGGGCAGCCTGAACCTGAACCTGTGGCCTGCTGTGCTAGGATGGATTGAACTCCCTGGCAACCAACCAGCCAATCCAAGTATATTCTCCTTCCCTTCCCTTCCCTTCCCTTCCCTTCCCTTCCCTTCCCTTCCCTTCCCTTCCCTTCCCTTCCCTTCCCTTCCCTTCCCTCCTTCCCCTCCCCTTCCCTCCCCTCTTCTCTCTCTCTTCTTCTCCCTCTCCCTCCCTCTCTCCATTTCAATCTCCCTCTCTCCCCTCTCCTTTCCCCCTTTTTCCTCTTCTCTTCCCTCTCTTCTTTCCTTGTATTGCTACACTGCCATAATGCTACAACTAGTGTAATAAAACGATCAAGATAAAGAGATGCTTGTGGTGTGATGCTCCTAACATATTGTTGGAGGGAAACAGAATATGATCACACTGGCTTCAGAAATGGGAAAAGAAAAGGTTCCTAAACATCTCAGGACCCAGGTGTATTCTTTTTCACTTTTGCTTATTTCCATGCCTTTTGATATTTTACACACATTGCAAGTTCTGCGATAAATTTTATATTCTACACAGCTGCTTCTTCTGTTTAGCTTTTTGCAGAGCATTGTCACTGTGTTACTGTGCCCAATACTTCACATCTACCTATAACCCTACCCTTTGCATGCCCCAGCAGTATAGCAAGTAGTGGCTGCACCAGTTTGTAATATCTGGTGCAGCCACTCTGGAAATCAGTGTGGAGAATTCTCAAAAAGCTAAAAATAAATCTACCAGCTAAACACTCCTGGGGCATATGCTCAAAGGCCTCAATGTCATACCCCACAGAAACTCACTCAGCCATGTTCATTGTCACCGTGTTGACAAGAGCTAGGAAATGGAATCAACCTAAGTGACCTGAAAAACTGAGTGGGTCATGAAAAAGTACAATTAAACCATTATACATATGATAAATGGGTAGAATTAGACCATATACTGACTGAAGTAATCCAGACCCAGAAAGACAAGTACCACATGTCTTCTCTGTGGTCTTAGCTATGGATCCTTAGACATGAGTAACCACAGAAATCAGGGGAGGAAATGAGGGACAAATAAAGAGAGCTCTAGATTGGGGAATGGCAGGTGATGTTGCTGTGAAGCAGAAAATAGAAAAATTGGGGTGAGGCTTTAACTAGGGAGGGTGAAAGAAGGGCGAAACAGAGAGGCGATAACACTGAAATGTTTCATAAAACACACAGACCATATGATTTTATTCCCACCTAAAATTACATGTAATATATACATGTATGTGTCTATATAGATGTATAATTTAAACAAGTTATGCTACTTGGGGTGATAATGCTCCTTGTATGAGCCATGAAATATATATACATATACATATACATATATATATGTATATATATATATGTAAACACACACACATATGCAGAATCATGTATAAGAAATATGAGTTTTCTTGAGTTATTATTCAGGGGATCCCAAGAGACCCCTCAAAACAATATAGGCTATTGCTTGTTGCCCTTGGTTGCCCCCTAACATTTGAAGGTTAGGCCTTATTGCTGAAGGTGTCGTGCACTCAAGACACAGAATTTGGAGAAACTGAGTTGGAACTGGCTTGAAAGTCTACTCCCTAGTGACTGGTTCTTATAGTATCAGATGATGCTATGGAAGCTGCCAAGGGAGAGATGCATTTGGTAGTCCTACCCTGCTGTAAATGGTAGGACTTTACACACAACAATGGCTGGCCTGGCAAGGTACCCACAATGGTACAATAGTGACTCCTTTATTTAGGGGTTACTAACGACTGTCTAATTGGATGTAAGGCCTGCTCAACAGAAGGGCATTCATGTCTAGTTCTGTCAACCTAGTCAACTACCCATAGCTAGAGAGGTTGTAGACCGGGGAGGAGAACTTACTACTGCTACTTTCAGAAAACAATAAGTATAATTAAATATAATTATAATATAAATTATAATTTGTTTTCTCAATAGCTATCCTTATACAAATAAGCACAGTTCTTACCCCTCATCAAAAAGGCTTCTGGGGTAGTAAATGAACTGTTACAGAGATCTACAACTGTTCAAAATGCAGGTAATAAGTGACTGGAGGTGCCAACCCTACCTGATATAGATGCAATACAACTCCTAAATCGAAGGCTTTGGGAAAACCATGGGCAGGAATGTAAATATACAGATGAGAAATATCTAGATTACATCCCTGAAACACAACAGGGAAGCTGCACTCATGAACTCTCAACATGACCAGCATAATGACACCCCCAGTTGACCTGCTAGTGGGGACAGGGGAAAGTTCCTTAGACAAGCTGAAGGAGAGCAATGGGTGCCGACACAGGGAGAGTTGGTTGCCTTCAGAAGTGAACTGCCATACACACACACACACACACACACACACACACACACACACACACGTATGTCCGCACGTATGTATATGTGTATATACTCTTT
>JANHMN010000002.1:37360805-37397798 GCA_030674055.1 Rhabdomys pumilio
AGAGAGACAGAGACAGAGAGACAGAGATAGACATAGAGACAGAGAGAGACAGAAACAGAGGAAATCACAGTGACAGAGACAGAGAGACACACAGAGACAGAGAAAGACAGAGAGAGGCAGAGACAAAGAATCTTACAGAGACAGAAAGACACAGAAACTGAGAGCTATGGTTCTTTACTGTGACCCTCATGAATCTGGTTGTGGATATGATACAAAGCCTCTCCTGGAATATCTCTTTTGTCTTGAATCCTTTTATACTAGCACAGGAAGAAAAATATTCATCTTCATATTGTTTTATGTTCCCACAGCTTGGCTTTGTGACTGAGAAGAACATTCTCTCTGGATTCCAGAATCCAGAGCAGATGCTGATTCATGGAGGGGCCAAATGGCTCAAGGTATAAAGAGACAAGCAGATGTCTCCTAGCCCAAGTGCCAGCTCTAGAATGTCTGACTTCAGGAGCGACCCCAGTGCACATGGGCTTTGTCACCTTCACCTTCGATGTCTAATTATATCTGGGAACCTCTTGTCCTTCATGTGTTCCTCCAGAAATCACAGACCAGTGAGTCTGTGACTCTTGGAGAAATTTCACAAACCTTAGAAAAGTGGTTCTCAACCCCTGGGTCACAACCTCTTTGAGAGTAGAAGGACCCTTTCAAAGATTTGGACTTCTCAAGTAAAAGGATTTGAAAGATCATTGGGGCTGGGAATGAAGCCCAAGACCATAGACATGTTCACAACATGCCCTAATACTGAGCCATATCCCCAACCCCTAGAGGGATTGTTAAAAAGCTCTAAAGGAACACCTTAATGTTGCCAGTGGGAATAAAATTTGGAAGAGAAAATATTAGTAAAGAAAGTGAACGCCAGCTCTTCCATCAGTAAGTTCTTTGTGTCTGCTTTCTTACCAACCTTGTGATTAATAACAAGTGAGGAGTAAGTGCTCTCTGTTTAGTCCTCTGCACATGTGTGATGCCTGTGGGACACTGGGATACTCCTTCACCACACTTGACAGAGGGAGTCATGCATGTCTGGGGAGCACCTGGGAACTGCTCTTTTGTAAAGGAGCCAAAAGGTTCTGACAAGTAACTAAGGCTGGGAAACTCATCTGCTCCACGGACAGTTCTGACTCAGCTCCCATGAGATGCGACACCTCTGTCCTCCTACCTTACAAATCAATTGCTAATTCCATTTAGCAGTGATTATTTTCCACTTCTAAGACTGAAACCGAAGGACATCCAGAGAATGGAGACCAGCGTGGCTGTGAAGGGAACACCATGTCAAGGTGTGCAGTGGCAGAGACTCACAGTGATGCCCACAGTAGTAAGAGCCATGACAGTAACCTGAGGTCCACAGCAGACTTCAGCTGGGCTGCAGCTACAGCACTCACAGTCATAGAGATGACAGGGAGCTTAGAGAGACACTCAAAGAGATGAACGGACTGATTCTCTGTGTGGATCTAGAAGTTTTCATCCTTTCTTGTTAATTTTGCTCACCTTTTGTGTTTTCTTACTGGAAAACACTTCTTGAACAACTCAGAATGATTAGACATATAACATAAGCCTGTACCCATCCTGGTATGGTGGATCTCTTTCAATCTCAGCAGTCTGAGAGGCTGAGGTAAGAAGGTTGCTGCAAGTTGAAGGTCATGCTGGGCTTCTTAGTGAGTTTAAGGCTAGCCTGACTTGTATAGGGAGTCACTGTACCAACGTGTTTTAAAACACCCTCTTGCAGTTTTCTGAAGTGCAATTTCTGCATATGGCAGGGTTGTTTTGCTCATGAATCTACAGCAGCTGTGAGTGCCTGTGTAAGATCTGCTCAAGAGAAAGCAAGTCATCAGTTCCAATGTGGATGGGGAGGAAATCATGAGGCTCCATCCTAGAGAAACTATTGGCAACTGATGGCTGAAGGAGGGGAAGCATCTTAGTTAGAGTTACTATTGCTGTGATAAAACCCCATGGCCAAAGCAAGTTGGGGAGGAAAGGGTTTATTAGCTTACACTTCCATATCGCTGCTCATCATCAAAGGAAGTCAGGACAGAAACTCAAACAGGATGGGAACCTGGAGGCAGGAGCTGATGCAGAGGCCAGAGGAGTGCTGTTTACTGGCATGCTCTCTATGGCTTGCTCAGCCTGGTTTCTTATGGAAACCAGGACTGCCAGTCCAGAGATGGTCCCCACAATGGGGCTGAGCCCTTCCCAAATCATGAATTAAGAAAATGTCTCACAGGAGAGCCCACAGCCTCATTATATGGAGACACCTTCTTAATTGAGGTTTCTCCCTCTCAGATGACTTTGACTTGTGTCAGGTCGACATAAAACTATCCAGCAGGAGGGTAGTCATTTCTGTCCCGAGTTGTGGTTCCTGGTAGCTTGTCCATGTCTTTTTTTTTTTTTTTTTTGTAAATCTTACATAACTTTCCGTGACAATTGTGTTTTGAAATCTCTTAGTGCAGAGACTGAATTTCTGTGAACGTTTCCTGCCATGGAAGTCATTTGAGCAAACATTAGATTTTAGAGAAAACATTTTAGTACCTTAGGGTAATCAATTTGGTTGACATACAATACGATAAGTGTATTCCTTCTACTCAACCTACGTCAAACTATTCCTGTCAACCTGAGGCATGTGTCACTCATTCTGATGGCCAGGGGCTCAGAGAAGTGCAGAGACGGACATGGACCTTGGAATCTGGCAGCACTGGCTTTAGACCCTGGTGTTGGAATTTAACAGTTCCTTAGTTTTCCATATGATGTTTGTTGTTTGAAATCAAAACTTTCTCAGGTCTATACAGGGCCCCAATCTATTGACAGATTCTCACACAGAAGACTGTATACCATGTACAAATTGTGGAGGCTTTTATTTATTATTTATTAAAAAAAAGTTATGAAAAGCAAGAGGTTGGAGGGGGCTCATGAAGCAGCAGTGAGCTTGGGGGGAGACAGAAGCAGCTGCTGGGAACTTGGCAGACTCAATGTGCTGGTGCTGGTCTGGCCGCATCTGAGACTTTCCTCTTGCAAGGACATAGCAGTGCAGCATTTTCCACATCACAAACCACAGGGCCGAGCATTGTCTAACAATGTGACTGAGAAGAGAGAAGATTAGGGAGAAAGGAACACGGGAAAGGGTAGGAGTTAAAACTGAATTGGGGGTTCCTGGAAGACATGCTGGCGGAGCTCAATGGGGGAGATGTTGGGAGGCGCTTTCTTTACAAATGAGTATAGGGAGTTGAGGTAAAACCAGGGAGAGAGGGATGTGGGCTCCCGGGTAGATTACAGATGCAGTCCAGACATCAAGGATTAGTAACTGGATAATCAAGACTAATGATTTTGTCTCAAATCCAAGAGAAACCCTTCTAACTTCCCTAGCTAAATGTATTCTAATTGCCAATTCCCCTTCCTGAACCTGGCTAAGCCATCCGGAGCTTGACCCACTCCTCTGCAGTAAACCTTTTCACACAACCTTCTTCCACGTGCCAGGATTCGGGATGTGCAGCGAACACTGCACAGCAGAACCTCTCCACTCTGAGCGCACACACATATGCACACACAGCTCCGGATTCGTGCACTTCGATGAATTTGCATGTGTACTTGATCTTTTCCTTCTCCTCACAGAAGTGAGTGACAGGCAGCTGTCGGATGCACTGTTCTATTTCACTCTCTAACCGCTTAGGCTGGCAATTCTTTGCTTCAAAACCAACTACCTGCTGGTTTTTTTCATCCAAACCAATAAACAAATACCCCCCATCAGTGTTGGCAAAGGCAGAAACAGTTCGAGGGAGAATCTCTTTAACTCGCTGTAGCAACTTTTTTGTTTTAAAGGACTTATATTCAACATTTTTGGATTCACTAAAAGAGAATTTTTCCGTTTTTGTAAGTTTTGACTGTTTAAAAAAAGCATCAGCCAACTTCTGCACATGGACTTCTTCCTGCGTCTCATCACCAGGCCTTTCTGAAGGCCTTGCTGAAGGTGACCTTCCTCCTGCACCCTCCATTATTTCTAAGAACTCCTTAGCAGCATAAAAGTCCATTTCAACTGAAGACGCCCCGTTTCTCATGTACAAATTGGTTGCAATGGTGGCCGGCTTCTCAACAGAGGTATCTGGACTCTGTGATTTTACACTGATGAATAAGTCAGATTGAACTTGCTTGAAGTCTGGGAGTGTAGGTGGCAAAATGTTCTTAAAGGAGGTTTCCAAGTCATCCCCTAATCCATGTTTGGAGTGACGATAGTCTCGGTTTTTACTTTGAACCTTGACCTTTCCCTCTCCAGAATTCATCAGAGCACATAGAGCTTTTGAAACATTCCTGTTCTCTTCTACCCTGACATGATTCTCCATGTTCTTCCTACTTTCTGTCCCAAGTGTGATTTCTCCTGCATTTAGAAGCATCTCAGGATGGGTGCTTTCAACGGTGATGTTCATTTTCCAGCAGTCCTGCTGCTCCTGAGCTGAAATCCTTACCTGTAATTAGACAGAGCCATTAGTGTTGGGCTGAAGAGGAGAGGGCAAATTCTGTACTGAGAAGCTAACAGCAAAAATTGCTTGCTGGGGGCAGTGGTGGCACACGCCTTTAATCCCAGCACTTGGGAGGCAGAGGCAGGCAGATTTCTGAGTTCGGGGCTAGCCTGGTCTACAGAGTGAGTTCCAGAACAGCCAGGACTACATAGAGAAACCCTGTCTCGAAAAAAAAAAAAAAAACTGATTGCTGGATGTGGTCCATGGGACTGGAGAGCGTGCAGACTGGGGCAATGGTTCATTGGGAATGGACGTTTAGACCGTGGTATCGTGTATATGTAGTGACTTCTCACAGTGTTTTGCTATATTCCTTCTGATCGCTCTGCATTTTAACCTCATTTGATCAGTGACTTCCCTCCTTCCTAATGTTCAATGTTATGGAACTCAGATTCTTCGCTTTTCTTACAATAAAGCACAAGCACCATTTGCCTATGTTTTGGGGTTCTGTTTTTTTGTTTAAAAGCAGAAAAAATAATATTATTTTATTACTCTTTATTTTTCTTTTAATAATTTCAGGTGTTCACCTGTCAGTTGTCTACTTTTATGAAGGAATCTCTGGCAAAATTGGCTTTGGGGATCTAGGGACATACAAAACCAAAGTAGGTCAATTGTCTTCTTCTTTTTTTTTTTTTTTCTAGGAATAAATTCACTCACAAACTTTGGCCATTAGCCTTGAAGAAGATGGACCAGGAAGTGGTCCTCTATTCTTATTGGACACTCACATCCTTACAGTGAGGTAGGTTCTTATATATGAAACAGAAGCCTTGTGACCCAATGCCTGTTTCTTTTCAAAGGTCATAGAGTTTTTTACTCTGGTAGTGATTAGGCCTCTGGGAGGTTTCTAGGTCACAAAGACAGTGTCATCTAACTGTCTCCAGTATCTGGAAAAAGGTCCTCCAGACAGCTAAGCTCACCCTGTGCTACATCACATCCCAGGGAGATGTTAGCGATCTTCAGAGAAGAGGATTGTCCCTAGATTCTAACCATCTTGATTTGGACCTCTGCACCTACATTACAAGAAACTAATGTCTGTTGTTCATAACTCACTAAGCTTGTGGCATTTTGTTATATTAAGCTGAAGGACATGAGGCCGCCAGCTTCAGGCTCTGTGTCTCTCACCCTTGGTATTATCCTTTTAAAAAACATCAGAGAACATTTCACTACAGTCTGCGGCCTGAAATGATTTGATATTTGCCAACTACTTCTTGTTCCTGTCTGCTTAGGTTCTAACTTATTTTTATTTTATGCATATGGGTGTTTTGCCTACATGCACATCTGTCACCATGTGGGTGTGTTGCTCACAGAGACCAGAAGAGAGCATCAGATCCTCTGGGACTGGATGTCAACCTGCAGGTGGGTGCTGGGAACAGATCCCTGATCTTGCTTTTCCCTGGGATCACATATCATTCACAATCAGTTTTGTATTACAACAATTAACTGTGTGCTTTAAAAAAGACTTTTGCCTGATGTATAATCCCATATGTGTTACTGTGTTGCTAAGAGAGTTGCCTGTGCAACTTTCAAATGTTTACTGTAACAGTCCTACTCACATGACTCAGAGTGACTGGGGTTTGAGTATGCTAATCACATCAGATTTTCACTAAGCCCAAGAATTCCCTCATGGAGTCCCTAGTCCCAGACACAGTATGTTTCAGGTGTCTAGAAAGACCTGCTGGGATGTGGGAAGGAACATGGGAGGCCAGAACAGGTCAGACAGAATGGAGCCAGACTCCATTAATTAGACAGACTCCACAAAATATGAAGCGGAACCCCAAAGGAGCAAAATCATGGGATGGAATGGTTGGAATTTCTGGAAATGAAGACTTAGACTGAAACAGAAGGTCATGCTGACCTTCTGCCTGTGGTGTGTAAAATAGCTAAAACCATCTAAGCACATACAGCTCTGTGATTGGAGAGCGAGCTTCTGAAGTCAGACTTACTCAGTCATATGTAGATGAAACACCTAAGAATTTGGAAACGAACTAGCAAATTCTTCTCTGGAGGATGGCTTCAGACTCTTTTCCAACCAGATTTATCATGGGCAAGCCTACAGGCTTTTTGTCTAGGCTAGGAGAGCACACTGTGACTGCAAGCCAGGAACAAACAGCAGCAGACACAGCATCGCTCAGAGCTACCTAGAAACTCAGAACTGAGCAAGGACAAATCTACTTTCTTGAGAGAACTTCATTCAAAGAGGACCCATGGAGAAAGCATTTGAACCTGACCTCAAGACATTCCAGAAGTGAGGCTGAGGCAGAAGTCCTGATCCTGTCTTGCCTATATTTCTTTTCCTTATTATCTCTAGTTAATGTTGCTTGGTTCCTACTTCTCCCATAGGAGAGCTGCTACAGAGTTGGAACCATTTTTGCTGATGGACTGCCTGGAGACATGTTCACCATCACTGCAAAAGGAGGTAGGGAGCCAAGGGGGTGGTGCACACCTGTCATCTCAGCTCTTTCAAAGCTGAGTTGGAAAACAACCTGGAAGATATTCTGGGCAAGATTCTGTGTGCTACTGGGGTAGGGAGTGTAAGTAGGAAGGAAACACAGAAGCCAAACAAAAACGAAACTGAAGCCCCAGTAAAGGCCCCGGAAATAACAGTTTCATTTCTGCTCAGATGGAAGGTGCAGTCCCACCCTGTTCCATGCACTGCTAAGCAGTCTCTGTTACTCATTTCCTCCCAGTCCCTCCCATCCAGCACCCCTTAATCAGGCTCTGTCCCAAGCCAGCACCCCTGGTTCACACCCCAACATGAAAAGGGAACAGAATCCACATCTCACACTAAAGTGCTGGTGGAGGATGTTCATTCACTGGAAAATTTGGAACTCAGAACTGTAGTGGAACCATCTTATAGACAGTCTGTGGGATAGCCTGGGACCTGGGCTATCTCTCTCTCTTCAACACCTGTAACTATAAAAACATTTCTATGATTCAAATTCTCTCCCTGGGGCATTTATCCAGAAAATGGTCTTTAACAACTAAGCTGGACTCTGAGGCTCACCAAACTCTAATACCTCCATGAAACTCATTGATATCCCAGAAGTATTGAGTTGTGTTCAAACATTAGTAGTTTCTTTCAAAATTCTTTATAGTGTTCATGGGAGAAAATTCTCAGCACTGAAATCAGAATTTTTGCTGTTGTTACCTTTGGCGGAAAACAGATAACAATCAAGCAGGTGACCCTAATTTTGCAAGCAATGCCAGTTGGTAGGAAGGCACAGAATGAAGACACAGGAGTGGGAAAAGCTTCTCTTGGGAAACAGCTGTGGAGCGTTTCCAGCTAGGATGCTGTTTTGCCTCTTGCTTGGGAGAGCAACAACGCTCTTGTCTTCTAGAAAAAAAACTCCAGGGTCTGTGCTTCTTAGATCTACTTAGTTCCAGCGTGGAGTTGTTCCGTGTTTAAGGGCGATTTCCCCCTACCTTCCTACAGAGTCATGTCTCCAAGAAGATGGAACGTCTTCAGAGGGGCTTGGAGACCTGCTCAATCCCCTGCCTCAGTAACCCCTACTTCACCCTCTCAGAATATCTCAGGTCCCTGTATCCGGATCTGTAAGTAGCCCAATCTAGGCAGACCAAGGGAGGGATTTTGCTCTCATCTCATGCTCCCATAGTATCCAAGTCCTCAGCAACCAGTGATGGAGGCTATGAAGGTGCCAAGGAGCCAGAGTTCCTTAGAGAGGTGCCAGTGCAGCCAGGGTCCTACTTAGAGCTCTGGGTTGCGTTGGTAGCCCCACCTCATTCCACAGCTAGCAGAATGAACTATGGGTGGGCACTGGGACAGAGAAGTCTAAAGATGCTGAGACAGAGGCAGCTGCCATGGAGGGTGGCTTACCTAAGCTGCTCTACTGAAGTTCCTTCAGCTGCTCGAAGCCAAGTGTGAGTTGGCTGTGCTGTGGACACCTGCTGGCCGGAGGCAGGAAGGCAAAGCCTGAGGCAGACTCCCTCCGCAGTGACTTGGTGGCCGGCTCCAGAAGTCCTTCTCAGCACCCAGATGTGAGGGGAACAAGCTGCAGTGCCTGTGGTCGCTTTTGGCTTTTGTCTTGGCAGACCTTTGTGGTTTGGACTGATTCTTCTGCTCTAAGTCCTGATTTCAGCTTTGGAGAACCTGCATTTCGTTGGTTGACGTCACTCCAGGAAGTGAGAGCCGGTCTCCCTCTGCTCTTTGATCCCCTCTGTGATTGCTGTTCCACCTGTCAGAACTGAAGAACAAGGCCTTTACAACTTCACTGGAATCCCCAGGGCAAAGCTGCTACTGCTGCTGCTGTCCTGACACTCAGAAAGAGCAGGTGACACTAGGCACAGGCAAGAGCACTCATCAGAGCCTCTCCAGGGAGGAAGATTTGAGAAGTCTGAGCCAGGGGAGGCAGAGTAGGATACTGGCTCATAAAGTGCAAACTGCATCTCCTGGCTCTTTGGGAAGAGGGGTTTCTATGGGAGGCTCCAAGGGCAGCTCTAGCTGACAAAACTCACCTGCTCTCTTCCTTTGTGCCCTCCCTTCTAATAATTATGGTAATATACGTTTTCCTGACTCGCTGGGCAATGGTGGCACACGCCTTTAATCCCAGCACTTGGGAGGCAGAGGCAAGCGAATTTCTGAGTTCAAAGCCAGCCTGGTCTACAGAGTGAATTCCAGGACAGCAGAACTATACAGAGAAACCCTGTTTCGAAAAACAAAAACGTTTTCCTGACTCAGTGCATTTAAGATCCCAAAACCAGCTGTGAGGAGAAAGATGAGGCTGTTGAGTTGAGAGGAGAGAAAATGAAGGGAGAGAGCAGGAAGGAAAAGCCTAGGAAAAAGTATGAGGAGAGAGAAGGCAAGGAGGTGGCAGAAGTTCCTGAGAAACCCAGCTGTTGGTGCTGCTCCACCATCAGCCTCAGGCAGGCACTGAGCCTGGGGATGACTCCAGCACTCATGGTCGAGACACCCCAGTTCAAGGGAAATGGACCAGAAACAAGATGTTGGCATTGTGCCCTGAGGTCCTCCCCACCCCCTAACACCTGTAAATATAAATGTTAATTCTTTACAGTCTGGTTTGAGTCTTCTGTTACATACTGTTATATGGACAATGCCACGTGCATTCTGTCATCTTCTGGCCTTTCCCACCACTGTTACGTTGCTAAGTTACTGAGTTCTCAGAAGGAAATGGCGCCTAAGACCTTGAACTTGATCTGCCAATGCAAACTTGTACCCAGGTCCCCTTGCACACCTCTTGAACTAGCTTACAACATTAGGCATAGTCAGAATTTCTCATTTTTCTAGAATCCTGGAAGTTTCCAGTTGAATCTCATATGTTGCCATGTATCTATATAGATAGATAGATAGATAGATAGATAGATAGATAGATAGATAGATAGATATAGATATATAGATATATAGATATATATAGATATATTGATATATTGAAATATATATTGATATATATGTTTTATGTATGTAATATATGCATACTCATACATACATGGTGGAATGCCATTCAGATGTAAAGAAAAATGAAATGATGTCATTTGTAGGAAGGAAAAGAGAAAGGACGAAGAAACGTTCATTGTGGTGAATGAAACATCCCAGAAATGAAAATACTGCTTCTCATCTCACCTCTATGGAATTTCACATTATGTTGAATAAAGGTGTCTAAAGGTAGGAGGAAAAAGCATTGAGAGAAGCTGGAGGGGCCACATGTGACAGATGTGACGTGCTTCACTCATTTGCAAAATCCAGGTCTGTATATACACACATACAGGACACCAGAGGAGGACTGAGGGATGAGTAAGGTGACCATCAGGAGAGAAGAGGAAGAAGAGGGAAGGAAAATGGAGCGGCAACTGTCAGGGAAGTACAATGGCATCGTGTGTGAAGCTATAATTGGCACACTAATTTTTATTTTGGCTAAAAACAGTTTAAACACAAGCAACCATGGATATCCCAGTTCCTCCAGGTCTGTCTACTCAACAGCAAGAGCAGTGTCTCAGATGCCAGAAAGATCACCTTGTTATCTTAGAAAGCATCTGTCAGAGGAGACAACCGAGCTATCCCAAAGGTCCTTGAGAGGAGGGGAAGTGGATGGTTGACTGGCAAGCGATGGGGATGATTGTCATACCCAAAGTGAGTTGGTCATAATGGTTGTGCTCCTTTGTGTCATTTAAGACTTGTTGGGAGCCCATTGAGCCACAGTGGTCATCGGGCATCTCTGTGGACATCAGGCATCTCTGCTGCAGCAGGATCCAGCTCCACAGGCTGCATCCCAGACATGCATGCATTAGAGTATGACACACTAACTCATGAGATCAAGATCTGAGAATCTAGGGCCAGACAAGGGGGTTCTGTGAGACCCTTAAAGAACATTACCACAAGGACTATTCCTTACTAATGCAGCCCTTACTGGAGAGTGATACAGGTCTGAGGTTAGAAGAAAATCCAAGTGACCTCCTAGAACGTTACCAGAATGAAATTGTGGATGTAATTGCACTAATGGGCCAGCATATAGGAGTATTCACACATAGATCTTAAGCTTGGGTAGAAACATCTAGGAGACTGTGGAGGCAAGCTAGCCCTGCACCTCCAGGTAGAACAGCATATACTGGCTCTGGGAGCAATGAGGAAGGGCACTTCCCAGAATGTTCCAGACTAAGTCATCAGCACTCCATTACCAAAAGTGTGGCTGCTGAGGCTCCACTCTATCCCCCAAATGTGTAAATATATATAAATGTGTGTGTGTTTGTATATATGTATGTACAATATGGACATACATGTGTGTGTGTCTCTATATGTACATACATATGTAGGTATATGTGTATGTACATAAGTATGGATGTGAATTTGTGAAATTGATGAATCTAATGGTTGGCCCGGTGGAGTGTATATGTGTGTATGGATGACTCACTCTTTATCCCTCTTCTTTCTCTCTTCCTCATAAAGAGTTAATGATCTCTGAGCCTCTGCTCAGCCAGTGAGAGGCCTCTGAGTTAAAGAGTAAAGAGCGCAAGTGATTAAATTTCTTTGTCCTAATCCACTACTGCTATCAACAGGAGTCGATGACCAGAAGCCATCAACCCTGGCCTCCAGAACAGTGAGGAGGAGGTGCTGGCCAGAGGTCATCAGCCTCTGTCCTGCCTATCAGGGCCCCATCTCAGTGCCTGGATGTCTGCATGTCAGGGTGGGACCCTGCAGGTGAAGATGACACACTCAGTTCATAACACTGGCCCCAAGTCTACAAAAACAAAGGGGGAACATGACAGTCATTTAAGAATGACTTAAAATTGTGGTGATGATTAACCTCCATTGTCAACCTGAATGCACTTAGAGTTTTCTAAGAAACATATCTAGTTTTGTCAGGGCATTTCCCTAAAGTTTAGCTGAGAAAGGCAGTCCCACCCTGATATGAATGCTTCATCCCATGGTCTGGGGTCCTGGTTTGAATAAAAACCAGCATTCACCACTCTCTGTGACCAATCACCTCACACTCCAATCCTCATAACTAGAGGCCCTCTCAATACCACCCCACCCCTACCATGACAGACTCCACCCTCAGGTGTGTTGTCATAGCAACCAGAAGTGTCAGCAATGAGTCAGAGAGCAATAAGTAGAACTAAGCTATAAACATATAATAGACACTGATTGGCTTTGGTGGGGCTGGATTCATGAATAGGGATGGAACCCTAGGTCATCCAAGGTACACCCTCAGCAAACATGTTTGTATCTTGTTTACTTGTTTAAGACAAGGTTTTGGCTAAGGCTGACGGGAGCACCTTATGTAGCCAGTTGTCAAGCTCTTCATTTCACTGGCACCTAGTGCACTCCCAGTGCAACATAGTATCATCAAACCCTGCTGCAACATAGTATCATCAAGCCCTGCTGTACTCGGTTAAGAAATAGTCAGATGCCTCTATGTTATTTCATGTGCATGAGTGTTTTCCTTTCACGCATGTCTCTGTGTTACTTGTATGTATGGTGCCTGCAGAGGTCAGAAGACAGCGTCATATTCCACGTAACTGGAAATGGACACTGGCACCTTGTTGGTGTTGTTCTTATATCTGTCGGGGCAGAGCAAATGGCAGTGCTTTGTTTATCCTTGCTTGATGTCTGACTTGATGGCCAAAGCTGGCTCATGCCTAGGACTCATTAAACCAAACTCAACTCAACTCAACTCAACTCAACTCAAATCAAATCAAATCAAATCAAATCAAAACTGGCAGCACAGTCCAGGAGGAGGAAGACAGACAGACACCCACAGATAGCCATGCCACCCATAGACCTGCCCTCCAGTGCACAGCACAAACACATGCTTTCTACCACGCCAGGCAGCAGAGATGGAGGATGTCACCCAGAGCCTGCCACCCACTAGGACAGCCTGCAACAGGAGCCACCACAGTGTGCCAGTATGTGATTGTCAGATGGGAGAGAAAGAGGAGTGGAGCCACTTGAGCACTGTGAAAAGAGATGAAGCTAGAGACTGGAGGATGGGGGGAGTGGCCTTTTATGAGTGCCATCCCTGCCACCTCAGGCCATGGTGAAAAGTCCCAGCCCAAGCTGTGCCTGAGGACCATGAATGAATCTCTGACTAAGCAGAGGCAATGTTTGTGGTTCATATTATGAAGAGACCATGGTGATGTCCCTCGTTGGGTCTGTCATGTTAGCACCGAGGCTTGTCTGAATGATCACACCAGACCAGTACAGTTCCAAGAGAGAGGTTTATTGTGGGGGGAAAGGGACAAAAGGGGGTGACAAAGATGAAGAGGGAAAGGGGAAGAAGTCAGGAGGGGTCTGACTTTTATTTGGGCTGTGATTTAACCACTCCCAGGTAAATGTGGGAGGTAGACCAGGTGAACACTAGGAATGTGTGGTGATTGCCATGGCAACAGATGCAAGGGTCCTTGTCACCCATGGGTGATGTCACTGTTGTCGCTGGATTCGGAGGTGACTTGCTGGTTACTGACTGTAGAACTAGTTCCCCATGCCAACATGCCTCCCTTTTTCTTATTATAAAGAGAAGAATAGCGGGGAGGGGGGAGCCGATGGTGAAAGTGGAATAGGAGCATCAGATCTCTTAAGCTGATTCTTGCTGTCTAGGGACTTTGTCAATTTCGGGGTATAGCTGACTTTCACCATTGGGGTCCACTTGGTGAATATTCACATCAGGCTCCTCTGTGGACAGCGACTGGTAATCCTGTAACAGGAACCGATTAATAGTTTGCTTAGAAATGTTTTCTATTTGTAGTTGAAGGAATGTAGAAACAAGATTAATGAGGCAGGAAGCAAATAATAATTCCAGGAAGATGAGTAGGAAAGGTGTTAGGACTGGAAGTATCCAGGGACTGTGGTCAGTGGTTAAGAGCACTGACTGCTCTTCCAGAGGTCCTGAATTCAATTTCCAGCAGCCACATGGTGGCTCACAACCATCTGTAATGTGATCTGATGCCCTCTTCTGGTGTGTCTGAAGGCAGCAACTGTGTACTCACATAAATAAAATAAATAAATCTTAAAAACAAAACCATCTGTAATGGGATCTGGTGCCCTCTTCTGGTGTGTCTGAAGAGAGCGACAGTGTACTCACATACATAAAATAGCAAATAAATAAATCTTAAAAAAAAAAAAAAAGGGGAAGGAAGGGAAGGAAGAAAGAAAGGAAGGAAGGGAGAGGGAGAGGGAGAGAGAGAGAGAGAGAGAGAGAGAGAGAGAGAGAGGAAGGAGTATTTACTTCCATATAGGATTTTCGAAAATCCAGGAATTGGAGGCCTCACATTGCCTGAAATTCTGCATGTCTGATTGTAGCTGTTGGATTTTATTCCTCACTATCCCAGACTGGTTGACACAAAAACAGCATTCTTCTCGGAGGAAGAGGCTAAGACCACCTTCTTTAGCTCTCGGGACATCTAGTCCCCATTGCTTCTGAAGCACCACAGCTGCCAAAGAATCGATCTGTTTCTGGATGATAAGCATGGTTTCAGACATCTCTTGAAAACCAGTGCTAAGTTCGGAAGTAAACTTATACTGGGTCATGGAAGTCGCTATCCCTGCAATTCCAGTACCAGCACCTATGGCTATTCCCTCAGTGACCAGAAGTGGCACGACCTGAACTGCCCTCTTATGTTGGCAGCTATCATATCTATGACTGGGACTGGTACAGGCTCATTTCCCTGGATTACTCCTAGTTCAGAGGAAAGGAATACCAACGTGTAAACTCCTGACCAACTGGTGGGTAGGCGATGAATTTCCGTGTTTTGGACTACAGGAAACTGTGGCAGAGATGATATATCAAGGCTTGTGGTTCTTGATATATCAAGGCTCGTGATCCAAGAACATGTCCTAGAGGTCTTGAAACAGTTTGTCACGCTGAAAAGAGGGATAGAGGAAAGGTATAGCGTCATGTCAACATCAAAGTCAGGGCAGCTGACAAAAGATGAGGTAACCTTATCTGGCAGTATCACCAGAGAGGTTGTAAGTAGCAACTGTGAGTTAGTTCCAGGGAGTACGCATAGTAACCAATCTTTAAAGTGACCTGGTTGGGTGTCATTAAGGAGTTGGTACACTAAGGTCAAGGTGTGAAGCAAAAGATGAAATCACAAGTTAGTGCCATTTATGAGGGGGATATCAAGGAGGTAAGGACCTCACAAGTGTTCTACTTTCCCATTACCTAGAGGTTGGACAATTGAGACATATTTTCTCTGGATGTGGAGAGTACTTACTGGAGACACAGCTTGGTTTTTATGGTAGAACTTACTAACAACTGCCTCCCACCTGGGATTCCATGGGTCTTGTATGTAGAAAAAGAGTCTCTTGCATTGTTGATAAAATAAATGATTAAACCATGATCCTAGCATAGGTATCTGGCAAGACCATTATGGGCAGCCCTCGTATTCATCTGGCCAATTCTATAATCATCTTTTGTCTGGTCAAAGAGAAAACAAGCAAAGAGATTATAATATTTAGATAGGGTAACAGATACAGGGATGCCAACACTTTAGATTGGTTCCTGGAATCCAGCTATGGAGCAGTTTCCTGACCTTCCAGAGGCAAGGGCTACCCTGGATGGAAACGAACAGCAAGGGATGAGAAGCTTATGTCTAATCCAGTGTGGTTGAGAGCAGCTGCCGGAGTAGAGACTCATTTTCTGGGATTGGGGACCAGGTGGGTGGTTTCAATGTTTTCTGGAGTTTAACAGAGCATGGTCCTCTTAAGGCCCACATGTATGAAAAATTTTAGGTGGAGGGATGAATGGTTTGAGATGAGACAGGTGGACCAATGAGTGAGTCCCTCGAGTTTGGCAGCTGTAGGGGTCTCAAGGATTACTTTGAAAGGGCCCTGCCATTTAGGAGAGAGGGGTGAGGGCCGATGGTCTGGAGAGGATAGGAGGACTCGGTTTCCAATGCTGACAGGCAGTGGACAGGGGACAGTGTATGGTCGTGGCAGACGATGGTCAGCAAAGCTCCATAAGAGAGAGCAGAGGTGGCAAAGCAATGGGGTGAGTAGATGGTCTGGGAGCGGGGAGCATTTAGGTGAAAGACCAGGAGTTAGGACCGGATGTCTATACATGAGTTCAAAGGGTGAGATAGGAGAGGTCACTTGGGGAGAGCTTGTAGCCTGAAAAGAGCCAGATGTGAGGAGTTTTACCCAATTGAGGTGAAATTCCTGTGACAGCTGGACAAGATTGGTTTTTAAAGAGTGGTTAGTTCTCTCTACCTTACCTGAGGATTGAGGGTTGTAGGGAATATGAAAATGCCAGGGGATGTCTAGGGCCTTAGATAGAATGTGAGAAATTTGGGATGTAAATTCAGAGCCATTGTCTGACTTGAGGGAGGTTAGGACACCAAATCAGGGGATGATTTCTTGGAGGAGGAGACCAGAAACTGTCTGAGCCCTTTTGTTAATTTTGGGAAATGACTCCACCCACTTCAAGAAGGTGTCCACCAAAGTCCAGAGGTACTTGGTACATTTGACAGTGGGCATATGGGTAAAGTCAAGTTGCCAGTTGGTTCCAGAAAAGGAACCTCTAGCCTGATGGGTAGGAAAAAGGTTGCTACGATTCCTTAAATTGAAGTCTGACATCTGACAGATTTTGCAAGAGGCAGTGATCGTTTTCAGAAACTTAAGTCCTCAGGAGTAGGCTGCAGGTGAGTCTTAACAAAATAAGACAATGCTTGGCTGATTGGATGAAAGAGTTGATGAAGATAGGACAGAGTTTGACGAGTGACAGGGGTGTAGGTGGGGATGTAGGTTGCAGTGTAAGAATGTACAGGGGAGGGTGAGATGAGTCTAGGCCCCTAAGGGCCGCAACTCTAGCTGCCTCATCGGCTCGGTTGTTTCCCTTGGAGACAATAGAGTCATCCGTCTGGTGAGATCTGCAGTGGACAATCCCAGTAGCTGTGGGGAGATGGGAGACCTTTAACATGGCCATTAGTTGCATAGCTACTGATCCTCCTTTGGTCACAAGTAACCCTAGCTCCTTCCAGATAGCTGTGTGGGACAGGAGGATATGGAAAGCATATTTGGAATCTGTGGAGATGTTGAGGGATTGTCCCTGTGCCAGTTGAAGAGCATGGGGAAGGGCTAGTAGTTCAGCTTGTTGACTGGTGGTATGAGCAGGAAGCGCCTGTGCCTCCACCACTTCTATGTTTGACACTATCGCAGAGCCAGCTCTTCTGGCCCCTTCATGTAGAAAGGAGCTTCCATCTGTATTCCAGGTGTAGATGGCCTAAGGCAGTGCGCTCTCCTGTATGTGTGAAGGATGAGTTCCTTTAATGTTTCAGTGCAGGAGTGAGATAGGGAGTGGTTAGTATTTGGTGGAGGGAGAAGACTGGAAATATTAAGAGGCAGGCATGATTAGAAGGTGAGTGTGGAGTCTTCTATTAGAGCTACCTGAAGAGAAAGAACCCTGGAGGGAGGTAGAGTCTGTAAGCCTTTGTAAGTTAAGAGCTGTGACAGGTTATGAGAAGAGAAGCCATAGGCAACCCAAAGGTTAGTTTTCTTGACTCTCAAATAAGGAGTTGAACATCTGCGAAAGTACAAATACAAGGTGCCCATCCCTGGATGGTTAGATCTAGTGCTTTTGACAAGTATGCCACAGGGGCAAAAGAGGGTCCCAGTTGGTGACCTAGGAATCTAAGGGCAAATCCCTCTTTTGTAGTTATGTAGAGAGAAAGGGGGCAAGTTGGGTCAGGGAGATGTAAGGCTAGGGCCTTGAGGAGAGCCTGTTTAGCAACAGAGGGGTTCTGGATGTCCCAGACTCGGGGTCTACTTGAGAAGCTGGTAAAGGAAACAGCATGTTAGGGTTAGTAGGTTGACTGGCTAGAAGAAGGAGCAGAGGGGCTGCTGGCAAGCTTGGAATTAGGTGAATGGGGGGAGAGCAAAGGAAATAGAGGCTCCCAACTTAGCTAGAAGATCCCTTTCCAATAAGGGGAGAGGACACGTTGGCAATATTAGAAAGGAATGGATAAGAGGTACACTCCTAAAAATGTAACTAAGTGGTGAGGTCTGGTGAGGAAGGCAAGGTTGTCCTACCCTGATGAGAGGGAGATGAGAGGGGGAAGTAGGGCCCCAAGACTTTCAGAAACGAGTAAGTGGCCCAGTGTCCAAGAGGAAAGAGATGGGCCACCCACATACCATGATGACTACCCAGGGTTCCCTGCTAGTGATGGCTTTGATTGGGTCAAGGGAGCTCGGGCCTCTTCAGTCGTCCACAGCCAAGCCCAGGAGATCGGCTGGAGGGTTACCTGAAAGTGATGTTCCTCTGTCCTGCAAGACATGAGGGCAATCGACAGCCCAATGTCCCACATGATGGAACCTAGGAAGTGGCCTCTTTGGCTTGCAGAGGTTAGGGCAAGCCCTCACCCAATGACCCTGTTGGCCACATCTGTAGCAGGAGCCTGGTGGTCTCTGAGTCTTAGAAGACCAGGAGTCCGGGGCAGTGACTGATCACACAGACTTTGCCAGCGTATGGTATTTTTGTCTGAGGGTATTTTTGTCTCTCTAATGGTACACTTGGAAGGCCAGTGCCAAAACTTCTGCCTGTGGAGTTAGGGGCCCCTTCTCCAACTGCCTAAGTTTTGCTGTTATATCGAGGTAGCTTTGGGGGGAAAAAAGTAGATCATCAGAAGCTACTTACCTTCTGGGTTTTCAGGTCTAAATTAGTATATTGTAATAAGGCCTTTGTAAGGTGTTCTAAAAACTGAAACAGGTTTTCTTATTTGTCCTGGATGACCTCTTGGAGTTTTACAAAATTTACTATTTTTAAGACTGCCCTCAGAGACCAGCCAGGAAGCAGGTTATAAGTCTTATCTCTGGCTAAAATACCACCTGTGGAATGATAATTCCATCAAGGATCCTGGTCAGGTAGTCTCTCAGATCTGATTGGATAGCCATCTGTTTGATGAGTCTCATCTGCACGAATTCTTGCCTGCTCCCAAACTCACCTGTGTTCATCAGGAAGTAAATTATTAGTGAGGACCATATGTACATGTTGGAAAGTCAAGCTAGAAGGACGAGTAATATACTGAAACTCTAATAAAGGCAGGGGAGTCAGAGGTGTAGGAACCCAGTCTGCTTTCTGTTTGAGAAAGTTCACTCAGCGAAAAAGGAACATGTACTCTGACAAGGCCATCTACTCCAGCAACTTCCCTTAAGGGAAGGGCTGCTGCTGGGTCAGGTGTCCCGGGGGTAGAAGGACTTGGGAGTTTAGCTGTGGCCTTAGAGCAGGTGATCAGAGGGCTGAGGGTAGGTGCCAATGCAGGGTGATTGGAGCAACCTGCAGCTGGCACAAGAGTAGGAGATGGGTCTGAAGAGGTTGAGGATGGAGGCTCCTAGAGAAGGAGGGGGTAATTTGGGTTTTCAGAGGTGTGGAAACAGGTCTGTGGCAGAAAGGAGGTGGAGAAAGTTAGCTGGATTGAGGGTTGTAGTGTCATCTGGTGGAGGTTTCATGGCTAAGAGAAGTGGGGTTGGGGAAGAAGAACAGACATCGGTTGGAGTGAAGATAAGTAAACGCTTGGGCACAGGGGACCTCTTTCCATTTACCAGACCACTGGCAGTATGTATGAAGATTCCGTAAAATAATTGTATCTAATGTGCCATTAAGTGGTCATTTAGAGCTGTTGTCTAGTGGGTACTGAATCCAGAACTTATTGAAGAGGTGTACTAACTTTGATACCCTCAAGTAGGACGTTAACCTTAAAAATTTGAGATTTTGCAGATGTCCCAGTGGGGAGCCCGAAGGCACAGTCAAAGATGACAATGAGACGCCCATTAGGTGACAGGGATATTACTAAGCAATTCATACAGGCATCCTGAGAAAGTTGAACAATGAGTATAAGCCAGGCTAGATGTCCAGGTCATCACATGAACCATCTAGGGGCTACACGGTGAGTCACGGACTCACCAGAAAACATTTCTACCTAGGCCTAGGTATTTCTAAACAGCTGCAGAAGCTGGAGGTTGGGGGGCATCAGAAACTGCTTTCAAGAGGGAACTCACCAAAGGGTCAAAGTCCTATCTTGCACATCAGCTAGGAGGCTGATCATAAGGAACGTGGCCACGAAACGTCAACCCCTTAGCCCATAGAGGCTTGGAAAGCCTTTTCTGGAAAATCAGGCCCTCCCTGCCAACTGGAGGAAAAACCTCACGAATCTTCTGATGTTTGTGTGAGAATTTTAGCAGTCTGGGAACAGGAAAAGTGGAACTGTATGGTTGGCGGGCCCATCCAAATGATGTTTGGCCCATGGGGCTTGCCCCACGTGGCAGAGGCTAGCCCACATGGTAGACCACAGTGGCAGTAGCTCACATGGTGGAAGTCTGTGAGTCCCGCAATGGCCGGTGGTCTGTAGCTGCCATGACAGAAATCCATGTGGCAGTGTCGGTGACTGTAGTGGCAGTGACTGGGGCAGGGTTGCAGCTAAAGTCAAAATCCAGGCATGTGGTGGTGACGGCAGGAGCATGGCAGTGGTGTAGCATTCCACATGGTAGTGGTTGTGGTGGTCAATCCGTCAGGGTCAATCGCCAAGTCACTGGGTTTCTGCAGCATACCTAGATCTAGCAATTCCTTGAATCTCTGCACCAATGTTGTGTTAGAACCGAGGCTTGTCCGGACAGATCACACCAGACTAGTACAGTTCCATGGGAGAGGTTTATTGTGGGGGAGTGGGGGAAGGACAACAGGGGGTGACGAAGACAAAGAGATAAAGGGACAAAGGTCAGGAGAGGTCTGCTTTTTATCTGGGCTATGACATAACTGCTCGTAGGTAAGGATGGGAGATGGACCAGGTGGATGGATGCTGGAATGTGTGGTAATTGCCATGGCAACAGATGCGTGGTTCCCTGTCGCCCAAGGGTGACGTCACCATCATCACTGGACTCAGAAGTGACTTGTTGGCTCTTGATTGTAAAGCCAGTTCCTGATGCCAACAGGGTTGGCAACCACCTGAATATCCAGGTGCTGTGCGTAACTGGCCCTGCTCCTCACTAGTTATGGTGCTTCAGAGAACTGGCTCCATCTCTCACAGGTGTCAACACTCAGTAGAGCAAGGCCTGTACATCAACCAGCCAGCACAGTGGAGCTGGCCCTAGTGGCAGGGGTGTGACTGAGCTGGCCTCAAGAACATGAGTGTGGGAGAGGTGACCCTACCACTGTCTGCTGTGGGGTGGCACAGGCACAGAGACAATGCCTCCCCCTACCCCACCTTGACACCTATGGAAGCCGGATACAATGCCCACAGGGTCATGAGCTCAGGACAGCTAGCCTGCACCTCACCAGCTGTAGCACTAGGGAGAGCCGAACCCTGCACCTCACCTGGACAGGACAGCAGAACTGACCCTGTGGTGGTGGCACAGGTGAGCCAGCCCAAGGGCATGATCAAGAAAGAGCTGGCCCTGCCACTCCTCTATTGAGAGTATATGCTGTAATCTCTCCAAATAATCTAGATTTACCTGGGGAACTAAAAAGTCCCACAGCTCTGCTCTCCTGAAAACAGAGAAAGGTTCTGAAACCCTGAACAGGAAAACATCCAGGAACCTGTTCAGGAGTCCTGAGCTGAACTGAGCTGGGTGGAACCCTTCAGGAGGAAGATGGAGTCATTTGAACCCGGAGGAGGGAAGCAAGTCCAGGCAAAGGGCCAGGTTTGACTTCCTTTCTGAGGCCTCGCCCTTGTTAGGTTTTCATTTCTTCATGTTAGGTTTCGATTTCTCAGAAAAGAAAAGCAGAACACTCTCATTCCCTCTGTGCTGCCTCTTTCAACATCAAAGGGGAAAAAAACCATCAACCGTCATTTCCTCCTTCATAGAACACTAAAAATCAGGGGAAGAAAGAGAGGGGGGGGGGGGGAGGGGGTAAGGAGATAAAATCTGAAATGTAAAAAAAATATCCAATAAAAAGAAAAAAGAATAAGTTCTGACTTGAGGCCATTTTTCAGAAGGATCTATGTATACACTGGGAAAACACAATGTTGCAGCTCACTACTAATGTTTACTAAACTGTTGCTTTTATATTTATTTCTCTAACCTATTTTTCCTTTCTTTGTCTCACCTCATTTTTTTTTAAAGCAGAGTACACAAGTGTCTTAAATGCTTGAACCTCTTGCCTTCTCCTCCCCAGTTCTGAGATTCCAGGCCTGTGCTACCAAGTTTAGGTTATGTTTATCTTTAGCATAAAGGATAATGGGTTTCATTGTGTCATTTCCATAGCTGTGTCCTGTCGTAGGTTGTCACATTCAATGGCTGATTGCCTCTTCATCTCTCTCAAAAGACTCCCTTCTGATTGCTAGGCTCTATATAGGAAAAAAAAACCCTAAGTGTCCATCTGTGTTTCCCCCGTTTTCTTTCCCTGGTCCAGTCAGTCTGACTCACACCCGAGAATCAGTGTGTGATTCACCCACACAGTGTGTGATATCGCCCACCCTGTGATACCACCATCCTTGCCCCCACTACCTAGAGCACAGCCAATGGGCTGCAGCAAGAATTTATTCACACACACATTACATAGAGCAGGTGTCACACTTAGGGTTTCTATCACTGCAATGAACCATCAATACCAAAGTGCAAGTGGAGAAAAGGGATTATTTGGGGTGCACTTCCACAGGGTAGTCAAATGTGAGAGGAAGTCAGGAGGGGAATACAAACAAGGCAAGAACCTGGAAGCAGGAACTGATGCAGAGGCTGAATTTTTTTTTCAAATATTATTTATTAATCCTCCTTCAACGTGATCTGGGATCCGTCTGGAGCTTAACCCATTCCTCTGGGGTGAACCTCTTCACACAGCTGTCTTCCACGTGCCAGGATTCAGGCTCTGCAGCGAACACTGCACAGCAGAATCTCTCCACTCTGAGCGCACACACATATGAACAGAGGGCTCCGGATTTGTGCACTTCGATGAATTTGCATGTGTACTTGATCTTCTCCTTCTCCTCACAGAAGTGAGTGACGGGCAACTGTCGAATGCACTTTTCTATTGCACTCTCTAGAAGCTCGAGATCGCTCTTCTCTGCTTCAAAACCAATTATTCGCTGTTTTTTCCCATCCAAACCAATGAACAAATATCCCCCATCCGTGTTTGCGAAAGCAGAAACAGTTCGAGGGAGGAGCTCTTTGATGTGTTTTCGCAGGCGTTTCGCTGAAGGCGATGTAACTTCAACATATGTGGATCTCGTAAAGTGGAAAGTCTCCTCGTACTGAAATTCTGTCTTGTTAAAAAGTGCAGTAGCCAAATCCTCCAGATGACATTCTTCTTCTACCTCAGGGCAGGCTCTACTTGCAGGCAACTCCGGTCTGACACGGGGTCTCCCTCCAGTTTCCTCCAGGTCCTGTAGAAATTCTAGAGCAGCGTCAGCACTCACCTGTACGGAGGACGACATGCTCCTCACATACAAGTTGGTTCTCAGGGTGCCAATAGGCAGTCCAAAGATTTCCTGGCTCCACGAATTCACGTAGATATAAATGTAGCCTTCGCTCTCCGTGAAGTTCAGGTGCCACTGGACAAACGGCAGGCATTTAGAAACAGAGGCTTCCAAATCTAGTCCCAGGCCATCCCTAATGAAACTATAATTTTCGTTTTCAATTTTAACCTTGATGGCTCCACCTCCCGAATTCAGGAGAGCACATACAGCTAGAGAGACGTTTTCATTCTCCTTCTTCCTGAGGTGAGAGTTCATTTTCTTTCTATCCTTCTCTCCAAGTGTGATTGCTCCTAGATTTAGACCCAGCTTAGCATATGTGGCTTCCAGATCGACGCTGATGTCCATTTTCCCAGCAGCCTTTGTATTTTCCAGCTGAATGTCATTCCTAGAAAACAGACAGAGACGTTAGAATGAGAGCTAACCAGGAGAGAGCTTCTGTACCGTGAGACCAACAGCACAGTCCTCAGGTCACATGCTCCACGGGCTCAGTCAGTGTGCAGGTAGAGAAATGGATGTTTTTTCACAGACTTTGCACTTATTAGCAGAACTTTTATGCCTACTAGTTTTTAGATGTAATGTTACAGGTATAGTTGAGTGTGTTCAAATTTTTAATCCCATTTTAATCTTTTCTCATTTCTTTTCTGGTCCTTAATATTGTATTCAGTCTTCTTTCAATAAACCCTCAGTGGAATCTGTATTGGTCTTTTCTGTACCACAGGCTTTAGTTATGCAATGATGTAAACGTGCTTATTTTGTTTCTATTGGTGTTTTGCCTGCATGGATGCACCATGTGCCTGCAGTAACCCTGGAGACCAGAAGAGGGGATCATATCCCCAAGAACTGGAGCTATAGGTGGTTGTTAGCCCCATGTTGGTGCTGGGAAGTGAATCTGGTGCTCCAGAAGAGCAGCCAGTGCTCTTAACCCCTGAGCTATCTCTCCAGCCCAGTTTCAAATTATTTATGATTATTATGATTGTAAATAAGATGAAGAACAATACAAAGACATCTGACATTGACCTCTGTCGTCCAAACTCCAAACATGTTACAAGCGATTACTATTCCTTAATCCCAGTATCTTTTTCTATCTTAGGAAGGCTGCCCAGATGTGAAGGCTGACAATTTGCTCTACCGACCACATAGGAGAAAGCCTCTGTCTCCACCTGGAAATGCCACTGAGAGCCATAGATGCTGGTATCCACCTACTTCCCTGGCACATGAATTGCTAAAGCATAAACTGTAGGTTTGTGTCAATGGTTTTTGCATGAGAATGGCCCCCATAGACTCACATATTTGAACAATTGTCCTCAGTTGATGGAAATGTTTGAGAAGTATATAGCAAGTATGGCCTTGTTGGAGAAGGTACGTCACTGGGGATGGTTTTTGAAGTTTTAAGAGACTCACCCATTCCAGTTAGTGCTCTCTCTCTCTCTCTCTCTCTCTCTCTCTCTCTCTCTCTCTCTCTCTCCCTCTCTCTTCAATTCAAGATGTGAGCTCTCAGCAGTTCTGTTACCATGGACTCTAACCCTCTAAAACCCTAAAGCAAATTAAATTCTACTTTCATAAGTTCACTTGATGTCTTAGTTATGGTTATTATTCCTAAGATGAAACACCGTGACCAAAAAGAAGATAAGGAAGAATCAGTTTATTTAGGTTACTTCCACATCATACTCCATCATTGAAGGAAGTCAGAACAGGAACTCAAACAGGGCAGGAACCTAGAGGCAGGAGCTGATGCAAAGACTATAGAGGGGTGCTGCTTACTGGTTTGTTCCCCATGGCTTGCTTAGTCTGGTTTCTTCCAGAACCCAGAACCACTAACCCAGGGGATGGCACAACCTACAGTGGGCTGGGCCTTCTTCCATCAATCACTAAGAAAATGTCCTACAGGCTTGCCTGCAGCCCAGTCTTACAAAGGCATTTCTCCTCTGAGTTGATTGACTATACTATGTCAGGTTAACATTCACATAGCCAGCATAACCGACTGCTTGTCAGTTGTTGTGGTTAGCCTGATGCCACTTGTACGCTGATGCTAATATTGGTTCCTCAAGATCTAAATGCCCCAGAGACAAGAGTCTGCACATAAGCATGTGACCTTACCTCCAAGTTATTTCTGATTGGTGAATAAAGATGCCAACAGCCAATAGCTGGGCAGAAGAGACAGAGGCAGGTTTTAGGGTTTTCAGGCTTGGGGCCTGAAACAGGAAGAAACTGAAGAAGCCGCCGCCATGGGTCAGATGAGTTCATAAAAAATGTGGTCCTGAGGGCTGGCCAGTTGGATTTCAGAGGAGCCCAGATGAAACACAGTAAGTAATACTCGGGGTTATCAATAGGGAAGTAGATTCTAACAGCATAAACAGTAGAGATCTGCCCAGCTCTTGTGCTGTTTAAAGGCTTACTGTAAATAAAGTTGTGTGGGCCTTTTATCCGGGAACTGAGTGATCACAGCAGGGTAGAAACTGCGGTAATGGATTTAAAATGTCTACAATAGTCAGTCTGTTAAGCCACCAGCTTTTTTTTTTTCTTGTTCAAACCTACCAAAACCAAAAGCAAGCTTTGAAAAGTCCTTTCAGTTCTGCCCAGTCAGAAGCTGCAGCCCACCCTGTTCCGTGTTCTGCTAAGCAGTCTCTGTTCTTCCCCATTCCCTCCCAGGCCCTCACCCAGCAACCCCTGAGCACACCCTGTTCTCAGCCAGCACCACATCTCACACCAAAGTACAAAAGAACAATGGTCATGATACCCCGAGCCACGGAAAATTCAGAGATCAGAGGTCTATAGTGCAGTCACATTTACAGGAGCTGTGGGCTAGCCTAGAATACTGGTCATTGCACTACTACTTCTGTGACTATGAAAAATTGTCGATCATTTAAAATGCGCTTTTTTTTAGGCAGGTATCTGAGACTTTTTCCTCCAAAAGCAAACAGGTGCGCTACAAACCCAGGCATGTAAACTCATTAACCAACCTTGCAGTTTTAGGTCTGCTTTACCATTCGAATTCCCATCCTCCCTCCCCCCTTTCCCCGACTCCACCCCTGAAATTCTAGTGTTGGCTTGAGAAAGTTCTCTGAGACTTTGGTTTGGAATTTAAAGTGTCTTGTTAGCTGTTCTCAGAGGGCAAGAACATAGCATCCAGACTGGGGCATTGCAGGTTGGCAGGGAAACACAGAAGCAGGAGCAGCAGCTGCCTCATGGAGAATAAGGAGAGATGGTGCGTTTTCGCACACCTCTGAAACTGTTTTGCAGTTAGTTTGAGAGAACATTATAAGCTTTGCAGGTCTCTAGCACCTACCTCGTTTTTTCATCTTGAATACAGTTCCACTTCCTCCCTCCCTACTGGTCATAATTACTCATCTCCCCACCAGGTCAGGTGGGGAACCCTCAAGAGGCTCCTGAGACCAGCAAGAGCCTAATTTCCCCACATCCTCCTGTAAGGAGGGACTAGAGGCTGCTTATTTCATCTCCTGCCCCTGTCAAGGGCACCAGCCACCACAGGTCTCTCCTCTACCCTTTCTCCCTCCCTCTCTCTGTCTCTCCCCCTCCTCCGCTCCTCTTCCTCTGCCCTCCTTTATGTTTCAACTCTGAGGTACCTTTCACTCTCTCCCTAACAAACCTCATAGACTAGATCTGTTGTGTGACATATTTTGTCAGGGATACACCAGGGCACAGACCTGCCAAAAAGTACACAATGCCTGGCTTGCAATTTTATCCTATGCCCTCTGCCTCTATAGTTCAGGCTCAGACTAAGCAGAACCTGAGCTCTCTCCCTGGACTCTTAAGCCCTCCCTCCACCCAAGAAGACACAGGCATTTGCCCTCCTCCACAGCTCACCAGGTTGCCCAAGCCCTTCACAGGCAGTTTGTTAACACTTTGTTAAAATGGGCTATCAAGACTCTAAGGAGCCAAGATTCCTAGTAGAGACAGAAACTAACCAAGGTTCCAGAGAGAGGTGGGTTGTACTGATGACCCCCATATGGTCCCAGAGCAACTAGACTGTACCCAGGGGTGGAAGTGAGAGAGAGACAGAAAAGACATTAGGGGTGGGGCTTGAGTAGGCTGTAATTCAGTGGTCACGTACCTTTGAGCTCTGTCGTTGCCTTGCTCAGTTGCCTGAAGTCCAGTGCCCATGCCAGCAGCAGCCCCCTTGGTGAGGCAGGCTAGTTTCACCTGAGAAAGACCCTCTGTCTGCCACAAGTCCTGGCCAGCGGATGTCTTCGCCAGTGGGCTTTAATAATTGGAAGAGTTCTAACTGCCACCCTGGTTGTGTGCTCACCTCTAAGCCCACCTGAGTTCTTTGTTCTTTGCTGCATTAAAGCCTTGCACAGATGGATCCCATCTCAGCTCTGGTGGAAGACTGAAAATCCCAGAACTGTGAATATCTTTAATCACCCTCCCTCCAGGAAGTGAGAGCCCTAGGGGGTTTTCCATTGGTCAGAATGAAACACAAACCTCTCCAGTTGAGCAATCAGATCTTTTCATTGCTAAGTGCCTCAGCCATTCCCAGAGCAGCATGGTAGTTCATTTGCTTAAAAAAGCAGGTGCCCTGTTAAGGCCTCTAGAGTTCCTCCAGTCCAGGGCTTAAGACAGGCATAGCACTCCCCAGCAGGAAAAGGAGGATCCTCCCTGCCCCCAGATTCCTAGAGCCCTCTGGGAATCCTCTATGGGTTTCCCAGAGCTAGCCTAAAGCAGTACGCCTCTCCTGCCACTTTGTTACAGTAACACATCCCTAACTTGTTACAGCAAAATTTGCCTTAAGAACTGATTTTGGGGGAAAGGAGAACGGGATAGGGGGTCTCAGGGGAGGGGTTGTGAGGGGAGGGAACCAGGAAAGAGTTTCATTTACATTTGAAATGTAAATAAAGAAAATATCCTGGGCTACACAGATATCCTGTCTCGAAAAAACCAAAAAAAAAAAAGAAAGAAAGAAAGAAAGAAAGAAAATATCCAATAAAAACATATTAAAAAAAGAAATATTGTCAGCATGCATTTTAAACTTCCAAGGATGTTCATTTTTATTACAATTTAACTGCATGTTTTAGTACTATGTTAGTCTTAATATATAATTTTTATCTTGTAGAAAAAAATAAATTTCTGACTTGTGAATTTAAAAAAATAAAGAAACTGATTCTGTTTCTGAGAGCTTAGGAACTGAACACAATATTCAGTTTCTTTGTTACATTTTTACACCTGCTCGCCCACTGTCTCCCTCTCTTATCCAAATGCTCGCACTCCCACACCCCCAAATCACAGGCTTAGGAGTACAAAAAGCTGAAATGTTCAGCTCACTGGGGCTTCTCTGCTGTGAATCTCTTTGTATCGGGAGCATCACCTCATTCCTACTCCAGACTCTTCTGCCTGCCTGAAGAAGTGCAGCCCAGAACTCCACTGTCCCTCCACCCTAAGGGTCCAGAACCAGGGCTCTTCCGTGTGGGCTGTTTTATTGCCTGTCACCACCAGTTTCTGAGGAAACTGACTCAGAGACCTTTAGAATCTCTTTTTTAATCTCTAAGAGATAAAGTGTAGAAAGTTTCCGGAGGTGGCGAGGGTTGCGGAAAACATGCAAAACTTAAAGGAGAATATTTGCATCAATACCCAGAAACTGAACAAAAAAATCCCCCTTTGTGCTTGGGTTTCGGGAGGTGTTAAGAGGAAGTGGTTAGGGGGTGGGGCTTAGCCAAGCCAGTCCAATGAGCATATGAGTTGAACACAGCTGAACTCCTCCCCCACCCCAAGCACAGCCTCTTGCTCAGGACTGAACCCTCCCATTTCTAAGGAATGTCACAAGACTAGTCAGAGGCCAGGGCAAACCAACAACCAGGGCTTTGAGGGACGTGTGGAGGAAAAGAAGAGGGGTAGGGAAAGTGGGGGAGCCAGGGAGGAGCAGCATCTGGATAGAGGAGGCTGCTGGGTGGAGAGAGTCCAGTGCTCATGCTCTGTGTGCCTGCAGACTTCCCAGCTGTCTAATCTTCTTTCCTTCCCCTCTCCTCTCCCCTCCCTCCTCCGAGCTTCTCCTCCCAGTCCTTCCTCAGAGCCCAGGTTCAGTTTCAAAGTCAGTGAAAAGCAATTCAACTCCAAAGGTCAGGGATTAGAACTGCAGCAAACTCTGGAACTTCGAGATCAAGTACAAAGTGCAGGGTCCAGGCTTAAGGAAGAAGCCAGCCAGGAGAGCAATAGTAAGGAGACAGTTGTCTGAGTCCAGCCACCTCAGGGACAAGTTCTCCCTCTGCTGGCAGGGTCCAGCTTAGTTCCTGATTCCAGGAACCAGCTCCTTTGTTCCCTTCTCATCTTGAGTTACAGGGGGGGAAGGCCTGACCACCAGTGCTCTGAGTCAAAGACCTTGAAGCCAGGTGGCCCAGATAAGGCCTAATCACCAATTAATCACCAATGCTTTCTCCTGTCTTGTGATTGACAATTACCCCACCTACCTCTCCACTCCCACCCTGCCTGAGTCAGAGCAATGCACAATAGAGATTCCATTGCCCAACCCCTTGTGTCAAAATATGATTATGCAAGAATACAGGCCACCACACTCCACCTCCTTCTGTGGTCTCATCCTTTAAATATGGGATGCAGTTTCCCTTGAGGGCTCTTGACTTCAGTGGCTGGTCAGTTTTTGTTGCCTAATTGAAATAAAGAGCTTGCTTGCTTTGCTGAATTCTCGAGACAAGCTGCTTGATTTGTCTTGGTTTTCCGGATCCCCAATACATTGAAGAAAGACCAGAAACAGAACAAACTCCACCAACCATTGTTTCAAAATTGATCAAAGGTCAT
This sequence comes from Rhabdomys pumilio, assembly GCA_030674055.1. Taxonomy (NCBI): domain Eukaryota; kingdom Metazoa; phylum Chordata; class Mammalia; order Rodentia; family Muridae; genus Rhabdomys; species Rhabdomys pumilio. The sequence continues at coordinate 37,390,949 of JANHMN010000002.1, forward strand.
CTCCAAGCCCCTGATTTATAGGGTAACCACATTTATTAACCATCCAGGAGTGTCTGCACTGGATGGAGAGGCAGATGGAGAAGGGGAGAAGAAAGGACATGTTATTTAACCAGAGATGAGGTAACAGAAATACAACAGTCAGGTTTCACTGCTTCAAAAATAAAGTTCTCTCTGACAAATCGAATCTGAATCTCGATGGAGCCACCTTGAGAATTCCCAGAAATCCAAAGGAAATCTGGAAAGTTTGTGAGGAAAGTGGTTGGTTTTGGACCCTGGGACAAGGGACTGAGGTGCATATTTTACATATCAGAACAGACTTGGCCTCCAGGTACTCCCAGCATCCCTCAGTCTCTACCTGGCACACCCTGCCTCTATTTTCTTCCTCCTCTTCCTTCTTCTCTTCCTCCTGTTCTTTCTCCTCTTCCTTTTCTTCTCTCTCTGTGGCCCTTTCTTTCTCCTCCCCAGGGCCTCCTTCCCATGGAAACTTCCCTGTCCTTCTTCCTTGGGGCCAGTTAACTTGATCATCCAAGAGCAGCTTACCAGTAAACCTGTCTTTAATATATTCTAATCTGGCTTGAATTAGATCATTTCACTAGTGGTGGAGAAATAACCTATCAGAAAAGCATAAGTCTGCAGGATGAACATCCAAGGTGCACTTGAGACAGGAGACTTCGTTGGATATGGTGTTTGGCTCGAGCCCTTTAAGAATTCCATGGTTCCTGATGTAGATGATGAGGGAGGAGAAAGAGAACATGAGGCAAAAGAGGAGGAGGAGGGAGAGGAGGAGGGTGAAGGGTAGAGTTGAGGATGAAGATGTGAAGATGAGGAGGAATGGGAGGATGGGGAAGAGGAGCAGTAAAAAAAGAACACACTGATGGGCTCCAGCCTTCTTTATATGTTTCTGTTTTCCCCAAGCCTTTGGAGCAAGCTGGAGCCTCTGCTTCACCCCCATAGTGCTCATGGCTGTTAGGTCTCAAACCTGGGACAAACTGGCTGGCTGAGATACTCATTAACATATTAGAGCTGGCAATGGCCTCCAGGTTCTCCCAGCAGCCCTCCGTTCCTACCTATATTAGCCAGGGTTCTCTAGAGTCACAGAACTTATGGAATGTCTCTCTATATTGAGGGAATTTATTGGGATGACTTACATTCTGTAGTGCAACTAACCCAAAAATGGGCAGCTATGAATGGGAAGTCCAAGAATCTAGTAGTTGCTCAGTCCCATGAGGCTCTTTGTTTCAGCTGGTTGCTGTAGAAGTAGGTTCTAACAAATGTGCTAGCAAGTAAGTGCAGGCAGTCAAAGAGTGTATCTTCCTTCTTCCAATATCTTTATAGGTCTCCAGCAGAAGATGTTGTCCAGATTAAAGGTATGTACCACCACATCTGGATCTAGGACTTGCTTTGTCTCAGGCTGATCTTGAGCTCAGAGATCTCCTTGCTTCAGTCTCCTGGGATTAAAGCCATGTGTTACCTAAGCTTTTCATGGCCACTGTGCCTCAAGATCTTCATGCCAAGATCCAGATCAGAAACTTGTGTGTTCGAGCGTCAAGATCTGGATCACAGGTGTGCCCTCCAATTCTGGATCATAGTTCATTACAGATATAGTCAAGTTGACAACCAGGAAGAGCCATTACACTACCTGTTACAAGGTCCTCCTGGCTGGCACACTCTGCCCCCTATAATAATCTTCTCCAACTCAAACACTAGACTGGACTTTCCCTTCCCCAGCATCTCTGAGTCCTCTATAACCCAGCCAGGCTGCCTATGCCATCCCCTTTGCCCTTTTGCCCTTTGGCCTCCTGGCCTCTTGGCTGCAGGCTCTCTTCTCTCCACTCCTCATTCTCCTCACATGGCCTTGCTCAGTCTGCCAGTCACATCCACTGTGGACCCATTTAGATGCCCATTTTCTCCCTCATATCTGCAGCAAACCTCCTCCACACCTAGGAGTAGCCTGTCACCTTTGACCTCTGTTTCTCATTCAATGGCCCTATCTTTTAGGTCTTGATGCCCTTCTCAAGGGTTATCAACTTCCTTTGTCAAGATATGCACTGGACAAAATACATTGGAGAAAGGATCTCTACACTTGTTTATTATAAATTCATTTTTATCCTCTGCTGTCTTAGGGGGTAACCTGAATGGAATCCACACCTCTTGGCTTTGGCCGTGGGGTCCTATGAGGGGCAGAATGCTCTGCTGTCTCACTCTGTTGGAAACTGGAGGGTGTTGGGCCCCTGTGTAGTGGAGCATAGTGTCAGGCCCACAGGAAACTCCAGTTCCCCACACTCCAAAAGGCAGTCCAAATAACTTGTGAAGCCAGTTTCTGTCTGCCAGATGGAGTCATTTCCCCTACCTCTGTCAACAGGGACTCATGGCTCTCCAAGAAACAAGTACCTGTGCCACCTCTCAGCACAACAAGGCCCCTGCTAGTCTCCAGACTCCCTCAGTCTCACCAGCACTTCTTTAAACACCTCAAAGCCTCCAGTCCATTCTCCTGGCCTTCCCTGCCCCCCACCCCCCACCCCGCTACTGTCTCTTCATGTAACCCAGCTATTCTCACCATGGTCTGTCCCCGCTCTTCTTCCCTCCCTTGCATGTAGCCTGTGACCAGATCCGACCTTGGCCATGTTCAGTCCACTTCTTTCTCTCTCTGCTCTGGACTCTGCAGATGCCTCTGGCTGTTCTCTCTCCCTCTCTCTAAATAAAACCTTAATCTTCCCATGGAACAGTCGTGTAGGCAGTGTCTTTATCGTCGCCCCTCACATATACCTGGTGCCAAAACCCTCAGACACACATGAAACTACAGTTTTCCCATTTCATTCTATATACACTGAACCCAAAGGTTACGTTGTATCTGTTCGTATGTTAGCATTTACTAACACGTGACTTTCTCCTTTTCCTGAAAGTTTAGTAAAAGGGACTGCTTTTAAAAACGAGTTAATAAGCTTAGCAACAGGCAGGTCTGAGATGTTTTGGGAGTTATTTTGAAAACACATTTTCTCCTTTGACATGATTAATTGCAATCTTTAATGTACATCCCTACAGTGTAAGGTGACACTGTATGTATGTGCATGTATAGGTGGGGTGTGTGTGCTTGCTCCTGTGCATGTTGAGTGCATACTTGTGTGTATGTGTGCATGCATGTGTATGTACATGGATGTGTGGGAGTATGTGTACATGTGTGTGTGCCTGTGTGTTTTTGTGTGTGCTGAGGGGGATGCACATGTGTGGGCTACTGAGTTTAATATGCAAAAAATTTACATACAATACTTACATCTATCTTCAATAGGGAAATTGGTCTTTGGTTATATACTCTTCATCTGACTTCCACTGGTCTAGTTAGTCTTCCAGCTGGTCCACACCAACTTTTAGCAGCCTGAGGGAAAAACACAAACAGTCATGACTTCAATGAATTGCTGGAACCCAGTGATTCAATTGGCCAGGCATAGCATCTCTCCAATAGACCATGACCCTGAATTTTTCTGGAGGAGTCCAAAAATGTTCTGCAGCAGTGAGGTCATCCTTGTCCAAGAGTAAAGTATATATAATAGAAGATGAGATATTGTGAAAAGTGGCCATATTACCTTTTTCTCTCTCATATATTTTTAAATGAAGTTTAAGTTATCCTCTAGCTCTTTCCTGAAAGATGAATTCTGAGGGTCACATGGGATGCCAGGGATACAGGTTATGCCAAACTGTTAGCAAAATTGTTGTAAGGGCTTGGCAATGTATGTAGGAGTATCATCCGCTTATAATATTTGCATGGACCTAAAACAGCAAAAGCTCTGAGGAAAAAGGTAAGAATATTCTTCACTGCTTTTCCTGAAAGGGGAACAGCAAAAGTGAGTATCGAGTGAGTCAGTGTCCACAATGACACGAACATATTTCAGCTTCCCGAAGCTAGGGACATGAGTAATATCCATGTGCCAAATGTGAATTGTCAACAATTCTTGGGAAGTCCCAGGGCAAGAGGTGGCCCTATTTCTAAGATGGCTTCCTTTTTTGTCATGAGCCAAAGCCCTCTGTCCTGAGTTGGGGTGTTTTCTGGTATGTTACCATGTGTTGGGTTATTTGAACCTTTGGTGGGTATACACAGAATCCCAGAGTCTAACTCTGCAGCTCTACAAATAAAAAGACTATGTACTGAAATAAATGGCTATTCTTCAGAACCAAGGACTCTCAATATATGTGGACTGATGTTGTTGGGGGGTTGAGACACAAGGACCACTCAGCATGATTAAAGTTCAAATTAGGTTTGGAGAGAAACACTGCTCACAGAACAGCCTCAAATGCACATAACAGGGATTTTTTTTATTAATTTATATTATGTATATAGTATTCTTCCTGCATGTATACCTGCATGCCAGAATTGGGCATCAGACCCTAGTATAGACAGTTGTGAGGCACAATGTGGTTGCTGAGAACTGAACTCAGGACCTCTGGAAGAGCAGTTATATTGACTGGTTTTGTGCATCAACTTGACACAAGCTGGAATTATCACAGAGAAAGGAGATTCTCTTGAGTAAATGCCTCCATGAGGCAGCTATTTCTCAATTAGTAATCATTGGTGAGAGGGCCCCTTGTGGGTGGTGCCATCCCTGGGCTGGAAGTCTTGGGTTCTATAAGAAAGCAAGCTGAGCAAGCCAGGGAAAGCAAGCCAGTAAGTATCATCCCTCCAATGGCCTCTGCATCAGCTCCTGCTTCTTGACCTGCTTGGGTTCCAAGCCTGACGTCCTTTGGTGATGAACAGCAATATGGAAGTGTAAGCTGAATAAACCCTTTCCTCCCCAGTTTGCTTCTTGGTCATGATATTTTGTGCAGGAATAGAAACCCTGACTAAGACAGCAGACCATGCTCTTAAATCCCCAGCCCTACAGGGAGTTTTTAAAGACAACACAGAAAAACTACATCCTTGTTGCAGCTGCAGGGGAAAGTAAAGCAAGCAAACAGTTTAACAAGAGCTAAAAACATACAGTTAGCCGGGGCATTTCCACCTCGAGTTTCTAGAACATGGTTGGGGGGCTTTCCAGGGCAGAGGTTAAAAAAGATGCATGTGTGGACCAGGGTCAGTTTCAGTTTAAACCAAGATGGCTTCAGCTGAGACAAAGTAGAGTAACCTTTGTCCTGTTACACTGTCACCAGTATTCAGAGACTTGTCTGGGAGGCACTAGCTAAAGAGCAGCCCCCACAGTGTCAGAAATAGTCCATTTAATGTCAAACATGAACTGTGGCTTAGGATACAGTGAAATGCCAAAGAAAACATCCATTAACTCAAGGACACCAAACCACAGTTTCGTTAGGGAAAAACTAAAATAGTCGAGGTATTTGGGACTGCTGAATACAGATGAGTCTCTCCTTCATGACTTGCTCTTAGATCCTGAGACACTTGCAGTCCATACTCCACAACAGCTTATAATACTGGAAGTATTGAGATGTTATGTGTAGGTGGTGGGGTGGTGCAAGGTCACAACTGAGAAAAGATGACATAAGACACTCCAGTGTCTAGAGTGCCTTTGGTTTAAGAAGACACACACATGACACATGCCTGGTGCACTCAGGGGGCAGAAGATGGCAGCGGATCCTATGGAACCAGAGTTACAGACAGTCATAGCTGTCATGTGGGTATTGGGACTTGAACTTGGGTTCTCCAGAAGAGCAGCCCATGCTTCTAATCTCTGAACCATCACTCCAGTTCCATTATGAGTGTCTTTTGACTAAATAAACAGCCAGTAAAATATTAATTATCTACCATGGAGTCTCTTTACTGCAGAATTGTGGCTCTCCTTGAGTAACTATTTCTACAGCAAGTGACCTTTGAGGTATGGCTCTTTACCACCTTTGCATAGAGCACTTTTGTGGAAGGAAGGTTCCACTCGAGGAAGCTAAAAGGTCTCCTTCTAACAAAATTGTAGGACATCTGAAAGTCCTAAAAGATGAGAGAAACTAAGTCTCCAAGTTTGCCTGTTCACAGTTCAATGAACCTTTGCAGGCTATAATCAGCATCAATTTTTACAATTTCAGGCAGGGAGCTGAACTGGGGTCAGTAGGCAGAGGATGACTTTGTATTTAAAGGAAAGTAACATTGTACTCGAGACACTAGGCCTCAAGATGCTTAAGTGACTGTGGTGGTTTAAATATGCTTTGCCCAGGGAGTGGCAGTGTTTGGAGGTGAGGCCTTGTTGAAGTAGGTATGTCACTGTGGGTAGGACATACCCACTGTGGGATTTAGAGCCCTCCTCCTAGCTGCCTGGAAGCCAGTCTCCTCCTAATGGCCTTCAGATGAAGATTTAGAACTCTCAGCTCCTCCTGTACCATGCCTGCCTATGTACATTGCCATGCTCCCACCTTGATGATAATGAATTGAACCTCTGATCCTGTAAGCCAGCCCCAATTAAATGTTGTCCTCATGAGAGTTGCCTTGGTCATGGTGTCTGTTCATAGCAGTAAAACCCTAACTAAAACAGTGACCTTCAAGCAGGAACAGCAGTGCTGGAGCCACCACACTACTCATCCTCAAGCTTCATCCAGAGTCCTAGTAACAGAAACAGTGTGGTACTGACACGATCACACACATGTAGGCCAGTGGAATAAAACGGAGGTCCCAGAAATGATGCATATAACTACAGCTACCAAACTTTGACAAAGCCGTAAACAGACAAACAGACAGCACATATATTGGTACATTCAGGAAGACAGCCTCAGCCAGGAGGTAGAGGCCAGCCTGGTGTACAGAGAAAGTTACAGAACAGCTTGTCTCCAAAAACCAAAAAGAAAAAAAAAATGGAGGAAAAGAAGAGGAAGAGGAGGAAGAAGAGGAGAAGGAAGAAAAAGAGGAGGAGGAGGAGGAGGAAGA
>JANHMN010000002.1:37408249-37440077 GCA_030674055.1 Rhabdomys pumilio
TTCACCTTCTCCTTCTCCCAGTTCCTGGACCACCATCGTTTCTAAACCTTGATGCTCGGGATTCTGTTGTTTTAGTCCCTCAGCCTCTTGCTTCATCTTTAAGTTCTCACTTCTGTTCTGGCTCTCTCTCTTATCCATGGTAAATATTGTTAATGTTCCCATCTTAAAGAGAACCTTGCCATCTTAAAGAGAACCTTCAACTTCTCTTTCTTCGTGCTCATTTCTGTGCCTCTCATTTCTTTAGTAAGTCTATCTAGTGGCTTTTTCTCTATCTGGTTTTCATTTCTCAATCCATTGTGACAATTCATAGAGTTTTACTTACTAGACATCTATGAGCCACAGCATCTGGGTCTTTTTTTGTTTGTTTGTTTGTTTGTTTTTTGTTTTGTTTTTCGAGACAGGGTTTCTCTGTGTGGCCCTGGTTGTCCTGGAACTCACTCTGTAGACCAGGCTGGCCTTGAACTCAGAAACCCGCCTGCCTCTGCCTCCCAAGTGCTGGGATTAAAGTCGTGTGCCACCACCGCCCGGCATAAGTTCTACTTTCATTGACCCCTCAAAACAGTTTCTAAGGAGAAAGGACTATTTTTTATCTTACTTGATATTTTATTGCTTTGACAGAATATATTGGCTCATATTAAATATGTCTCAATAAGTAGATAAGTGAATTGTGTGCATGGGAAAATTAATTTTTTAGTAAAAGTAAAACAAATGTTTGGACTGTTTGACTGTAGGAACAGCATGGAGACACATCCCTTCTTAGAGGTGAAACGGTCTTACCCAGACTTGATCATCTATGTAGGAGAAGTGACTATCGGAGAAAAAGTTCGAAATAAAATGGACTCAGAGAAGAGAAAGCTGGAGAAGACAAGAATTACAGAGGCTGCTTGTGCTCTGTTAAACTCTGGAGGAGGAGTGATTGCTATGCAAATGGCCAACAAGAGTGAGCATCCTGTGGAGATAGGATTGGACTTGGAACAGTCTCTGAGACAGCTTGTTCCATCCTCTGATTTGCAGACTTTCTTTGAGACCAAGCAACAAGAGGACCAGTTTTACATTTTTGTTAAATCTTGGAGCTGCAGCCCTGAAAATGGTTCCACTAAGCCTCGAATTTGCAGCCTGGGCTCTTCCCTGTACCATCGATTTTTAACTTCTAAGGTTGCCATGGATTCAAGAGTTGCTTTTGAGTTTCTGGAGAACAAGAAGAGGTGTGTCAAATGCAGTCCTACTGATGACAGAGCGCCACGTGCTAAAATTCCCAGAGCCATTTGTCAGAACAGCTTTGAATCAAATCAGGCTTTTGAAATTTTCCAAAGTGAGAAACTTGAGTATGGCCAACACTTGCTTTTTTGTGAATCCGCATTTATAGAGTTTAAAAACTTCTCTAACAAACATGTCCAAGAAAATATAAAAAATATAATTCCAAAGTACATCTCTGCATTTGCAAACACCCAGGGAGGCTATCTTTTCATTGGAGTGGATGATGAGAGTAAGACAGTCCTGGGATGCCCAAAAGATAACGTTGACCGTGAGTCTTTGAAAACAGTGGTAAATGAAGCAATATCCAAGTTGCCAGTCTTCCATTTTTGTTCGTCTAAAGACAAGGTGTCTTATGAGACCAGAGTCATAGATGTGTTTAAAGAGGGAAGTTTGTATGGTTATCTCTGTGTGGTCAAAGTAGAGCAGTTCTGCTGTGCAGTGTTCTCAGGGACTCCCATTTCATGGATGGTAGACAAGGAGAAAGGTGTCTACAGCCTGAAGACCGAGGAATGGGTACACCTGATGGTGGCTGTTGGCCCAGGTAAGAGTTTTGCCTTCTCGGTCTTTTCTGCCTCTTTTGAGTTCCTCTGTATCCTTCACGATCTGGAAATCTGAGTTCATTACACCCACTGAAGTTGCCTTTCTCTGCTTTTTTTTTTTTTTTTTTTTTTTTTTTTGTTTTCAAAACAGTGTTTCTCAATGTAGCCCTGGCTGTCCTGAAATTTGTTCTGTAGACAGGCTGGACTCAAATTCACAGAGATCCACCTGCCTCTGCCTCCCAAGTACTATTAAGTACTTAACCTTAATAGTATTAAGGTTACTAATAGTATTTAAGTACTATTAAGGTTAAGTACTATTAAGATTAAAGGCGTATGCCACCACCCTCTGGCATATATTGCTTTTTGTATCCTACTACTGAAAGGGTTTTATGGCAAAAGAAGAGGGCCAAGGAATACCACAAAACTATGCCATGAAAATTTTGGGAGTGGTATCCAAATGATTTGCCTCTGAGTGGGGTTGGAAAAGAGAGAGGGAGCCACTGAGTGGTGTTGGGGGGTGAGAGCACCTGGATCTGGAATGTGGGCAGTTCTATTGGCTAGTAATGATTTCAGCTTGGTATGAAGAATGGTTGCTAGCTTAATCAATCTACTTTAGACAGTAAGTAATTTCCCCTTAAGAACTGATTGGTTGGTGGTAGGAGTGGAGAGGCTATTTGCCTGGGGAATTGTGATTGTTACAAGGGTGACAGGGCTCCAGGAACAAGTGGGGGATTTTTCCAGTAGATGATTTTATCCAGAGGGCAAATTAATCACAAAATGTAGTCTGAAAGCAAAATGCAGTTTGTAATCTTAAGCCGAGCCCTTCAAGCTGGGCCCTTCAGCACTCAGCATGTTTGGAAGAAAAACCCAGTGTGATTGGAGAAGAAAAAAAGCCCACTAACATTGCAGAAAGCAGAGGAGGAATTCACTTGAAATTGTCTCCAGAGCAAGCATTCATTCTTTGAGTTCATCTGGACACCCAGAGAGACTTGGGAGACTCTGGAGCAGGCAACCACTTCACAGGAAGTGAACATTAAGAAAACCTAGGAAAGAGAAAGGAGGGTCTTTGGATTGAAGGGTATTTAAGAGTGTGGAAAAGGAGCTTTTGTCTTCTGGGATGTTGGTGGAGTAGGAAGGTCAGCTGGGTGCTTTCTCTGTCTCTCTGAGCTAGCAGACTTTCACCAGTGTCTGGCTACTAAGTCTTCATTTGGTAAATCAAACATTTGGGATTTTGTTTTAAAAACAACTTATTAATTGTTTGATTAGAGATTTTTTTTAAATTTGTTGTTGAATACTCATAGAGAAGACATTGATAAAACAGGATGCAACTAGTAAAATCAGGAAAACAAGAAGCAGGAGTCAGGAAGGGCAGTATCCAACTCCCTAGTCTCAAAGGCCCAGGAGCTGGCTCATCAAGTTGTTCATTAGTTTTGGAGATCTGTTTGAAGTTGTTGGATTTTATTTTTTACTCCACCAGTTGATTGACACCGAAGCAGCATTCCTCTTGGAGGAAGAAGTATTTCAGCTATAAGAAGATCCAGTGCCCATCAGTTTGGGAGAACCAGCAGGGAGCCAGGGTGGGTTGATGAGGAGAGCCAGCAGCTAGAGAGGGAGAAGGGGAGACCAAAGGAGCTGGAGGAAGGGCAGGAGCTGCAGGTGGAAGCCAGCAAAGCGGTCAGACTTCAAAGCTAGAAGGAGCTGAGTTGGGGAACAGGAAGAACAGAGAAAAGACCTGGAGTGGAGGTAAAAGAAAACTTTGATATAGGGACTCTCCATTTCCTTGATCGCTGATGGCAGTTGTAAAGGACAATTTACCTGCTGATGAAATTGTCACCCAACATCATTGTATCTTGACCCATCTGTCCCTTAGTGCCCAGTAGTGTTTTATGAAATTCAATGCACTGACATACAGTGCACATATAGTCACTACTAGCCGGGCCAGTGCTTCTAACAAGCTCATGCCTACCAGACCCTCAGTTATCTTCAGGTTGTGGGCTCAGCTTTATACTACCCAGGGCAGGCTACTACTGACTACACCTTCACTTCCTTTCATTTTTTTTTTAAATGTGTGAACATTTCCTTGCATGTATATATTTGCACTGTGTGCTTGTGGAGTCTGAAGAGATCAAAAGAGTCCGTTGGGTCCTCAGAACTGGAACTATGAATGATTGTGAACCACCAGGTGGGTGCTGGGAACCGAACCCTGGTCCTCTCCAAGATCAGCCAATGGTGCTCTTGACCTCTGAGCCATCTCTCCATTGCCAACCTTCACTTTCTGTGTGCGGCCTCCTGCTACCTGAACTATTTGGCACACTCACCTTCCATAGTTGTCTCCTACCCTGGAACTGTAGCAGGCTGACACCAGGATCCCTGATCTGAGTTCTTCCTGTCAGGATCGCAGGGTACCAACCAGCTCAGTACCAACCAGTGATTCTCTATCATAGAGTTGGCAGCCAGTGAATTGACAAAATGGTCCTAGTCTCTACCACTTACCCATGATGCCAGAGGGATCCCTGCTTCCCCAGAACCTCTAATTGGATTTGAAGCTTTTGTTGATTGTGCCTTTGTCACTTGGGTAGGACTGCCAGTCTCTGCACCAGGGCTGCTTACGTTACCATCTGGATCAAGTTTCAGCTTCCCTCTTTGTGGTTTCTGATGTCCTTCCAACCCGCCCCACCCCACCCTCACCCCCACCCCGGAATAGAGCCTCCGTTTTGTTACTCCGACTCTTTTCATTTACTGTGTCACACAGAGGCAGCTTCCAATGAGCAATCTTCCCTCAATGACCTGTCTGAAGAGTTTGAATGTCAGCTGAGTCTATCCAACAGCCCTCCACACTGCAGACCAGTGTATTCTAAAAAAGGACTGGAACATAAAGTTGACCTGCAAGAGCACTTATTTCAAGGTAAGAACAGATAGTATTTCCATTAAGAGAAAGAGACCATTTAATAACTTTGATTAAAAAGCAGTCAGTGAGATTGCCTTCTGGGACACCAAGTTTATGAAGCAGCAGTGCTACAAACCTCTTGGAAATGGGGTGCAGGTACCCTTGAAATCATCTAACAAAGGACTAGCAAAATTCGATAGTTAAATGTGCAGAGGCCGAGGCCCCCACCAGGGATTTAATATTCCCAGGGGTGAGACTTAAGCATATGCAGCTTCTTAAGGAGTTCTGATCCTGTATCTGGAACTCACTGATCCAGTACAGCCATAGCAAAAGCCTCGCATGGGAAACACAGTGATAGAATTGGCCCCTCAGTCAGCTTTTAAGGATGGAGGGAAAACATAAACATTCATATGGCAGATAAGAGGGCATCAAAGAGCCATTAGTTATTTGTCTTGAAAGAAGATAGTGAGACAAGAGTCACCCAATCTCGGTACAAAGTAATCACTTCAGACCATGGATAATGTTAGACTTCTGCTAGGTTTTGTCTAAGGAAAGACTCAGTTTTCTGGAGGTAGGAAATAGCTTCTTTAACATCGCACTTTGAACATACGTGAGATCTGTTAATCACATCTGATGCAGAGACATCCTGTGTATGGTATAAGCATTTATTAGTGCCCTGGTAATTACTATATTAGAAGGACTTTAGATTCACTTTCAAAATTAATTTACCTGAGCTCCTTAGTATTAGTTTATCAGAATTGTTTTTAAACTTTCCACAAAGAAATCTGATGCAAGACTACTTTAAAAAAAAAATTTAGCCGGGCGGTGGTGGCGCATGCCTTTAATCCCAGCAGTTGGGAGGCAGAGGCAGACAGATTTCTGAGTTCCAGGACAGCCAGGGCTACATAGAAAAACCCTGTCTCGAAAAACAAAACAAAATGAAAAAAAAAAAATTTAAGGCTCAATAAATTCCATTTTGGTTGACACAGATCTTTCTAAGATAATGGGAGGGCAACATCTTTCCATCAGCTTGGGGGGATATGGCTGAAGGGGGATGTATACACATGGAATTTCTCCTGCTTGTCTTTTGTAGACTACACATAAGGCTTCGTGCTCCTTATAAATTTTTTATAAGTTTAATCTTGATCGAGAATAGAGTTTTTTCATACAATATATCTTAATCATGATTTCCCCTTCCCCAACTCCACCCAGATCCTTTCCCACCTCCTGCTCCACACTCAACTTCACAGCCTTCTATCCTCTCTCTCATTAGAAAACAAACAGGCAACTAAAACAAACAACCAGAATAGAACAAACCGGGGCGGGGAGGAGGAACCTAAGAAAAAGAACAAGAAACACATACATAGCAGATACACATACACACACTCTCACACTCTCACACACACATTCCATAAGAACACAAAATCAGAAACCATAATAAATAAGCAAAGGGACCTGTAAGGTAATATATATATGCATATGTGTATGTACATGATATGTATATCCCCAGACAAAGCATATGAGACAAAAACCTTCCCAAAATCCTATTGGCTTGTTATATATTGGCCAACTACTTAATTCTCCATTTTAAATGTAATATGTGAGTTGTTTGAAACAATACAAACACTTACTTGAAATCTTGTCGATTCGTTTCATCTCCAGTGTCACCAGACTGCTTAAAGTACACTCCTGAATCGCTCTGGAGGGAGCTGTGTTCTCAGCATGAGAGACTAGAGGATTTAGTAAAGCAGCAGATGTGTTCCTTCTCCTGTGGTCTGCTGATCCTCTCTAGAAGCTGGGCTGTGGACCTGAACTTGACAGGGAAGCAGGGAGTCATCTGTGAAGCTCTGCTGATTGCAGAGAATAGCCCCCCGACACTCTACACCATCGTTGGGGAGCAGGACGAGCAAGATCAGGACTACTGCACCTGCACTGCCTTTACTCTGAAGCAGAAGCTGGTGAACACTGGGGGCTACACTGGGAGAGTGTGTGTCATGACCAAGGTTCTCTGCCTGAGTTCTCAGAACAATACTGAGACCAATGGGGGCTCAGTCTCTCGCATTGATTACCCACTCTCCTATAATCTTGCAAACATCCAGGAAATGCAGGCCTTGCTTCAGGCCCTTGTGATTGTCTTGCTCAACTTCAGGTCTTTCTTGAGTGACCAGCTTGGCTGTGAAATTTTGAATCTTCTCACAGCCCAACAGTATGAGATACTCTCAAAAAGTCTCCACAAAACCAGAGAGCTGTTCGTGCATGGCTTGCCAGGCTCAGGGAAGACAATTATGGCCATGAAAGTCATGGAAAAGATCAGAAATACATTCGACTGTGAAACAGATAGAATTCTCTACATCTGTGAAAATCAGCCGTTGAGGGACTTCATCCAGTAAGTGATTGGATCTTGGTCTGTGTGTTTTCAATTGGGGTTGAACTTTTCTGTTGTTACCCTGATTCTTGGAAATCAGTCAGTAAAATGATCTGAGACAGCAGGGCTGTGTTGCTGAGAATATGATACAGTCAGAGAAACACCTAATTTCTTTTTCGCTGTTACAGGGCGAAAAATATCTGCCAGGCAGTGACCCGGAAAACCTTCATGAAATATAACTTTGAGACAGAGAGAATACAACACATCATTATTGATGAAGCCCAGAATTTCCGCACCGAGAATGGTAACTGGTATGAGAAGGCAAAAGGAATCACTCCTACAATTCTCTGGATCTTTCTGGACTATTTTCAGACTAGTCACTTGCAGCAGAGTGGCCTCCCAGATTTCTCACACCAGTTTCCAAAGGAAGAGCTCACACAGGTGGTACGAAATGCAGATAAAATAGCTGAGTTCCTACAACAGGAATTGCAGGAAATCAGAGATAACCCTCCATACAACATCCCTCCAGAGTCCCTAAATTTGCTCCATGAATTTAACTGGTCCCAAGGTGTATCAGGCACCTGTGAGCTTAGATATTTAAGTTGGGAAAAGATGGTGAGCTATGTAGCAGATAAGTGTGATTTTTTCTTGAGTAATGGCTATTCTCCCCAAGATATTGCAGTACTTTTCAGCACAGACAACGACAAGAAAGTCTATGAGCATAAGTTCCTGAGAGAAATAAGGAAGAGGAGAGCGTCTCAGAGGAATTATGCCTCTGTCTGTCTTTCTAACATGTTTGACAGCATCCGTCGATTCTCAGGCCTAGAAAGAAGCATTGTGTTTGGTATTAATCCCCGTGCAACTGAGCAGCCCATTTCCCACAACCTATTGCTCTGCCTAGCTTCCAGAGCGAGGAAATATCTGTATATTCTGGTTTCCTACCCTTTCAACTCCTGAGGGGCTCAACAGTTGCATGTTTGAATGAGATGTGTGAGGTCATAGGTTCAATCGCTGATGATGAGATAGTAAAATCGAGTTGAGGTCCTTCAGGACAAGAAGAAAGATAAAAATACAACAAAGCCTTGTTCTCTAGTTTTGGAAAATATAGAAAAAATTAACAGTGGATATTGTAACTAACTAAGACTGAAAAGAGAGTTGGAGAGAAGGCTGGCAAAAGATGAACACATGACATGCTATGGGAATATTGAGACCACAATGAAGACAACACAATACAGTAAGTCATATCTGATTACTAAAACAGACTTCCAGCCAGGCAGTGGTGGCGCACGCCATTAATCCCAGCACTTGGGAGGCAGAGGCAGGCGGATTTCTGAGTTCGAGGCCAGCCTGGTCTACAGAGTGAGTTCCAGGACAGCCAGGGCTACACAGAGAAACTCTGTCTTGAAAAACCAAAAAAAAAAAAAAAACAGACTTCCATTTTAAATTGGAAAATACATTTATGAAAATATTTTATAAAAATAAAGAAAAAGACTAAAAATGCAATACTAAGTAGTACTGGATAGTCCAGTTCTTTCCACCTAAGTACCAGCTTTTTTTTTTTTGGGGGGGGGGGATGATTGCATTAAAAAACAAAGAGGCTGGAAGACACAAAGAAGGAAGGAAAGAGAAATGCACACAAGATGGATGAAACCCTGACCCCCCCAACACACACATGGGAAGAAACTCAGCAAAGGAGGGAAAGCCAGAGGAGAAGGAAGAACAAGTCAGAAGAGAAGGACAAATCAAAAGAAACTTGTAGGGAAAGGTTGATTCAGGGTCTTCAGGACTTGGAGAGGAGACACACAGTGGGCATTTGAGCAGTGGGAGGGGTGCTTAGGGAAGACAATGAACTAGAGATGCTTTGGGAGGCTAATTTACTGTAGTTTGCCTTGATGGCTATTTTATCTGATGTTGCCATGACAACTTAGCTTTCTTTTTCTTGGCATTTTTCTAACATACATTGTCCCATCTTCTGACACTGAACCCGTCTCTGTTGGTAGTTTTAGATAGAACTCTTAAGTGTGTTTTCACGTTTATTACACTTGAAACCAATCTATGAGTCTCTGGCTTTTATTTAATAAGTGTGCTTTACTGATGTGTAAAAACATGAGCTTCTGATGGGGAACAAAGTGAGAAAAGGTTACAAAGTAATATGAGAATATCACATTTTTGGAAGACAAAGAGTACCTTTACATATTATATATGCATACATAAACTTATGAAAAAATGAAAGAATCCAATCTCAGTAGTCAAATTATAAATATTTTCTGCTTATTTTTATTTCCCATATTCCTAAAATGAACATATATTATTCTTGCTAAAAACAATATGCCTTTTATAACAAGAAAGAAAGAAAGAAAGAAAGAAAGAAAGAAAGAAAGAAAGAAAGAAAGAGAGAGAAAGAGAGAGAGAGGAAGGAAGGAAGGAAGAAGGAAACCAGGTAGTGGATAAATAACAGAGGGGGGACATATCTTTGGGGTAATAAGGCTCATGGGAGAGGATTGGTGATATTTTGTGTGTGTGTGTGTGTGGAGAGAGAGTTGTCAGTTCAGTTTTCTGGGTTTTTTGTTTGTGGTTGGTTGGTTGGTTGGTTGGTTTGGAGACAAGTTACCTTAATTACTGACCTATTGCTGTGAAGAGACACCATGACCAAAGCAATGAAAATGAAAACATTTAATTAGGGACTTGTTTATAGTTTTTAAAGGTTAGCAGTCCACGATCGTCACCAAAGGAATCACAAGGCATGACACTGGAGCAGTAGCTGGGAGCTTTGCATCCTAATCAGCAGGTGACAGAAAGAGACTGG
This sequence comes from Rhabdomys pumilio, assembly GCA_030674055.1. Taxonomy (NCBI): domain Eukaryota; kingdom Metazoa; phylum Chordata; class Mammalia; order Rodentia; family Muridae; genus Rhabdomys; species Rhabdomys pumilio. The sequence goes on from JANHMN010000002.1 coordinate 37,418,104, forward strand.
GCCTGGGTGCTATTCAAACTTCAAAGCCCACCTCCAGGGGTACACCTCCTCCAACAAAGCCCCACCATCTCAAATATCTATGTAGCAACCAATCAATTTCTTCTTTATAATCAGGATCAGTCACACCGTAAGTACAGTTAACTTTTCTGACAATCAGTTCAACAACCCCAGAAGCCCAACAAGGTCAAGACAAGAGTCTTGGCACATCATGTCTTAGAACTTGGTGAGTATTGGGAACTCCAAGACTACCGGACAAGATAGTAATGGCAGCAAAAGTTCCCTAAAACCATTATTAAATATCATCATGAGATGGTCTACTGTGATCCATTCCATCTCTTGGTTGTCAAACAGGTGTGGTCTAGTATATACTGCCCCCTGTAGGAGGATCTCAATCTTGTGGTAGTGTCTCCAAGCTTGAGCTGAGACTAATCCTGTAACCGGTAATGAATACATTTGTATACAACTCAGCAGATCCTGAATGAGGAATACATGATCCAAGAGTTTTATGACCATGAGCCCAATGCTATACCACTGTGGTATACTTTCATCTGGAATATCTTCACTCAGGTTCCCCTAAAGAAGCCTGCAACCGTGAGGACTTACGTGTCAGAGAATGATCTTTCAGTACTGTTGCCTTTCTGTTCTTTCTTAGTAAGGAGACATTCATGTTTCTTAGCTCTCTATTTCAGAAATATGGGATCACACCAGGATTCCAGAGTATGGAACCCCAACTGTTTACCCTACCTCCAAAGGAGATTTAAAACCAAATGGAAAACCTTAGACTCAAACAATCTTACTAGATTTATGGAACACATAGGGATAGATAATTCCATTGTTGTGCAAATTGTTCCCGAGCATTGAAAAAAAGATCACTCTTTATTTGCAAGAACATTTTGGAGGAAAACATGTAGAAATTCCAATAAAATGGGTGCAGAATGTTTCTTTACCTGTGGGTAAGTTCAACACAGCTGTATCTGCCATTTTTCTCCTTGGGATCAGATGCCTGAAAAGAAGCAAGGAAGGAAAGAAGAAAGGAAGGAAGGAAGGAAGGAAGGAAGGAAGGAAGGAAGGGAGGAAGGAAGGGTTTATTTTGGGATTTATAGTTTAAGGTTCTAACCTAGTGATGGTGGAAAAATGGGGCTGCTTTTAATGGAATTAAATTTAAAATATTTAACAGGGGAAAAAAATCACTGCTTTATATCATGTATCCAGTCAGGAAGCAGAGATGGATGCTCATGCCAATCCCATGCAATGATGCCACCCACAAGTAAGTTGGACCACTTCATTTAACCAAATCTAGACACTCCCTGGCATACGGGCCCGGGTATTTGTCTCCAGGTGGTTCTAGATCTTGACAAGTTGACAATATTTTTTTATTTATATTTTGAGACAAGACAAGTTCCTGGCTGTCTGGAACTGGCTATGTAGACCAAGCTAGCCTGGAAGTCACAGAGATCCACTTGTCTCTAACCTCCTGAGTGCTAGAAGTAAAGGCATATACCACTATGCCTGGCTACAAGTTGATAATTATAACTACCATTACAGTGTAGCTGGCATTTTAAAACAATGTATCATTGTTTACATAATTCTCTTCTCCCATGAATGTAGCAGATTCATTTATACTAAGATGCAAGATTCAGTTTAACATGGAAAAATACACTGTGCTCCACTGCATCACAGTTTGTTAAGGGAGAAAACTGACAATTATCCGGATGAGGCAGAAAGACAACATAGTATTACAGGCTGTGAATTTCAGAAAAAGCAGGGTTTTTTCTCCAAACCCAGGAGCCAGTACACCCTCATTCCAGGCTTCAGCTCCAGTTAAGTCCAGATAAGAATCCTGTCTGTACCTTACATTTACTTCAGTGGTGGACTGTGAACTGGACCTGCAGAAACACTCACCTTCTTGGGGAAGGGGTAGTGGCATCCCTTTCTGCCAATGAGGATGCAGGTACATACCTCTTAACCATCATCCCTGGCCAAGGGCAAGTGAGAGCCAGGTTGACCAGCAGCCTGCCAGTATGCTAGCTGACAACAACCTGGACTTAAGTTACAAATGAGATCAGCTAAGGTCTGAATAAACTCAGACGTAAATTCCTTCAACAACAAGGTGTATCTTGTTAAGCAAGACCGGCACCCTCATGGCAGACTCCTGTAACAATAATCTATTTTCAGCCAAAACTTTGTGTGATTCTGAACAGCCCAGAAGTATCCCTGTCCATCACAATAATATGGCATATGTGATCCATAATTTTGAACTAAATGCACACAAAAATATGTCTACTAACTTTTTCTTTTCCAATTATGACCTTAAAATAAGCATGCTTAGGTATGTACTCCTTAACTAAGCATAACCAAGAGTAGGCCTCACGGTGGCTTGAATGAGAAAGGCCCCATGGGTTCATAGATTTGAATGTGTGGTCTGCAGTTGGTGGAGTTTCTTGGAAGTAGATTAGGAAGTATAGCCATGGAGGAGATGTGTCACATTGGGAGTAGGCTTTGAGATTTCAAAAGCCCATGCCAAGCCAGGTGGTGGTGTCATACACCTTTAATCCCAGCACTAAGGAGGTAGACATGGGTGGATCTCTAAGTTTGAGGCCAGCCAATCTACAGAGGTAGTTCTAGGATAACCTGGGCTACACAGAGAAACCTATCTCCAAAAACCAAAAGAGGAGGAGGAGGAGGAGGAGGAGGAGGAGGAGGAGGAGGAGGAGGAGGAGGAGGAGGAAGAAAAAGACAAAGAGAACAACAACAACCAAACTATTCTCAGTTAACCCTATCTGTCCTTATGCTTGTGGATTAAGATGTATGCTCTCAGCTCCTGTTCCTACATTGTTTATTAGTTCCACTGAGCAAGAATAAGACCACTACCACAATTTTAAGGCAAATTTGAAGCAAGCTTTATTAAATACTGGCCAGGTCCATACCTGAGATTCCCAGAGAATGACCCTAAATTACATTAGACAGGAGTTTATAAAGGCAAAACCCACAAGGCTACATACCTCCCACCTTTGTCCGATCTGGGGCAAGCATACATCCTGACATGCTTTCTGCCTATGTACCTCCTACCTACATACCTTTTGCCTGCCTGTGTATGATCAAGCACACATCTTTTGCAATTAGTGCAACCATGCTTTTTTGAAGAAGTGAAAACACTAGGCTTGTTATCTTACATGAACAGCCCCCAGAATTCCAGGAAATTATCTGTCCTTGGGCAAGTGGAGCTTAACTGGTTAGAAACATTTTTGTTTTAAAGATCTCTAAAGCACAGTAATTTAAACACAAAACTTAACTTTAGCCAATACGCACACACTCAAGTTATATCCTGTGTCAAATCCTGGACTCTATGGTGAGAACCTGTTCATATTGAGATCTAATAACCATCAGTTTAATGACACCGAGATGTGTATTTACGTATCTAGTTAATGAATTATTGATGCAAGGGGAAACACTAACTAGAAAAAAACCAGAAGGGCCAAAGGCATCAAAGTTGCTTTCTAGGAGGAGCCTGAAAAAGAGAATAGGAACTAGTCATTTATTTCATTTCAGGTCCCTTTTTAGCAATGTGTTGTGTTCTGTACTGCTAGATCATCTCTAATGATACTGAGTAGTTTGCATAGAAACATTTTTTTCTTAAAGCTGCACAATAACTCCCTTCTTTTACAGAGTAGGTGGGGTGTCCTGTCAAGTAGAACTACTTCAGCTAATGAATCTACCAACTGATAGATCTGGGTCTACTTGCTTCTAATAGGTATCTTTCCTGATATGCCAACAAACACTTTAGGTAGCCATTTTGCCTCCTATGCCAGGGACTTTCCATTTGACTAACATTCTAGTATTTTGTTGAGGATAAGGAACAAAGTATTCTCTTCTGTAACTACTTCCTGCTGAAATTAGTATCAAGATCCCAGGGGAACTTGACACCCAGGTACTGAGGTGGAACATGTCAAATGGACAGAAACTGATGATTTCTGGCAGTTAACTCTGTCTTGCTATTCTGAGGCCAAAGGCTGACAGATTCTAGCAATTAACACTCTTTTAATATTTTGAGGGCCAAAGCTAATGGCTTCTGGCAATTGACTCCCGCTGGTAGCAGCAGGGGATTAATAAAAGAAATTTAGTTACTTTAGGCTCTTTACTCTTTTAACCCAGGATGGGGTGGAGTCTGCTTGTTGGCCAGGGAGAGCCTTAGAGTTCATTAACTCTTCATGAGCCAGAGAGAAAGGAAAAGAAAAGAAAGTCAGATGTGCACACACATGCACACTGGATGAAAGAGAAAAGGGATTCTTTATCACTTTACTTGTGTTCTTAGTTTTCATACTTTCTCAGATAAAAATTACCTCATAGCAATTATCAAGTAGAAACCTTACATCAGGATAATCAGTGGTTTTCTAAACATATTTACATTCCGTAAGTTCACAGTAAGTTTAAGGCAATAGTTCACATCACAGGTGGAGAAGATTTAAGGAGTCAGCAGAATTGTTGACATGTCTTCCCATTAAGTCTAGTACCGGACTAAACATCCCTTATCTATTTTCTAGTTCCATAAGTTCATTATAAGTTTAAAGCAGCAATTTTTATGTCACAAGTTAGCAAGGTTTTGTCAAGAGACAAAACATCTGCCTTGTGTCTTATTATTTTAAAGTCTTGTATAAACTACTCAATCATTTATATTCTGTCCTTATACCTACAATAAATTTCTCATTACCAGTTTATGACCTTTAATTACTGAGATTAGTAGCCTCGGTCCTAACTTAAAAGGAAAGTTTTCCTAGACCATAAATTTATTCCAAGCCTATTTGCTTTTCCTAGTTCAATTAGCTGGTGACACAGAATTCTATTTGCAGCTTTTTATTCTACAGGGGGCTTAAAATTACTTGAATCAATTCAGGAGTTCTATAAAATCATCATCAGAAACCATGAAATCATCGATTCATCTAAACAGCATTATTACATGAAAGTACATCTTCAGATTGAGCTGCAGAAAATTTGCCAAATAGGGTGATATTCAGGATTCATTGGGTTATGTAATGAAGTAGGAAAAGCATATCAACATTGAGAAGCAGTCCTGGGATGAAGTCTCTGGGATTCATGTCTCTCAGGGCCTACCCACTGCAACCATGCAGAACAGTGGGCCATCTCCAGAAAAACTCCCTTGTTTGCCATAACCTTTCCTGCATGGCTCTTGTCAAATTAAAATGTTGTCAACACAGAATGTTAGTCAAAGATTAGGAAGGGATTCAGTCAAGGGACATTCATGCAATGGGGGGTTCATGCAATGGGGCATTTATGGGAAGCAGCTGGTTTGCTGACCCAGATGAAGAGACAGGAAGCAATCACATCAGCTGTATAGACTCACATCAGCTTGCAGCTATTTGGAATAGTTTGTAGTCTGCAGCTGATTCCTGGATGGCATCTGTCATCCAATTGAAACTGCTGGGACATATATAACTACAGACAGAAGTTAAAGCTTAGGAACTTAAAGGAATATTACATTTGAAACTCTGAAGCCCATTGTCCTGGTGGTTGAATGAAGGGAAGAGTCCCAAGACCAGAGGAAAGAGAAAGATCCCACCCTCAGGAGGCATGGCCCCCACCCTTGAGGTCTGAGAAAATCACGAAATGTCCCTGGCAGTTGCAATAGACACAGCAGCTGCAGCTAACTGATAACAACAGAGTGAGCTAAGAAAACAAGTTGTTCCCAGGGAAAGATGCTCCTTTTTGATATATGCTCCCTCCTTGTGGTTTAACCGGGTGCTGTAAAACAATTAGCTTAAAGACCAAGATTCCTTTACCCTCTAGTATCACCAAGGCTTGGAAACCCCTGCTTGCTTTTTGTTTGTTTGTTTGTTTGTTTGTTTGTTTTTTCCTTTATAAACTCCCTTCCCCTAGACCTCGGGGCTGCACTCCTGTCCTTTTGCATCGGAAGCTTTGTGGCCTGAGCTCAAGTTTGAATAAAGATTCTCATGTACTTGCATTGGAGTTGTGGTTCCTGGTGGTCTCTTTGGAGTTTTTGAAACCTGGGCTTAATAATACTGGTCTGCCTACCAGGGGCTATCAGTGGGGATCTGAAGGGTTCTGGCTGGCCTGTCTGGAGCCGCCAAAGGGTAGTAGCTCTCCAAGGGGGAGCTAAAGCAAGGTGGGCTGTTGGCTTCTTCTGCAGCTACTGCTGCCCCTGAATCAGTGGCAGGCAGCAGGAAGCAGGGGGGCAACTAGGAGGCAAGGTCAGGGCCACTGAACAGGAAGTGGCTGCAGTAGGCTACAGCAACTTCCAACAAAGAAAGTTTCAGGAGAGAATACTCTTCCCTTAGGGTGTTACAGCTGGATAAAATGCGCTCTAAGGCAGTCTTTCGTGAAATAACTCATGCACTTTATTCCTTGAATATAGGATCTTAGAAACATTTTGGGGTGGGTTAGGGTCTAAGGGCAGATGCTTTATATTGGCTTGGTCTGAGATGTTAAGAATGCCTTATCTGTATGTGGAGAGGCTTTGGGTGTTGCCCCTGCATGACTGATTGTCACAGTCCTCTCCATGCAGTGTCGTGGTCACGTGTTCCAGGACACAAACCTGGTCAGTAGTAGATTAAACACCTACCATTCTGAATTATGAGAATTGCCAGGGTTCCTGAATTATTCCACTTCGACCTTATCAGGTTTTCTGTCTGGTAGTATAGTCTAGTACCTCACATCCTAAGAGATCTTCTTTCTTCTCCTCCTGGGTTGTCGAGGCAGCCTGCGGGTGGGGAGAATGGGAAAAGCATCAGCAGGGGGTAAGACCTAGGGTTATGCCACGGTATCTGGCCTGCCCTCTGCTATCCTCTAACCAGAAACTGCAGCCTCTGGCATTTAGCACTTCAGCTCAAAGACAGCAAATGATTAGGTAAATAGCCTTGTACTATCCTAAAAACTTCTGAGGGTAAAAGACTGCAGGCTTAGATGATTAACACCAGTAGCCTAACAGCAGAGGATTAGGCAAACAGCCTTTGTTCTCTCTCAGCAGGAACTGCTGGGCCCTGACTTATACTTGCTAGCCTGAGGTTTCAGGAAGAAAAAACACTTAGAAAAGTTATAATAGAGTTTATTACTAAGTGTAAAAAGTTTCCTATGAAGGCTATCTAAGGGGAAAGGTGAAAAGGTCCTAAGTGAGGAAAAGGAAAAAATTCTAAGAAAGGAAAAATTCTAAGGGAAAAAAATTCTAGGCAGGGGAAAAGGAAAGGACAAATGGCTCCTAACGACCGTTCCCTTTGTCTTCATCTTCAGTACTTATACATCATTCAGAGTACATGATCACATGTTACAAGGTTCATCACAAGTTCACACCAAGGCCGGGCGGTGGTGGCGCATGCCTTTAATCCCAGCACTTGGGAGGCAGAGGCAGGCAGATTTCTGAGTTCGAGGCCAGCCTGGTCTACAGAGTGAGTTCCAGGACAGCCAGGACTACACAGAAAAACCCTGTCTTGAAAAACAAAAAACAAAACAAGTTCACACCAAAATTCAAATCATAAATTGAAATAGACGTTTACAACAGAGAATGTTTACATGCATATCCATTAGGAGTAATTATCTGGCTAAACATTCAACACTTGTCTAGCTCCACAGGTTCACTGAAGGTTTAAAGCTATAACTAAGAAATTAGTGAAGTTTTGTATAGATAAACCCTGGCAATATTTTATCTTCTGTCCTAGCACCTATAATAAATCATGAGTTCCCTTTTAGTGACCTATGGTTAATTGTTTTACAACTTCTTGGAATGTTCTCTGAGCAGGAGAAGGTCTGGTTACTATCTCTCTCGGGGCAATTAACTGATAGGGAGACTGGCAGAGTTCTCATTGCAGTTTTGACTATGCCTGAGGGACTTAATAGCAGTCCTGTTATAAAAGAGCTTAATAATCATTGATATTATTTTAGGAATTCTTATAGGATCATCATTAAGACTTAAGAAGTCATCTATTTGTCTATATAGCATCACCACAAGACAGTACATCTTCGTGGATCTGCAGAGATCTGCTCCAAAGGGGTGTGCTATTGCTTAGTGATTGTTACATATGTTTAATAATAATAGGAAAAGCATATTAATAGCAGGAATCTTTCCTAAAATAAGTCCTCCACAGCCTTGCTGGATAGGGGCTCACTTGTCACAAATTATATAATAATTCAAGGCAAGTATTTCAGGATGATCATTTGCTAGTTATTAGCTTGTCCCATTACGGCTCCTGACAATCCTCAGACCTTTCCATACCTTACAACACTTTCTTAGACCCTCAGAACTTACATAAACTTAAAACCTTTTTTATCTGATCAAATACCATGAAACACAGGTGGTTGATTACTGAGAGCAGTCACTGCAAAGCAAGTTCCTTTCAATAAAGTAATAGTATAAAGTTATATCAAAAGCTTTCAGGGGACCAGCCTCGACTGAGGACAGGGCCTGAAGAAGGGTGGATGCAAGAATGGCGAAGGGAAGGATCAAACACAGGACATCGTTCGTTCGTTTGTTTCATGAGAGATGGGGACAGAGAGGGAGCACATCTCAGTATGGCTTCTCCTACTCTGACAACAGGTGTCCCTTCCAGGCATTATTCATATGTAAAATCATTTCCTCAGAAATTTTATTCATTGATTACACAGATTTTCAAAATACATTTTGTTCAAAAGTCTTCCTTGATTACATAAGAATATTGAAAGAAGAACAAAGCAAGCAAACAGCAATTTTGTAAGAACTAAAAAATAACATTAAAATAAAATCAATTTTTTTTTAAACTCAACATCTTCTTCCTCAAAATTGGTGTCGTAAAGCCTTGTGGTTACAGAAGTGCTAGACAGAATGACTGTTTGAATTTGATTCCGTTTCAGGTTGGCATAAGATCAATAGATCAAAAGTGATTTTCCACTACATATTATATCAAGCTTGGCTTTCTACAAAAGTTAAATCTCTGACTCTTATTTAATTCTTCCTTTTCTTCCTCTATATTTCTTTGATATATGGCATAAGACCACCACCCTTTTTCTTTGATTCTTAAAATATTGTGCAGCCCCTTGTTTAAGCAAAGGCTGTCTTTCAGAAAAGTTCTGATCTGGCAAGTCTCTTCAGGAGGGCAGGCAGTTCACTGAGCCCAGATGCTTTCTTCTATGTCTCTGTCACAAACCCGTTTCAATACGATTCCGGCTTTGTTACAATTCTGTGAAGAACAGAAGAACATTGGGATTTCTAAAACTGCTCCCTTTTGCCTTCAGGAAGGTACCAAGGCCTGTCATTAACTGTATGATCAAAATCTCTTTCTATTCATACAAGTTCCTTGTTTCTAAAATTAAACATAAAAAAATCTAGTAATTCAATTACAGTTTGTCAACTTCTAGAGTTTCCCTAAGTTTTTCTTCTTTAATAATTCTTCTCAAACCCTCCCGTGCTTACTAACAAATGCTCTTTAATGATCTAAATGTTTATGTAAGTAGTAAGTGCTTAGAAAAGACTCAATTTTCTACATAACTGGTTTTTTCTGGGGAATTTTCATTGATTTTATTTTTATTTACACTAGCTTTTTGTTATTCCAGCTCTAGCTTTTGGAGAGAGACTTTTTTTTAATTAAAATTTTTTTCTTTCTTTTTTTTTTATGTGAAAATCTTTATTGAATATTTTATTTACATTTCAGGTGCCATCCCCTTTTCCCATTTCCCCTCCCTAGAAAACCCCTATCCTACCCCCACTTCTTCTTTTTGCTTTTGTACTATTTTTTTTTAATGTTAATCAAAGGCTTTATAAGTTTGGTAATGCTCAATATCAATCAGAAGTGTAACCCAATACCCAACCTAGATATATCAACTATCTCTGACTGGCGGGGACATTCAAACATCCACCTCAGTGCCCCTCCCTTGTCTCCTAGCTCCTCCTTTCCTTCTCCTCAGAGAGAGACTTTTAACAGTGAGAAATATAAGTATAGCAAAATATGTGTAGCAAAAGTCCACCAAGGGCAGTGGGGAGTCAGTCTAGGTTGTCCAAGCACCGAAACTTTGTCAAGCAGCACCTTCGGGACCCTTGGCATCTCAAAACTTGTCTATCCTTTAATATGAAGCCTGTTAGCAAGACAAACCAGTCTGTGAATTTGCCTTTTTCATCAGGAGACCTAATAGCTCTAGAAATACAAGGCCTGATTTTCATATATGATAGATATATACTGACCAGGCAGCTGCAACCTTGAAGGAGAAACTGGCTGCCTGTGGCTGACAAACTGACAAAGTTACAGTTAGCTGTCAACACCACCAGGAATCGCAGAAGGATAAATTATAGCAGGAAGTATAAACCAAATGGCCTCTGTATTGATTGAAATGACAGGGACTTACCAGCTACCTGGCCTATTACTCCAGTAGGCTGCCATTATCTCAATGGCTTCATTGTGGGGCAGAAGCCATAGGTCTTCAGCTGTCACACAGGACAGCACTGCATCTTCAGCTGCTACATAGGACAGCATAGGCCTTCAGCTGCCAGACCCAGAAGGTCTTCAAGATCTTCATGTGGAGGATGAACTTGGGAAAACTGGCCTACCTTAACTTAGGCAGAGTAGGGTAGTCAATCCAACAGTGTCTATAGTTTGTTCAGGGCCCTGGCAGGAGGCAAGACATGGAACAGTTTGCCCAGTTAAGTTAGTGTCACCACAATCTATCTGTCAAAAATCTCATGTAGATAGTGCAAATGTTTTTGCTTTTTGCCCTGAACAGGAGAGTATTTGTTCCTGTAGAACACCTTCTCGTCTCAGATTGGGATCCTAACAGAAATGATGTCACAGAAAATTACTATGATTTACCAGGGGAAGCCTCTGAGGATGCTTGCGGCTTTTCTTAGCATAGCAGTTCACTCTGAGATTTACAAAACCAAAAGTATGCCTCAGACCCTTGAAAAGTCTCAAGGTGTGCTTCCTGAGTCAGTCCTTCCAACTCTGAGGTATGGCTTTAGAATTTGGATGGGGAGTCGGTTCTCACTGGGCCTCAAGAAAATGTTAATCCCATCAGGCAAGAATAAGACCACTACCACAATTTGAAGCAAGCTTTATTAAATATTCACGGACCTGTCCAAATCCATGAATACTGGCCAGGTTCTTACCTGGAATTTTATTAGAATTATATTAGAATTATATTAGAATTATATTAGACATGGGCTTATAAAAGCCAACCCCACAAGGATACATATTTCCCACCTTCATCCAATCAGGAACAAACATATGTTTTGACTTACTTCCTGACTCCATGTGACCAAGCATATCCATCCTGTACAATTGGTGCCACCATGCTTTTTTAGAGAAATGAATACACAGGGCTTGTTATCTTACATGAAGAACCCCCAGCACTGCAGGAAATTATTTATCTTCAGACAAGTGGAGTTACAGGTTAGAGGTGATTTTGTCTTCTATATGTCTTAATAATTAAAATGTAATTAAAGTATAACGATAGTAATCACAAATGCCCACCCATAAAGTGGAAACTTAAGGGTCCTTTGGAAAGTCAGTTGTGTTGGATGGTGTTTTGCTGAGGCAAAAAAAAAAAACCACATGAAGGAGTATTTTCCTGAAGTAAACACAAGTGAAAAGATGTTTTATTTAGTAAGACAGGCAGGTGAAGGGAACTGTCACTGAAGCAGACACAGGTGAAAAGGTGTTCTGCTAAACCAAGCATGTGAAAAGACATGTGATAAAGGATTCTCCATTAATGACACACGTGTATTGGTCCGATTTACACTGAGTAGAGCTCCACTTGTTGCAGCTCCATAGAAAAAAATTCGCTAAAAAAAACTTCTGAGGGTGCGCCAAGGCTTCTTGCTGCTTCCACAGACTCAGGCTTGTTGGATTGTAGTGTGCTCGTGCGACCTGTTGGGTTGATGTGTGGGTCCCACCTCTGTCTCGCCATGTGGCTAGAGACTCTTGTGGAGACAGAGGTGTGGGAATTTGACTGTGTTCACTCCATGCTGGCGCCGGGCGGACATGGGGCTATGTGAAGCTGCAGGACTTCACTCAGGGGTGGGGAGCACAATCTGAGGTCCCATGTAGAGCCAGAGCTCTTGGGGGGAGGGATGAGCTCTTGCTGTGTCGTGCAGGGATGAGAGGCTTGGTCACAGGTTCACTTGGTTGGGTCATGGCTGGCTCGACTTGTTTGCTTGGGTTTGTGGTCTCCGTGGCTGAGAACGTAGAGAGGTCGTCTGGGGGAGATTAGGAGGCGGCTCAGTAGTTGAAAACCTCCACTGTTCCCCACATCAGGTCCCAAAGAAGAGAAACAGTCCATGGTCTTAAGATACTTATTTTCATGGCAAAAAAATGGATGAAAACTATACCTTGGTATTTTCAGGGAAGGCCTGAGGTTAAATACCTTTGCAAGGAGGAGGGTGTGGGAAGGAATGTTTAATTGGCTATGCCCCTCTGGCCTTTAGGTACCTCATTAATATAGAGATCTCTCTTGAGGCTCTGTGGCCTGTACTCATGCCCTCTACCTGTGGAAGGGCTAGGGGGCGTTGTCTTACGTGACTGAAGGACCCCACTCTATGGAGGTCTTCCGGACTTACGTCAGGAGCCTGGAGTCTGGGAGCATAGCGAAATGCATGCTGTCCGTTAGGATCACCTGGGGTCTCTGGTGATTTCTAGCTGGTGCTTCACCAGAAACTATGCTGTCCTTTCACATTCCTACATAGTCTGATTGGCCAACTGAGACAGACTCACATGGAGTTTTGCTAAGTCAGACTCATGTGCTCAGGCAAGACCCATGGAGAACATGTAAGGTTTGGAGGGTATAAATAGAACTCAATGGACAGTGGAGACTGAGCTCGGCCTGCTTACAGAGCTAGCTGTGCAATGCTTGTTGGTCTCATATCTTTGCTGATCTTCACTTCTCTGAAAGAGACACAGCTGAGAACTTTTCTTGGCATTCCTGTTGGCCCTGGTCCCTCCTGCTGACTGGTGCCAGTTTGGCTGAGGCCTGGCTCTTCCTGCTAGGTCATGCCACCGCTGCTGCTATCCTGACTGTAGTGAATTGGACTGCTGGTTTATCTGTGAGGTGTTTGCAACCGGACTGAGCTACCACTGCTGACCTGTGAACTAAACTACTGGATTCCTGACAACACAAATGGGATTTGCTCTAAAGAACAACTTCTAAGCAGGTCCACTTCCCCTTGGATCCTTTCTTTTCCACTACCTCTGGTGGGTGGGCTACAAGAAAGGTTAAAGTGTTTAAGAACCATCATTAAAAATAGGTCTTGAAAAAAATTAAAGTTACACACCTGCCTGCTGCCATGCTCTCTACCACGACGGTCATAGATTCTAACACTCTGAACCTGTGAGACTCTGAATTTTGTGTGTGTGTGTGTGTGTGTATGTGTATTCTTGGTCATGGTTTTTTGTCACAGCAATGGAAAGTAACTAAGACAGGCTCACCCTTATATGAGTGGATTCAAGGCCCCTGAATAAAAACCCTCTTGTTTGAGAAGAGCCTTGCTTTGGAAATGACTCCCGTGTTATTTGTCTGCTGCGGGCAATAAATCCTTCTTGACTGTGCTTACTCTGGCTTTGTGTTTGCCATTATTCAAGCTCACAGCATTCTGTCAGTCACAGTGTTAGCTTATTTTCCCAAAATGTTTTATAGAAATGGCAGAGGATCCTCTCTTATGTACCAGGAGATAGTAGAGAGATTGCTGTCTCCAGTCCAGGAAAACTACACAGTTGCCTCAGCCTTGGAACCCTGCTCAGGAGTCACTATGGGATTTATTAGGGAACTTAGCCTTCCCCAAGGAGATGTCTGTGTGTAAAGGCATCTGGCTGGGAGTTAAGTGATGGATAAACTCCACTGAAAATAAAGGATTTAATGTTATTTAGATCTTGAATGAAAATGAGGACACAGACACCTTCTAGGGAAGGTGGAGGGGGAGGTTTTATTGTAGACACGAGGAAGACCACAGCTGGAGGCCTCTGGAAGGGTCCAGACTGAAGGTGGCCAAGAGAGGAGGCAGGGGAAGAGTGAGAGAGGAAGAAGAGGGGAGGTTAGACGAGACAGAACAAGAAGACCAAGAGAGGCTCCTAGGACCAAGAGAGTGCAAGGCTGAAATGGCAGGTATATGTAGGAATGAGAGCTGGGGGAAGAGAAGTGAAGCCTGTTACAAACACCAAGTCTCTCTTTTAAATGACAGAAGCTGTCATTTAAAGGCAAAGGAAGTTTTGTTGAAACTACCCAAAGTAAGGCAGAGAAATGCCAGATCCCAGAGCCAATGCAGTCATCCTCACAGGCTCACACTGTTTAATACTGTCTTAGCTAGGTTTTCCATTGCTGTGAAGAGACACCATGACCAAGGCAACTCCTATAAAGGACAATATTTAATTGGGGCTGGCTTACAGGTTCAGAGGTTCAGTCCATTATCACCAAGGTGGGAGCATGGCAACGTACAGGCAGGTATGGTGCAGGTGCAGGCAAAGCTGAGAGTTTTACATCTTCATCTGAAGGCTGCTGGTGGAAGACTGGCCTCCAGGCAGCTAGGATGGGAGTCTTAAAGCCCATACTCACAGTGACACACCTACTCCAGCAAGGCCACACCTACTCCAGCAAGGCCACGCCTACTCAGGGCCACACCTTCTAATAGTGCCACTCTCCGGGCAGAACATATACAAACCATCACAGAGAGGGTTTGTTTTGCTTACACATCTAGGTACCAGAAGGTCAGGGTAGGAACCTGTATCCACTCTCCCCAGAGCAGGGATTACATTTGCATCGCCATGGCCCACTTCTTTACATGATTTCTAGAGTTTGAACTCAGCCTGGCAAGCGCTCCACTGACTGAGCTATTTTCTCAGCCCTCTATTATCTTTATAATTACTACTGTTGCCATAGAAACCAATTGCCAGTTATTTGGATTCCCAGTGCCTTTCCTCCCACCCTCACTTTATTCTACTGTCTAGTGTGGTCTGATGCCATCACCTGTGTGTGTAAAACTCTAACAAATATTCCAAAGTCCTGATTGTCATTGTCCTTGAGGGAAGGGGGAAAAAGCAATAGAATGCAAAAGAATACAGAAAAGTTCCGTTTTGGTTACAACATTTTATGTCTTTTATTTAAAAAAAAAAAAAAAAAAAAAAGCTTGAACCAAATATGACAGTGTGTCAGCCCTTCTAAATCCTACATAGTAAAAATCTATTATGTTGTATAGTTTTCAAATTCCCTAATTCACTAGCCACTATCAATATCCACTATGACTATGAAATGTTTATCCAGGATATAGGTTGATAAAAAACTGAAAAAGTCATTTATAAATCCATTACATTCATAAGTAAAAGCACACGCAAAGCAAAACTCCATCAAGTACCACATGGTAGAGAATCTAGAGTCATAAAGAGCAAAAGCTGTTTTCCTCCCTCAGCACCGATTTCCCTTCTCCAGAGTCAAATACTGCTGCCAGTTTTTAAGGCTTATTTTCAAAAATCCTGAATGCATCTGCAAGTGTGTCAACTCTAGAGGCACAGGACAAACATTGTTCACAACACAAAACATCTTAGAGATGGCCCCACATAAAGACAAGGGAGATCTCACTTTTTTATGGCTTCATGGTATGACGTGTTGTGATAGTCCATACATTATTCCCTTCAACTCATCTGTATAGATATTCGCTATTATTGTGCTTTCTGCTACTAGAATATCCACAAAATTCTATAAGTCTATCCAGAAACTTTTTACATGTGTGCAAGTTGCCTGTGCAGAGTAATTTCCTTAGAAATGAACTTCAAGGTAAAACGCTATGAACATGCAAGCGTATCATGGCCATGGCCAGGTCTTTCTCTCCAAACAGCACGTCATCACAAACCCTGGTTATGTGACACTCATGCTACCATAAGTAATGTCTCCTCCATGTGTAGGAGCGATTTGACTCCATACGTGTTTTTCTTGTCAAATTCCTTGTCCAGTTTTCTTTTCATCTTGGAAATTTTTCTTTAATGTATGGAAACTTTTTTGAGACAAAGTTTCACTATGTATCCTCCGCAGGCTGGACTCAAACTCATGGAGATCCACCTGCCTCTGCCTCCTGAGCACTAGGACTAAACTACCATGAATAGAAACTTTAAAGAAATAAAATAGTTATGACATTTACTGCCAGCATTTCGCCAGCACATTGTTTCTTGACCTTTCTGGCTGTCCTGGCACTCACTCTGTAGACCAGGCTAGCTTCAAATTCAAAGGTCCTCCTGCCTCTGTCTCCCCCATGCTGAGATTAAAGCTGTGCACCACAGTATTTTGCTAATATCTGTGCCCCTCCCCTCCCTGAGCCCCACAGTGTCCTTTCTGCTTCATACCACATGTGTCCTCAAACAACCAATCCTTCCTGATACACACATACACACACACATACACACACACACACAGAGAGAGAGAGAGGGAGAGAGAGAGAGAGAGAGAGAGAGAATGTCAGTGCCAGCTAATTGCTCTGTTATCTCTTCCTATTGTCTGAATCCCCCATATCCATATTTGCTTGCCCTGAATGGATGACTGTACATGAAATGTTTTTGGTGCTTAAATGTTTAGGTCAAAGAGTTTCAAAGACATCTCGAGACTAACCCTAGCTAACTGAAAGCTAGCATCTTCCTATCAAAGCACAACCTTTATAATATACAGATGGGTCCTTGCCCTGGAAGCCAGACAGAGCAGAATATTGTAGAAAATGGCTGTCTCAAATCCCACTGGAATGATCCCAAACACTATACTTCTTTCCATGCCTGAAAATTGCTGGACACTATTCAACACGATGTGATTACCCAGACTATCCAACCCCTCCCTGACCTGCACTAGTAAACTGGGCTCCTCATCAAGCTGAGACATGGTCCTCCTCCTCATTGCTAGCAGAAGCCTTTCTCTACATTTTTCTATATCTCTAGCTTTAGTGAAAAGAACAGCAACATCAGTGGGGTCATAGCCAAACCTCCAAAGACACTGGCATTTCTCTGCTACATAGCTTGCCATCCGCTCCAAATTCAACTCATCAGTAATCTCTAAATTGCCTGTGACATTTGGACCACATACACGTTCTTCGCCCATCGTCAGGGCCTCTCGGGGGACATTCGGGGGAGGATTATCTTGGATTAGATGCATTATATCTTGAAGGTAGTTGGCTATGTTGTCTCCGCTGCGAAGCATCCTGGTGAGCTTCAATATTGGCTTCTGGTGTTGCAGCTCAGGGAGGCCACTACAACACAAGTGATTGATCTGAAAGTAATCCAGAAAAATGTAGAGAACTCCTGGGCCATCTCTCCCTCTCTGAACGATGGCTTTTGCTTTTGCATACCAATTCCCTTCTTCAGTTCGTAAATTCTGAGCTTCATCCACGATGATATGTTGCACGTTATCAAAGGTATTTCTCATGAAGGTTTTCCGTGTCACTGCCTGGCAAATGTTCTGCCTGCTGAAAGCGTAAGAAACACAGTCAGATTTGCTCAGCTAAGCAAAGAAATAGATAGGAATAGTTAGTTCCTGAACATGGTTGCAACAACCTAGAGCTTAGCCTGCAAAAGCCACACCCATTGAAAGCCACACCCACTGAAACCACACCCATTAAAATTGCCCACCAGAAAGAATTGAATAGAGTCAGACTTCTTACCTCACAAACCTCTTCAAAGACTGGTTCTCACAGATGTAAAGAATATCTTCAGCTTGACAGTTGAACACATTCCTAATCTTCTCTATGATCATGAGAGCTAGAGTGGTCTTCCCTGATCCAGGCCAGCCATGAACAAACAGCTCTCTGTGCTTGCTCAGGTTCATCGAAAGCAACTTATACTGTTGGTCTGTGAGTAGGGCCACAGTCTCAGACTCGGTGTTTAACTCTTCGTTTAACAAGGGTCTGAACCCAAACAAGATGACCACAAGAGATTGCAACAGAGCTTCCACCTGCTGCGTGGTTGTGAAGTTGTAGGATTCGGGGTAGACCGGCATTTCTAAATCATCCCTTACTCTTTGGTCAGGAGCCAGCTGTAAGACCAAGGGAATGATGCCTAATCTTCCAGTGTAGCCACCCATGTTCACCAGCCTCTGCTTCAGGGTGCGGGCGACTGTCATGGAATAGTGCCTGTTCCCCAGATCCCACTTGTTGCAAATGGTGTACAGGATTGGGACATTGTTCGGGGAAATTAGAAGAGCATCACAGATGACATCTTGCCTCTTCTGAAGACCTAGGTCCACAGCCCAGCTGTGGGAGAAGATCAATATCCCTTGAGCGAAACAGCGCATTTCGGTATTTATTAATGTTCTTAGAACTCTGTATTCTGAGAAGAGGTCCTTGTAGACTCTCTCTGGAGTATATGTAATCCCATTGGGTGACACTAGACAAGGAAAGAATCGGAATGAATCAGAGACAAGATATTAATCACCATTGCTCTGGGAATCTTTCTGGATAAGCACTTAACGCCAATGAAAGTGGAAGAGAGGAGATGCTGCCAGTGGACAAAAACCAGGATGGCTCTGGAAAGCCTTCAAGCCCAAGGCCAGGGTGTAATCACACGTTACACTCTAAAACCACTAGGTGGAGTGAGCAAGCAAGCAAGCAAGCAAGATTTTACCGAAGAGTATGTGGCTTCCAGCGGGATTTAAAGGGCCAGGACCCTTTTTCTTTTTCAGCTGTTTCTCCAGGTCATTCTGTTTCAGGTGGCAAATAAAGCCATGCTTGACATACAGGCGGTACAAGCAGTGCTTTAAATAATCACTAAACAAATCACTATCTAGTGATTAGTCTTATTCTACTTCACCATTACATGATGTAGATCTGCCAGCCTTTGGGCCCTACCACGTGTCAATGATCAGTTTTATATTAGTAACAAAAAGAGAAGCAACCCTGAGTCTGGGGAGCCCATAACCAGCTGCAGTCAAAGGGAACAACAATGAGAACAAAGTAGCGAGGGAAGCAAGAAAGAGCCTCACTCGGATTGTGCCAACATTAATGGGAAGCACAGCTTAGGATAAAAGACAGTTGTAAGTCTTTATGAAAAGGAGACAGACGGGCTGAGCCTCCAGGATGCCCTTTAGTTACCAGAGTAAGGATGCTGGAATAGAGAGCTAATAAAAGGAGAAGCATGAGCTGAGAGAGGTAGAATGTGTTTTTAATCTCAGCCCTCAGGAGGCTCTCTGTGAGTTTGAGGCCAACCAGAGCCTCACAGTGAGACGCTGTCTACAAAAGGGAGAAACCTGTGCAACCATGGCAGCAACAAGCACCACAGTCCATCCGGATAACTCTATACAGCTTGTGTTTCCAAAAGTGAGAGACAAAGGAAGAGAGATGAGGATATAGAGAAAAGCACTTGAGAGCCAAATTGGACCCTTGACAAAAGCCACATGCTGGCCGGTGAGAGCGAGCGATCAACACCTGCCACAGGTTATGAGTTAGGGCAGTCTGATTACAGGAGAGGCGTCATGAAGGTGGTTTCCTTTGTGAATGATGGAACTGCTTTGTATTTTGACTACGATGGTGGTTACATGAAACTATGGGTGTACTAACATCAGAACTGTACAACAAGAATATCTACCTTATGTAGGTTCATTGTGAGGTTTAAGGGTCTCTTACAAGATTTTATAGATTGGATGTATGAATATATATAAAGATGAAAGACACTTTTTGGCTGTATACTATTAGTAAATGACATATTGGGTACACGTTGTGTATATATTTTATGTATTTCCATTTCTAAAAATTTTTGAAGGATTACAAGTCCTGATTGAAATATAACCCAAAGTATGAATCCTTTTATTAAAAAATCAAATTCACACTTGGGAGGTAGAGGCAGGCAGATCTTTGTGAGTTCAAGGCCAGTCTGGTCTACGTTGTGAGTTCTAGGACATCCAGGACTACCTAGTGAGACTGTCTCTAGCAAACAAACAAGAACAGCAACAACGACAAAAATCAAATTCAAACAAATCTGTATTTACAAAATCAAGGTACAAACTAGAGCCAAGGATGAGTCCTGATTCCTGTGCTTAGTTGGATGGACAACAGATACTCCAAGTAACAGAATTTTAAACAATTAATCGTTTTATTTTTTTTAAAAAAATATTTGGATTTTTTTATGCATATGGGTGTTTTTTTCTGCATGAATATCTGTGTATTATGTGCATACAGTGCCTGCCAAGACCAGAAGGTGACATCTAATCTCCTAGAGCTGCAATTTCAAATGTTTGTTAGCCATCATGTAGGTTCTAGGAATCAAATGAGGGTCTCTGCAAGAGCAACAAGGGCTCTTAACTGCTGAGCCATCTTTGCAGCCCCTGAACAATTAATTTTTAAAAGTACAAATAGAGAGCAATATGCAGATTCTAAAGAAAAATGAAAGGTAGTTGACCATATGGCTGGTACCATAAACTGGATACACAGACAACTTGGACACACCAGTAAAGTTTATACAGGCTAAGAGAAATACTAGTTATCTTTGATTAAAATAGGCTGAACTCAGCATGTATCTTACTACATTTTTTCTACTATTATTTTAATTTAACATTTTTGGGGGAATAATTAACCAGTGAGGTACAAGTACAAGAAATAAAAATTCAGCCGGGCGTTGGTGGCGCACGCCTTTAATCCCAGCACTTGGAAGACAGAGGCAGCCGAATTTCTGAGTTCGAGACCAGCCTGGTCTACCCAGTGAGTTCCAGGACAGCCAGGGCTACACAGAGAAACCCTGCCTCGGAAAAAAAAGAAAGAAAGAAAGAAAGAAAGAAAGAAAGAAAGAAAGAAAGAAAGAACGAACTAAGCTTTTCCTGCACATAGGCAAATCACCATTAGAAGTTAGAATCATGAAAGAGCCCACTCTAAGAATGACATTACCATATGAAAGACCGATGTTATAAAGTCTTGAAGTTATTAGGATATATGCCACATCTCATTGATCGCAGATGTACTTCAATGTCTCACAAGTCACACATCTTACAGTTTAATTAGCAATGTTGCTTTTCAGAGTTACTAAAATCATACATTGTTACACTTTAACAAAATGAAGGAAAGATTTGTGTGCTTAACCAGACAACCCATGTGAACCAGGAGAATATTTACTATTGTAAAATTGACAGTTCTTGGGGCTGGATAGATATGGCTCAGTAATTAAGAGCACTGACTGCTCTCCTGAGTTCAAGTCCCAGCAACTACATGATGGCTCACATCCATCTGTAAAGTCCCAGCAACTACATGATAGCTCACATCCATCTGTAATGGATCTGATGCCCTCTTCTGGTGTGTTTGAAGACAGCTACGTGTACTCACATACATTAAATAAATAAATAAATAAATAAATAAATAAATAAATAATTCTTTTTAAAAAATTGACAATTCTCTCCAAATCAGCTCACTGACTGAATATATTGGCCATCAAAATATCAGATTCTTCTTTTCTTTCTGATACAACAAAATACTTCTAAGATTCTTCTAGCAGAAAGCCACCATGGTAAGACCATATTGGTGAATATGAGTCTGGGCATCTATTTTGGATTGCACTTTGGGAATGTTCATCTAAATTTATAAGCAATTGTTACTACTCAGAATTTATCCTCAGACCATGTCAGTTATTTGTAGAAAAATGTGTACTGTACTGCTTAAAGTAGAAAAAAAAATAGTGGTGGGTGTTGTGGCAACACCTTTAACTCTGAAGTCCAGGACACCTAGGGCTATACAGAGAAAACCTATCTTAAAAAAAAAAAAGAAAGAAAGAAAGAAAAAAGAAAAAGAAAAAAGAGAAAGGAGGGACAGAGAGGGTGAGGAGAAAGGGAGAGGGGGGAGGAAGAAGAAAAAGAAAGAGGAGGAGAAGGAAGAAGAAGAGGAGGAGGAGAAGGAGGAGGAGGAGGAGGAAGAAGAAGAAGAAGAAGAAGAAGAAGAAGAAGAACAACAACAACAACAACAACAACAACAACAAGAAGAAGAAGAAGAAGAAGAAGAAGAAGAAGAACAAGAACAAGAACAAGAACAAGAACAAGAACAAGAACAAGAACAAGAA
>JANHMN010000002.1:37440087-37465224 GCA_030674055.1 Rhabdomys pumilio
AAGAACAAGAACAAGAACAAGAACAAGAACAAGAACAAGAACAAGAAGAACAAGAAGAACAAGAAGAAAGAGAAAAATGTTAGTCATTTTCCAAAAGCCATCAAAAGAAGAGAATCTGAAAAATACACGTCAGCAGATCATTTGAAAAGCTCTAGTTACTTACTTTATTTAGGTAGATACATGAATTTTATGGTATAATTAAAATTACTAAATTATATCTTTATTCTATGTTCCAGCTGTATGCAAAAGCTCAATAGTGAAATAACGAAAACCAAGAAAAATCCAGAAACTCTAGAATGTTTCAAAACATTTTGCAATCAATAAAAGAACCAAGAAAATCCATGAACAAGGTCACGACAAGATGTTCCTGAACATGGTCCACACTCAGCCTTGTGCTTGCACATGGCGGTAATGCACTCATTCTCACTGCTAATGTTGGATTCTGCAACTATATTGCAACATTATATACTTACCCATTTTGGTAATGGTTGTAAGCCTTCATGTGGGTGCTGGGAATCAAACCCAGGTCCTCTAAAAGAGCAGCCAGTGCTTTTAACTGTTAAGCCATAGCTCTAGCCCCTCTCTAAACTTTCCATAGGTGGTTTTGTATGTACATTCAAATCAAGGTTTTCCCACCCACAAATATGGGAACAATCAACGTGTTCCAAAGTGGCCAGAAATGACAGTTACCTGGAAAGTAATCCTTCTGAAGTTCTTCCACAGATTTCAAATATTTATGTATCAACACAGTCCTGCTGCGGGGTGTGGTGTTTAACATATTCCACCTGGGGATCATCTGAGGAAAACTGGAAAGCTCTGAGGAAACATGAAACAACAGTTGAGTATACAGAGGGCAGACCCCACTTCTTAGCTGAGCCATGTTAAACTCAAAGCTATGATCTGCAGATATTTGCATTTCCAGCACAGATCAGCTGGAAACCAAACCCAGGTTCTCTGCAAGAGCAGCCCATGCTCTTAACCTCTGAGCCACTTCTCCAAATACTTAATATTTAATCATATTGAAATAAAATTATTTTATGTTTTCAGAATACTAGTTTAAGTATATGTGAATAGAAAATGTGACAGTTGATGGTACAGGATGCTGAATGATTTTGAAATGGACCTTTTTTGTTTGTTGGCTTGTTTGTTTTGTTTTGTTACTATTTTATTCGTTATTTATTTACATTTCAAATGTTATCCCCCTTCCCAGTTTTCCCTCCACAAGTCCCCTATCTTCTCTTCCCTCCATGTTTTGTTACTTTCAAAGTTACCTTTGGCTTTCTCTCATCTAATCTCATTTTATCTTGTCTTTTCCAAAGCAGATGCCTTTCGCATCCCTGCTTTCTAGCCTTTCAGTATGGCTAGTGCCATGGAAAAATGGAGAAATCATGGTTTGCTCCTGAAAAGCTCAAAGAAAGAATGAAAAATGTTTTTTTCAGGTTGGGAGGTGACTCAGCACTTAAGAGCATTGCTGTTCTCGTAGAGGACCTAGGTTCTGTTCCTAGCACCCATATGGCAGCTCACAACCATCTGTAACTCCAGTTCCATGGGTTCTGTTGCCCTCTTCCGACCTCCGCAGTCACTGCACATACATGTTGCACAAATATGCAGGCAAAATATCTATATATGTAAAATAAAATTAATTTTTTTTTAAAAAAAGAGTGCTTTAAAAAGCAGGGAGAAGAAACTGTCAAGAAGTTAGAAAGGACACATCTGTCGGTGTGGAATGGAGATTTGTTGAGTAGTTAAATGAAAGCTAGTCATTGGACAAAATGAAGTCTTAACATGAACATGAGGAAAGCTGTCCCAGGCATGGTAGTTCACACCTGTCACCCAACACTCTTGAAGGCTGCAGCAGGAGGGTTTGAGTTTGGGGCCATCCCAGGCTAACCTGACTTAAGAAATAAACAAAAAAAGAAAAGATGTGGAACAGAAGTGACTATTTCGGATTGCTCCTGCATCAGCCTCTAATGGGACTGCCATTCTGATGCATGCAGAGTATTCAAGATAAATAGTCAGAGGGAAAGGCAGTGACCTGCCCTGTAGGGATTAATCTCTTCC
This sequence comes from Rhabdomys pumilio, assembly GCA_030674055.1. Classification (NCBI taxonomy): domain Eukaryota; kingdom Metazoa; phylum Chordata; class Mammalia; order Rodentia; family Muridae; genus Rhabdomys; species Rhabdomys pumilio. The sequence goes on from JANHMN010000002.1 coordinate 37,442,149, forward strand.
CCCAAATTTCAAAGAATCCCACATCTCTCTTTTCTCTCTACACTCCCACACCCCCACCCAGTCCCTGCCCCCATCCCACCTCATGCCTGGCCCCGTGCCTCTCTCCCCCACCACCCTACTCCACCCAGCAAACATTATATCATTTCTGTCTTGTTCCCTGACCTGGGTTGGTTTCTATCATCCAAGAGGTCCAGTCCTTTTCGTTTAGCTGCTTCATATTATCGTCCTTTATCTCCCAGGAATCCGGCGCTTTGGCAAACGCTACACAGCAGAATCGTTCTACCTTGATTGCACACACATACCCACGGAGGACCTTCTTATCATACACTTCAAGGAATTTGAGGGTATATTGCACTTTGTGGTTATGTGCACAGAAGTGATAGACAGGCATCTTCCTGATACAGACATCGATAGTAGTCTCTAAGTTGGAACGATTTATTCTTTCCCTTTCACATCCAATGACTTGGCGGGTCTCATCATGCACGCCAAAAAACACATAGCCCCCTTCAGAATTGGCAAGTGCAGAGACGCACTTGGGAAGTCTCTCTCTAATGCCCTGTGAGAGGTCTGCGGAGAACATTTGAAATTCAACGTGTGGGGACTCTGTAAAGTTGAGTTTTTCCAGGTACTGGAGCTGCGGGCTATCAAACACATCAGAGGCCAAGATCATCTGATCATCAACAATGGGAGCTTCCTGCAGATTTAGTGAGTCGGGATCACTAAGATTTCTAAGATCCTGGACCCTTCTGAGGAATGTCAGGGCTTCTTTAGAATCCATGACCTCGGTAAATGTTCCACATCTGTGGTACACATTGGAACACAAGGTAGCGAGCCGCACTTCTTGTGAGGCTGCCACATTCCACGAACTCACATATATTAAAAAGAACTTTCCATGCAGCATCTCGTCTAAATGGTTTCTGAACAGTGGTGGCAGATTCAGGCCTACTCCATCCCTCTCAAAATCATAGTCTCGGTTCTCAATCTCAACCCTGACCACTCCACCGCCGGAATTCAGCAGAGCGCACACGGCTTGCGCAATGGTTTCGTTCTGCCTCATCCGGTGAGTGGCATCCATTTCCAGCCTTTGCCTAACCCCAAGGGTGGCTTTTCCTCCATCTATTATACACTCCGCAAAGTTCAGTTCCAAATTTGGCAGGAAACTCATCTTCTCGGCCTTTAGCTGAAATCTTTTCCTGAAACCCAGAAAGATAGAACCATTAGACTAGAACAAGAACAAGCAGATGGAAAATAAATTTTAAGGGTGCCTTTCTGAAGTTGGCCCTTTATCCCACAAGGCTTGAGGCCAGCTTCATGAAAGAGGCTAAGTCTGTGTGATGGCCACAGGGAACTGCTCATTTATGTGGCTTTCCTTTAAAGATGTATTGTGTACATACACTGGCCAGTGCCACGGCATGCACAAGGAGGTCAGGAGTCAGTTCTCTCCCACCTTGTGGAATTTGGGGATGGAACTCAGGTCATCAGCTCTACGTGCAAGCATTTCTACTCACTGGGCCATCTTACCAGAGCATATGCTGTGGTTTGGGGGACTACATCGGTCAAGTTCTCTGAGTGGCAAAGTCTCTCGGGTCATATGTAAAACCCAAGAAATTTTCTAATAGTACTTATAGACTCCAGGAAGGAAGCTTCCTTGATCAAAAGCAATCTGTGTAGTATGTTGGTGTTTACTGTCCTGCTTCATTTCTATCTCTCCCCACTGATCAAGACTAGGAAATTTTTAAGATTTTTTTTTTAGTCCAATGTGATTCTATTAACAATTTATCATTGCTACTATTGAAAAGATGATTTTGAGTCCTCTGATCCAGGTGGTTTCTATTTGTGTCAATAAAAAAAAGTTACACGTGCCATGTACACATACACATGTAGACACACACATGTATGCACACACACACACTCATAGAATATCGATGCAATGCAGCTCTGGTTAGGAATGTAAAGGCAGAATTCCTGCAGCTATACCTGACAGAATTTCATGAACAAAACTGGTGACTATTTGGAACAATAGTTCCAATCAAATGGCAGTTTGATATAGACGTTAGACATTTAGGAAGGTATATGATTTGATTTTTTTGTGTGTGATTTTTGCTCTAAGAAGCAAGTTTGATTTTTTTTTTTTTGTAGATGAGTAGGGTACCTAGACATAGAAGACCCTGAAGAGCTGTCGACCAACAGGAAGAGTGAGAACTATCTCGACACTTGCATCTCATGTCACCAACCTTTGAACCCAGACTCAGCCATCTGTGTTCCCTCAAGAGGCTGGCTGCAAACCAGAGAGATGATTTTTTTGGACCAAAGCTAGAATCTCATGATAAAAACTCAAGATAGATGGAGAACCATATCTGGTTTTATTAGTGACCTATGATTCTTGGCCTAAATGAATACCAGTTCAGGGAGAATTGCAAATTTGCTGGTCTGCAGGGCCTGTTCTGCCCTGCGACTCTAGTTGTTGTGGTTAACGGGGCACACAAAAGAGAGGAGGGGATAAAAAGGAATAGGCCGACTCCACCCAAGACACTGCCCCCAAGTGAGAAGCATTAACAAAACTCAAACTGAAAGCTGAGAATTCGCTACAAGAGAACTGAGTCACCACTCACATCAGTGCAGAATCAACAAGCTCCCATCAGCAAACCGCAAGAGGCTCGATGGGTACTCACCTGGCTAAAGGCTCAGCTCCAGGGCCAAGTGGTGAGAGGGTGTCTTGCTGGAACCTCCAGGGAACTGTGGATGTTATTAAGAGCACTCGCTTGAGAACATGATATTGATTCTGAGCTAACTATAACTAGAGAGTCCAACACCATCCTTTGCGTTGGCTGGAACTCAATAACAGGAAGGAGAGTTGAAAAGTCTGCTAAGCTTGGGTGTGGTCTGACTGAGATTGTTATTACTGGGGAAAGAGGCAACCTGCTAGAAATGGAGCAGCCTTCACGATTACTTTAGGGAACATATTTGGCTTCCCGAGTAGGAAGTGGAGGCAAAATTAGGAAAGCTGCCAGTTATTGGCCAACCAACTTTTAAATAATCGGGGGTTATGGTTTGTTTGCTACAGAGTATGTGGTCAGATTCATATTCTCTCTGTCTCAACATTTTCCCCCTTAGGTTAGGTAGACATTTCGTATACATGACATTAAATGCATAATATAGGAAAGAAAGGGATGGAGAGATGGTTCAGTGAAAGAAAATCCTGTGGCTGTTCTTCCACAGGACCTAGGTTCAAATCCCAGTCCCACGTGGTGGCTAACAACTGTCCATAACTCTGTCCCATGGAATCTGACACCCTCTTCTTCCAAGGGCATACATAGCATGCATATAGTGAACAGACACACATGGAGGCTAAACACTAAGACACATAAAAGAAAAATAATTAGGTTCTTTAAAAACTTCATTTATTTTTGCTTTTTATCTATCTGGATGTTCAGTCCACATGTATGTATGTGTATGTGCCTGGTGCCCAGGGCCAGAGAGGTAGTTAGATTCCCTGAAGCTGGTGTTACTGATGGCTGTGCACTGCCTTGTGAGAGCTAGGAATCAATTCAAGTCTTCTGCAAGCGTAAGCAGCGCCCCTGATTGCTGAGCCACCTCTCTAGCCCCACGCAGATAGAGCTTTTTAAAAAAATAGAAAAGAAAACCTCAACACACTGAACTCTAAGAATTTCCCTTCTTGGATTGCAGCCCCTAAAGGGATAAGAACTCCACAGGAAGACCAACAGAGTCAACTAACATGGACCCTTGAGCTTCTCAGAGTTTCAACCACCAACCAAAGAACGTTTCTTGCAAGTGGGAGACCCTGAGCTTTCTCCCCAACACCACCAGAAACCATACTGTCTGCTGTTTTGTTTTTTCTGTAAAAACAAAATCTATGATAAAACCAATGGCTCTAATTCTGCAAACTGCACTGTGAGGCTTTTTTTTTTTTTTTTTTTTTTAAGACAAGGTCTTACTATGCAGACCTGGGTGACCTAGAACTCACTTTGTAGACCAGGTTGGTCTTGAACTTCTGGAGATTCACCTGTGACTGTCTCTCCAGTGCTTGGATTTAAAGGTGTGGGTCTCACCTGGCATTTTAAGACTTTTAGATGCTTTCAATCTTTGTTTTCCTTTTCCCTTGCTTGTTGTAAGTTTAGATTTCTTAAACCCACCAAGTGACCTCTCGGTGAAAACCTACCGTGCAGTAAGAACAGCAGGCTTTCCAAGCTGTGTGAAACATAAGAGAGGACTCCTCTCCTCCCTTGCAGAAGAGCAGGAAGTAATACTCTCCAGAACTTTGAGAGTAGTTTTTCGTTTTGTTTCATATTTTCACCGACAAAGTAATCCTCCCAGACATTAGAACTTAGAGACTGCCGTTTGGGTCAAGCAGTCACTACTGAAAATCCTCCTGCTGTGTCAATAATTCTAAAATAGATTTCTGCTTTCTGATGGGTGTAACTCCTATCCTATCAGGAAAGCCCACAGTCTCTTCTTTCACTTTCACAAAGATCGTGGCATTTAAATTTTAAATGCCTCCTAACATTTAAACCCTTCTTTCTGGTTCAGAGTGCTGTCATGGCTCTGGTATAGGTCCAGACACAGGAACACTCAGTCCCTCCCCACTCTCCCCCGAGACACACACACACACACACACACACACACACACACACACACACACTAAAGATCAGTTTCTATTTCCCAGACATGGTAAACCAAAACCAGCTTTGGTCTTTTGGGAGGAGGGGGGCAAGAGAACTTCAGACAGTTCACCCACTTCCTCTAAACCACCAGCCACCACCTCACCCCAACCCTAGCACCCGAGGAGCTACTACCAAATGCCTTCATCTCTCTCTCCCTTGCCCTGTCACTTCTTCTTTCAGAACCACCCCGTTTAACGAGAAGCAAAGTGAAGGGAATCACGCTCTGCAGACCTGCTTCTTTGGACTGCCACTGAATTGTTGTTAACCCCGTTATCACTTATCATCGACACTGGGCTCTGCGGGTTCCCCTGGGTCAGTGGGCACCAAGCCAGATGTTAGAGGTGCCTCTGGTGATAGACCGGACACTCCCAGTCTCCTCCCTGGGATAGGACCTCACTTGGCCTCCTTCCTCGGGACATCTGATACCAGATAGTTTGCTCTAAGGTGCAGCAGACCAAACCTTATAAGGTTGCTTTAGAAAGGTTTGGGCTCCCCCTTCCCAAGCCTCAACACCTCCCGCCCCCTGCCGCCCAAGCCTGTGGGCTCTAGATGCTCCCCAACCGGCTATCCTTAGATGTTATCACCCGGGGTTACAATGGGAAGCGAACTCTGGAATTCAGGCGCGGCACTCTGCCTTGCCACAGCTTCCGCGGGGGAACCTGATGACCCTGGCATTGATAAAACTTGTGCAAAAGAGTATGGGGGACCCGTTACCGGCAGCCAGCGTCTGTCTTCCGTAGCGCGCCCGCCTCCTGGAGTCAGAGATGATGTCCCCGGGACCAGAGTGGAGACCTCTACCCTGCGGGCTCTTATCCTTATATCAGCTGAGCACAGTGACATCGCACGGGGCGGAGCGCTGTGCAGAAAACAGTCCTGTTCCCGTGACCCGGGAAATCCCAGGGCTGCCAACAACCTTGATTAACTTTAGGAAGACTTTTTTCTTATTTTTCACGTTGAAGGGACGTTAATAGTTCTTACGGTCACTCAGGGAAGAAAACCTGGAGCAATCGCAAGTCCCTCAAAACCCCCCCACCACCCTACCTGGCCCTTTTCGGGGCACTTCAGACTACCGCTCCAGAGTCCCTCTCCTCAGTGCGTGGAAGTCCCTCGGTTTCTGCTGGAATCCTTACGTCGAAGTCATCAGCTTACCAAGGACAGCGATCTTCAGGGTGGTGGGTCGGTGGAGTCAGCCGGAAGAAGAGGCAGAAAATTAAAGCTCTCCTTTGTCTTCGCTTCCCAAAACGTTCGAGATTGTTGATGCCTCCCCACTTCCCCCGCGAGCGCTTTCCTCTACCGTTACCCTCCTGGCGCAGGTTCCTGCGGGACAAGTTGCTGCATGGGGGCTGAAGTGGGGACAGGGTAGTTCTCAAGAATCCAGAGCAGGAAATGCTGCAACTGGAGGTGGGGGTGGAGGCGGATGAGGACCGAGCTCCCTGGGGGGCTAACTCTAGTCTAGATCTCCCCGACCCTGTGACACTTGGAACTCCTAAGCATTCCTCCAGCCCTGACGCCAGCTGCCGCCTTTCCTGACCTTCTTGCGCTTCTTAATATTCTGGCGTGTACACGTTGCTCTTACTCTTTACAACAACTCAGGCATGGAAACCCCCAGAACTCCTGGAGCTGGGGGAACAAATCAGGTTCCCTCCTCTCCAGCAGACTAAAGAAACAAGATAAAGGAAGCAGAATGGGGGTGGCTGCTAAAGAGATTTAAAGCCATTAATAATCCCTCTATTAGTTAGGGATTCGGCTGCCAGCACTTTCCCTCCTCCTCTAGTCAGCATAACACAGCTGGAGGCTGCAGTCAGTAAGTCCTGACCCATGAAAAGCTCAAGGGTGTCACAGAGAGGTTCATGTTGGGATTCTGTAACCTTGTGACTGATGAGACTTGGAGAGGGGGCGGAACCTGGCAACCACACCCTTTCATAGCAACCAGGAGCCTAGAGCCTGGTCAACCCTTTTACATTTTCTCTTTGAAATCCAGATAAGTGGTTTATAATATTCCCTTTTGGGCAAAAATGCATTTCTCACTGCCCATATGTGTTTGTGTGTGTGCAGGTACACATGTGTGTACAGCTGTACATTCAAATGTGTGTTTATACAAGAAGGCCAGAGGGCACTTCATCTGCCATTCTAAAAACACCATCCACCTTTTGAGACAGGCTCTTTCATTGGTCTGGAACTCACCAAGTAGGCCAAGATGGCTGGCCAGCAAGCACGAGGGAGCTTCCTGTGTGCCTTCCAGGCACAGGGATTATAAACACATGGTTTGTAGAGATGAAACTCAGATTTGAGCTACCTCTCTAGGCCTCTTCCTGGCAGCAAGTTAAAAGTAAATTCTTCATAGACATCATTACAACACTTCTTACAATGTTTGCCATTTGACAAAGTGGAATAAAACGGGCTCAGTCATAAGAGGAAATTGACATTTTTATCAACATCTGTTTAAATGAACAATACATAGCATAGTTAATGAAGGAAGAATCAATCCTGCTTTCTGACCCTCAGAGCACCTGCATTGAGGTTCAAGAGTGCCCTGACATTTTTCCTGTCCCAGTGGGTAGGTGTCTTCTCAGGAAGCTTAGTCCTTCAATCAATTCTTGATTTCCTGGCGAGGGAACAGGAAAACAGAAGTGGCTTGGAATTTTCTTTCTGCACTTTCCCTCAGATTGCAATCACCTTGACAGAAGCAAAAATACTCTAGAGAGAGCTCTCCCTCTGGATGGTCAGACCAGTGGGTCCTGAGGACTTGGAAATTGCCTGGGGATCTCACACTGGAAAAGGGGGAGAGGCTAGCAGCAGCCAGAGAAGGAGCTGACTCTCTGAAAGAGCTGTCACACAGCTTGTAGGACATCTTGTCTACATCTTGTAGGACAGATAGAACGCAGACATCAAGGGACCAATTTACTAGCAAGACTACTTCTTGACCAGCAGTACTTAATTCTGCACACCCTCGGCCTCTGTTTAACCCTAAGTTTCACATTAGTGCCTAGAAGGACTTGTAGGTCACTGGGCGTCCTTGTTTGATCCTTTTCCTAATGAGGCCACAATGAGTAAATCTTTCTCTGCTTGTCACTATTACTTATTTCTGTAACTATTATATTAAGGACAGGTGGTTGAAGCCGGGCAGTGGTGGCGCATGCCTTTAATTCCAGCACTTGTGAGGCAGATGCAGGCAGATTTCTGAGTTCGAGCCAGCCTGGTCTACAGAGTGAGTTCCAGGACAGCCAGGGCTACACAGAGAAACAACTCTGTCTCGAAAAGCAAAAAAAAAAAAAAAAAAAAAAAAAAGACAGGTGGCTGAGCTCATCTTATTGGGGGTGCCAGGCTTGGACTTTACCCCCAAATCTCCAGCAGACAACTTTTCATCTACCGAGAATGAATGTTGCCACAGCAAAAAGAGACTTTGCAACAATGCCCACATCCTACTCCAGCTCCAGCGAACTGGAACGCACGTGGTGTTTCCTGGTGGAGAATTAAGGCAGTAGATGAACTAGAGGCTGTGAATCAACCGACCTTAAGATAAAGAAGTCATCGGAGCCAAAGATTAGAGAGAGAGAGAGAGAGAGAGAGAGAGAGAGAGAGAGAGAGAGAGAGCCAAAATTGGATATCTCCATAGGGTCTCTCCCTTTAGAACTCTGGGAACCCGGGGAAAGGAGGAGGAGAAACTGTAGGAGCCTGGGAGGGAGGGTTGAGAACACCAGAAGAACATGGCCCACAGACATCAACTAGGCAGGGCTCACCGAGGCTCATAGACATTGAAGCAGCAATCACAGAGCCTGTATAGGTCTATGCTAGGTCTTCTGAGTGGCTGTTTAGCCTGGTGTTTTGTGGGACTCCTCACAGTGGGAGTGAGGTGAGGGGGCATCTTTTGACACTCTCAGAATCTCTTGACACTCTCAGATCTCAGGACCCTTTTCCTCCTACTGGGTTGCCTCGCCCAGCCTTGATAGGAGAGTTTGTGCCTAGTTTTATTTTAACTTGTTATGCCATGTTCAGGGGATAACCCTAGGAGGCATGCTCTTTTCTGGAGGGAAGTGGAGGAGGAGTGGTTCTGAGGGCCAGTGGGGGATAACATTGGGAGGAATGGAGGGAGAGGAAACTGCGGTCAGGATGTATTAAAAACAAAAATGGGCTAAAAAAAATGTAAATAAATAAATAAAATAAAAATAAGCGTCATTCTGGCTGCCTATGACGACCTCAAGGATGCTATCAGTACCAGGAAGGCAACATAGTGTTGACAGGAGAAAGGCTGGCTGGCAGCTGCTGGCCTTGGAAGTGGAAGGTAGCATAACTTAACTCTTAACAGGAAGAGCAGTTTGGGGCCAGCAAAGATGGCTCAGCAGGTAAAGGCTCTTGCTGCCAAGTCTCAGTTCAATACCCAAGACCTATATGGTGGGAGGAGAGAACCGACTCCTCCAAGTTACCCTCTGGCCTTCATTTGTACACCATGGCACATGCATGCACACACAAACATGCACACACACACACACACACACACACACACATTCTTACACGTGCATATAAAACAAACAAATGCAATAATAAATGAAAGCATTTTACAGCCTTTTTATTTTATTTTTATATAAATAGAAAGATGCTTCAAGCTAAGGCTAAAACATCTGTATTATGAATTTTTCAGGAAGAAAAAAAATCAGCCCCTGCTTTCTTTGAGTGTCCTGGAAGTCTAGGCTCCCTAGGTTCTGGGCCATCTTAGTATTAAAGTGAAAAGTGGAAACTTTTTGGCAGTTTATGAGATGTTCACGCTAAATTTTATGAACAATTGCTTGGGAGGCTGAAGAAATGGCTAGGAATTAAGAGCATTTCTTGCTCTTCCAGAGGATCTGGGTTCAATTCCCAGCACCCACGTGATGCTTCGCAACTCTCTGGAGCTCCAATTGCAAGAGATCTGATGGCCTTTCTGACCTCAAAGGTGCATGGTTCACAGATACAGATGCAGGCAAACACTGAGACACATAAAGGAAAAATAAGATCTCAAAAAAGTATTTATGATGAACATTTATGGCTAAGGTGGTTCTTCTTGTAACCTATCAAGCAGGAAGAAATCACTCAGCAGTGAAATCCACATTTTCAAAGAGAAGTTCATAGCCGGGTGGTGGTACACTTCTTTCATCCCAGCACTCAGGAGGCAGAGGCAGACATATCGCTGAATTCCAGACTAGCCTGATCTACAGAATGAGTTCCAGGACAGCCAGGGCTAGGCAGAGAAGCCCTTTCTCAAAAAAACAAAACAACAAAAAAACAAAAACCAAGTCATAAAGCCAAAGCCCATTAACTGATATTGGATTAAGGGAGACTGAGGTTTTAATTTAGAACCTGGAGGGAAAAAAGCTTCCAAGGTATTAAGGAATTTGAATCAGCACCAAGGAAGTCCACAGTGAGGCACCAAGCACATTAGAAGGCACAAGGAGTCAGCTCGGGGCTGCACTGCCCCTCACTTGTCCTTCCAGTCACTTTCTGCACACGTGCTTGCTTTCCCTCTGAGGTTGTTAAACAAAACAAAAGGTAGGCCCCTCAACAGCTGGAGAAACTTTCGAGTTCTCGATAACAAGGAAGTCAGCTGCTTAACCAACATGTTTCCTGGGTGTGCCACTGAAAAGCTACCTTGCTGGCACTGTGCCCAGAGAGGATGAAGGGCAGTGAGAGGCTGTTCTGTGTACACTGCAACGGCAGTGTTTGCCAAAATCCACAGGCCACACAACCCAGAGGGAATCCTGACATAGCCCGTGGACTTTGAATGATTCTGCTATGCCAGCGTAGGCTCATCCGCTGTAACAAATGTGCTACTGTGCAGCAGACATCCTGTGTGTGGACAAGAGGTATGTGGGAGTCCTCTGCGTTCTGGTCCATTTTTCCTTGAACATCAAACTGCTCCCGCGGGCTGGAGAGATGGTTCAGCAGTAAAAGCAATCTGCTCTTCCAGAGGACCCCAGTTCAGTCCTCACCACTTAGGTGGGTGAGAACTACCTGTAACTTCAGCCCCAGGGGATCTGAGACCTCAGGTCTTCTCAGCACACACATTCATGTGCACACACTGCACTCCCGCAGACGCATAATCTCTAAAAATAAGTAAACTGCTCCAGATGACATTCATTCATTTTAAAGTAACTGGTGTATGTGTGTGTGGTGTGTGCGTATGTGTGTGTGCATATATGTGTGTGTGTGTTTGTGTGTGTATACGTGTGTAGTTATGTGTGTGATTGTGTGTGTCTGATTGTGTGTATGTATATGTATCATGTGTGTATGCATATGTATGTGTCTGATTGTGTGTGTATTTATCTGTGTGTTTGTATCTGTATGATAGTGTGTGTGTGTGTGTGTGTGTGTGTGTGTGTATACGTATGTATATGTGGGTGTTGGGAATTGAAACTGGGTCCTCTTGAAGAACTGGCTGTGCTCTTAACCACTGAGCCACCTCTGCAGGCCGTAAACATTTACTGGTTTCTGCTTTGACGTGGGTAAGCGTGTGACTGATTGTGCTTTTGTACTGTGCACACACATGCGGCAGTCAAAGACCCATCTCCAGAGTCATTTCTCCCTGAGAGTCATCCACCCTGGTTTTATTTATTTGCTTTTATATTTTTAAAACATTTGTGTGCATCTGTGTGCTCTCACATGAGTTTATGTGCATCACAGGAATGATGGTACCCAAGGAGGCCAGAGGGCATTGCACACCCTAGGATCAAAATTACTTGCAGTTTCCACCATGTGAGTTCTGGGATCAAAACCCAGGTCTTCTGCAAGAGAAGTTAAATGCTCCTAACTGCTGAACCCTCTCTCCAGCTCCTGCCTTGTTTTTAAATACAGGCTCCCTCACTGAGATGTAGGGCTCATAAATCAGGATCAGCTGGGTGGAAAGCAAGTCTCAGGGATCCATTTGTCTCCGCTCTCCCCAATCCCCTCCCCCCCCAGCAGTACTACCACAAACACAAACGTCACACTCAGATTTTTAAATGGACCACAGTGATGAAATTCAGGTCCTGGGGCTTTACTAACTGAGTCATCTCTCCAGGTCCCTCCCATAACACATCTTGACTGACTCACACAAAGATGTTCCATCCAGACAATGAGAGGCAGCAAAAATCAGATTCAGGAATTCGCTCTCTTCAGCAAGTTCACTGGCTTTCCCTGGCTGTTCTTGGACTAACAGCCGAAAACTCTCACTAAAGAATGTGATCTCTCCACCATGCAAAGATGAGATTTGTCCAACCAGCCTCAGGAGATTGAAAATGGGCTGGGCTGTGAGCCTACATCTGAGAGATGTTTCCAGTAAGTCGTTTACTGGCCCCACTTGCCCCTAAATGTGGGGAAAGGAAAACAAGGAGAGTCTGGGCAGAGGTCAAGCATGCCATTTATTGCTAATTAATGTGTATTTTCTTAAAAGGCCAGGACCCAATGTCATTGACTGTCGTTCTGTCAGAATAAAAGGATCTAATAAACACAGTTTCCTACTGGAAACCACCCAGGTGAGGGCAGGAAGAGTACATCAGAGTACATGTGAGGCTTCTCACTGCAGAAAGATCGGAGGAACTCAGGTGGTCATGTTGGCACCTGTTGTAGCTGTGTGCACCTCTAGGGAACAGGAGGTGACAGCTCCCAGTTCACAAACTCTATCTAATAAATACTCCTGTGTTAAAGAAACTTCTCACCTCTGGAAACCTTCCACAGACCTTGTCCCACACAATGAGTTGACATCTAACTGACCAATATGGCCCTCCCTTTTACATCTGAGAGAGATCTCTGAGAGTGAAAGGGAATTCTGTGGTACCCACATCCTGACAGCACAACATTCCAATAGCCATCAATTATCAATCATCAATCAATCGACATCTCTCTGTCTGTCTCCATCTCCATCTCTGCCTGTTTCTCTGTCTCTCTCCATGTTTCTGACTTTGCCTCTGCCATGCCCAACCCCCTTCCATCTGATATCCCAGGGATATTGAACAATTATATTTATTGTACCAAAATAATTTAATTATTGTATCAAGGACCAAAACTCTGAATGTCACTTTTTACCCAATGAGATGATGTCAGAAGTGGTATTTTGGCTTGTTTGTTTGTTTGTTTGTTTGTTTTAGTCTCTATCTTGCTGTGTAGCTGGGAATGGCCTCAAACTCATGATCCTCCTGCCTCTGCTTCATGTGTGCTAGTAGTTCAGATGTGGCACGACATCTGGCTTCAGAACTGTTGACCCTTCATTAAGTGTGGGTAGAAGTGAGACACACTAGAGTGAGACACACTAGAGTGAAGATGTTTGACAATAGCTTTCTGGGTTTGTTTGTTTTCATTTTAATTTTTTCCTTTTTCTAATACAGTGTTTCCCTATGTAGCCATAGCTGTCCTGAAACTCACTCTGTAGCCCAGACTGACCTCAAATTCAAACACCTGCCTCTACCTTCTGAGTGTTGGGATTAAAGGCATGTTCCACCACCACCCAGCCATTTATTGTTGCTACTTCATAACTGAAATTTTGCTACTGTTAATGAATTGTAAGGTAAATATCTGATATGCAGGATATCTGAGATGTGACAATGCCTGGCTATGTAAGTCCAGAGCTGCTAGTGTCTGCTCTTTCTAGCACATGCAGAGAACACACCACAAAATGAGGTCAACTTGAAGGAATGCAGACACTAGATGCGGAACTAAGAGGAAGGAAAACACACAGAGAGAATAAGACTTGTAATGACATTGAACTGAGCTGGGTCTAGCAATATCAGACCTTTCCCTGGGTGACTAACATATATTCATTAATCTTTATTTATGGTTTGCTCAGGGGACTTTGAGTTGACCTTGTTGGTAGTCACTATATTCATCTTGCATGAAATGAACCATGTCCCATTGTGAGCATAAACTGTGATACCATTGAAATCGGGTGACAGGAGTGGGCATGGGGCTTTGACAGGGCACATGCAGTTGAGACACATAGTTTTAATGTATAGGAGAGGTCATGAAAATCAACCGAGATCAGCATCTGAATTGAATGACAGCATTAATCTTTATGGTCACACACCTGTTAGTTCTTTCCTTGCCAGTACATAGGTTTTTAAAAAATACAAAACAAACAAACAAAAAATTCAGTCTACAGCCTTTTATCTGGCCTGCAGAATAGAGACAGACACAATTGTCTGCCTTGCTTTCTGATCACAGAGAGAACTTACCCTAGAACTTTCTGGGATGTGACAAGTTTAGGGAGGCAGGAACGCTCAATCATTCTCAGGACCAAGAGGAAGAGTCACAAATCAGGAGACAACCAAGTCTTTCCTTTGTAATGAGACATCATTGGCACTGCTGTGATCCTTAGCTGAACTGACACTTTGGGAGGACCCAGCTCACAACTCTTCACAGTACAGGACCAACCCCAGCATCCCTGTGGACCACTCTCTCTATGACACCGGCTTGATGAAGCCGTAATCCATGCACTTGATAAGACACTCCCGGGCTGTCTGGACCACAGCTGCTCTCTTCTCATCTGGCTCCTGCTTTCCCACCACAGTCAGGATCTCCAGCAGCTCACTCTCCACCAGTTTCCTAGCCAGCTCAGCATCCGCTGAGAGCAGGTTGTAGGCAATGACCAGGCCCCGGTGCTGCACTGACAACTGGTCATGCAGGCAAAGCCGCTGTAGGATCTCCAGCCACTGGGTTGTCTGCAGAGTGGAAGCAGGAGGAAGTATTTGAGGAATCAATAAGGAGGCAAAGACTTGATAACAAGAAAAACAAAAAGTAACACCCAGGCCCACAGCTAAATAACTTGATTATGACCACATATCTATAAACAGTTTAGACTAAACTAAAATAGACTAACAACCCATCCATTTATTCATTCATTATTCATTCATCCATTCATTCTGCCTGTGTTTGTGTATGTGATGTACACGAATGTACACATGTTCACATGTATGCAGATGTACACACGTGTAGGTGCACATGCACATACATGTTTGTTGTGGATGTGTTTGGAGGCTTGAAATTGATGTCCAGTGTCTTGTTTGAGCACAGTCCAGTTTTATTTGGAGAGGTAGCATCTCTCAGCTGAACCAGGGTTCACGGATCAGGTGCATTAGCTAGTCAATTTGTCCCTGGAATGCTGGGATTACACGCAACCACCATGCCTTCCTGGCTTCCGCATGGTTGCTAGGAATCCAAACTTTGGTTCTCATGCTTTCACAACAAATCCTTTATCCACTGAGCTGTCTCCCCAGTCCCCATCCATTTATTTTAAGCATCTTGAGAAGCAGAAAGGCCAGCCCACTGAATGTCTCAGCAGAAGAAAGAGGCAGATCACTAAGGAAAGTGAGTCCTCATATGGGAAACACAGATAATGCTCGCATCTATCAAGCCAGGTGCCCTATGAGACAAGAGCTCCAGGCATGCACATGTGCCTCCAGCCTTCAACTGGACTAAACACAAGAATCAGAGGTGAGTTCTTTTCTCTTTCCTTCTCCATCCACCATCCACAATCATGAGGACAGTTGACTGTTGGGTATGGGTGCTCGGCCACTCTCATCACCATGAGACAGTGAGGAAGATAACAACACAACCAGGAGCTGACTCCTGCCATTGGACAGACAAACATGAGGTAGCATAATAGAAGAAACATCTTCTGTATGAGTTTGGATTCATAGATAGCAGCCCTCGGGCCCCATTAAGCCTAGCCATTCTGCATGGCTTCACCTAACTCAGGTGCCTCAAGAGACTCGTCACTGATCTTCTACTAGGGACATCTAAACCTGTCTTCCCAATGGAAAAATGAGATAATAATGCCCTAGATTCCAGGGTGATCAGAAATATTAAGTGATATATTATGTATATATGTCATACACACATCTCCTTAGGACAGAATCCCACTTATGAGAAGTACAAAGAGTCACCAAAGTGTCCTGATTTATCATCTGTCCACTGGAGCCCTTGTGTGTAGTTACTCCACGGGAAGCAACTCTAGAATAATGATTTCTAAGTGTGGTCCCCAGGCCAACAATTCCCTCCCAGACACCAATCCATTGAATCAGAACACCAAGGGAAACTGTTCTAACTATCTCCATGGGTGGTGCTTAAAAGCAGGATAGTTTTGAGGAGCTTGCCATAGCAAAAGAAACTGAAGTCCAGAGTTTACAAGAGATGAACAGTACCCAGCAGGAGCCTCCCATGGCAGGACAAAAAAAAAGCCTACATGGAACTCAGAAACCACGCACGCACACGCACGCGCGCGCACACACACACACACACACACACACACACACAGAAAGAGAGAGAGAGAGAGACCCTTCAACTGACCATGTAAAGGAGCCAACCTCTACCCTAGATATGAGCATGTTTGAACCAAGCTGACCTGTTCACTCCCATGGAAACAAACGCCCTTGAGCTAGGCTCTGTGTGGGGAGATGAGAAGAGTTTCACGCTTGAGACTGACAGCATTATTCCCATTACAGCTGCTGAGGTGGCCACAGTCTTACCATTACAGCCAGTCAACTTGCCCATGGCAGGGAATCTACAGCCTCTTTGCCAAATCACCACCAGCTTCCTGTGGTGACCCAACCCTTTCCAAACTTCACTGAGGAACTCGAGAGCCCTTCAGCAGTAATGTGCATCATGTTACCCTTTTTCAGTAGGAGTTATGCACGCCCACAAGGCATTAGGACGCACTGTATCGCACTGTAGTGAGAGGACTTTAGCTAACGCACCCAGGAAGTCAATCATGGTAATGACCGATAGGCACCGTCTCCTCTCTTTAGGTGTTGGGAACCAACTTCCGGCTGGGAAAATTTGCTCTGCTGCCCAACCTCCCTAGATGAGCCAGGACAACAAGAGGGGGGGGGGGTTCTGAGAGTTGCGAGACTCTATATACCTTACCCGGCTCCCACCTGTCCCTGACTGCGCTCTTACCACTTCCGTCATCTTGAGGCACAGTTTCTTATGTGCTGCGGTCAGCATGGCCAGAGCTCCAGCTGCTGCGTTCTGCAGTTTGTGGTCATCCTCCCCACAGAGCAGCACCACCAGCTTTAGACGGTCATTCCCATCAGCCAGGAACCTCTCCTGAACCTGTTCCAGGCAGATGTGTGACTCAGTGAAACAGGCCCCACACCTGCACCTCCCAAGGAGGGACAGAGGTTCCTGAAGTTCCCTGACCCAGGATCTCTGAGAGATTTGCTTTGAGCCAGTCCTGCATAAAGCTCTTCCCTGGCTGCCTACAGGAAGAGGGTACAACTCCTCACAGCCAAGAGACTAAGGCAGGAAAAAGGGCACTTCCCACCTCCCCTGTATTGTGTGGTCTGTCCCTTCTGTTTGCACCTCATCACTAGGAAAAATGCAGCTTCTTTTTCGGGAAATACAGACTGCTTCCATAACAGTCCTGGGCCTTTGTGGTCTGCTGTGCAATGGGTTTGCATGGAGATTTGTACAGGAGCAGGGGTAACTGGGGAGTCTGCTTGGTATTGGGAAGTGGTTGTCCTGTCTCCACCAGATGAGACTAATGTGTCCCAAACACCTGAAAACAGAAGCACCATGACACCTCTCAGTTCCCTGGCCTGACACAGAGAGGTATAAGACCACATAGCAGCTTGCTGCCATCCTTCAACACAAGACAGTAAAATCTAGTCGGTCAAGTTTAAGGGCATTCTATTGGAGCAAATATCCAAAATGTGGATCTCTGAAAAAGAATAACGGTCACAAATCCCCAGGTAAGGTCCTCCATCTGAATCTCCCTGGATCTGGAACAGTAGCCATCAGAGGGGAGGGGATGGAAGAAGATGTCAGTACGGTCCTCTCTTGTGGGGACCAGCTGTTGCTGTGCCACCAAGGATGCAGCCCTCCCTTCTCTAACACCTGTGCCCAAGGTCTAGTTATCACAGATGGACTGGAAGCAGAGATAAGTTCTATCACCTGCAGGCCATGGATTCTTCTTCCATGTTCATTCCCACTCACTACCAAACAGAGACTATGCCAGGCTGGCAGGAAGGAGGCACTTCTTGATGCCCCCAAAGGCATGGGTTCCTAGTCACTGTGTAGACAAGCCACCAACTCAATGGTGCTCTGATATGACCAGAAATGAACTTCTGCTCCTTAAAAACCACTGTGTAATTGATTCTGTTGTTACAGCAGCAGGCACTCCCCCAGGGAAGGCTGCCTCCTCTTTCACTTTGTCCTCTTTATACCCAACATCATCCCTGACTCCTTGGATACACCTCTTTTCTCCCAGGTCCTAGTTCAGCCTTAGGCCACCCCCCTGGTGGACTCTAGTAATTCAGTCTCTGCTGAATTTCTCTAGCAAGCTTTCATAAGTTGGCTTTTTCCCTATGTGGTGGTTAGAATAAGAGTGGACCCATAGACTCATGTGTTTGAACACTTGGCCCCAGTTGGTGGAACTGTTTGGGAAGGATTAGGAGGTGTGGCTTTGTGGAAGAGGTGTGTCATTGAGGGTGGCGTTGAGGTTTCAAAGGACTCCTGTGATTCCCAGTGCTCTCCCTTTGCCTCATGGCTGTGGATCAAGGTGTGAGTTCTCAGCTCTTCCTTTGGCCTGCCATCATAGCCTCTAACCCTCCAAAAATGTACGCCAAGTCAAACACTTTCTTTTATAAGTTGCCTTGGTCCTGGTGTTTTATCACAGCAATAGTAAAGTAGATAAGACATTCTGGTAGCAGGAGAGTGTCTAAGACCTGAATTAGGTATAGATGTGAATAATCTCTGGCCTCATAATGTCCAGAAGTGCCTCAGGCCTGAAACTGTCACATTTCTGATATGCCCTGCGAGCACACTGATGCTTGGCCACCATGAAAAGATACCCACTAGAGATTCATAATTTGTCCTGTTTCTTGACTCTGAAGCTTTATGGTATGCCCCTAATTCATTTTCTCTTTATATTCTGTGATTATTCAGTGGTCAGTGCAGCTATAATGCATTGTATGTCTCATAAAGCATTGCAGGTTTCATAGACCTGGTGACATTCATAGTGAGGTTTTCTAAAGTGATTCAGAACTGTACCTTAGCATCTCTCCACTGTCTTGTGGATCTTTAATGACTTCCAAGAGCCCTGATCTCCCAGCTTGCCTTGCTATGACATTATTTAGGCTTAATTAAGTTAGGGAAATGGCACCTTCCACCTCACTGAGACCACAACTCTACTTGGGATAGAATACTATAAAAATGTTTCCTTAGGGCTCCCACGTGGAAATGGGGTAATTATCTGATTGATCTTGGAACTCCTGGATTCTCTCACCAAAATGCTGTTTTAGTATCATCTCAGGGTGCCAGCCTCATCTCAAGCCCAATATTCATATCTTGGTCACCCCATCCCTCTGAACCCCACCTTAGTCACCCTGTCCCTCTAGAGCTCCAGCCTTACCTCCTTATTGAGTACCATGTTACACATGCATTCGGTGGCTGCCTGCCGTAGTTGGTCGTGGTTCTCAAACATGTAGTTCTCAATGTCTGGCAAGGCCTTCTCCTTGAAGATCTTCTGCCTGGAATGGAGGGGAAGGATGAGGAAGAAGGGGCCCTGAGTCCCCAGCAGTAAGCATGCCAGGTTGGTCATACAGGGCCCTTCCTCCATTTTCGTGAGGTCCCTTCCACATCCTCAGCCTGTACAGCACTGAGCCCTCCTCCGGAAGGGGCACTGGTGGATATAAGTTAAATGACATGACAACTGTCTCCCAGGCACAGCTATGGGCTCTGGGATGAATGTGTCACCTCACTGGAGAGTCTCGTTATTGAACAAGGAAATTCTCTCCCTTTCTCTGCTGTGGCTGAGATGGAGAGCTACCCTGTGACCATGAAAGAGA
This sequence comes from Rhabdomys pumilio, assembly GCA_030674055.1. Taxonomy (NCBI): domain Eukaryota; kingdom Metazoa; phylum Chordata; class Mammalia; order Rodentia; family Muridae; genus Rhabdomys; species Rhabdomys pumilio. The sequence continues at coordinate 37,461,620 of JANHMN010000002.1, forward strand.
AGAAAAGTTCACCTGAAAGTTAAGACAACAGAAAAGAGGGGAGAGGAGGGGATTGGTTGGCCAGTGATGGAGATAACTTTGTAATCCCTGCATCAACCCGCACCTGACTGGTTTATCCCACTTAATTTGCATGAGTCAATATACTTCCTTCATGCAGGGAGCCGGTTAGACCAGGTTGTCTGCCACTTAAAACCACAACACAATACAATCCATCATCCCTCTGCTTCCAAGAAAGAATACCTACTAATCCTTCCATCCACCTGCCTATTCCTTCCTACTTTAAGAGGCAAGATACCTTTGGGAAATTGGCTTTATATAATCCCTATGGGTTTTTATGGGATACCAGCTCAAACCCCACCTACCCTTGATTCATCTTTGATGTCATCCAAGCAGAGGCATCAGTACACGACAAACACAGAATTTCAACCAAACACTCTATGAATGCCTCTATGACCCTCCTCTGCCCTCTCCACCTGCCCCACATACCTGAGTTTGTCACTGCGCCCAGATAGGTTAGTGAGTCCTAGAAGAGCCTCATAGTTCTGAAGCCCATCCCTCTGTGTGTCCAGGAGACTCACAAGGGGCCGTACCACCTCATATACCTGCAGGGAAGACACAGGTCAGGTGAAATACAGGTATTTCCCTGTCTCTTGCATCTGAAGCTTTACGTTTCCAAAGCCCTTTCTTCTCACACTCTGCCTGGTTTAATCTGTGATCCTGAGAGGTTGGGTTGTTCCACTTTACTGTGCAGATGAGGAAGCTGAGTTTCTGGGAGGACAATCATGCTCACTAGAGGTAGAGCCAGGCCTGGTGTCCAGGTGTCCAAATCATTATCCTGCCTCTGACAGCATCATGACACTTTTTTAGCAGAGATGAGGGGACAGCACCCTAAGAGCAATAATAATTCCTTCATCACCCTTTCCTTTCTTCTCAGATACCCACCCGCTCTCCAGGGAAGGCGATGTCTGGATTGGAGACAGCAGCAATCTTGGCTAGCCCATGGGCTGCCTTCACCTTGCCCACATCTGTGCCCTCCAAAGCCAAGGGGATCAGGGCCTGCAAGAGAGAGCACAGTCACTAGCCAGCAACAGACATCCAGAAGCCTCTCACTCCTCTGGCTCCAGCTGCTCTCCACGCGCGTGCGCGTGTGTGTATGTGTGTGTGTGTGTGTGTGTGTGTGTGTGTGTGTCTGTCTGTCTGTCTGTCTGTCTGTCTGTGTCTGTCTGTCTGTCTGTCTCATCAGAGATTCACAGCACAATCAGACCCAAAGAACTGTTCCTTTCTAGACGAAGCCCCGAAGACTCGTGTGCAAGGCTTCTTCATCTCGAGCCGTCAGAGTGAGTGACTGGACTCTGAGGGCTCTGGGCTAACCCTCAGATTAATCCATTGATGAGCTCACCGCCAAAGGGGCAGTTGGGATGACAGGCCTGGTTGGAGGAAGTACATCACTGGAGTGTGCCTTTAAAGGGTGTGTCTTGTTTCCCTTCCTCTTTCCCTCTCTCTTTCCTCCCTCTCATTCCTGACTCATGAAGTGAGCAACTTTGCTTGGATTCACACTCCACCATGAGGTTCTGACTCATCTCTGATCTACAGTGAACCTGTCATGGACCAGAACCTCTGAGAACATGAACCCAAACCAATCTTTCTTCCTCTAAAATTGTCAACTCAGATATTCATCACAGAGTCTAGCCCAAACATGTATAAAGCAATTAAATACTTGTCAAGGATTTAATGCCCTGGTTCCCAGAGACTACCAAGGTCCCTACTCCTCACTCCAAAGTGAAAAAATAAATAACCAGTAGACTGACTTTTGCTAGATGTGGTAGCACAGACCTAAGATCTCAGCACCCAGGAGGATGAAACAGGAAGATTACAACAATCTCAAGTCCAGCCTAGGTTGCATACATGGCAAGAACTTGGCCAGCCAGGGCTACAGGCGAGAGCCTGTCTCAAATAATAATAATAACAATAATAATGATAAATAGTAACTATGCTTTTTACATTTTGTTCAAGCTAAATATAACTGATTGATTGATTGATTGATTGATTGATTGATTGATTGACTGAGCAGCTACTGCAAATCGAATGTATCTAATCTACTTTCCATGACTATCTGGAAAGTTAGACTGTGATTTCTCCTTTCCATTTTGTAGGAAAAAAAAAATTACAGTTCAGAAGGAGTAAAATGCCCAGGTCTGCACAGCTAAAAAGAGGAAGAGCAAACTCCCACTGCAAGAGAAGTTTTGATCTCCGTGGAGAAGCCCATGGTCTGCCTTCCAGCTGGAACAGCAGGGAGTGTGAATGGGATTCTAAAGTAGATACCAGGACATTACCAAATCAAAAAGGAACAAGTTTGGGCCAATGAATTAGATAACGTAGATAACTAAGTAAGTGTATTTCATGAAGTTAGGGTGATCTGAAACACATGATTTTGGAGTGAGAGAAGAGGGACTCACCTATATGCATGTGTATGTAGCATATGCAGGCACATGCACACACACATAGACACACACACACACATGCATGCACGCAATGTGTGTGTAGGGTATGTGTGTGTGTGCATGCACACATGTGTACACACACACATGCGAGTTCCTTCCCAGTAGTTCACCTTCTAAGACGGCAGGACTTCATCTTGCCTAATTACCTTGCCACCACCTTGAGCTACAATGGTGCCCCGGTCCTTTGGGTTGTCACAGAGTGCCAGGAACACCCTGCAGAGCCAATGATAAGAGAGAATGAATATTCACAATTCCTATATTGCATTTCCAGGAATCACACACAAGCCAGACAGAGCCAGGAAACCCCAGCACAGCAGCAGAAGCCTAGAAAGGCACACTGCATGCCTTTGCCTGGAATGAACCACCTTTAAAGAATACTGTTGTGGCCATAAGTGGGAGGGTGGGGAATAAGACCAAGCAAGGCTTCAAATGTCCATCTCATTCCAATTTTTGGAATCAGCCAACTGCTCTCTGATACCCCCAATCTAGGAGAAACTCTCCATGTCTACGCCTATCCCTGGGTAGACAGGATCTATCCTGTTCCTGGCCCTGGTCCCACTTAATGCCACCACCACTCATAACACCCAAGACATTCCACAGGAAAAACCAAACTATACTCTCCATCCTGCCATCCTTGGTGTCTTTTCCTTCCCTTTTCTTCCTTCATGACTCTGTTGAGTTACCACCTCTGCCAGGAAGCCTTCCTGGATGCCCACCTACTTACCTTCTAGTCTAGGTGGTTGGGACCCACTGCCTGCACTCCAATCACTATGCTTCCCTGTCATGGCATTTACACTGTTCTGTAACCTGCCTACCTTCCCTCTAGGTTATCTTTCATCTCTGAGGAAAAGGTAACTAAAAGGGACCTCCTGATGCAAGTTTTCAACTGTGGTGACCTGCCTTGTCGTGTCTCTTCTCCATGTTCTCCATCCCCTAGGTTAGCCTCCACCCAGGCTTCTGCCTCCCAGTCTCCCCCACCCATCCTGATTGCACCTGGCCAGCAGCTCCTTGGTCTGGTCTGTGAGGATAGCACTGTCTGCCTTCACCATACAGGCCAGTGCAGATATGACGCCTGCCTTCAGGAGCCGTTTCACCCGCAAGTCT
>JANHMN010000002.1:37484439-37534374 GCA_030674055.1 Rhabdomys pumilio
GAGAGAGAGAGAGAGAGAGAGAGAGAGAGAGAGAGAGAGAGAGAGAGAGAGATCTCAGCTGCTAAAGGCTTTTGCAGAGCAAGCCCTGAGCCCTAAGTTGATTCAAAAAACCCTCAAAGATGAGAGGAGAAAACCAATCTCCACCCCCTTTGACCCCACACCCCCTCATAATAATAATTAGTGATGATGATGACGATAATAATAATTTTAACGTTAACTGAATGACCACTTTATGCCAGGCACTGTTCTAGACGCCACAAATAGAAAGGTGAACAAGGAGCAGGAATAGTGCCCCATGCCTTTAATCCCAACACTCAGGAGGCAGAGGCAAACAGATCCCTGTGAGTTCAAGGCCAGCCTAGTCTATACAGTGAGCTCCAGGACAGTCAGAGCTACTTAGAGAGACCCTCCCAAACAAGAATCTCAGAAGCAATCAACTATTAGTTGTTAAATTGGAGATTAAGTTAGAAATTTATCTCCAGGCTAATAAACCAGAAGTGAATTTCAAACATCTCATCAGATGAGTGGAAACCATTCTGTTTGGGGATCTAGACCCTCACACATCCCACCCTGGGCTACTCTGAATCTTTCATAAGATGGTCTAAGTGATTGTCTGGCCAGCTCCCTCCGTGCCTCCTACAGCTCAGAGCTGTTGCTCTCCTGCTTGTCTGGGCTCATCTGTTTGGGTTGGCAGGCTCCTCCTTCACCCACCTCTTTTCTCATCTCCCCCTCTTTTCTATTCCCCGCCCCAGCACTGAGTCTGAGTGCAACATGGTCCAGCCACACAGGGTGTCTTGGAGCAGAGGACTGAATGAGCTACTGCTCCCCTGCTCTCTTACAGGAGGAAGCTGACATGTCAAAGGGGTCAACCAGAAAGAAGCCAGTAGCTGAGCCAGGGGAGGACTCAGGGCTGCTCCTCTCTGGCTCAGGTTCTCCATGCCTTTGTTCGTCTATCCTGAAAAGCTCTCATGTTCCTCTGACCCTCTATCCCGAATTGGTTCCCAAGGATTCCTGGCTATCTTTGTCCCCTAGAGTCATAATGGAGATTCACCAGGTGATCATAATTCCTTTTCAAAGGAATTACTTCCATCTGAAATGTAAAAGAACTTGAGCCATGAGTAGATTGTGCCCTCACCCAGCACCACGGCTCTCTCTCCATCACTCACAGGTAGACATACTTGCCTAACTGTTCTGTGGAGACTGCCAATGCTCTGTGCTGACTCTGAATTGCAGCTGAAGAGGCAGCGTATCTTCTGTCCTCCCCCTCAACCTCCCTTGCCTATCTCCTCCTAAGAATAGGATGGAAGCAGCCAAAGTTCTCTGGAAGGGCCCAGCTTACCTGTTCTTGGATGCTGGTGTTGAGCCTCCGCAGTGTCTCCTGGAAGTTCTGGTTCCTTGGCTCGAGGGTAGCACAGCGCTGCACATCCTTGAATGCCTGGTCCAACTTGCCAAGATGCTCGAGTGCCTGGCATCGCCGATACAATGCTTTGATGTCAGCGGAGTTGATGTCAATGGCTACAGAGGGGGATAGGCAGATCCTGAGTTACAAGACTGATCTCCCTACTCTACTGCCCAGGATGGATGTCTTCCTTATATCATTCTTTTTTCTTGAAAGGGAGAAAGACCCATAGAGTCTCAAGGTTGGTAGAAAGGTTAAAAGTCCTCTCTCCCTGCATTCCTCCCAGCAACACTTCCCAACTTCTATCTGATCCCCAGTGCTTTCCCTGCCACAGGATTCCTATCAGGGTTCCATCTTACTGATGTTTGTATATCCCCAGAAATAGGGTACTCCCCTCCTTTCTGAGGCAGTCAGGTGACTCCATCAAAAGCATCTTTCATAGCCAGATGGTTATGGTTGAAGCTTTCAATCCCAGCACTTGGGAGACAGAGGCTGACCGATCTCTCTGAGTTCAAGGCCAGCCTGGTCTACAGAGCTATTTCCAGGACACACATACACACAAAAACATAACTCTTTCCTTATTTCTACACAAACTCCTCTCTGTACTTTTTTTTTTTTTTTAATCCTAAGTCTGGCCCAGAAGCTCCCAAGGTGAAACTAAGCTAAACTTTCCTTATTCCACCTGAGAGCTGCCTTCCCTGGGCTACATATTGCCAGATATTTCACTTCTTTCTTCAGGTGTTTCTTGACCTTCAGAACCCACAGACGATCATAGCACCTAATAACAATGGAAGCCAGATCCAAACTCCAGTGCATTCATGCTGGGTAAGGGTAAAGTGTGGAGCTTACCTCTGGAAGCATCTGAAGCTGCCTGGGCGTAGCTCTCCTGAGAAACAGGAACAAGAGACTCCATTAGTGAGGGCCCAGTGGAGACAACCAGCATTCCCTAAGTGAGGGGAGAAGTTATCGAAGGGGGGTGAGGGTGGGGAGGGAGCACTGCAGGCTGTCAGAGGCTCAGGATGCACCAACAGAAACAGCTCAGGAACAGAAAAGCACAGGCTTTAGTGTCAGGCCATCTCAGGTTTAAGTGCCAGCTACCCCGGCACCTGAAAAACCTTGGGTTTCTTGACTGAGATACAGGAATAAGAACAATGGCTGTCACAGGGCTGTTCTTCAAAGGAGTGGCCCAACACATGAAAAGCACCTGTGTTGGGCCAACAGTGACTGGTGGAATCCTGCTTCTCTAGAGCAGTGGCCTGGGCAATAAGAGGCACATTTGCCCAATCAAGGGGTCTAGAAGGCATGGTGAGGATGATGACGGCTCACTTCCACCAGCCATCACAACCTTGTCTCCAGCCTTAACTGCCCTCAGCCCACCCAAGTTGTCCTGTCTCCAGACCATTTTCAGGCCGCAGGCTGCCCGATTCCGGTAGAGTGTGGCTAGCAGGGCCTTGTCCTTGGTCAGCTTCAGGGCCTGGCTGTAGCTCTTGGTGGCCGCCTTATAGTCTTGGAGCTGAAAATGTTGGTTCCCTTCCTCCTTCAGCTGAGCTGCTTCGGCCTCTGCCATCTGTGGGGATACCAACAGCCCTGTGTGGTCAGCCTTTTGCTGGATACCCAGGACAGGGTTCTTAACCTGATAGCTAGAGCCCCAGGTTTCCCTCGCCACAGTGTGGGGTGGGAATTCTGCCTGGAAGGTATCCACTCCAGCACCCCAAAATCCATTGACCACCCCCTACAAAGGACATTGGTATTTGCTTGGAGCTTGACTCCCATTGGAAGGCTTGTCAGGGTCCCTACGCTTCCCTCTCTGTCTCTTTCAACCAAAGCAGGCCTGCAGGCCTGAAAGTCCTCGGGCCTTCTTGCCCAGTCTCCCAGCCTACTCACAGTCTCCCAGAGATGCCTCCTCCTAGGTACTGCTCCTGAGCTCTGCAGACCACCTCAGACAGCTTCTGTCTGCTGCTCCCAGCCCCCACCCTGCAGACTTTATCACCCCAGCCAGTGACTCCAGACTATATTTGGCCACAGGGGCAGGTGCTCCTGGAAGCTGTCACTGATATAGGGCCCTCCCCCTGCCTGGACTGGACATCCATACCCACGTGAGGGGGCTGACTACCCTCTGGCCCTCAAACACCTCACTCAGGGGCAGTCCTGCAAGACTTTATAGACTCATACCTCAAAGTGTGGGAGAAAGATCCAGAAGAGTCAGGAATATCCCTTGGAGACGTGCCCTGCCTAGGCAAGTTATAATGCCCCTTCCCCACCTCCATCCCCAGATAAACAACCCTCCCCCCCTCCGCCACCACTACTACTGCTATTTTGGGAGCAGAGTGACAGCTGAGGGGCTGATACACTTGGACACACAACAGCTGCCCAGGTCCCTCTGGAGACTTCCAGAAATGACTCTCTGGAGAGAGGAGGAAAGTACAGCAGAGGACGATCCCTTCTTTGCTTCTCTTCATACTTGCTCACAGCACCTGCATTTGCTTGAAAGACCCTGCTTTTGGAAAGCCCAGCAGGACATGCTGACTTGGTGTGTGTGAGCAGGTTGCTGTTTGAGAGTGCTTGTCTCTCGTCTCTCCCTTTCCTCTTGATGAACGTATTCAGTCCCCTATCTGGCTGTGACTCCCTTGAATGTCAGCTCTCTTCCTCTGGATCAGATTTCATTCTCCTAGGGCAAGGACTACTAAGTCAGACCCGGAATCCCCTGAGCTCAAGGACTGTAACCCATCTTCCGTTGATCCAGATCTCTCCCAGGACAAGAAGAGGCTCCCTCTTCAAAAGTGGCCATCACCATGGTGGATGGGTGTCTCTGGGAACCAGCATTGCTTGTTTCTCCTCAGCCAACTTTAAAAGGCTGCCCTCACAGAGAGTCAGAACTCTCCTATCCTTCGGTGTCTGCTCTAGGAGGTCAAGGTTGCTGCTTGGGAATCTCTATCGTCATCCCAGGTACAGAGCCTGGCAGACAGTGCCATGGGTGTGTTGAATGAATGAATGAATGAATGAATGAATGAATGAATGGAGGGAGGGATAGATAGATGGATCTTCATTCTTATGCTTTGCTTCCCTTCCTTTTATTCTCCCCACACTTCCAATATATTTCAAAACACACTTAAAAGATACTGAAGAAAAGCCACACACAGAGACACCCACAATAGCTTCTGCAAGTACGGCTGTGGTTTTAGAATATGGATGTACAACTATGTGATCCTAGACAGGTCCCACTGCCCCGTTGAACAAAAGGCCTAGTCCTAACACGTGAGCTTGTTTGTTTCTTGATTCTCTCACCTTTGTTTTCCAAGCTGGCTTCAGACTGGCTTCAAACTCCCAGACTTAAGCAATTCTCCTGCCTCAGTCACCTCTTCAGCTGGAACCAGAGTTGTGTACCAGCATGTCCATCCTGACACACAGTTTTTGGATAGTGATGGGTAAGTGGCTGAGTGCATAGATGGATTCTCTGCTTTCACGGGATGGATCCCAAGCCCAGAACCTCATTTGTGGTCCAAGCAATGAGGTGTTTGACACGGGGTCCTACCAGGAGCAGAGAAGCTTTGGTTCTGTGGCTTTTGGATCAAGGGGTCCTATGTTCAATTCCTGACTTAGTAATTCAGTCCACAAGCATTTCTTCTTCTGTGTCTCCTATATACCAGGGGACATGATTGATAATGAGGAATGCCACACAGCTTGGGAAACACAGAAAGACAGGGTCCTAGGAAAGGCTTCCCTAAATAATTGAATTAATCTATGCAGAGTTCCAAGAACACTATCTGACAAGGAATAGAGGCTCAATTCATTTTGTCAGATGAATGAATGTATGCAAGTAGGAATGAGTACATTTAAGCCAAGAGATGAACAATGTGAAGAAGGCCAGAAGGTAGAATCCCTAGCAAATGGAGTCATTGCCCTCAGAAGAGGAAAAGCCTCCAAGGAGCACACAGGTCCCTTCTGGCCTTCTTCAACTTGTATTAGTTTCTTTTGATGGGTTGATGGTGTTTGTTTGTTTGTTTGTTTGAAACAGGGTTTTTCTTTGTAGACCTTGGATGTTCTGGAACTTGCTCTGTACCAGGCTGTCTTTGAGCTCAGAGATCTACCTGCCTGTCTGTGCCTCTCAAGAGCCTGTATCAAAGGCATGCACTACCACACCGAGTTTAATAGTTCCTTATAGGCTCTGTATTCTTTGAACTTACACATGAAGAGAGTAGAGACTCAAATCTGCCCATAATAGTTCCAGACAAAATAAATTGCCTATGCAAAATCAGATACTGGAGAGGGCCACACCTTGAAAGAGCTCAGAAAAATGCCAAGACAGCTGGGAACGGCGGCCCAGCATCCCATCCTAAGAGGATCACAAAGTTGAAGGTCTACTTAGGTTACACACTCTTATCCTATCTCAATACACACACACACACACACACACACACACACACACACACACACACACACACACACACACACACAGAGTAAAACTCACAAACCAACCCTTAAATAATGTTTCTGCCTCAACTCAATAGTTTCCTGGTTTATATTTACACGCCTGCTACCTAGACCCCGGAAGTCTCAACCTCCATCATCTCCCGCCTCTGTGAGGGCAAATCAGTTAACTTCTCTAGGTTTGGGCCACTAAAATTGACCAGAGTCACTCTTGTGAAACATGTAAAAGAATGCATCCCATGGGATAATGTAGAAGGCGAGGAGGGAGGTCGCCTGGTGACCCCATTGGTAATCCCGGCCTCTGGAGTGGCCTGACTCCTCCGAACACGAGAGGGCGCTGTGGCCGGCGGCTGCCCCTGCGCGACATGGACGTGACGCTCTGTCTTTCCGCCTCTGTTCTCCTCCATGTGGGGACGCAGCATGGCGGCTGAGGTGGCGGTAGGTGTACGCGCACGGAGCGGGGACGCCGGGTCTCCACGTGGGGTCCCCAGGCCGGAGGGAAGCGGAGTGGGACTGACAGCCTCCCGGCTTCCTTCTGCAGGACGATGCGACGGCAGGCAATGTGCAGCGGCTGCTTGTGCAGTTCCAGGATGAAGGCGGTCAGCTACTGGGCTCCCCGTTCGACGTGCCCGTCGACATCACGCCGGACAAGCTGCAGCTCGTGTGCAACGCGCTGCTGGCCCAGGTGAGCACCCCAAAACGAATCTGCGGTATTCCGAGGACTCAGCTGCACACCGACAGTGTTGGTGGTGTGGGTCGGCCCCAGGAAAAATATTCTTCATGCAACTTATCTGCAGACAGGCTGTGTTTTGAACTCATCGGATGTAGTATTTCCGTGACTCCTTGTCACAGCCCAACGTAAGCATCCCCATTTTACAGAGATGCCTAGCGGGATTAAATGCCCAGTCGCATGGTGGTATGCAGTAGTTGGGATTAAGCATTGGAGCCCAGATCGATTTAACCAGACTCAAAACCTGTGCACTTAACCTTTCTGCCAGTGTCACTAATGCTGCCCTCTGATGGAGTGGAGAGGCAGGCTTACAGATGCAGCTGGTGGATCCTTTTGCACTTACCTTAGTCTACGTTTTTAACCAACCCTTTGAATATTCGTTTTAAAGTTGCAACACAGTGTTTGTTGGTGGTTCCCGATATATGAGGCTGTGTATTGACTCTCATCTTAGACCTTAAAAATAACAAAGACCTGGATTAGTCGTCAGGGTTAGTAGGGCTTTGGGCTAATTATTTATTTGCAGTAGGCATTTTTTTAAATCCAGCAAGTGGAGATATTAATGTCTACTTCCCAGGGTTGTGAGATGCAGAAAAGGGGCTCCAAAATTCTGTGAGTGGCCTAGGATTACTTCTCAATGTTATAAAGAAAATAAGTCATACTCGCTAGGCATGGTGGTGCACGCCTTTAATCCCAGCACGGGAGGCAGAGGCAGGCAGATTTCTGTGAGTTCAAGGTCAGCTTGGATGACAAAGAGAGTTCCAAGACATCCAGGGCTACACAGAGAAACCCTGTCTAGAAAAATAAAGCAAACAAACAAGTCATACTCAGTGAGGAATAGTGAGTGCATTCCAAGGAAGACAGCCCCATGCCCAGGCTCAGTGGGAAGCTGGCTCCCTACCCACTCCACCCCTACTGAGGACAGGCATCCTTCTGTAGCAGAGTTCCCTTTTACAATTCTATTGTTCTTGCCCTCAGGAGGAGCCCCTGCCCCTTGCTTTCTATGTCTATGATGCTGAGATTGTGTCCTCGCTGGGGAAGACACTGGAGTCCCAGTCTGTGGAGACAGAGAAAATCATAGACATCATCTACCAGCCCCAAGCTGTCTTCAGGGTCCGTGCTGTGACACGGTGCACCAGCTCATTGGAGGGTCACAGTGAAGCCGTCATTTCTGTGGCCTTCAGCCCCACGGGAAAGTAAGGACATTGGCAGAATTGTTGGCATGTGGAGGTATATCCTCTGACGGGTGGAGAGGACCCTCCTGAGTCATGGGGATCTTAGGCTGCCTTTCGTAGACTTGGGGTCTGGACTCAAGTTTCAAGTAAGAGACTTTCTTATTGGGGTGTGGTCCCCAAAGGCTAAGGATAGTATCTGGCTCAGAAGAGCCTATCTTGGTCATCTGGAGATTTGAGCTATTCCTTTCCAAACTGTGTTACTTAAACAAGTCAGGTTTCTGTATCTGTTACTTCCCTATGAATCAATTTCTTATAGTACTCTAAGAATATGAACAGTTGAGCCAGGTGGTGGTTGTACATGCCTGTAATATCAGCACTCAGCAGAGGCAGGCCTGATCTAAATAGTGAGTTCCAGGACAGCCAGGACTACATGGAGAGATCCTACCTCAAACAACAACAGAAGAATATGAAAAGCTTCAAAAGCTTTTTTTCAAGGAAGTAGAGACTAGGCAGGCCAGCCTGTTCTACAGAACAAGTTCTAGGTCAACCAGGGCTACCCAGAGAAACCCTATGTTTAAAAAAAAAAAAAAAAAAAGTAGGGGTGGGCTGGAGAGATGGCTCAGAGGTTAAGAGCACTGGTTGCTCTCCCAGAAGACCTGAGTTCAATTCCCAGCACCCACATACATAACAGCTCACAACTGTCTGTTACTCAGAGCTCAGGAGAGCCAACATGCACATTGTGTACAGACACACATGCAGGCAGAATACCTGTTCATGTAAAAGAAAAGATTAAAAAAACATTAAAAACACACACATAAAGTGGGTGGGTGGATGGAGCTGTTCCTGTTGGGAAGGAAGAAGAGAGAAGTGGCCTCCTAGGGTCTTTTTAGGTGGCATTAGTGTCCATTTCTCCTTGGGGAATGGAGAGTCTGTTCCCAGAAAATGGTTGGATAGGCCGCAGGAATACACATGTACAGTGTCTCAGGGTTGGCCCCACCACTGCAGCAGTCAAGCGGCCTCTCTTCCCCAGGTACCTGGCCAGTGGCTCCGGAGACACCACTGTGCGCTTCTGGGATCTCAGCACTGAGACACCGCATTTCACATGCAAAGGTAAGTGTGCATTTAACCACTTAAATGGGTCTTAGTGCATACCAGGTGGTTAGCTCAGCAGCTCCTGGCAGGGCTCAGAAGAATCCAACCCATTAGCGTGCTGTTCACAGCTGTCTGTCCCTTGAGGCCAGTCAACCACTTAAAAAGAAGCAGATACTGGACCAAGTGTGGGGTCTGGGGAGGAGCTGAACCATTGGTTATGGGGACAGCTTGACTTAAAGTCAGCCTCTGCCACAAAGGTTCGGAATCGCCTGGAAAGCTTGTTGAAATCAAGTGGTCCCTAACCACTCCCCACACCCACACCCTGGAGCTTTTGTTTCAGCAGATCTATGGTGGGACCTGAGTACATTTCTAAGAAGTTCCAGGTCTGGGGACCACATAGACGAGTTCAATACATGGCATACTTTTGCATCTGGAGACTGAGGGTAATTCTTTTCATACTAGAGCTGATGTAAGAAGGGATGGCTCATATAGGAACACCTCATACTATATGTCAGGTACAGAATTAACTAGGAAGTAGCAGTGTTGTCTGCAGTAAGCCGCAGCTGTAGCTTTTGCCTGTGTTCTCCCTCCTTTAATTCAGTTCCTTTGACAATTGGTTAAAGAGGGTTTGTGGTGTGCCATGCACTGCTAGGTACTGCGAGATAAAGGTGACTGGAGCTTCTTTTTCCCTCCCTTTCTTTCTTAGGACACAGGCATTGGGTCCTTAGCATATCCTGGTCCCCAGATGGCAAAAAACTGGCCTCGGGCTGCAAGAATGGCCAGGTAGGTAACATCAGGATAAATGGATAGAGAATGGCTCTGGACTCTTTAAAAGGATGTGTTGGGGGGTCAGCTGGGAGATCCTTGGCTGGACAGGTTGCAGAAAGTTATTTTATGAGCTTCTGTCCTTCAGATTCTCCTGTGGGACCCAAGCACAGGGATGCAGGTGGGCAGGACCCTCGCTGGCCACAGCAAGTGGATCACAGGCCTGAGCTGGGAGCCCCTTCACATGTAAGTGACCCCAGCCTGCTGTGCTGGGAGCCCCTTCACATGTAAGTGACCCCAGCCTGAGGCAAGTGAGCTAGGATTAACACTGCCTCCTTTCCCTGCTCAGTACAGACACATTTTTTGGAGAGAGTAAAAAAACATCCAGATGACAGTGACAGCTTGGCCTGCCATGGCCACACCCCCTACTGCTTTGAGGAGGTGGCTCATTATGTCACCTTGTCCCGGCCTGAGCTGCCCCACACTTGGGGGCTAAGTGCTCTGGTCAAGAGAGAGAGAGTGGGGATGGAGGGTCAGAGATGTGAAGAATGGAGACAAACCAGAGGGTCTGTAGTCAAGTCTCGTTTACTGTCTCCCATTCACTCTATTGACTCCTTTATTCCTTCCTCCTATTGCAAGGAAATCCTGGGTATTTATAAGCACAAGCAGGGGGGACACAGCTGATGACATTTTACCACGTGCACCATGCAGCTGGGGTCACTAAACAGCAAAACAAGATATGTGGGCTAAACAAGATGTTTGTCAGAGTATGCTTCAGCTGTTGTAGGCTATGGAAAAACAAGTCTCTTGTCAGGGTATATGGCTCGAGATGGCTGCAAAGTTGATCTAGCCGCTTTCTGCTTTAAGTCGGCTCCCAACATCACCTGAGCACAGCCTTGCTATGCTGTCAGAGAGCTGTTGAGATTGTCCCAGCATCTTTGAGTCCAGAATGAGACACAGTATGGGCAGACAGGTGCTGCCAGGTCAGACCTGAGATCACATTTCCCCCTTCACCAGGAACCCCGAGTGCCGCTATGTGGCCAGCAGCTCCAAAGATGGCAGTGTACGAGTCTGGGATACAACTGCAGGCCGCTGTGAACGCATCCTCACCGGGCACACACAGTCAGTCACCTGCCTCCGGTGGGGAGGAGATGGACTGCTATATTCTGCTTCCCAGGACCGCACCATCAAAGTCTGGCGGGCCCATGACGTAAGGGCTGGGAGTATTCGGAAGGCCAGTCTGACGGGTTACGGGTGCCAGTGCCCTGCTGGTTACAAACTTGTTGTCAGAGTCTGGTGTTTTCTAGAGTTGTACCAGGGGTCCAGCCAGTGCTTCTGGAGAAGTAACTCAGTTCAACTTTTTGGGGGGCAGGGGGGAGGGAGCTCTGGGTATTTTTAGAGCCTGTCTAGTTGTTTACCAACTACCACACTCAAACCCATTAGATCTGGTAAACCCTTTTATTCCAATGTACTTCTCTGCCCTAGAGAGGGGCTCGGGAGGTTCCTGATTCTTATGTCACCCATCCAATGGTGGGGTTTGGAGTGTGATCTCTCCCCTAGATACTAGGTGTATATGTGTATTTCTGTGTATGTCTGACCTGTCTCTATCTGCCCTAGGGTGTGCTGTGCCGTACTCTTCAAGGTCATGGCCACTGGGTGAACACCATGGCGCTTAGCACAGACTATGCCCTGCGCACGGGGGCCTTTGAACCTGCTGATGCCACAGTGAATGCCCAAGACCTGCAGGGGTCCTGTAAGTGTGAGGGAAAAAGGGAGCAAGCTGCCTATGAAGGAGCCAGTTCTCCTGCCTAGTGGGTGGATGTCTAACCAGTCTTGTCCTGTCTCTCTCGTTCCCCACACCTGCACAGTGAAGGAGCTAAAGGAGAGGGCATTGAGCCGCTACAACCTTGTGCGGGTGAGTTTGTGCCACCAGCATGCAGCCCCAGCTCAGGATTCTTTTCATCTGATCACAGAAACTCCACAGTCTCTTGGTCCTCTCTCTCCCTTCTAGTCCCAGTTCAGTGTTTCTGTTCCAGAAGGTTGTTCTTGGTCAACATCCTTCATAATCTTCGAATCTTAGCACACCAGGCATCATTTAACTTGTATCTTATTTACCACTTTTGTCTTGTCTTTCCTTTGTTGTCTAAGGAGCACGTTTACATGGTCTAAGGTTCAAAAGAGAGAAAAAGATTATGAAACATCTTCCATCTTTCACAGAGTCCTGCATTGTTCCCTTGGGAAGCATTCAGTGCTACCAATGTCTGATAATCCATAGTATCGGCATGCACAGACTGTGTTGTATACGTACAGCTCGCATATGAGAGCCACCCCCCTTTAGCACCATTCTGTTGGTTTTTTTGTTTTGTTTTTCGAGACAGGGTTTCTCTGTGTAGCCCTGGCTGTCCTGGAACTCACTCTGTAGACCAGGCTGGCCTCGAACTCAGAAATTCGCCTGCCTCTGCCTCCCAAGTGCTGGGATTAAAGGCGTGTGCCACCACTGCCCGGCTAGCACCATTCTGTACCTTGTATCTTAGGACTTCTTCCACATATGTATAGAATTCCCTCTCCTTGCAGGCTAGCCTGGAGTTTCCTGTAAGCCTGTGGCCCTGCCAGGCCTCATTTTCCTAGTTCTGGCCTCTGTCACTGTTGCATAGCCAGTATCTGACCACATTCAACGCCGTGTGCTTTCTTGCCCAGGGCCAAGGCCCAGAGAGGCTGGTCTCTGGTTCAGACGACTTCACCTTATTCCTGTGGTCCCCAGCAGAAGACAAGAAGCCCCTCGCCCGGATGACAGGACACCAGGCCCTCATCAACCAGGTGCTCTTCTCTCCTGACTCGCGCATCGTGGCCAGCGCCTCCTTCGACAAGTCTATCAAGCTGTGGGATGGCAGGACGGGCAAGTGAGTGGATGGGGGAAAGCTGGCCCTTATTAGCAGTGGGGTTTGGCATGAACTTGATAACATTGCGTGCACTTTGTGTGGCACTGGCTGGGTCTGATTTCTTTGCCCACACTTCTGACACATAGACCTCTCGCCTCAGCATTGAGGCTAGTGACAGGGCCAGGGATATAGAAAAGGTGAACAGAAGCTAGAAATGTGTCTACACACCCAAAGGGTGCTCCACACACAGTGGCACCAGCGTCTCTTGACAAAAGCAGAATGCAGGAGTTTAAAGAGATACCATATACTGCTCTTGCAGAGGACCCAAGTTCAAGCCCCAGCACCCACATCAGGCAGTTTTCAACCACATGTAATTCAAGTTCCAGGCCTTTGGCCTCCACAGGCACCTGCAGTCATGTATTTATTTTGTTTATATTTTCTTTCTTTTATTTTTTTAAAGGTTTATTTATTTATTATGTATACAGCATCCTGCCTGCATGTACACCTTCAGGCCAGAAGAGGCCACAAGATCTTTTTATAGATGGTTGTGAGCCACCATGTGGTTGCTGGAAATTGAACTCAGGACCTCTGGAAGAGCAGTCAGTGCTCTTAACCGCTGAGCCATCTCTCCAGTCTCATGTATTTATTTAATAATAAAAATATACCTCTGTGCTGGGCAGTGGTGGCTGGCGCATGCCTTTAATCCCAGCACTTGGGAAGCAAAGGCAAGTAAGTGGATCTCTGAGTTCAAGGCTAGCCTGGTCTACAGAGTGAGTTCCAGGATAGCCAAGGCTACACAGAGAAACCCTGCCCCCAAAAAACAAAAAATTACATCTCTTTTAAGCTTAAAAAATAAAAAAATGCAAGTATAGACTCCAGTCTGAACCTTGTGGATCAGAATCTGATTCTGATAAGGTCACTTGATTGTGCTGTCAGCTAAAGAAAGTCTGAGAGGCCCTGATATGAGGGAGTGTGGTGCACCAGCCATTACTAGGTGGAGAGGCATGATGTGTGGGAAAGAGAAGGAATATCTGTTACTGTGTTTTCACACAGCGGTTCTTTAAAGTGGTAATTCAGATCTTTAGAAAGCCAGGAAACTGAGTCTTAATGGCTTAACCAGACATCACAGCTAGACTCTATTAACTTGAAAGCTCCAGCTGGGCCTGGGCCTCTGTTAACTCCACACCACCTGTCAGCTGGCACCTGTTATGTTGGAGGACACTAGGCAGATGGGCTAGGCAGGTGGCACATTGAACTTTCAGGCATGCAGTGTCGTGTGGGCCTGGAGGCTTAGCAAGAGGGAGCCTCAAACCCATTCAGCTGGAGAAGTTTCACAAAATAATAATGGCCAATGATCAAAACAGTCTGGCATGGGATCCAGGCAATGCTAGCAGGTAGCCAAGGTGAGCGCCGTGTTGTGGACATGTTGACAATCTAATACCTATCACTGGCTTCCCCTGGCCCAGGTACCTAGCTTCCCTGCGTGGCCATGTGGCCGCTGTGTACCAGATTGCCTGGTCAGCTGACAGCAGATTGCTGGTCAGTGGCAGCAGTGACAGCACACTGAAGGTGTGGGATGTGAAGGCCCAGAAACTGGCCACAGACCTGCCTGGCCATGCCGATGAGGTAAGGCTCACTGCACGGAGGCTGCGGTTGGCCCTGGCCCTCAGCTCTTCACTGTCTGACCCCTTCCTCTGTTTAGGTATATGCTGTTGACTGGAGTCCAGATGGCCAGAGAGTAGCAAGCGGAGGCAAAGACAAATGCCTGCGGATGTGAGTGGGGGTGTGGTAGAAGCTGGGGTGTTTGGTTCTCCTGGCCCACATTGGCCAGCCCTTCTCTGCTCTTTGGCATGGCATGGAATTCAGAGGGACTTTTTTTTTTTGTTGTTTTTTTTGTTTTTGTTTTTGTTTGTTTGTTTGTTTTTGTTTTTGTTTTTTTGTTTTTTGTTTTTCAAGACAGGGTTTCTCTATATGGTCCTGGCTGTCCTGGAACTCACTCTGTAGACCAGGCTGGCCTCAAACTCAGAGATCTGCCTGCCTCTGCCTCCCAAGTGCTGGGATTAAAGGCGTGCGCCACCACCGCCCGGCTCAGAGGGACATTCTTAGGGCACAAGAGCCAGATTCTCCATGGGAGGTAGAAATAGGGGGTGATGGGACACTCTGGGAGAAGCTGTAGGTCTCCATAATGCAGTAGTTCATTGTTAAGGTGCCAGGCTTTGCAGTTGTGGCACCTGGGTTCAGATCCTGGTTCTCCTGGCCATGTGCAGGCACAACACCTTTCTGGACAGGAGGGTCACAGATGGTGAACACTGACACCTAAAGCACCGTGTTTGTGACAGCAACTTGATGCTTGGCAGTAGGCACAGCAAGGTCACACATCAGAACTGAGGGAAGGAAGGAAAGGGGTCCTGGTTGAGGTGTGTCATGGGTACACAGTTGAGTTTCAGAGATAGAGGAGGTACCGGGCCCTTGACAGGACTATAGGCAGCATGGATCCCTCCCATGCCTCTCCTTTCCCCTGCAGATGGAGAAGATGAATCTACAGCTTCCTGACCCCCTACCTGGACTCAGCCTCTGCCTGCCCTGCCAGAGACCAAGGAATGCACATGGCCACCTGCCCAGGACAGGTCTCTAGTGTGTGACAGTCAGGACGTTAGTTACAACATGGAACTAAGCCATGGGCACTTCCTGGCTAGTGCTAACAACAGTGGGAAAGCCAAGCCTTTGGCTCCTGTGTCCTTTCCCAAGTATTAGCTGTACAGACCCATACCCTAGGCTTTGTGGCCAAATAAATAACTTATATTTTGTATTCGTGTTGCAGATTATTGTCCTAGAAGCCCCACACTCAGTCACAGACTTAGAGAAGGTTCATTCGGCCCCTCTCCTGCACTGGATGACAGTAGCCCATGCTGATGAGGAAGCTGCCCTTTGCTGCGTCACAGTAAGAGAGTGGCCAGTGGAAAGGCTAAGGCGGTGCTGTCCATGGTCATCCTGTCACGTGCCTATCTGCACAAACTAAAAAGTGTGCACATCTGTCCACCCTGTTCTCAGCCTGCTCATGAGGACTCTGGTATCAGATGACAGTCTTGCCAGTGCCTCTCATGGCATACGGTTTAAGGCCCTGCCAGTCCCCACCATACCAGGGCTAAAGAGTAAGGCCAAGGCCATTGCAGAGAATGGCCAATGGGGGTCGGGGTGGGGGGTCAGTTGGTGTGAGACAGTATCATGAGGGACTGCTCTCAAGAGGACCTTGAAGGAATGAAGGGTACCCCAGTCTTTTAGACCTTGGCTGAGACCTTTGCTCTGCAAGAACCTACTGTCATTTTCTCTTGCTGTATAGTTAGCTGGGGCTCAGCATTCATGGCCTCTAGTCATCTGTGGAGAGATTTCTGGGTCTGCCTGGTAATAGGTCCTTATGCTTCCTACTTCCATGAGGGGCTTTTACATTTTGCATGTCACTCAGCTGAGTATTCGGCCTCCCCTCTCACATCAGAATAGGGCTGCATGAGAGGCACAGGAACCACCAGTTTGATTTGCCTGGTGTCTGGTGCATGTGCGTCACCGTGATCCTGCACCCATGCCCAAAAGGCCTTACATTAGTATTAGCTACCTGAGCCCCAGGAGACAGTGACCTTGTACTTCATAAGGGAAGGATTCACAAGCTAGGATTCAGCCAGAACATTTCCCTAAAGCTGGGCGTTTAGTCTTGATTGTCACCCTGTCACCCAGCCATCCTTAGTCTCATTCTACATGCCATACTGCTGGTTCTGACAAGAGGCCTGTGCTCTGGCCCAGCTTAGGCTTGTGGCAACAGGAAGCAGAGTTTCAGGGTGCTGTATGGGCCTTCAGTTCTTTAATGGGGGACCTGGAACCAGCCCAGGTCAGGGAGGAAGAAGGGTGCCTAGCAAGCCGTTGGGCAGTGACTGAGCCTGACCCAGCCCAAGATGTCACTAGGTGAACGGGGCTCCTGTCTACCCATGGCCCTGACCCAGGGTTGAGGTTCCAATACATCTGCCCCAGGCCCTAGGCTGGTGGATAACTAGTGGTTCTTTGGCTTGGTGCTCGATAGTACAGTACATCTCATGGTTCTGGTTCCCGAGGACCCAGAGCCAAGGCAGACAGTGGGCAAGGGATAGCCTCGACCCACACCCCTTAATATGGATATAGGTATTCCAGATCCTCCAGTCTCCGCATTTCCTCCATTGTCATGGACACAGTTCTCCGGTGAGGTTGTTTGCGCTGCACAGTAACCTGGATGGGATTGTTCTCAGGGAAGCTGTTGAAGTCGGTACACACGGTTGCAAACTGAAATAAAACAAACACAGTCAGGGTAACTTCCCAGGCTAGCCTTGGCTTTCTCATCTCCATCACCTTCTTGCTTAAGTGAGAGCTCAGCCTCACGCCACACAATCACTGTAGGGTTCTCTCTACCCTAACCCTTTGACAACTACAAGCTTCCCTATGGTCTCTTCCATTTCCCTTCACAAGGCTTGGTCCACTCACTATTATTGGAATTGAGGAATACAAGAACTCATGGCTTTAGAAAATGAACGTGATATTACTATAATTATCAGTTTGCATTTCTAATGGGCCCCAAACAGCTTAACCTATAAACCTTTCAGGGAACAGCAGTCTGGAATTAATGTGTATTGGCCCAGGCATAAGGAAAGCAAGCAAGGACATGAGGCTTGGGGGGATTCCTGCCCCTCACCATCCTCTTGTACTTTCTCACCCATCTGGGCCAATGGTTCTGACCTTCAGCTCATTATCTCTGGATCTGCCTTCCCTCCCTAGTCCTGTGCCTTTCTGCTTCCAGGACTCACCTTATAGGGCTTGCACCACTTCCCTACCCCTGCTGTGTTGGCAGCCCGGACAGTAAGGCAGTAACTCGTGTTTGACTTCAGCTCCATCAGCTTGACAGTGGTGCCCAGGATCTTGTTGAAGATCCAGGGGCGGTTCTTGACCTTGGGTATCTCCTTGTCACCTTGTTTGGTTGCCTCCTGCAGCAGCACCTGATAGAAACTGACCTGCTGCTTGCCTGCAGCATAAGTCCAGGAAATCTAGGCAAAGAGAGAACCCAGGCTTCCTCAGGTCTGGCCTGGCCCATGTGAGGGTGAGGGTGGGGGACATCACACTGGCCCTTCCATTCCTCTTCCTACTGGGGCTCACTCAGGCAGGTCTAGAGGGACGTGCACCCACATGCCTTACAGCACGGGGATGGAAGAGTCAGCTGAAAACTACCTCTGGGAAGCATCTTTCCAACTATAGAGAGGTCATCATCACACAGCAACTAGTGACAGACTAGAAATCTGAATTAGCATCTCCGGGAGTTACCGTAACATTTCCATTACCTGGGACTATGTAAGCAATGCATATTGTCAGGCCTCCCTCAAACCATCTAGGCATGGAATCAAGGTGGACTGTAGGAACATTCCTGCCAGAAGCCCTCCGGACACACTGAGGCTCTCACTTCTACACTTCCCAGTCTAGCCAATGCTCAGCTGGAAGTAACCTTTCTCTCTGAATTCCTGACAAACTCGATCCGACTCTCTCCTGCAGGAACAGGGAAGCAGTGAGCCCAATTCACCTCACACTCCATAGACAACACGCCCTCCTGCCACCCTTTCTAAACCATGAACTCCAGGTCAGAATGCAAGGGTGATTCCTTCACACTCCCCATGGAGCTTAGTTCGGTGTCTCTGCAATAAGCCTTTGCCAAGGGAAAAACATACCACAGCTGTGGAATCACCAACAGTGTGTTCACAAATGAATGGGGCCTCCGGCACATCCATGACCACAGAAGACTCAGAGCGTGTTGAGGAGGTGTCTGTGTCCAGCGCAGGGTTGTCCAGGTCCAATAGGCCCCTGGTGGCCATTTGGGACTTAGATGAACGGGGGCAGATGGCCATATTCTCCTTTTCTGTGTTCTTGACCAGTGATGATAAACTGAGTTTGTTCAGCTCACCCTCCAGGATGCCAGCAAAGAAGCTGCTATTGGGTTGGGTCACAGCCATTTTGATGGGGTTCGCCAAAGTGGACGGTGACATACTAGTGTCATCTGAGCTGTATTCAGAATCTTCCACTGGCATCTGCATCCTGGAGTGGGAAGGATATGGGTATCAGATGGAGGATGTCAGATGTCACACGGAGGTTACCCCAATGCATACAGCCTGAGGAACCCTAAACACATGCTCTGGGAGCTCAGTTTACCTGTATCCCCCAACTGTGAGATAGCTTGAAGCATGCTCACCAGCAGCAGGGCCTGAGATTCACAGGACGTTCGCTAAGACTGCACATTCTTGACTCCTGGTCCCCAGTGGGGAAGGGAACTGCATTTTAAATAAAATCTTCAGATGTTTCTGATTTTTTTTTTTTTCGTTTTTTCAAGACAGGGTTTCTCTATATAGCCTTGCCTGTCCTGGAACTCACTCTGTAGACCAGGCTGGCCTCAAACTCAGAAATCCGCCTGCCTCTGCCTCCCAAGTGCTGGGATTAAAGGCGTGCGCCACCATCACCCTGCTAGATGTTTCTGATATTAAGTGTTCCAAGAAGCACAATTTTAGAAACTGCTAGAACTGAACCCTCCCACCAAAATGGGGTGCAAGTGTCCCAGAAAATGACCATAGCCAACTGACCAGAGTGAAGGGAAATGTCTGCAAGTACATAATAAGAAGGCAATAAATTAAGCTAATGTCTTTGCTGAGGCTTTACTATTACTTCATGTTTAATGTAATTTTATTTACTTAACATTTTAATGACATCTAACACTATTAATTATGAAGCATGTGAAATTAATAGTCTGTATTATGTGCAATACATATATTGGAAGAGTTTTCCTGTTCCACTGGGTATGGTGACACAAACACACTTGTAATTCTAGCACCCCAGAGGCTGAGGCAGGAGAATCAAATGTCCCAAGTCAGTCTGGGCTATATAATAACCCCCTTGACTAAAAAAAAAAAAAAAAAAGTAAAAAGCAAAGCAAAACAAACAAAAATTCTTGTTCCCCTGTGTTGCTTTGAGTGATAATCTCCCATAAGCTCATATGTTTGAATGCTTGGTTCCCAAGTGAAACTGTTAGAGAAGGATTAGGAGGTGTGGCCTTGGAGGAGATGTGTGACTGTGGGTTGGGTTTGAGGTTTCAAAAGCCAGCACTAGCCTCCCCCGACCCCACCCCATCACAGGTCTATAACTCAGGGATCAGATGTAAGATCTCAGATATTTCTCTGGCACTACATCTGCCTGCCTGCCACCATGCTTCCTGCCATGATGCTAATGGACTGGTCCTCTGACACTGTAAACAAGCTCACAATTAAATGCTTCCTTCTGTAAGTTGCCTTGATCGTGGTGTGTCCTCACAGAAATAGAACAGTAACTAAAACATTGTCCATTTGTACGTTTTTGTTTTTTTTTAATTAGGGGATATTTTAAACACACCAAGAGTAACATGTTACACTTTCAAAAATTAAGACATATTGGCCTTGCTAAGACCCCCTGGACACCTCTCTTCTCAAACTACATATCCTGTAGCTGACACAACCAGCAGAGTAAGGTGATGTTTTTTTTTTAACCTGTTTATTATTCACTATGTGTCGACTTAGGCTTGCTGCATATATACGTTAACCCGAGGCGAGACCTATTACTTTGCATGTTTTGCATGTCTCTAGACTCTATATAAATAAAAGGTACCCAGCAATACCTATGCAAACCTGGCTTCTGCTCCGTGTTGTGCTTTGATTTGTTTGTACTGACACATGCAGCAAAGGCTTCAGCCGTTTTGTCTGTTTCATGGTTTTTTTCCTGTATGACATGAATATTTGTTGCTTTTTAATTTATGTGCATTGGCACTTTACCTACATGTATGTAGTTATACCACATGCCTACGGAGGCCAGAAGAGGACATTGGATCCGCTGGAACTACAGTTACAGATAGTTCTGACATCATGTAGATGCGGGGAACCCAACCCTGGTCCTCTGAAAGATCAGCCAGTGCACTTCAGTCTGAGCCGTCTCTCCAGTCCCTGCAGTTGCTATTCTTTGCTATTACAAAGAAAATACATGACCCTGCATTGTCTTGGTGATGACAATAGCTTTCAAATCCTTAAAAATAAGTTTGATGTTACATACCTATAACTAAAACTAAACATCACAGACCGATCGATCCTTGCCCATAATGTCCTGCACAGCTTCCGAATCTGTGTCTAGATATTATTTTCACTTTGGTTTCTGCCAGCTAAGATTTCCTGTGTAGACAGTCCCCACTCTACCTTTCTACCTTAGTCTACTCCAGCTTACAACTTCCTGTTTGCTTCACAGTCGTATGCCCTCCCTTGACTCTAACCCACAAACTCCTGAGACAGCTGGATGAGTCTAGAACACTCACCCTTCAGCCCATACTGTTCCTTGAAGGACATTTGAAACAGATGTTCTTTAAGTCCTGTATTTGTAGGCTGAAGTGTCAGGACACTGACAGCATTTATTCAGACTGCCCTAAGAATCTCCATTTCAGAGTCACCTACTGGAGCTGGGTGGTGTTGGCATATGCCTTTAACCCCAGCACTCAGGAGGCAGAGGCAGGCAGATCTCTGAGTTAGAGGCCAGAATGTTCTACCGAGCAAGTTCCAGGACAGCCAAGGTTACACAAAGAAACCCTGTCTCAAAAACAACCAACCGCCAGGCGGTGGTGGCGCACGCCTTTAATCCCAGCACTTGGGAGGCAGAGGCAGGCGGATTTCTGAGTTCAAGGCCAGCCTGGTCTATAGAGTGAGTTCCAGGACAGCCAGGGCTACACAGAGAAACCCTGTCTCAAAAAAAACCAAAACAACAACAAAAACAAAACAAACAAACAAAAAAAAACAAACAAACAACCAACAACAGCACGAACAAAACCAAAACAGACTCCCCTACTGAAAAAGCGAGCGCTCAAGTATCTAAGTGGAAGAACTTGGATTTGAACTCAGGACTCCTTGTCTGAGATTCGCCCCGTCTGTCCACCCTCCACCCTTAGTAAATCATGAAGTGTCCTACAAACAATGGTTACCTTAGCCAGGTCACAATAGCTAATAGTGACCTAGAATGGACAAATCCCTCTCTAACCAGCACACAGTCTGTGAATCCCAGAGAAAATTAAAGTATGGAACCCTTTTTAAAAGAAATTATAAAAGGGGGCTGAAGAGATGGCTCAGCACTTAAGTACACCAGTGCTCTTCCAGAGGACCCAGGTTCAATTCCCAGCACTCACATGGCAGCTCACACCTGTCTGTAACTCCAGTTCTGGAGAATCCAACACCCTCACACAGACATGCATGCAGGCAAAACACCAATGCATATGAAATAAAAATAAATTTTTTAAAAAAGGAATTATAGGGAATAGAGAGATGGCTCAGCAGTTAAGAGCACTGACTACTTTCCCAAAGGTCCTGAGTTCAATTCCCAGCAACTACACCGTGGCTCACAACCATCTGTAACAAGATCTGATGTCCTCTTCTGGAGTGTCTGAAGACAGTGACAGTGTGCTCACATACATAAAATAAATAAATTAATTATTATTTTTTTTTTTTTAGCTTTTCAAGACAGGGTTTCTCTGTATAGCCTTGGCTGTCCTGGAACTCACTCTGTAGACCAGGCTGGCCCCGAACTCAGAAATCTGCCTGCCTCTGCCTCCCAAGTGCTGGGATTAAAGGCGTGCGCCACCAACGCCCGGCATAAATTAATTTTTTAAAAAAGGGAGTTATAAAAGATTTCACATCTGGGGCTGGAGAGATGGCTCAGTGGTTAAGAGCACTGGCTGTTCTTGCAGAGGACCTGAGTTCAATTCCCAGCATCCACTTGGTAACTCAAGACAGTGATAAAAGAACATTATACTAAGCCTGGGACCCACTCACTGGTCACGTCAATAAGACTGTACTATTTCCTCAGTAATCACCCTCTACACCGTTTCCCTGGAGGTCTTCCTCTAAGAAGTCTACCTTTTCTGCACCTTACCCCAAGCTAAACCAAGCTCTTATTTTTTCAAGTGCCCTGTGATGGTATTTACCAGGCTGCACTGTATTTCCTTTATTGCCTGATGTCCCCCACCACTGAGACCACTGGCACCAGGCCTGACATTTTTTTTGGAGGCGGAGACTATGCCTCCCAGCTCTGCATCCCCCAACTTGATGCTGAGTCATATTTCTCACCAGGAGGAAAAGAGTTTTGTGGTATGAAGTAGAGAAAATTCAGACTTACTTAGCAGACCTGTGAACCTCAGCTGGAAGGCAGGTGGGGCATTAGGGTGGGAGAGGTGAAGGAGAGAAGGCAGGGATGACAAGTGGAATAAGAAGCCTCCCCTGACAAGTCCAGAAAGGTCTCCTAGAGTGGGCAACTCGCATGCTCTCAAAACTGATGTGGGGCTCAGGGCGGGTGCATGGAGAACCTCCTGATATGTTCTTCTTCCCTGAAGGACCCACCACAGTGGGCTGCAAAGCTTCTCCAGCCTTAGAAAAGAGGACCCCAAATTGTATCTTACATGGCATCGGTGGTTTCTTCCTCTGAGTAGTTGGCCAAGCTTCGTCTTGCGGGAAGCAGGAGGCCTTTGGTAGCCATGGACCGGTTAATAAACTTCGGGTTCGGACAGGGCTTTGGCAGTTGGTCGATCACATTTACAACATTGAGGGCTTCCTTCTTTGGTACAGCTTCCTCCCCACCCCCCACTTTACAGAATACCGTTGCCATCTGGTGTGGGTGGGTGCAGGGTTACTACCACCCTGCAGGACAACCAGCTGGCAGGAAGCAGAGAAAAACTGAGGCAAAAGTCCCACCCTCCATTTGGGTGAGATGGGTTTGTAGGGCTCTGACTTCACAATCATTGCAGAGTGTAACAATCAGCGGCCGGCCGCCCCTTGATATGAGCTTTGCTGTGTAGCTAGACAGACCAAGAGCCTGGGTTGGAGGTTGGATTGAGCCAAGAAACAGACTTGATGGCCCCTTCTAGCACGCCTGGTCCCCTCTAGGCCACATTTGTAGCCACAGCTACTTGGTCTTCTTCTGAGAACTTCAAAAGGCTTAAATTAAAGCCTGTGTCCCCTTAGAGCTGTCCATGAATGGGTAGCAGGCTAGTGACAGAAAGACCACTTGTTCCACACCAACATAGACTTTGAAGAGGAGGCCTTTGCCTACTGATTCTTCTAAGATTCTATCCTGGCATCTAAGCAGCAAATCCCACCATAGCCAGTAACATAGACACAGTGAAAGCTTTCTGTGGGTGTAGCTCACAGAGTAGCTGGCTTTAGGGCTAGGATTCCAAACACACTGAAAGACTGAGAGACAGTAGTGAACAAGGGGAGATAGTTCTAAAAATGAGCCATACTTCTCTGCTATGAAGAGAGCCAGAGTACAGGTTTTAGAAGACACCCACAACTTCCAAGGAGGGAGAAAGTTGTATGGCACCAGCTTTGCAGCTGAATGTGGACTGGAGATTCGGTTCTGGGCTTTCCTAGCTGTGTAACTCAGTAACTCAGAGAATCACAATCTGACTGAGCCCCAGTTCCTTCAACTACAAAATACAGGCCGAAATAGAACCTCGCTCATTTTGTAAACTGAGCGGTCTGTAAAACTGCTTTATTTCTTCTGATAGATGTGATAAAAAAATTCAAAGTAGTCAAGCGTTCCCCTACTCCCATTAAGACCTTTGGAAAACATGGGGCTAGAGAAATGGCTAAGTGGTTAAGAGCACTGACTGCTCTTCCAGAAGACCTGCACCCACATGGTGGCTCATAACCATCTGTAACTCCAGTCCAGGGGAATCTGACCCTCCCTTCTGGCTGCTTTGGGTACCAGGCATGCAAGGGGTGTATAGACATCCATGCAGGCAAGAGATCTGTATACATAAGATAAAAGTTGATAAATTTGGAAAGTACAGGGGCACAGGTGCCCTCTGTGAACTTCACAGCTCCATCATACAATCTGTACCGGTCTGAATTGGTTCCTTTTCATTGTCTCTCTAACATGATTGCTACTAGAAGTCAGGGGTGCTTCACTCAGTAAGTATTGAGTTAGGTAGAGCGAGAGTGTCCCTAGCTTTGCAAATAGAGATAGAGGCTGGTAAGAGAGAGAGAGAGAGAGAGAGAGAGAGAGAGAGAGAGAGAGAGAGAGAGAGAGAGAGAGAGAGAGAGAGAGAGAGAGAGTCGGTGTTTGTATGGGGTGTGTGTCTCTGTCTCTGTCTCTGTCTCTCTCTGTCTCTGTGCATGTATATTTGCTGTGACCAGCACCCAGTGCAACTCTGCGGCTTGCAGGTGGCTGGCTCGTTTGCCCTCGTGGTCAGCAGATGGCGCTGCAGGCCTGGCCCACAAAAGACGCTCCAGACGCGGAACCCGGAAGCGTCGGCCGGGAGGGGGCGGGCCCAGGGCACTGGAGTCCGCGTGTTGGGAAGGGCTAGTGGCCCTCATCCCGTCTGCATCCTCTTCCCGCCCCCTCGTCCCGCGCTGGCACGCCTGGACCTTTTCCTTAAGTAGAACTGAGGAATGCCCAGAGTGGGGGGACTCGGCGGGCACCCACGTGACAGACAGCCCCTAGGGCTCCTGGGTTTGCAGGGAATATGGGCATGCTCAGGGCAGGGCTGTGCCCGGGCCTCACCGAAGAGATCGTCCAGCTTCTGAGGGGCCGAAAGATCAAAACAGGTGACCTCGTGGGCACAACCCCGGGGGTTGGCGCCGTGGTCTTAGTACACACGTGCGGGGCCTTTTGCTCTAACAGGAGGGCCGTACTCTGACTTCCTGGAGAAGCTGGGTTCGTAGCAGTCGAGGCAGAGGATTTTACTGAGTGCTGGGCCCCTTGCATCAGGGCCTGCGTGCCTGATAGGAAGTAGAATAAGACCTTAATCCCATTTCACAACAGAAAAAGGCAACCATGGCAAGGCTAAGCATTCTTGTTGCCAATCAGTTGCACCTGCTCTCTTTCCAGTGGCAGACCTGGCGGCTGCAGACTTGGAGGAGGTAGCGCAGAAGTGTGCTTTGTCGTACAAGGTGAGCTCCGATCTCCAAGCTCCATTCCAACCTGTCTTCCAGAGCTGCTCCCCGACGCTGCAGGATTGGAGTTCCCAGGAATTGATAAAGTTGGGGGGGGGGGGGGGGGCGCTAGACCTAGAGTGCTCTGCGGAGCAGCTGCTCTTAGACCAGTCTGGCCGCTCTGGAGCCTGAGTGTCCGCCCTATTGGCAGGCCCTGGTTGCCCTGAGGAGGGTGTTGCTGGCGCAGTTCTCGGCTTTCCCCTTGAATGGCGCAGATCTCTATGAGGAACTGAAGACTTC
Organism: Rhabdomys pumilio; assembly: GCA_030674055.1. Classification (NCBI taxonomy): domain Eukaryota; kingdom Metazoa; phylum Chordata; class Mammalia; order Rodentia; family Muridae; genus Rhabdomys; species Rhabdomys pumilio. The sequence goes on from JANHMN010000002.1 coordinate 37,510,188, forward strand.
CACTGCCATCCTGTCCACCGGCATCGGAAGGTTTGTATGCGAACCTGGACAAGGTGAAAGCAGAGCCTCATGCTGAGGCTACAGAGGACAGGGCTGGGGAGGACAGTCTGGAGCTGTAGAGGAATCAGCAGGCATGTGGACTCCTGAGTTTTCCTTAGAGTAAGACGATAGGGTTTCTTAGCCTCAACACTATTGATACTTGGGGGAGGGGGCAAATAATTATTTGCTGGGATAGAGGTATCCTGAGCATTGAGAGATGTTTAGCTGCATCCCAGGTCTCTCTCTACCCACCAGATGCCAAGATGCCCCCAGTAATAACAATCAAAAGATGTCTCCAGATATGATTCAGTATCTCCAACAAGCTAACTTTTCCCAGTGAAGAACCACTGCCCTATAACTTAAGATGTCATTAGTCCCCCATTATTGAGTAGAGTCCATGATTCTTCAGAATAAAGCAAGTGAGACCCGGGGAAGGATGGAGTTCCTGAGAGTCTGTATTTTTGCGCTGACACTGGGTCAGTGGTTTTCAACCCTTCCTAATGCTGTGACCCTATAATACATTTCCTCATGTTGTCATGCCCACCCCACACACCATAAAAATCATTGCTTTGCTACTACTTTATAACTAATTTTGCTACGGTTTGTAAATCATAGTGTAAATATCGAATAAACAAGATAGTCAGATCTGCCACCCCGTGAAAGGGTTGTGCAATCGCCAAAGGGGTTGTGACCCCACTGGTTGAGAACTGCTGCCCTAGGCTATAAATGTTAGAAGTTATTGACCTCCCTTGTGGTTAGCCTAAGAAAGGGGCCAGCAGAGGTGAGTCCAGGGTTATCTACTCCAGAACCTGTTGCCTTTTCCATCTGAGGCAGCAGGGGGAACCGGTATACTCTCTGAAAAGAACCGTTACATTGTGCCCTGTTGTTTGGGTTGGGAAAGAATTGGAAGACAACTGGCATTTTCTGGCCAAGCAAGTCTGACCTCTCTCCCGACCTGTTTGTGCCGAGTTTGATGAATAACGCTGCCATCACAAAGGTCTTTGGATTGGTCTGGCCCTTGCTGTTTCCATAACACATTCTCTTGGCAAGGTCTGCACAGTCTGGTACTTGCTCTCCCTGGTTGGGGGGTCTGTGTTTGTAATCCATCAAGCATTGGCTGAGTGCCTACTGGGTGCCAGACTCATGCAGATGCTCTCTGTAGGAGTGGGGCTCAGTATCTTAATTCCAGCTGACTGTTCCAAGGTATACTTGGAGGTGAGAGGCCACTGTGAAAGCATTTGTAAGCTACGGGCATAGCTGTGCAGGGCAGACGGGCCAGCCAGGAGAGGCCAAGAAGGGGATCTAGTGCTGCCGGCTTGGGTTGTGTAAATCTGATCCAGGGTTTGTGACCATGGAAGACATATTGAAGGAGAGATGTGAGAAGAGACCGTGAGATGGGGTGTAGATTTAAAGAGTCAAAGGAGGTGGTTTGCTGGGCTGGAGAGATGGCTCAGTGGTTAAGAGCACTGACTGCTTTTTCCAGAGGTCCTGAGTTCAATTCCCAGCAACCACATGGTGGCTCAACCATCTGTAATGGGATCTGATGCCCTCTTCTGGTGTGTCTGAAGAGAGTGACAATGTATTTATATACGTTCGTAAAAAAATCTTAAGGAAAAACTGTGGTTCACTAGTTTTAGACTTCTCTCTAGTGAGCTGTGCCTACCTAGTGGATGCAACTTTGAAACCTCGGAGGTAAAGCTGTAGGCAAAGTTCGTGAAACTTGTGATTAGCAGGCATTAAACCTGTTAAACAGGGTCCTTTGTTGTGGCCCTTCTCCGAGGGCTGAGGTACAGTGTTGATCTTTGCAGGGCAGACCCGGTGGGGAATGCTATAGATGGGGACTCCGTTATGCCTTGCAAACCAGAGGTTTTATCTGTTCATCTCTGTTGCAAGAAGGTTTTCAGGAAACATGAGGCAAGGTGTCTGGATAAGTGACTGAAGAATAATGGGAGGTTCAGTGGGAGACTTGGGAAGAATTCCCAGAAACCTCTGCCTTCTAGGTGGTCCTGGAGTCCTTCTGCATATCGATGTGCCCAGAGGTTAAAGGCCCTGCTCCAGTAGGAGGAGTCAGGAATGAAAATGCAAATGGAGTGACAGATTTGGAAGTACCTTATGGAGGTGGGGCCTTGCAGCCCAGTATGTGGTTGATTTTTTTTTTTTTTTTAAGATTTTATTTTGCCCTTGCTCTCTTGCTTTCTCGTGTTCTTGCTTTTCCTCCCCCTCTCCCCGTCCCCGTCCCCTCCCCCTCTCTTCTCCATGTGTCATGACCAGCCTCTAGTCCTTTTTTTTTTTTTTAATTTTTTAATTTATTTTTATTTTATATATGACTACACCACCATTGGCTCTCTTCAGACACACCAGAAGAGGGCACCAGACCCCATTACAGATGGTTGTGAGCCACCGTGTGGTTGCTGGGAATTGAACTCAGGACCTCTAGAAGAGCAGATGGTGTTCTTAACCGCTGAGCCATCTCTCCAACCGCCTCTAGTCCTTTATTCCTCTACTTCTCTGTCTTCCTCTGCCTCTACTACCCTCTTAACTCCTCTCCCCATTCCCTGAATAAACTATTTTATACTTTAAAAAACAAAAGATTTTATTTTAGCTGGGCATGGTGGGGCACACCTCTGATCCCAGCACTCAGAAGGCAGAGGCAGGTGGATCTCTGTGCGTTCAAGGCCAACCTAGTGTTAGGAACAAAACTGAAGTCTTCTTCAAGAGCAGCAAGCAGTCTTAGCTTCTGAGCCATCTCCAGTCCACCCTAGGTGATGGGCTCTTTGTTTTGTTTTTTCAAGGCAGAGTATCTCTGTGTAGCCCTGGGCTGTCCTGGAACTCACTTTGTAGACCAGACTGGCCTGAAACTGAAAAATCCACCTGCCTCTGCCTCTCCCTCCTTAGTGCTGGGATTAAAGGTGTGCACCACCACAACCTAGCATGTGATGGGTTCTTAACTAGAGTGACTAAGTCAGCCCAGTCAGTCAACAGGTTCTCCTGCGCAAGAGTGAGGATTAAAAAGATAAAAGAGGATTAGATTAGACAGTACAGTAGCATGACCCCAGCTAATTCTGAGACTGAAGGGTTTATTTTTTTCCCAATTTGCTTTTATACCATTTTAATTACATGCAAGTATTAAGGTCAGTTCTAGGTTGAGGAACTAGCAATACAATAGATGCAGATAGTAAAGGAACAAGCAAGACAATAAGCAAAGTCCAGTGATCACTGTTTCTAAGGGCCTGTCAGGATGACCAAAATATCTGAGCCTACTTCCCTGTCCTAGCCCACAAGTCATATTCATGCCTGAGGCCTACTTCTTCATTCTAGCCTAAGATTTAGATTCCTGCCTGAAATTACTTCCCTGTTTTAGCCTAAAATTAGATTCCTGCCTGAACTTACTTCCTTGTCCTTGGCCAATGTCAGATTCCTGCCAAGCAGCTCCAAAAGCTCTCCACAATAGAGTCAAAACCAGTGATTCAGTTTTCCCTATGACTATTTGGGAATTGTAAAGAAAAAGAAATACTCACTTTTGGGTCCTGCCAATAGAACTTTTTTTGTTTTGTTTTGTTTTTCAAGGTAGGGTTTCTCTGTATAGCCCTGGCTGTCCTGGAACTCACTCTGTAGACCAGGCTGGCCTCGAACTCAGAAATCCACCTGCCTCTGCCTCCCAAGTGCTGGGATTAAAGGTGTGCGCTACCGCTGCCCGGCTTAGAACTCTTATTTAATCAGTCAAAGACAGTGTTTCCCAAATTTGTCTGCAATTGGAGTCAACAAGGAAGGGTTACAAGCAGTCTTTTGATGTTTTTTGATGTTCTTGGTGACTCCAGACAGTTGCTGATAGATGCTACGTTTTTAAAAACTCCCAGGGAAACTGAGTGCAGGGGTGCGTGCCTAGTCCCAGCTGCTAAGTGGCTGAGATAGGAAGACCATCTGATACCAGGAGTTTAAGGTCAGCCTGAGTTAAAACCTCATGTCACAAAAAAAGAAAAGAGAAGAAATAAAACCAGAAAGACCTTGTAATGTGCAGAGAGAATTGATTCTCAAATTTGAGCATACATCCAATAGCAGAGAATTCTCTCTTTCTCTGCCTCTCACTCTCTCCTTTCCCTCTCTGTCTTTCTCTCTCTGTGTGCATGTGTACACGGACACATGGATGACAGAGGACAACAGATGTTATCCTTAGGGACCATCCACCTTGTTTATTTTATATTTTTCATTTTCATGTGTATGAGTATTTTGGCTGCATATATAACTGTGTACCGCGTTCATTCCGGGTGCCCTGGGAGTCAGAAGAGAATATCAGACCTCCCTATAACTGGAGTTCCAGATGGTTATAAACTGCAATGTTGGTGCTGGAAATTGAACCCTGGTCCTCTGTGAGAGCAGCCAGTGCTCTTGTCCCCTGAACCATCTCTCTAGTCTCCATATGTTGATTTTGATACAGGGCCTGGAACTAGTTTACTAGCTTTGGTTAGCTGGCTAGTGAGCCTCAGGAAATCCCCTGCCTCAGCCTTCCCACCACTGGAATTAGAAATGCATACCACCACCTTTAACCCCAGCACTGGGAAGGCAAAGGCAGGCGGACCTTTGAGTGTGAGGCCAGCCTGGTCTACAGAGTAAGTTCCAGGACAGCCAGAGCTGCACAGAGAGGCTCCATCCCAAAAGACCAAAAATTAAAATAGAATAAAACAAAATAAAAATAAAAATAAAATGTACACCAGCACAGCTGACTTTTTTTCCCTCTTTTAAAATTTGCTTTAGTTTAATTAGCATGTATATGTATCTGTGTGTGAGTGTGTGCATGTTTGCAGGGGCCTGGAGAGACTAGAGGTAACAGATGCCCTGGGTATTTGTGAGCCAACTGCTCAGCCACCTTTCCAGCTCCTCAGTTTTTTAAGTAGGTTTTGGGGTCCCCATGCTTGCAAGATAATCGCTGTTATTGGCTGAGCTGTTATGTCAGCCCCCATTTCAATGGAGTATTTAAACGTCCAAAGCAGGATCTAACTCTAGAACCTCTGACCATGTTGCTGATGCGGGTGATCTGGGCCCCACCATGGGAGAACAGGCAGAGAGGAGCTGCTGTAATGGAACAGGGCTTCCCATGTCTCCAGGAGAATGGGATTCAGGAGAGGCTGAGGCTGGAGACCTACTAAGTAGATGCTTATTAAAAAGACACAGAATGGACCATGCTCCAAGAAGCCCCACTGGCAGGGTGTGTGTGTGGGGGGGTGGCTCCTGAGTTAAAATAACTCGTGTCCTGGGCAGAATGTGGAGGGCAGTAACCTGTTTCATGATGGTTCAGGGGCAGAACTGGGCTTAGGAAGTGGCCCTGTTTTGAGGTTCATCTCAAAGCTTCCACAGCTAGAGTTTTGACAGTCAAACCACTGTCCTTTTCTTCAGTAACATTTACTGTGTGCCTTCAGGGGCTTTTCGGCTTTGTGCTAATACCAGAGATATAACAGGGATAAAGGCCCCAGCGTATTCCTGCCAGATGAGGGAGGCAGACAAAAACAGGCAAATAAAACATAATTACAAACTCCCAGAACTAATAAGTGAGTTTAGCAAGGTCTGGGGATACAAGATCAACACATAAAAATCAATTGCATTTCTCTGAGTTCACGATGAACATATGAGAACTGGAATTAGAAACGCAGCTCCAATTGCTGCTGCGTCTAAAAAAATGAAGTACTTGGGTCTGAACCTGACAAAGCCGGTGTAGAATTTGTATGCTGAAAATTAGAAACGCTGGTGAAGAAGATCAAAGGGGACCCAGATAAATGCAGAGACGTTCTGTGTTCGTGGATTACAAAACTACATTAGTGAATGCCAACTTTCCCCAACCTTTCTTTTTTTTTCCTTGATACCAGAAGTTGAACTCTGGGCTTTGTATATGCTATGCAGACACTCTACCATTACTATTAAGCTGCCTCTCCAAAAACAAAAAACACCATATATGTACACAAGTGCACACACACACACACACACACACACACACACACACACACGGAGCGGAGTTAGGGAGGTAGGTGTATGGTCCAGGCTGCAACACAGAAAATTTAGCCCCGGTCCTGGGCAGAGTATGCATACATACATACATACATACATACATACATACGTATGTTTTTTCTTTGTTTACATACATACATGTGTTATTATAGATATGTGAGGGGGGGTTGTTTTGTTGTTGTTGTTTGTTTTTTTGAGCCAGGATCTCATTATGTTGCTGTTGACCTCATCTCCCTGATAGTGTGTCTCGAGCCCAGTATGTTATCTGTCCTGAGCAGGTTATGATAAGGTTTTAGGGTCCCCGTGGGGAGAGGAGCCACAGGTCTTCTCCACTCAGGAATTGTATAAAGGATTGACTGTGAGATGTTCAGTTCCACGAGAGGGGAGAGAGTACGCCAGAGACAGAGGTTTGATATTTAATTGCTCTTTAATAATGCACAGCAAACAATATATTATCACCAATGCCAAAGCTATTGTAACAACGAGGTATTGCCACATTTTCTATGCATTGACTCTATCAATATCAGCACAGTTAACACAAATAATAAATTGTTTATTACCAAAGAAATAAGCGTATCAATAAGTACATTATTAATTGTGGGTTATACGACCTGAGTCCTTATGACTGCAGTTTCCAGCAGCTTAGGTCCAAAGAATGCTTGACCACCAAGATAGGGGTGTTGGTCTCTCAGCTGCTGCTTTGATGATCCATGCTGCAGAGTGCTTGACCTCTCAGCTGCAGAGGAGGCCTGAACGGAGGATCACGCTAGCCAGTCGTGGCTACCAGTGTGATGAACCAGATGTGTCTGGTTATCTGTGGGCTCTGACTTCATTGCAGGTGGACTTTTGGTTATCATAATACTTTAAAACATGTCCAAACTTGTTTTCTGGACTTGTCCAGACTTGTTTTCTTTCCTATTACAGAATGGAGTCAGCTTTGTTAAGGACCTGCTCCTTACATAGTGGGATCAAAAGCATATGTTACCGTGCCTGTTTACTTCCCAAATTTATCTGTATTTTTGTTTTGTTTTGTTTTTTTGTTTTTTGTTTTTCGAGACAGGGTTTCTCTTGAGTAGCCCTGGCAGTCCTGGAACTCACTCTGAAGACCAGGCTGGCCTTGAACTCAGAAATCTGCCTGCCTCTGCCTCCCAAGTGCTGGAATTAAAGGTGTGCACCACCACTGCCCGGCCTATCTGTATGTTTAATGCAGTTTCTTCTCTCCTCTCTTTGCCCATCCCCCATTCTCTCTTCTACTATCAGCCTGGACAAACTACTTGATGCTGGCCTCTATACTGGGGAGGTGACTGAAATTGTGGGTGGCCCAGGGAGCGGCAAAACCCAGGTACCTATGGGTCCAATAGTCAGGGGAGGATTGGGGGAAGTGGGTGCATTGTCCTGGATTCTCAGGGAGGGGGCTGCTTGCAGGTGTCCTGGTGGGTTTTGAGGTCAGAACAGACCAGATGGGTGCTAATAATGGATATGACTTTGGCAAGTGTTTGTTGTTGGAGTGTGGGCAGGATGTGATGGAGAGCTGCCTGGTGGCCCTCCCTCTTCTCCAAAGGTTTAGGTTTACCCAGCATCCCATCTTGTCTCTGAAGGTGTGTCTCTGTGTGGCTGCCAATGTGGCCCACAGCCTGCAGCAGAATGTACTGTTTGTGGATTCCAATGGAGGAATGACAGCATCCCGCCTCCTCCAGCTACTACAGGCTAGAACCCAAGATGAGGAGAAACAGGTAGGGGCAGGGTGACTGGGGTCCTGGAAAACACTGATGCAAGACCTTATGACTCTATACATGAGCGTTTACACCGTCTGTGGGAATCATTTTCACTTTGAACCTAGAGAGTCTTCAGCATTCCTAAAGGTGCTCATGCTGATGTCACCGTCCCACCTTGGCTGCCACCCACACTGACTCTCCAGGAACTTTAAGGCCTTGCTTACCGTAAATCAGAGCAAGCAAACACCTAGCATCTGTGTTTGCAGCCCATTTCTTGTGTATGGCAGGCATCACTAATCAATCATATCTGTCCTTCCTGCTGAATTCTGAATGTCTTACAGCTCGGCACCCAGGTAGTCACCACTGTGAGATCCAGCCCATTAGGCAAAATCCATTTGCCATTTTGGATGCCAGAGCTGTGTCTAAGTGCCTCTTTGTCCTTCCAGCTTTATGATTACTCTTTATGGCTTTCCTGGATCTCTTCTCCAAGTCTCTGCTTCTCTTTCTCACCCCTCAGGCAAGTGCTCTTCAGAGGATACAAGTGGTGCATTCATTTGACATCTTCCAGATGCTAGGTATGCTGCAGGACCTTCGGGGCACCATGGCCCAGCAGGTGAGCTTGCTGACATGCCTGTTTCTGCTTTCCCCAGCTGGCCAGGTGTTGCCTGTATGCTGGCAGGTGTCTGACCACAGACTTTATTTGGAATCTATGTGTCCACTGAGTGTAACATCTCCAGCTGTGTTTGCACATATATGCCCCTAGCCCCCAGGTGGAATTCCTTGGTGCTTAATTCATGTGCTTCCTTGTTTACAGGCTCACCAGCCCTGGACAACAGTGAGCTCCTTGAGTCCAGGGTTATGTTTTCTTCACTTGTGTGTTACTCACTGAAATCAATTAGAAAAACTTTTGTGCCAGTTGTTATGTTGAATGCTTTTAATCCCAGTGCCCAGGAGGTGGAATCAGGTGGATCTCTGTGAGTTCAAGACCAACCTAGTCTACAGAGTGAGTTCCAGCACAGCCAAGGACTACATAGAGTTACCCTGTCTCAAAACCAACCAACCAAACAAACAAACAAACAAACAAAAAAGACCCACAAATGTTCTCTTTATAGATCTCTTGAACCAGGGCCTGGACTCATAATCACTGATGTTGGGAGATTTCTACCTAGTACCTGAACATGTTCGGACTAATGTTTAGAAGAAAAGGAGGAGATTTTAATGGCATTTGGTTGGTTTGTTGTTGTTTTAGTTTAAAAATTGTTCTAAGATTTTAAAATTGTATTCTATGTGTATGAATGTTTATGCCTGGTATGCTTGCTTGTTCCCTTGGAGGCAAGAAGAGGACATTTGATTGCACTGGAAGTGGAGTTACACAAGGTTGTGAGCTGTCATGTGGGCACTGAAAATCAAATTCAGAGGTTTTTCTCCAAGAGCAGCAAAGGACTTGCTGTGCCATTTAGCAGAGCAGGGACAATGGGGGCCTAAGCTGGTTGGTTTTACCTTCTCCCATGTCTGCCGTCCTCCCTTGGACACATGGGTAATGGGCTAAGACCTGGAGGCTGGATGATTGACACAGTCCCAGGCTGGAATTAAGGCACACAAAAGGCAGAACAAAAATGCAAATAGCCAATGCTTTGGCCAGTGGATGGTGGAAACAACACATAGTAGCAGAGTCAGGATCTGAGAAGTAAGGGAGTGTGGAAGACCATGGTAGCTGTGGGCTAGAAGGGCTTAGGAGGTAAGAAAGATCCAGGGATGGAAATAAGTCTATAGGGCTAAGGGTGAAGCTCAGGGGTAGAATGCTGGCCAGCATGCCCCAGTCCCTGGGCTCCTTAGTGGGGAGCTCACTCTTCAGCAAATGTAGCTTGGGAACTTATAGTGGAAGCAAGCAGCACTGAGGGGATTCAGAAGAGAAGGGGTTAACAGTACCCCAGGTGGAGGAGATTGCCACTGGACTCTGCATGGGATTCCTGAATGAGTGTTTGTGGTGTCCTATGACTTAAACCCTCTCTGTCTAGGAGATCTACTGGAGTCTGTTAGATTTATACATGGGTGTGGGAGGCCTGTATAGCTATTTGGTTGAAAAAAGTTGTTTATGACCGACGTTGTTGTTGCTGCTGCTGCTGCTGCTGCTGCTGCTCCTGCTCCTGCTCCTGCTCTTCCTCCTCCTCCTCTTCCTCTTCCCCTTCCTCCTCTTCCACTTCTTCTTCTTCTTCTTCTTCTTCTTCTTCTTCTTCTTCTTCTTCTTCTTCTTCTTCTTCTTCTTCTTCTTTTCTTGAGAGTTAACCTTTTTGTTTCATTGTTTGTTTGTTTGGTTTTTTTTTTTTTTCATTTGTTTTGTTTTTGTTTTTTTGAGACAGTTTCTCAGTATAGCCCTGGCTGTCCTGGAACTCATAGATATCTACCTGCCTCTGCCTCTTAAGTGCTGGGATTAAAAGCGTGTATCACCACCCAGCCTAAACTTGTGTGTGTGTGTGTGTCTGTGTGTGTGTGTGTGTGTGTGTGTGTTTGTGTATGTCACACCCAGGTTATCAGGCTGTGCTGCAATGCCCACATCTGTGGAGCCATCCCACTGGCCTCCACCTTCTAACTGAGGATCAATGCCCAGGGTGGGCCCTAGAGGTCATTTGTTTGTGATACCTGCTTTTCCCCCATTCCTTTAGGCGGCAGCTTCTTCGGGCACTGTGAAGGTTGTGATTGTGGATTCTGTCACTGCAGTTGTCGCCCCACTTCTGGGAGGTCAGCAGAGGGAAGGTGAGGAATGGAAAGAGAGCCTGGGGACAAGATGGGGACTTCACCTCCCAGCCCTGTCCTTTGGCCCTGGCTGCCCCTCCTGTCTGCTCCTTCCCCCAGGCCTGGCCTTGATGATGCAACTGGCCCGAGAGCTCAAGATCCTGGCCCGGGAGCTGGGTGTGGCAGTGGTGGTAATTTCTAGTTCTCTGTTTCTCTTAAATGTCAGTTTGGAACTTAATAGCCCTTCAGAGGACAGAACACAGAATTCAGCTCCTACAGGTCAGAAAGGTGTGACTAACTTGCCTTTTGGGGTGTGTGTGTGTGTGTGTGTGTGTGTGTGTGTGTGTGTGTGTGAGTGTGAGAGAATTTGGCTTTTTGAAACAGGGTTTCTTTGTACAGCTCTGGCTGTCTTGGAATTCTCTCTATAGAACAAGCTGACCTGGAACTCAGAGATATGTCTGCCTCTGACTCCAAGTGCTGGAATTAAAGGCATGACCACCACTACCAGCTTTGAACAAAAAGTTTTAAAGGAAGCTTGGTGGCCTCAACCACTTGTAACTCTGGCTCCAAGAGACCCAGTGCCCTCTTCTCCTCTCCACAGGCACCTGTACTCACAAACACATACTCAAATGCAAACATATGTATATACATATAATTAAAACTAATGAAAATCTTTTTGAGCTGGGCGGTAGTGGCGCATGCCTTTGATCCCAGCACTTGGGAGACAGAGGCAGGTGGATTTCTGAGTTCGAGGCTAGCCTGGTCTACAGAGTGAGTTCCAGGACAACCAGGGCTACACAGAGAAACCCTGTCTCGAAAAACTAAAAAAAAAAAAAAAAAAAATCTTTTTGAGACAGGGTTTCTCTACATAACCCTGATTGTCCTGGAATTCCCTCTATAGACCAGGCTGGCCCTGAAACTCACAGAGATCTACCTGTTTCTTCCTCCTGGGTGCTGGAATTAAAGGAGTGTAATTATTGAGTCGGGACTACCTATACTTTAGCCTTTATGTTCTTGACACAGTGTCTTACTAGGCTTTCAGGATGGCCTTGAACTCCTAGACTGCTCCTGAGGGACTGGGACTACAGACACACACTTCCACACCCAACTATATGTACTTTAAATTGTCTAGCTCGCCCAATTTTGAGGAAATATTATACTAATTTGTGCACCTGCAGGCACAGTGAAAGGACCTGTTTCCTGCTCTTTCAAATGGGTCCTGGGCCCCCATCTACTGGCTTCCAGGTGTTTGTGGGTGCTTAGGGGTCAGTCTCTGACATAAAGAGTATGGAAGGAACCATAGTTGCTATTCTCAGGAGTTGTGGTCTGGGTGCCTCTGTGGCTGGTCTGCTTAAGACTAGTCCCAGATTGAGACTCTTCATCAGACTTTCTCTCTTCCCCACACACAATGGGCTGGTTACACCGTTCTCAGGATGCCAGTGAAAGGCACAAGTACAGTACTGGCTCTACTTTAGGAAACAGTAAATAAAGGTACCCAGTGTCCCATATTTGATTGATGTCAGGCATAAAGCACTGAGGCTTTGTGGAAAGCTGGGTACAAGTCAGGAAACCTAAGTTGTAGGTCTAGATTCAGCTATAAGTTCCAAGAGAGTCATAAGTCAGATTTCCTGTCTGTAAAAGGAAGCTGTCCATATCTGCAGGTGACCAACCACTTGACTCGAGACAGGGATGGTAGAAGATTCAAACCTGCCCTTGGACGCTCCTGGAGCTTTGTGCCCAGTACCCGGATTCTCCTGGATGTCATTGAGGGGACTGGAACGTTAGGTAGCAGCCAACGCACAGTATGTCTGACCAAATCTCCCCGCCAGGTGAGCCAAACCAGGGGATGCCAGGAATCTTGGATCCTGGAGAGTGTGGTTTCCATGCCCACGTGTATCTCATTGAAGGATTCTTTGATGCTGAAACCCTGAAACAAAAGCCAACCACTTAGATTGCTTAATTCTGTTTACCCCTCTCCTATCTCTTCTTCTAGCCAACGGGTCTGCAGGAGATAATAGACATTGGGACATTGGGGACTGAGGAGCAGAGCCCAGAATTGCCTGGCAAACAGACGTGACACTGTTGACTGGAAAAGGGACAGCCTCAAGGCCCTCACAGCTTTCCTTCCTGGGGAGCTGCTGTCCACTGCCACCTGGGACATCAGAAGACAAACCTCAATTCCCCCAGCTTCATGAGGATCCCATGGCACCATTGGCCAGAAGATGCTGCAGTAGGAGGGACTTAGAAGTCCATCAGAATCTCAAATGTTTCCAGTGTGGGTTGAGTTCAATCTAACTTGGGGCCTCACTGAAGAAACACAGTAGTATCTGCGTGAATGGTTTCCTGGTCCTGTGTGTTACCATTGGCTCCTAAACCCATCCCTCACACAGTAATTGAGCAGGAAACCTTTGTTCCCCCATCCCCCATTTATTTTGGCCTCTGTTTTTCCATCTGCAAGATGGTACTTCCTTCGTCTGCGTCTGCGAGTTAATCAATAGAAACCACCTCAGAAATGTAAACATCTTTATGCATGTCCTACTCTTAAATAAATATATATAAAAAAGGAGGCCCTCTGAGCCCTAGAGCCACCTGATTTCCCCCTAAGAAGGTTGCTTTTCAGTGGGACTCCCAGAGAATGAGAGTGTTCCCTTCCCTGCTTGCTGACTGTTTCACACACCTGCATACCTCACCCTGATAGGTGAGAACATAGCTTGCTGCTGTCCCAGGGATATAATTTACCAGGGAGGAAGGATATGACCTGCTCCCAGTGAACCAGACACTTGTTTCATATGCATGGTGCCCTGTGGGGTGCTTCCTCAGTATAGAGTAACCAGAGGTGCTGAACCGTGGCCTAACCCATAAACAGACACAGGAGAATTTGCACAGTAAATAGAGCCAGCTGGGAAAATTGATGCCGGCGTAAATAATACATGGCAAATCTAGTCTTTTATACAGAAATTCATTGCTGGTGGCGCTAAGATGCAGTATAATTACACCTCTCGTCCTGCCAGCTGTACCACAGCCTCGTGTCTTAGTGAATAAAATAACCCCCTGTCTGTTACCAACACTGTGGCCATCCATCTGAGAGTCGTAACTCTGGCTGAAAGGGGAGGATGGTACCAGGAAATGGAAAATAAAAGGCAGAGAGAAGTGCTCTGGATTGTTTATGGACCACAGTTTTTATAGGAAGGTCATGCTTGGTTAGAGAGCCTGTTGTATAATTACTTGTGTCTTAGCCAAAAGAAAGAGGGAACACAGTTACAAGATCTGGTATTTAGGGCCAGTGAGATGCCTCAGCAAATAAAGATGCTTGCCACCAAGCCTGACAATCCGAGTTCAATCCCTGGCTGGGTCCTCCATAATGGAAAGAGAGATGTGACTCTTGCAAGTTGTCCTCCGACTTCCATACATTCTGTGGCCTATCTATGCCCTCTCACACCTGATAATAAAAACGTAACAAAAAAGAAAATAAGACATTTACAGGTGGCTAGGCGGTGGTGGCGCACGCCTTTAATCCTAGCACTTGGGAGGCAGAGGCAGGCGGATTTCTGAGTTTGAGGCCAGCCTGGTCTACAGAGTGAGTTCCAGGACAGCCAGGGCTACACAGAGAAACCCTGTCTCGAAAAACCAAAAAAAAAAAAAAAAAAAGACATTTACAGGTGATGGGCATAGTGGGGATAGAAATAGGTCTGAAGGATGGAAGATGAATGACAAACGACAACATGGGTAAACTTAAACTCTCACACTGTCTCCCATAGAAGACCCCCAAAAGACACCAGCCTCTGGTATCTACACCATGGCTGTTGGCTGCAGGTTGGTTCTTGCAACCCTAGTGAGAAGCAATACATTAAACCAGGAGAAACAGATACTAGCCACTTCTGATGCTCTTTGAACATTGAGACCTCATAGCAGATAGTGCCCATTAGTCAAAGCATGCTCATGGAATGTTTCAGTTTCTTAAGGAACCACTATGAGGTAGGAGCTATGAGGTAGGAGCCCTGGTATTCAAGGAGGAGCCTGGTTGCCTGCTCTGCCCTGAGTGGATCTGCCCTGTGTCCTGCCTGTGGTGATTTCAAGTGTTTCATACATGACTGAGAACTGCAAAATAATGGTGCAGTATTAGAGACCCATAAGGATCATTGATCCTGGAATGTCTACCACCACCCTCCACCCCGCTCCCACAGTGGGATGACTCAAATCCAGGGCCTACCATGTGCTAGGCAAAACTTTCACCACTGAGATACATGCCCAGCTTCCATCTCATTTTGTTAAGAGAAAGAACTCAAGGTGTTAAATGTGACAGTTCTGGTAGCAGAACTAAAGGCCTTCTGTGTCTGCTCTTGTTCTTTCTGCATTAGTAGGAGCTTGTGAATGAATGGCTTTAATGCATTTTAGAGATATCAGAGGGTGGCCTGGGGGTATACAACAGTGGTAGAAAGCTTGCCTAGCACAGGCAAGGCTCTAGATTTGATCCTCAGACTAGAAAAAATTAAGAGAGCAATGTAGGATTGTTTCTCAATCGATGTGGGTAGCCATCAGGTCCCAACAGTCTTTTGTCTTCTTTCACCGTGATACAAGGAGATCATTGTATGTCTATTTGAAATTAGACAAAATTAATGTTAAATACCTACTGTGCAATAGCACTTGATGGTTTCAAGTCGGGAAGGAAGCTGAGCTTTCCTGACAGGTTAAAAAAAAAAAAAGTCCATGTATTATTGAGACTGCTTTCCATAGCAAGTAACAAAACCCCACTTAGGCATCAATGATAAGGAAGGTTTCCCATCCCTGAGACTGTGATGCCAAGCTTGATCAGTGCAATGACCCAATGTGGAGAAGGCGTCAGCTTTGCCATCTCGGTCCTCTCTTCTCTGTTGGTTTTATCTTCAAGTTTGTTGCCTTCATTAAAACCTGGCTGTAGCCACTCTAAACATTAGGCCATATAGGACGATATCTACAGGCAGGGAAGGGATCCTCTCCTTGTGTCCTTTGAAGAACAAGGAAAACTCAGAGCTTCCTAATGACTGTATCCCACTGGTGCAGAACCACCTCAAGGGGTGGGTGTGTCTAGTTCTGTAGTGGAAAAGGAAATGGTGCCTGTTAAGGTTTATGTTGCTGTGAAGAGACATATAACCAAGCCAACTCTTATAAAGGACAACATTTAATTGGGGCTGGTTTACAGTTTCAGAGGTTCAGCCCATTATCATTGTGCTAGGAAGAATGACAAGGCGCAGGTAGACAGGGTGCTGGAGGAGCAGTTCTGACCGAGGGCAGCAGAAGGAGGGCCTCTTTACTGCACTGGGTGGAACTTGAGCATAGGATCTCAAAGCCCACCCCAACAGTAACACTCTTCCTCCAATAGGGCCACACCTCCTAATAGTGTCACTCTTTGTGGGCCAGGCATTCAAACACTGGTGGCCGAACTTGAGGCGGTTCTGCACCAGTGGGATACAGTCATTAGGAAGCTCTGAGTTTTCCTTGTTCTTCAAAAGACACAAGGAGAGGATCCCTTCCCTGCCTGTAGATATTGTCCTATATGGCCTAATGTTTAGAGTGGCTACAGCCAGGTTTTAATGAAGGCAACAAGCTTGAAGACAAAACCAATAGAGACGAGAGGACAGAGATGGACAAAGCCCACAGCTTCTCCACATTCAAACTACCACAGTGCCTCCCTCAGTGGTAATCTTAGAGAAACGGCCATGGAGTTGGGGCTCAGGCTCAGCCTTTTTTGAGGCACCTGTTGTGGTCCTTTTAGGGATGCTAGACTTGTGTGGAGGAATTAGACGGTGGGTGGGCTTGTTTGTGTGCTCAGATCCTTAGCACAGGACTCATTGTGGGCTTAGGACAAGCTGAGTGGTGCTGGGAATCTCTTCATTTTTACAGACTAAATGGAGCTCGTTGGGGGGTTTTAGGACATGTATCTGTTAAGCGACAGCATGGGAGTCTAAACTTGAATCCTAATCGATGCCAGACTTTCTTTTCTCAACCTCTTGCTGCTTTCAGCTGAAAATATGTAAATATTTTAACAGAATTCTTTTTCATATTTTGCCCCAACAGCGGAGGCTGTGTATTTCAACCCTCTTTCAGCTGAGCTCACCATAAAAAGCTAGATCAGAGATCCGCTTTATCAGCTCTTCCTGGTTTCCCCCAGGGAAGAGAGAATGACAAATACTTCAGAGAAGGCAGATAGCATGTGTGTGAAAGAGAGCTGAAGGGTTAGAGGGGAAGAAAACTGAATGAAAACAGCAGGCTCTGCGCATGCCTGAGACGAGAGCCAGGAGGAGATAAGGGATTTAGATGCACGCAGAGCCTGCTAGGCTTTCGCTATATTCTGGCTTGAAGGTGTCTGGATAGAGTTTCAGCTGTCCAGTTCTTTGTGTTGGTGATGCGTATGTACAGCTGAAATTATAAAATAATATGTATATTCCTATATCACTTGTATGTGTGTATACATTGCATACCACATTGTGGTGGTTTGAATAAGAATCCTCAATCATTGAGAAGGACTAGGAGGTGTGCTGTTGCTGGAGGGAGTGTGTCGCTGGGGGTAGGCTTTGAAGTTTCAGAAGCCCAAGCCAGGCCCAGTTTCTGTCTCTTCCTGCTGCTTGTGGTTCCAGATGTAGGACTCTCAGCTACTTCTCTAGCACCATGTCTGCCTGTGTGCCGCCATGCTCCCCACCGTGATGATAATGGACTAAACCTCTGAAACATTAAGCCAGCCCCGATTAAAGGTCTTCTAAGAGTCGCCTTGATCATAGTTGTCTCTTCCCAGCAATAGAACAGAGACCAAGACATACTTACGTACGTACATACATACATAGATACATACACATCTGACTTTTTGCTTTTCTTTTTTGGAGGAAGAGTGTCTGACCCAGTGAGATTTTGAACCTTCGATTGGTTCTCTTGCTTTTCCCTCCAGGGTGCTGGGATTATATAGGACTGTGTCAATTCAACTGGCTTTGTTTGTTCGCTTGCTTGCTTTATTCATTTTATCGTCTAAAAAATTTGTTTATTTTATGCATATAAACGTTTTGCCTGTATGTAGATATGTGCACCATGTTTGTGCCTGGTGCTTATGGAGGCCAGAGGAAAGTGTTGGATCCCCTGGAGCTGGAGTTAGAGGTGGTTGTGAGCCACTATATAGGTGCTGGAAACTAAACCCAGATTCTCTGCAAGATCAACAAGTACTCTTAATTGCTAAGCCATCCTTCCAGTCCCTTATTTTTAATAAGAGTAAGGTATATATTGTCAGTCAGGTGTTGTTCAGTAATAAAGCACTGTCTAGCATGTCTAAGGTCCTGGTTTTAATTTTTAATTACTAGTACACCAGCTCCGTACACAGACAGATATTCACCATTGATCTTTCTCCCTCTCCCTCTCCCTCCCCCTCCCCTCCCCTCCCCCTCCCTCTTCCTCTGTAAAAGAGTAGGGTTTTGATTCCAAAGTGCTGAGATTAAAAGCATGTGCATGCCCTCACCAGCTGGCAACAGCTACACACACACACACACACACACACACACACACACACACACATTTTTTCCCCTGTCCGGGAACTCAGATCCACCTGCCTTTTGCTTCTCCAGTACTGGAATTAAAAGCAAACACCACCATGACTGGTTGATTTTATGGAGTGTCATATCCTGAGTGGCCCATGGCTGGTGATTTAGGACTTTGGCACCAAGGAAAGACCCAGGTTGAGTACCCTGATGCACTCTTCCTGGCAGAATCTCTTGGACAAGATAATGTGTTTGTTTTACTGGTAGAAATCTGTGCTGTGTGGAGTTACATTTTCCTTATTGGTAAAATGTGTATCTCAGGGGAGTTAAATAGATGATTTATGGAAAGTGCCTTTCACAGAGAGACCGGCACATAGTAGGTGCTCCATCACTATTAGTTCTTCTGGCACCTTCCAGAAGTAACAGAAATCAGGGCAGTAGGACTTAGAAGCCTTGCTGCTACTAATAAAAGAAATAATGTGATTTATTTTTTCAGTGCTGTTTGGGGAAAGGCGTGTGCTTCATAAATATGTATTGGAAAGTACTTAGCAAATGAGTAGAAATAATAAAAATATGTCAAAGGAAACAGCTCCTATAAATATGTCACTTGGTAGACAAATTAGTGTTTTATTACTACTAAATACTATTGCTCGCCGAAAAGGATTTCAGATTACTCGCACAATGGGTACATTATTGAATGCCTCTGTGGAAGGGCACGATAAAGATGAAAAATTGTGATGGTATAACGCCTAAGGTGGAGAAAGGAGGGGTGTGGGTGAAGGAGCTCCGAGGCCTCGCTCCAGCGATCTGCTCAGTATTTAGCAGCACTTGGATGATTCAGCCATAATATGGACCAGAGGGCCCTGAGAAAAGGATTTCTGTCGGATGCCAAGAATTCAGGCCCTGATTATCCTGTCTGACTGAGGGTGCGGGGTAGGGGGTAAGTGCACTTTCTTTCAGAACAGGGCACTCTGTGAATTAAGTTGACCAAAAAAAAAAAAAAAAAAAAAAAAAACCCAGGTCTGGATCCCTTCTCACTTCCGTTTTGGACTCATTACATGTCTGTGTCTATAATTCATATCCAGAGACGGACAGTGTGGTGAAGAACGTGTGCCTCCAGCGTGGCGCTCAGACCCATTTCAGAAACGTGAGAGGGTGGACAGTGTTGCCCGGTCAAAGGTACAAGAACCAGAGAGGGAAGGGAGCTGATGATAACACACCTCTGTGAGGAAAAAAGCCCGAGAGAAGGAGAGACCATAGGGAACTGCAGCAGAGCGAAGCTGCAGAAATAGGCAGGCAGGAGAAAGGGGCAAAGGGTGGATATCCAATTCAGGTGCCAGGGGTCCCTAGAAAGCGGAGCTCCCTGTACACTTCAGGTTGGAGAAAGAAACGGTTTGGGATCCCGGCTCTGCTTTTCTCTCTCTGTGTGGAAGCTCGAAAATTACTTAAAATGTAGACCCTTGTTGATAACAAGCAAATAACAGTACAGAGCTTGATGGGGTACTCTGAGACCTGGAAATAGCAAAGGGCTTGTAAGGTGGCAGACTGATACAGATACACATATTTTAGCTCTGGTTCCCTTCTGATAGTCCTTATTTTAAAATACAAGGAGTAGCACTGTGGTAGAGCATTTGCCTAGTATGTACAAAAATCCCAAGCACCAAAATATTGAATAAATAAAAAATACAAATTGTCCAGGAAAACTCTGAGAGGTCTTTGAGAGGAACCTGATGCTTAAGAAAATGATGTCACTAAACACCAGCCGGAAGAATTAGCATTTATATGACTTCCGTGACTAGGCATCTTCTTAGATCACTGTCTAATGATCCCCTACGCTACCCTGGTGTTTTAAGCTTTACTAAGGCCTTTGTGCATTATCTCATTTAATGTGCAGGCCCAACCTGCCTTTCTGGGATGGGGAAGAATTTGGAAAGGTTAAGTGCCTGCCAAAAGGTGCACAGGTGATGAACGATGGCTGGGTGGTTTCTTAGCAGTCGTTTTCGTTGTACTGCAACTTCTCAGCTGTGTCCCCACCGTCCTTACGGGAAGGTAGCTTATCCAAGGAGGAAAACGCAGGTTATGATACCCCACTGACTTGGCTTTTAATATCTCCAAGAGACTTAATACATTGGGTGAGTCTGGGGTTCTGGAAATCTGTCGTCTGTCGGGTACGATGAAACATGAAATCAAGGGTTCAGTATTCAAACCTTACTATAAAGCTAGTTGGTGATCTTAAGGGATTTGCTCAAGGTTACCATATATGAGATTGGTTGGCTCAGCAGAGTCTGTGGACTCCACACCTAGCCGGGCTCTCGCCGACCCTGCGGACGAGCCGGTGTTCTGACAGAGGGCGCTCTCGGAGGCTTGCACTCTAGACCGCCGCGTGCCCGATTCCTCTCTATGGTGGCGCGGGCGCGGCGGAGCGGGGCGCGCTCCCGTGGGGTGGAGGGCGGAGCCTCACGTGGGGAGGGCGGGGTCGCACGCAGGACGGGCGGGCGGGCGGGGCCCACGCCGAGCCGCGGGGGACTGGGTTAGTGGGGGTGGACTTCCTGGGGCCGCCCGTGATAATGTGGTTCGGGCACCCGGGCGCCCCTCAGCAGCTGAGTTGCAGCGGCCGCCGACCCTGCAGCCCGGCTGCCTGAGTAGCCGCAATCGGGATCTGCCCTCTGCCGTCCCAGGTGTGGCTCGGCAGCGTCCCTGGCAGGTGAGGAGGCGGTGGCTGTGGCGGGTTGGACTGGAGGACCAGGCGCTCCAGGCTGTGCTCCGGGGGGTGTGAGGATCCAGTTGCGCTCCGGGAGTCGGGCAGCCTTTTCCAGGAACTTCCCACCGCCAGGTCACCCCACACCTGTCCCATTGAAAGTGCCGCAAAGCATTTCGCCTGTGTGCGCCGTAACCCGGGACGCGAGTCCTCAACTTGTACCCAAGTGTCGTAAGAGCTCGGTAGGTTTTGGGGAAGGATGCATTTCTCTAGGACAGAAAACTGTCTACAGAGGCAAAGCTTTGGCGGCACTGGCTCTCTTCCTACAGGAGGACCCTGGAGATTCGGAGTTTGCAGATTAGATGGGAAGTTGGGGATGCTGCTCTCCCCTCCTCCCTGCCAGAGTCTGCTGTCTGCCTCTTGGGAGTCGACCTCTGTCCCCGAGGTGTGTTAGGTCGCCACTGTGTGGTCCTGGCCAAGACTCAGAGGGAAGTGGGGCCCCTCTCCAGCTGACTGCCCAGGAGACATTTGACCGGTCATGGGGAAGTCTGGGTAGATCAGGGGAGTCCGCAGCCTTTCCTGGCATCTGTCTGTTCAGAGCTTGATTTGAGACTGGTAGAAAAAAGAAAAAACAGCGTAATTACTCCTTTTTCTTTAAGGCTGTCAGTTTTGGGGGGGAGGGGATTGGGGTGTGCTGTTGTGTAATCGAGGAAGAGTTCCACATTCCTCTCAGTCCACCATGGGGGAAGATTATTCTTAGCTCGGAAATGGGGTTTTCCCGACTCACACTCTGTACCATGGTTAAAGGCCAGAGTGACGCATGAACAAACACCCCGGGATACATGTGGCCTTCTAAGAAAGTAGTAAACTCCTTATGCCTTATGTATGTTTTGGCTGGTGGTTTGGAGAACCGAGAGACTTCCTGTCCCCACTTTTGAGAGCCGTATGGTGGTTCTTGCTGTGACAGTGCAGTGTACTGAAATGTGGGCAAGGCTGTTCGAATACTGTGGCGTTTTTCTAGGAATGGGAGGGGGCTTCGTCCTGGGCCCAGTTTGTAGAGTTCTAAGACTGAAGCTGGCCATATTTCCTTTGTAGCAACTTCTTTATTCTTCCCTCCGCCTCCCCCCCCCCGCCCCCCAAATCTTTCGAATGCTAAGAAATAGATGGTGGCAAGTGTTTGTGAAACTTTGCATATTTGCTAATTCTGGATTCCAGAGTAGTTAAAAAGTTGTGGTTTGCCGGGCGGTGGTGGATTAGGTGGTGGATTAGGGCACGCCTCTAATCCCAGCACTTGGGAGGCGGAGGCAGGCGGATTTCTGAGTTCAAGTCCAGCCTGGTCTACAGAGTGAGTTTCAGGACAGCCAAGGCTACACAGAGAAACCCTGTCTCGAAAAACAAACAAACAAATAAACAAACAAAAAAAGTTGTGGTTTATTGGAGGACAGTAGCAGATTGATGTGACAGGGCCAATTAATAACTTGATGGTGTTCAAAGTGTTATAGAGGACACACACCTTAATGTTTAATCGCAGAGCCCAGTACATTAAAACTTCTTATATTGATAAGCTGTTATCCTGACTGTTTACATTGGGATCCAGGGTTGTAAATCCACCAGATTAACCAATTTAACCAACTGCTAAAATAAAAACAAAAGGAGAAAGCTGTTCTCAGAAAGCTTAAGTGTTTTCAAACTTTCTATCCACCAAGCCTGTTGACCTAAGTATTTAGTACCATCTAATAGAAATGCCTCTTAAAGGGATTTTCATTGACAAGTTTAACAAGTAGCAACATTAACAAAAAGACAGTTTCTTTTCCAATTACAGGAGCCTTGTGAAGTTGAATGCAGCCACCACACCTGCTACTTTCTGACCTCATCTACATAAACCTGAGGAATGTTGGGGAGGGAGCTAGGTACACTGGTTTTTATTCCTATCATAGAATCTTTAATACTGCTGTTATTTTAATGGGATATTAGGGTCTTTTATTGCCAAACTTGTGTTGGTAATATGTTTATGTTTGGGGAGGAGAGAAAGATTAACTGCTGCACCTTACAGTCTGTCTCTATAGTTTAGAGTTGGAGAATCATTCAGTTTAGATTGCTGCAAGTGAAGTCTCAAGGGAGGGCCTACTTTGCTTACTTCTTTTGGAATTGATTACTTGGTGTGGTGGCTACTGGTTCTTAGCACTGTGCTGGGGGATGGTGGTGGGAAGGGGTGGAGTCGAGGGCCTTGCCCTTACTACAACCATAGCACCTTGGCGATTTTAATTACCTGACATCTATGATTTTGGCAATTGAAAGGGCGCTATTTCCATATGCAGACCCAGACTCTCATTCTTTAATAGGGGAATGTCCCGGTTACTTTCTCTTTTTGTGACTTTGTGTTAGCCATGGAATTTTAAAAAACCTGAGAGTTGGGCTCTCAGGTCTCATAAATGCCATCTCAAATAGGTAATTGAATTGACCTCTTATGTAGCCTGTAGCTCCCTCTGTCCCCAGGACTTAACAGTTGCTATGCACTGGACTGTGGTCACATCTAATTCTGTTAAGCTGGTCTTAGTCTAAACCCATTATCTTCTCTCTCCCTTAAGATGGTCATGAAGTGTTTCACCTTTGCGTTTCATATTCGGGCTGATTAGTCCACATTTTTTTGGAGCCCCCATTTAAAACTGAAGCAGAGCTAAGCAGTTTTTAAAGAGTTCTGCATGTTTTTAAAACATTTCCCTTTTATAAAGCAAGCATAAAGTCTGCATTTCTTCTGGGAGAAACCCAGCTCTTTGAATCTGATAGTAAAACAAAAAGCTGGTCTTTCCAGCTTTCTGGCATTAGGGAATCTGTGGTAAACTTTCCCTTACTTTCTGATTTTCCGGTATGATGACTAGTCAGTAGTGATGAATGTTGACCCAGGGGCATTGGGAGATCCTGAACCCTCCTGTGTCATCAAAGGGAGGACACTTTATATTCAGGGTGTAGCTTTTACCCTGGCTTTTTGTAAGGAGTTTCCAGAGGCCAGCTACTTCTTTTGAGGTTCTGTTTGTAACCCAGGCATTCTTGAAAAATGCTGACCTTAGGGCCCCACCTCCTGGAGACTTTGATTCATTCATTCGGTGATGACCTATATTTTGAAACCATCCATTTTCTAAAGGCTCTCCAGTTGCTTCTGAGGTGCAATGCAGCCTAACTTGGGAATCACTGTCGTATTGCATTGACATGAATATACATATATATGTGTGTGTGTGCGTGTGTGTGTGTGTGTGTGTGTGTGTATTTGTTAAGTATATAAATATGTCCAATAAAAATGTATCATCTATACTTCAAGTCAGTATGGAACTTTGAACATTGGAGTTCATGCTTCTACTTTTTTTGTATGTGTGGGGTTTTGAGACTGGGTTTTTCTGTGTAGTCCTGGCTATCCTGGAAATCACTCTATAGACTGACAGGCTAGCCCTCAACAAAGAGATCCACCTGCCTCTGCCTCTGCCTCTGCCTCTGCCTCTGCCTCTGCCTCTGCC
>JANHMN010000002.1:37534384-37571412 GCA_030674055.1 Rhabdomys pumilio
GCCTCTGCCTCTGCCTCTGCCTCTGCCTCTGCCTCTGCCTCTGCCTCATGCGTACTCCACCACAGCCTAGCTTTTCTTAAAACTTTTAAAATGGAAAGGGGATACACTGAATTCTTTATAAATTGGCAGTGTCTCTGATAACATCGTGATGTTAGGGATGTTTGGTTTGCTAGAACAGCCCATCTCCTAGCTGTGACAGATAAACAAAAGGCTTTTATGACTTTTATGTTCATTGCCTCACAGCAAGGCCCCTCTGCTGTGTTATCTACTGGGAGTCATGAGGGATGGGTTTTGGTGAAAGTAGCTTGCTTTATCCCCTGAGTGGACAAATGAATGATAATGTAGAAACAGCTGGAGGTTTGAATAGGTAGTGAATGTAGTTATGACCAGTGTGGGGTAGGAGAGATGCCTCGGATTTTCTGTGTACGGTTTAAAAATAAAACCAACATGCTAGCTGCTTAGTTTCTCATAGCTGAATCTCTTATTGAAATTAATAGGTGTTTAATAAATCGTCAGAAAGTTTTAGTCACTGGTTCTTTGCTTAGTTCATGAAAAGAAGAAAGGTTGCTCAAGTCTGGGAGGATCTAAGTTAAAACAGAATTAGGCACTAGATATATTAGGGAAATAAGAATTATTTTTTCTTTTCTTTTCTTTTTTGTTTGTTTTTTTTGTTTGTTTGTTTGTTTGTTTTTTCGAGACAGGGTTTTTCTGTGTAGACCTGACTGTCCTGGAACTCACTCTGTAGACCAGGCTGCCCTCGAACTCTGAGATCCACCTGCCTCTGCCTCCCAAGCGCTGGGATTAAAGGCGTGCGCCTTGACCGCTCAGCTGAGCTATTTTTTCCCCTTAATCTACAAAATGAAAACATCTGATAGGATTGTTCGGTGAATTAAAAGATGGGAAATATCTATATGAAGATTAAAAGAGAAAATATGCTCTTTGTATAGTGAGGCAGCTCATTTCAATGCCCTTTTAGTTTATCGCTCTCTTAGTATACCTTGTTAAAATACAGCTTTTTGTATGTACTTTTCCGGGTTTTTTTTGTTTCTTTGGTTTTTTTTTTTGTTTTTTTTTTTTTTTTTGCTCGTGCTATGACTAGTTCGTAAAGGTGAGTGCTGGCCCAGTGGCATTGGGAGATCCTGAAGTCTCCTGTGTCATTAAAGGAGCTTCATATATTTCACAGCGCTTTCACCCGGTAGCTTGTTTATTGTAGGAAGGTCCCGGAAGGGAGCCATTCCTTGAGAATTCATTGGATTCCGTTCTAGATTTTAAAATGTTAAGAAAACCGAGGAGTGAATCCCAGTTTTCACAGTTCCATAGCACTTGATGTAAAGATGATAACATCATTTTTTTTGTACATATTATGTATGCTTATGTCATTATTACATATAGTCATACTAATGCAATACAACAATGACTCCCAAGCCAGGCTTCCTGCCAGAAGCATTTGGAGAGTCTTCGTGTTTGAAAATACAGGTTGTGGGCTGGGGAGATGGCTCAGTGGTTAAGAGCACTGACTGCTCTTCCAGAGGTCCAGAGTTCAATTCCCAGCAACCACATGGCTCACAACCATCTGTAATGAGATTTGATGCCCTCTTCTGGGGTATCTGAAGACAGTGACACTGTACTTATAATAAATGAGTAGACCTTTGGGCCGGAGCGAGTGGGGCTGGAACGAGGGGCGGGTGGAAAAAGAAAATACAGGTTGTAAGATTTTGCTACATAGCCCAGGATGGCTTTTTTTTTATTGTATTTCTTGAAGTCGCTGTAGCCCTGGCTAGTCTAGAACTTGCAGTGTAGACCAAGCTGGTCTCAGACTCAAGAGTTCTATGTGCCTCTGTCTCCATAGTGCTGAGATTAAAGGTATATACCGCCTGGCCTGGCCTGGCCTCTAATTCTCCATCCCTCCTGCTCTGGCTTTGCTCATATGTGGTAGGATTATACCATGGTTGGCTTTACAAAAACTTTATTATTATTATTATTATTACTACTACTACTATTATGTGTGTGTGAGAGACAGACAGACAGATGGAGACAGGATCTCACTGCATAACCCAAGCTGGGTTTTTGTGTCTCTGCCTCCTAAGAGGCATCTGGAACTTCAACCTAAGGCCTCAGACATGTTAGGCAAGTGCTATGCTGCTAAAGTTCATCTTTAATATATATATCTATATATTATATAATATATATACACACACACATATGTATGCATACACATATATGTGTATATGTACACATACGTATGATACATATATATGCATATATATGTGTGTGTATATACACATACATATGTATGTATGAATGTATTTACATTAGGTTTTGATTTTTTTTTTTTTTTTTGGTTTTTTCGAGACAGGGTTTCCTCTGTGTAGTCCTGGCTGTCCTGGAACTCACTCTGTAGACCAGGCTGGCCTCGAACTCAGAAATCCACCTGCCTCTGCCTCTCAAGTGCTGGGGTTAAAGGCATGATATTTTATGATGACTATTTTGTCTGCATGTATGTCTGAGCAGCATGTACTGATGCTCATGGAGGTCAGAAAGGGTGTGGGATGTGGAATTAGAGATGGTTGTAAACAACATGTGGTGCTGGGAAGCAAGCCTGGGTCCTCTGTAAGAGCAGCACATGCTCTTAACTGCAGAGCCACCATTATCTTCAGCAGCAGCAGTCAGCTATTTTTATGTCAGCTTGACATAAGCTAAAAACACCAAGAAGGAAGGAGCCTCAATTGAGAAGAAATGTTTGTATAAGATCAGGCTGTGGGCAAGCCTATAGGGTATTTTCCTTATTAGCAAATCATGGTGGAGGGCCCAGCCTATTGTAGGTGGGGCCCTTCCTGGGCTGGGTGTCCTGGGTCCTATAAGAAAGCAGGCTGAGCAAGCCATGATGGTAAACCAGTCTGCAGCGCTCCCACCTGCTTCCAGCATCAGCTCCTGCCCTGCTTGAGTTCCTGTCCTCACTGCTTTTGATGATCAACTGTTATATGGAACAGTGAGTGAAATAAGCCCATTCCTCCCCAAGCTGCTTCTGGTTACGACATTTCATCACAGCCATAGTAACCCCAGCTGAGACAGTTATCAGTGTGAGAGAGTTGTCCAGGCTGTCTTTGAACTTGCTGTTCTCTTGCCTCTGCTTCTCCACAGCTGGGATTATAAAAGTTCATCATGCCTAGCTAAAGTATCTGTTAAAATCCAGCCTCCCTTTTGTGTCTTTCCAGGAATGCTTACCCACTTAGCTCTTCTAGAAAGTATATAGAAGATTAAGGACGACACAACCAGAGAATATGGGTGAGGAAAAATGAGCCACAGGACAATTAGCAGTGCTTTAAATTTTTTTTCAGAATGAGTGGAGTGTTGGCATGTGCCCAGAATTACTACCTGCAGGAATAAATTAATAACATTATCTGAATTCTGCTTGGTATATTTGGACGATAGCCCAGAAACTCCAGATTAAGCTAGCAGGCTTTGAGGGTGGCCTTGTTCAGGAGTGCCTGTCGTTCATGTTTCCATGTTTCCCCTTCTCTGGCCTTTGTCTTTTTCCTCCCTACCTCTTCCTCCTCCAAGCTGCCCCTCCTTTCCATTTGCTGATCATGCCATGATGAGTTCAGGCTGGGCCCCTGGACCAGAGGCTAAAAGAGGTTGCTGGTTGCTAACACCTGTCCCCCAGCTAAATGAATAGGCTCTTTTGTAGGCGGGGTTGTCAACGAAGCTGATTAGTGCAGTCCTGGCTCCAAGGGCCTACTAATGACACAGCATATGGAAATCATGGGGGTGATTTAGAGCCATGGTAAAGTTTTTTTTTCTTTACACCATATTTTTTTTATATATTGGATTATCATACCAGCCAAATTTTTGCATGTAACCTATGAATCTGTTCACTCACTGCCTAAACAGACTAATTTCTGTCATATTGACTGGGAATCATTTATATTCTGTAGAAGTCCCTACCCTTAAGGGCCTTTGTATTGTTCAGTCGATGTCTAGTGTGTAATACAATTAAAGTTTTGTTCACTGAGCACTGACATAATTAGTTTAATTTCTGCTCCTTTATACATTCCTGTTGGCAGCTGGAAAATTAAAATACTAGATGTTGCATAAAACGGTTTTTTGAGAGTGATTTTACTGTCAGTTGAATGGACTTAGGCCCCAGGGTACATTTTTTTAAGATGTCTTATTCAACTTGCCTGTAATAGTCTCCTCTGTATAGAATTAATGTATTAAGACACATAATTGGCTATTTAAGCATTCAGCAGAGACAGTGTTTGGCCTTTTACCCTGTGATTATATTTTTCCTACATCTCTTTTGAGGAAATGTATGTAATTTTTGGAAACTCTTAAGTATATCACAGTTACATGAGCACGTGAACCGTCTTGCAGCCTGAAGACCGGAGTGGTTCTTTCTGATAAGCCACAGTATTTAATTCTCTCTCCGAAGGGTTGGTCTGGTCCTTTTAGATCATAGCCCTTGTAAGGTTGATGCAGAAGTGGGAAGGCTGTGAAGCCTGGGAAATCCTTTCATAATTTTCCTGTATGTTTCACAGAATGGCTTTGGCCATTCAGCAACTGAATTTGCTCTCAAGGAGGCTTTGCATCCAGTTATTCTAATCCTCACTTAATTTCCTATGGGGTTCATAGGGAGATTGTCACCAGGCTGATGTCATGTCCATGACCTACAATGCTTTTTAATGTGTTAAGGCACCAACCTTTGTTTGTTTGTTTGTTTCTTTCATTCACTTATGTTTGTATGTATTTATTAAATGAAAAGTGATCTTGGTATGGTAATTTCTCCATTGTCCCCTCCTATCAAGAGGTGACAACAGACACAGTGTTCCTGGTGTCTCAGCAGACTTTCCATATGAGCACAATGGGATTTTTCTGGGGGGGGGAGGGTGGAGTGGAGGCCAGGCTGTAATGGTGTGGCCAAGGTGGTTTCCACTTTGTGGGTTCAGATGATTCCCCTGCAGCTGTGACTTTGGGTAGCTGTGAATTTGGGGTTTCACTGGATGGGTGTCATTTGATTTTGTCACTCTGGCTCCTGAAGCTTTATTGTCCCCTAGTTGAACCTCCACACTTGTCTAGAAGGGCATGGGGAGGATGCGTCTCCATTGCCTCTGGGATGTGGAATGAGTGGTCAGGGCTAGTAGCTCCCACTTCTCTTAGAACCTGGCTCCCTCCAAGAGGAGGGGGAAATCACCCCCTTTTGAACCAGTAGGTTTTGTTCAAACATTGACTGTCTGGATCCCCCTTAAGGAACTGCTGCCTAGACATCCCTACAGGTCTCCAGAAATCAGGCACTGTGTGGCAAAGGCCAGTCCATTAGTAGTTTGCCTACCATTGTTTATTTGCTGGGTTATGTTAATAGATTTGAAGGAAAAGAAAGAGCCTTTCCTAAGTAGAGCGCCCCTCCCCCACCTGGCTTTCTTATTTTACCTCCTTTGTCTTGTAAACTTTCCAGACTTGGGCTGATGCCCTGAACACACTGGCCTTAGTGACTGGGTGAATCAACACACAGTGTCACAGAATGTGTCCTCCACCCCCTCTTCTCCCTCCTTCATCGTAACTAAGAGACTAAGATATCTGCTTTGTACCTAGCCACGCCTCACCCTCCCTTGGCCTCACCCTCTGGAGGTTGCCAGGCGTTCCCTGAGTTCTTGCAGTTAGGTTATAGCTTCTCAACAGGGAAGTAGACCTTAAGCTTTACTTGGAAAGAAAGGTAAATGCTCTGCTTGGGGAAAAAGCATAATGTCTTCCAGTGCTCTAACAGGTGGGCCAGTGCAAGTTTGGCTGTTTTGAAGAATAGTTAAGTATGGTTCTCCGGTCTGTCTTTGCAGTTATGTAGCCATTGTTTGGACAGTTTGAATTTTTGTTGGAATAAAGAAGAATAGAGTCTAAAATTATATGCAAGGGAGTAGGAAAGAAGAAATTTGTCGGCTGGTGGCGGCACAAGCCTTTGATCCCGGTACTTGAGGCAGAGGGAGTTGGGTCTCTATGATGTGAGTTCGAGGCCAGCCTGGTCTACAAATTGAGTTTCAGGCCAGCCAGGGCTACACGGAGAAACCCTGTCTCAAAACCAAATAACAACAACAAAAAACAAACAAAAGAAAAAATGTTGTCCACTTCTAAATTATCGTCTACCATGTAAGACTTGTCATAGTCTGTGTCAGAGCTCGGGTGTTTACTGACTGGGTGGGAAGAGGGCAGCACAGTCGTTCCTAGAGAGCTTGACAAAAGGCCTTCTACCTTCCTGGTACACCTTTGGGCATATGGTTGGACTGAGCACCCCAGGTGACAGGCCGAGTGTAGTGTTACGGGAGCTGACTGCTACAGAGTAGGAGCCTGGGGAACTGTGACTGAACCAGCAGTGACTGGTGCACACTGTTGTCCCTGTGAAGATGGTTTTCATCAGGTGCCTAAGTCCTAGTTACTTGATAGAATCTGATGGGATTTTTTTGTCCCTACCCTGGCCTCTCCTTTTTCCTAGAGCCCTCCCTTTTCCTCCCCTCCCTCCCCCCCCAATCTCACATTTTGTTTTGCTTTGTTGAGACAGGTTTTGCTGTAGACCAGGCAGATGTGCACCACCAAACCTGGCTTCAACATAGCTTTATATAACCAAAACCAGTTTCAAAAGTGAAAATATCTTTAGAAACACAAATACGTAAAAGGAATAGAAAAGAAAAGAAAAAAAATTTCAGGGACCAGAGAGATGGCTCAGTGCTAAGAGCATTTGCTGTTCTTGCAGAGAGCCCAGGTTTGGTTCTCAGCACACACATGATGGCTTACAGCTGTGCTAGGTAGGCATGCATGTGGCACACATACATACATGTAGGCGAACCGTTCACGTTGAACAAATAAAGTGAAATTTCTTTTCTTCTTTATCTTTTCTCTGGTTTTTCGAGACAGGTGTTCTCTGTGTAGCCCTGTCGGGCCTCATTGCTGTTTTTCCGGTACTGTAACAGCATGCTCCCTTATCGCTTTCTGTACTTTCAATCAGAATCCATGAGGTTGTGTTTTGATTCTTTCATAACAGGAGTGACCAGCTGGCACTCAGTGGTGTAAAGTTAGGGCATGGGTGGGAGAGGTGGCGCAGAGGTCAGGAGTGCTGGCTGCTCTTGCAAAGGGATCTGGGTTCGGTTCCCAGCACTCATACAGCAGCCCACAGCCCTCTATAACTCAGTTCAGAGCATCTGAGACATTCTGGCTGCTGAAGGCATCAGGCATACATGTGGTGGACAGACATCCAGGCAAGCAGAACACCCAGACGCAAAAACAAATCTTAAAAGTAAAGAGTTGGTGTTTGAGAACAAAGAGAAAAGAAAAGCTAGCGTGTCCTAAAATGTGAAGGACTCGCTTTGTAAAGGGTTCCCATCTACTCCCAACCCTCATCTTAAATTATAAGAGGTAATGGACAGAAAAGGCTTGGCCTTAAATGTCACAGCAGTGTCAAAGTGCTGTGAAAATATCCGGGTGTGCATGGTTTTCTGTCTCCCTTGATGGATCTGAAGCACACTATGAGTGGCATTGTTCTAGGTGGCTCTGAGGACATCTCAGGGATTCAGCGATGCAGGTCTTCCATCCTTCCTCTCTGGCACCACCTGTAACCATAGCAGCCAGGAGCGTCCCGTTCCTCCCCAGGAGAGGTGGTCCACCACCTGGGGACTCCGAGGTCAGAACCATAATTTTAATCCAGTGCGAGGACATTGCCTCTGATGTGTTTAAGAATAAGTCGGTAGAGCTGTATCAGGAGGCATATTCATCTCTTGTGACTAAAAATCATTGTTTCCAACTTCGAGGCAGGTCACAGAACTCACCACTGACAAAGGTGCTGAAAGAGAACAGAAGATGAAATTTTGGGATGTGCAGTTTGAGGCTCTTCACCTGTGCTTGCTTTCCAGGAGTCTTGCGTAAGGAGTGTGAAGAAGCATTAGTCATTTGCATGGTTATAATGTTGAAATTGGTGTCTGTTTTGGGGCCCCCCAGGAGAGTTCTTTTCATGTGTGCCTTTCATTCTGGTTTGATTGTTTACTTGTGTGAAATTCCGAACTTAAAAGATTGTTGGAGCATTCTTTGGGTAGTTAAACAACAATGAAGCTGTTTGGATGTTTGCAGGAACACGGCTTCCTGTGTCTGGACTCTGCACAGGAGATGGTTTCAATTGTTCAGAAGTAAAGCTGATTAGAAAACGCATTGTCTGCAGCTTGACCCAGCTGTCCAGGATTCTGGCCCTGCTGGGGCCTTTGTACAAATGTTGCTCAACACTTTTGGAGAAGATTTGTGTTTGTTTGCTTGTTTGTTTGTTTGGCTTTTCAAGACAGGGTTTCTCTTTGTAGCCCTGGCTGTCCTGGAACTCACTGTGTAGACCAAGCTGGCCTCGAACTCAGAAATCTGTCTGCCTCTGCCTCCTGAGTGCTGGGGTTAAAGGTGTGCGCCACCACCACTCATATTGAGTTTGTGTTTCTAGGAAAGTCTATGATTCTTTTCTGAATAGATAAGGAAGCTAGAAAGGTTCGAGAAGGGCATTCCCTGGGCTTTCTCACAACATCTCCAGAAGATACCCTCCCCCAGCCAACTAAGGAACCGCTCTTGACCTTGGTTTGGGCCTTTCTTTCCTGCTAATGACTGGTAGGATAGCCTGCTGTCAGGCTGTGAGCCATCTTACAGTGGGGGTTGGCTAGTATAACTTCCATTAGGAAAGATCGGGGGTGTCAATGAGTAAGAATACAGATGGCTTTGAAAGTCTCTCTGCCAGCCCTGTGAAGTCTTGGATTGTGACTTTGAACATTTCCTTTGTGACGGATGTAGTAAGACTGCCTCTACAAACAGCCTCCTTCCTGTTGGAATCATATGCTGACCGTAGGAGCCTGGGGAGCTGGGTGTGCTCTGTGGGCTCTTTTACTCATCCCAGTGTGCACAGTGATCTTTTTCTGAGTGACACTGTATGCATTCTAAAGCAGGTGTTAGGAGAAGGCTTATTCCAACCTAAAATATGAGAGAACTTTGGGTAAGACTGATCAAAGACAAAAAAACCAAAAAACCGAACAAACAAGACCCCCAAACTCTTGCTATGTGGAACATGTCTCTTTGTGTCAACCTTTCCTTGAATGAAAAGCGCCAACTCTATGGGTCAAAGGGGCGCTTGGTGGTAGAACGCTTTACTTCCCTAGTACATGCCAGGCACTGGGCTCCTTCCCTTACCACAGAAATCAAACAGAACGAAACTGAAACACTCAGTGTGCGCCAGGAATTTGGCTGTATTAACCCATTCAGTCCCCCAGCCAGCCATCAAGATGCCAGATACTGGTATTGCCTGTGTTCCACAGATTTGAAAACACACAGCAAAAAGCTGGCCTCAGACCAGCAGCATTGAAACTGAACCAGCGAACGTGGTGGCTGAGTCCTCAGCCCCAGGCTGTCATCACCGCCCACCCTTTCAGCTCATCGAAAGAACACACTTTTCAGACGAGTCTTTACAGACAGATTCCATCTCATACAATGTGGGCTTAAAACTTCTTTGAGACATGGGCCTCCTCCCGTGAAATGCTACTTTAAAATGATGTATTTGCTCTTTATCTTCTTAGTGTGCTTTTGTTAATACTAAAGAATTGTTTTATCATTTATTCCTAACCCTAAAAATTTAAATGTATAAACCAGGCGCCCTTAAAAGCATATTTGGCTCACTATCTAAAGCTTTGGTTTAGGGGAGATCGCACCGGTGGGCTTTCTGGCCATTTTTCTTTTCTTTTTCTGAACATATCCTGTTCACGAGTAGCCTTCCTCACAGATCCTATGTGGGCCATGTCGTCTGTGCGCTGGGAATGACATTGGTGAGAGAAGTGATGCTGGTCTGTCCTGCTGAGAAGCACTGTTCACATAGAAAGTAGAACGTGGCCCCAGGGGAGAGTGTCACGTGTCGTAGAAACAGAAATGCCAGCTTTATCTTTTATCTCCAACCACAACTACCCACAGTCTACTATCCTAGTGTGCCGCCCATCAGTCTCACTGAATAAGTAAACCTGTTTGCAGCAACTGATTGCCCTGCCCTACGCTCCAGGCAGCCTGTCTCTAACCACACCCTGTCTGACTGGCTCTGGTTCTTACCTGGTTTTCAGGGCAGGCATTCTGCCCGTCGAGCCGAAACAGCCTCAGGAGTTCATGCTCTGTGGGTTCTTCTGCCATTGTTCCTAGCTAAAGGGGGAAACAGAGAAAACTGCCAGGGAGGGATAGCACACAGGTCGGGTCTGAGTGTATTTCATTTGGGCCAGCGCTCATTCCTTGCGTCTTTTTTTCTTTCTTTCTTTCTCTCTCTCTTTCTTTCTCTCTTTCTTTCTTTCTTTCTTTCTTTCTTTCTTTCTTTCTTTCTTTTTTAAATCCCCCCCTTGAATAGTCTGAGATATGCTGTGCCAGACAGCAGCTTTACCATTCCTGGTTCTCCAAAGTCGGTGGACAGTTCAATAATTGTACTTTATTTTTGTTTTTTTGTTTTTGTTTTTTTGATGTAGGGTTTCTCTGTGTAGCCTGGCTGACCTGGAACTGCCTCAACTCACAGAGATCCTCCTGCCTCAGCCTCCTGAGTGTTGGGATTAAAGGTATGGATTACTACACCCAGCCTTCACTTAATTTTTTTTCAAAAACTTTTATTTTTAAAAGTGATATTTATTTATTTAACCTTGTCTATAGAATGTTTTGCTTGTGTTTTTGTATGTGTCTCATATTTGTGCCTTGTTCCCAGAAGTCAGAAGAGCGTCAGGTCCCCTGGAGCGCTGGATCTGGTTGTGAGCTGCCATGTGGTGCTGGGAATCTATCCCAGTCCCCCTGGAGGGAGCAGCAGTGTGTGCTCTTAACTGCAGAGCCCTCCCTACCGCCTAGACACATTCTTATTTTGAGATAATTACAGTTTTACAAAACATTGTGAAAACAGCATCCCTTAACTGGCTCGTGGATAAAGACTCCTGTTGGAAGCCTGATGACCCAGGTTCTATCTCTGGGACCCACATTGTGGAAGGGGAGAACCAAGTTCTGAAGTTGTCTTCTGACCTCCGTAAGCAAACAGGCAGTACCAGATGCATGCATAAAAGAAATGCAATGTAATTTTTAAAAGCTGCAAAATAGGAGTGCTTTCATGTGTGCTGACTAGTCTTATGTCAACTTGACACACAAGCTAGAGTTACCTGAAAGGAGAGCACAGAGTTGAGAAAATGCTTCCCTCTGTAAGATCCAACTGTAAGGCATTTTCTTAGTGATTGATGGGGAGGGACCAGTCCATGGTAGGTGATGCCATCCCTGGGCTGGTGGTGCTGGGTACTCTAAGAAAGCAGGCTAGCACATCATCTGAAAGCAAGCCAGCAGAGCCTCCGAGTCCTCTGCATCAGCTCCTGCCCTGTTTTTTGTTTTGGTCCTGACTTCCTTTGATATAGAAGTATGAGCCAAATACACCCTTCCTTTCCCAACTTACTTTTTTTTTTTTTTTGGTTTTTCGAGACAGGGTTTCTCTGAGTAGCCCTGGCTGTCCTGTAACTCACTCTGTAGACCAGGCTGGCCTTGAACTCAGAAATCCGCCTGCCTCTGCCTCCCAAGTGCTGGGATTAAAGGTGTGCACCACCACCACCGGCTCCAACTTACTTTTGATTATGGTGTTTCATCACAGCAATAGTGATTTTGCTAAGACATCGTGTGTCCTTCACCCAGCTTTCCCCAGTGGTTATATTTGTTTAACCATTATCAAACCAGGAAGTTGACACGGTTACATACCCACAGATCTTCTCGGGTCCCTCTTTAGAGTCTCACACATCCTCCTTTCCCCGCCACTTCTGATTCTTGGCAGCTAGTACTCTCTAGCTCTTATTTTTGTCATTTTAGAAATGTTATGGAAATAGATTTTTAACAATATGTGACTTTTTTGAGGCTGGTGTTTTTTTTTCTTAGCATGACATCACCACGTTGCGTGTAGTCGTCACCTTTCTCTCTTTGCTGAGCGTCGTCGGCCATTCACCTGTTTTACAGCATATTGGTTGCTACCACTTTGGGGCACTTACAGATAAGGCTGTTGTGAGCATTCACATGCTGCAGGTATGTGTATAGATAGAAGTTTTATTTTTTATTTAGATTTATTTGGTGTGTGTGTTTGTGTGTGTGCAGGCACGTGCCCTGCATGGTGCATGTGTAGAGGTCAGAAGCTAACCAATTGGCTGGAATTGGTTCTCTCCTGCCTTGTGGATTCCAGGGACAAAACTCTGGTCAGCAACTTCACTGGCCCTGGATACAAGTTTTAATTTCACTGTTAAATGTCCAGAATGCAGTTGATGGGCCTTATGGTGACATGTGGTCAGGTTTCTTTCTCTTTATCGTTTTGAAACAAGGTCATGTTGTATTGCCCAGGTGGCCTCTGACCTATTTGTTTGTTTGTTTGTTTGTTTCGGGTTTTTCTGTTTGTTCTAGAGCAAGCTCTCTGCCACTGTTATATTCCTGGTCCTGGTGGATTTGGTTTTTAAGTTCATCAGATTACTCAGTAAGTTGACTTGGCCAACAAAGACAGGTTTTGAGTTGTGTGCTTTTAGCCTTCCATGCGACTCTGCCTTTGAGGTCTGGAGACTCACTGTAGAACCCTGCCTCTGTGTGTCGTGAATTGGAACCAAGACTAACTCACTCTCCTGACTGCCTGGGACCATGCAGTTCAGACTAGGAGTTTCTGGTGATTTCTTTATAAATCTGCGTCTGTGACTGTGTCCTCAAAATTTGACTACAAATAAAAGTTGGTTCGATATGCTGGATGATGGTGGCTACTTAATCTCCGCTTTAATCAGCCAGCCTGGTCTACAGAGTGAGTTCCAGGACAGCCAGGGCTACACAGAGAAAACCTGTCTCAAAACAAACAAACAAACAAAAAAAAAAAAACCAAGTTGTTTTCTTTATCGAGTAGTTTTCAAACCCTAAGGTCAGGTCCTTTAAACTGCTTACTTAGAAATAGTGCAACAGTACAAAATGCACCTAGACAGAAGGTAAACTTCCTCTACAGAAGTGAACCAGTTGTGGACTTGTAATTGTATTTCTCTCTGCTTCTGTATGTGCATCAGTGTGTCCATCATGAAGCCCCATGTCTGCATGCGTTCCCCGCCTGCCAGCCACAATGCTTTCCCCTGATGGCCACCGTAGTATGGTGATAATTTTCCTTATTAGGTTAGAGGGTAACTGTTCTGTTATAAAAGGGATAGCAGAGGTACCTTTTCACAAAAACTCCAGTCTAGATTTATCTTTTAAACCAATACCCAATCATAAAATTGTACATGTTTATGGAGTACCTTGTGCTCTTTCAACATGTATACAATGTGTAACGTTTCCATCATATCTGTCTCCTCAGTCATCATCAAATCTTCCAGCTTTTCAGAAATACATAGTGTATTATCATCACGTCCAGTCACCTCACCTCTTACTGCTATCTAACTCTAGCTTAGCACCCATTCATCAGCCTCTCCCCGTCTCCCCTTCCCCTACCTTTAAGGACCCGAAGAAGATAAGTTTTATTCCTTGATCCATGGGCTCAGGTTGAAATAGGGCTGTAGCTTTATTTGCCAGTAAATCGATAGAATCTGGATGTTAGGCTGTGTTCCCTCATTCATTATAAATCATGCAAGCCTCCCTTGTGATGATGAGTCCTCTTGCTGAACCCTGGGGAGGTGGGGACTGAGCACAGTCAGCTTCAGAGAGTGTGCAGTCCTTGGGGTGTTTGTCTTGTTGTCATCAGCTGCTTAGTCAGATGAAGTGTTTTCTTAAAGCTCCCAGGATGTACAGTTCAGTCTTTGTTTTGAAATCATTCTTCCTGTCTTCTCTCCCTCCTCCATTACTTCGATTACCTCGATGAGACATTCAAGCTGGGCGGCTGTATTCCTTTATTTCCATAGCCTACAGAAGCCAGTTTGATGGTTAACTGTAGGTGAGCAGGGAATTGTATCTGCTTAGCTGGAACTCACCCTTAAAGATGAAGCACTTGTTGACAAATGCCCCCCTAGGCTTGGAGATGTGAGCAAAGGTAACTCGGTCCTTTGGATTTTTAGTGGAAATCAGGGTGAAAGTTTTCCAAGTTTGACTTAATGAGGGAGGATGTGGGATTGAGGAGGGAGAGGCATTGTGAGTGAGTGAGAGTGTCTGTGTTAGAGGGAAAGGGAAAGGGAGAGAGAATGAGTGTGTGTGTGTGTGTGTTGTGTGTATGTGTGTCTGTGCACACATACGCACACACATGATTTTGGGAGGTAAAGAATCTAAAGCTGTAGAGAAAGGAATTACAGATTCAGATGGTCTCCAGCACTGAGTTACCACGCTCTGAGAGGAAAGGTGACGGGGCCAAGACAAGTAATAGGACTGGAGTCTAATAATGACTTCATTATGCAGCCATTTGAGTTGTTTGGGTGATGGAGTTTGATGTCAGGGCTTCTTTTCTGTCCCTTTTCTGTGTGAGCAGCTCAGGAAGAAGGCTAAGAAATAGCCCTGTGTAGAAAATTATACCCACAAATGGCTCCAAGATTTCCATTGCCAGGTTCTGAAATGAGCTGCCCAAGACAGCAATTTGATCACATTGTCGACAGCCTTTCTCCCAGCCCCGCATCAGGTCCTCAGACCGTGTCTTGACAGCTTCAGCTCCTTCTGTTGCAGTGTGCTTGCTGCATTTTCTATTACAGGAGTTCAGCATCTTACTGTGCCTGAGGTGGGTAGTTGCTAGCCTCTTGATATTGGATACCTTTCCTGAGCTATGAAGTATTAGACCATAGTGGATAATAAAGGGCCCACAATTACATTATAGAACAGACTCTGGGAGCTGTAATGGGGGAATAGGCTGGGGGTGGCACATCCTCATTCTGCTTGAGGTTTTTGAACCGAAAAGCTGGTTGAGGCTCAGCTGTGCCAGTTCCTATGTCTGAACATGAAAGTAGCTCGTTAAAGATTAAAGGGCTGCTTGGTCCTCCTGGCCCCAAGATGGAATGATCTCTGCTATGGCGACAGCTTCTCTTTCCCAGGAGAGGCCATTTTATACAGCAGGTTTGTGCTTCCAAATGTCACAGTGAGCTGCACTGGCTGATACAGTGTCGATAAGTTGACATTTGGGCACTCTCAAGACATATGAGCTCTATAGCATCCATGGTTTGAATTTCTGGGAAAACTGCCTCATCAGGAAGTCAAAAGCCTCAGCTTTCAGCCTGTCCCCACAGGGAGGTGGTCTCCTTTGTTTCATTTGACTGTTCCGTGGAGTCAAGTGAACTTGCATTTTCTCAGCAATAAAAATTCTATGAAGTCCCTTGTACTGCATCCCAGGTGTGAGAGCGGCTCAGTATAACCAGACTGCGGGGTGACAGCAGTTAGGAAAATTGTCTTCTGGAGACGTGAGAAAAATAATAGCCCAACCGAGAAAATAAGGAGCAGTTCAGTTATATTCCAAGCGGTTCTTGTGGATAGGACTGATGTCGAGGACCCGTGTGACTACCGTTCAACTCAATGATCTTTGAAAAAAAAACCATTTCATTTTTCTCTGTGCGTGCTCAGGTAAACAGCAGCAGCCTCCAGGCACTGTCACAGGCTAGTCTATGTCTGAACCACCTGCCACAGGATTCCGGGACGTGCCTCCACTTCTGTTCATTCAGAGCTGCTGAGGGACTGGCATGGAAACCATCTTTATCCCTGAGCTCTCTTTGTGGTTCTTAGGCAGCAGTGCAGTTGATTCTTGAGTGTCCTGCAGCTTACTTCATTTGTCTGCCTTAATTTCTAGGATTTACTAGAAGGTGAGGTTCCCATGTTATTTTTTTTAGAATAGCAGGTACTCTTGTTTATTTGGAAAGCGGGGTGACTGCAGAGATGATTGAGTGGTGGGAAGGGGAGCACTGTTCCTTTCACAGAAGACCCGAGTGAGTTTGAGTCCCAGCACCGATGTCACCCATAGCGCTATCTCCAAGGAGATCTGACACCCACTTCTGGCCTCCATGGTCACTGCATTTATATACACACATGTCTCTCCTACACACTTAAAAATAATAGAAATAAACCTAAAAAAAAAAAAAAAAAAAAAAGGTACGATTAGCCAGTAAGAGCCCCTCACACCACGGTGATTAGAATTTGACAGTGTCTGGGACACCACTGGCTCTTGGAATCTTGGGTTTTATTGCTTCACTTTCAGAGAAAGGATGTGAATGTAAGATTAATTTTATTGTCAAGAAGAAATGTACTAAGTGGTGGGAATGCCTACAGTCTCAGCATCCAGGAGGCAGAGACAGGAAAATCATTCGTTTGAAGCCAGTCTGTGCTACATACAAAAGAGTCTCCAAAAAAAAAAAAAAAAAAAAGTTAAATTTGACTCTTTGATTCTGTACCTGCTGCAGCTCCCTCCCTAAATCTGTTGACCTCTTTGCATATGCTTGCTCAGTCTGTATGGACTTAGAAGTCTAGAGATTCTTGAGGAATTAATATCGTAATTTTCTTTTTTCATAGTTGTTTGTTCTGTTAGGCTTTATTGCAGGGAAGAAATGTCATTATATGTGCTTAGTCCATAACAATGTGTGAGATAGATGTATGTTTGTTTTTTGAAACAGGATTTCCCTGTGTGTGGTCCTGGCTGTCCTGGAACTCACTCTGTAGGTCAGGCTGGCCTCAAACTCACAGTGATCCACCTGCCTCTGCCTCTTGAGTTCTGGGATTACATTTTTAATTTGTAGTATGTGGGGAGAGAGGAGGAGGTGAGACAGCACCTTCTTGGGAGTTAGTTCTCGCCTACCTCCCAGGTTTTGAGGCGGCATCTTGTAGTTGTACTGTTCCAGACCAGCTGGTCCATAAGCTTCTAGCTGATTGTCCTGTCTCCTCTCCCATTCGTGCCTTGAGTGCTGAGAATACAGATGTGTACCACTGCATACCACTTCCTCCAGGGACAGAGCTCAGCTTGTCCAGTTTGCATAGCAAGCACTTTTATCCACTGACCTATTTCTACGGTCCCTGTTTTGTTTTGTTTTTAAAGTGTGTGTGTGTGTGTGTGTGTGTGTGTGTGTGTGTGTGTGTGTGAGAGAGAGGTTTCATGCTGGCCCAAAACTTACCAAAACTTACCATGTACCCAGGCTGGCCTCAAAATCATGTCCTGTCTCAGCCTCCTGAATGCTGGGATTACAATCATGAACCACTACACCCAGCTCATTTAAAAAAAAACAACCAATATATATATATATATATATATATATACACACACACACACACACACACACACACACACACACACATACATGTATATATATACATATATATACACATACATATATACACACATACACTCTGCAAGTAACCATTAAAAAAGCCCTATTAATAATTTGGGGAGGTGGGTTGTTCAAGTTATAAAATTGAAAGAACTTAAATGACAGAACCAGTACTATTTTCTTGTTTCTACATAATCTCATAATTTTACATAATCTCATAAAACCTCATGTGCCTGAAGCCATTAGTTCAAATTTAGCATCTTTTATGAGCTCTTTCTTTTCCAGTGTAAAAGGAGGTACGAGGGTAGAGTGAGGCTGTATTTTGGAGAAATAGACTAAAGCTATCAGAATCTCAGAATGCTGGCCCTCCATAGCCGAATGGTGTCTTAGCGGACTGAGGAGCTCCTTGCTTTGAGTTGTTCTTGGCATGGTTCACGTGATTTCTAGCATGGGTCCCACTGCCTAGATTTTTACCAGAGTAGGAAGAGCATTAGCTTTGTAACAACACTGCTAAAGGAGGCTGGGCATATGTGACCCCTGAGAGTTGTGCTATGTTAGTCTGTGTGGGACTTATCCTCAGCTACAGGAGGATTCTCTGGAGTGTGGCTGGTGAGATAATGGGTGTCCGCTCACTGCTCTAAAGATGCCTTATCCTTCGAGAAGGCCTAATTAACACACTGTAGGGAAACTTGCCTTTAAATACCTCCAGCCTCTGAATGGGCCACAGTGACCCAGCGAGCATTTACAATACTTCCCAGTGGCTGCCCTCCTGGAATGTCATAGTTCTTTAGAGTTGTGTGAATGGGACACAAACAGAATTGTTTGTTGGAATGGAGTAAAGTAGCATAGTTTTAAACTCAGATTCTGTCTGCATGTATTTCCTGTTTGTTGTTTTGTTTTGTTGTGAGAAAGGGTCTCACTATGTAGCTCTGGCTGTCCTGGAACTATGTAGACCAGGCTAGCCTTGAATTCACAGAAATTTACCCTCTTCTGCCTCGAGAGTGCTGAGATTAAAGTCCGTGTACCACCACGCCAGGTTTGCCCCAGGCATTTTAACTTAGCATTTATTGACTGGCAGCTGCATCAACTGAAATCTACCTTGAAAGGTGGAGGCGGCCATGTGTGGGGGCTGTGACTGTCATTGCTGAGCGGAACTGTTGGATTCCAGGGGAGCACTCGCATGTCTTCACCAGAGAACAAAAGGATCTGATAGGGACTTCAATTTCTCTCTTGTCAAATGAAAGCATCCAGAAGCTCGGTGGATAAGAGCCCTAGCTCCTTTTCCAGAGGACTCAGTTCCTAGCACCTACGTTACA
The DNA here is from genome assembly GCA_030674055.1 of Rhabdomys pumilio. Classification (NCBI taxonomy): domain Eukaryota; kingdom Metazoa; phylum Chordata; class Mammalia; order Rodentia; family Muridae; genus Rhabdomys; species Rhabdomys pumilio. The sequence goes on from JANHMN010000002.1 coordinate 37,552,911, forward strand.
TGGCAGCTCACAGCAATCCACAAATCAACTCCAGTCCCAGAGGGTCTGATAGCCTCTTCTGGCCTCCTCAGGCATCATTTACAAGTATGGTACGCAGACAGATGCCCATCAAAGCACTCAGACTGCAAGGGCCTGATCGTGTGTGTGTGTGTGTGTGTGTGTGTGTGTGTGTGTAAATGCCAATGCTAGCCTGTCAGAGCTAATTCAATAATAATGAATAGCTCTCTTGATGAGCCAGTTATTCTCAAATTGATTTTTAAATAAACAGGCTAATCAGAAAGAATTGATACACATTTAAGGTCTTTGGTTTTTAAGGACAAATGTTAAGACAACCTCCTATGTTCCTTAGGCATCCCAAAGATATGGCAGTAGATGATGTCATTTTAGCAGGGAGTGTGGCAACTGGGGAGGAAGAAAAGAATCCTGCTACTTTTGTTTTAATGAGAGAAGTCTAGTTGTCTAAGGAAATAGAGAGGTCAGAGGAGGCTGAGTGGGAAAAGAGAAGCCAGCCTGGTTAGGGCTGATAAAAATGCAACAGTAGGATCCCACCAGCCGCCAGTGACTAGGCTAGTTCTCCCAGCCAGCTGACCCCAGTGCTACCCTTTACAAAGGCAAAGCAACTTGTGTATCACCCTCCTGGGAAAATCTTCAGAGCTGTGAGCCTGCTACCTGCAGCAGTTAGCTGTGGTGGGGCGGGGAGGGGGGGCGGGCTCAGGCTGTTCTGAGATGAAATTTCAGAAACTGGCCACTAGAGCTTTCCAGGTAGGGGCTCCAGCAGTGGGGGAAGTGAGCTTTACCTGGCTCTCTCCCACCCCGCAGGTGAATCCACCTTTGATTGAAAACAATCAGTGGGCTGTCTCTTTGTTAGGTTGCAGTCGATTGCTGCTGGCTCAGCTGGGTTGTTTGGGAAATGGGAGTTTGCTGGCGTGAGTCAGCACTGCCCTGGGTAAAGCCAGAGCGCTGTTGCAACGTTGCTTACCAAAGATCCGTCCCCAGGCGGCACCATTCACTGTCCCTGAAAGCAGCTGCTGTTGGCCCCTAAGATGATCTCATCAGAACATGGCTCCAGCGACCTCAACGGCAGCTACTTCTTCGGGCAGCCTGCTGTCTGCTGTGGCAGTGTTTTGAGACAGGCAAAAGCAGGTAACCCCAGATGGTTTTTTGGTTTCCTTAAGCAAGACTAGGCTGGGGCTGAAAACTGGAGAATCGAATCGTGTCTTCAGATGTGACTCAAGGCTTCTCAGTCTGGGAATCTAAAGCCAGCTCTTCCATCTTCGAAGTCCTTAAGGGAGGGGACAGATGTCCTTTCTAAGAGGATCTGGGTGTGTTAGACCTGAGCAGACCAGTGATTGTTTAAGGCTATGTAGCTTTACTCATATTTTATTTCCCCTTTTCTGTTCATTTCGTGTCTTACGAGAAACGGTTTGCTCAGGCTAAGTTAGGTGAAAGTAAAGGCAGGCAGGTACATTTGCTCCCCTTCCTAGTACTGGCTGCTGAGTTGTGGGCAGTGAGGTCTTACCGTGACTTTGTGCCCACCATCCTTCCTCTGACCCATTGTGAAGAACATTCTCCTCTCATTCCTGCTTCTGTTCAGGTCCCTGCATGTACGCCTCTTTCCTGTTCTTACCTCTAAACTCTGTTTAAGTGGCCTGGAAGTGTCATCTCTGGACACTCTGCTTCCTCCCCACAACCACCTTGCTTCTCTTTGACGCCAGGCTCTGTACACGTGTTTCTCGGAAACACCTGGCCAGCTGATTTAGCCCAGAAGTCTCTTCTTGAAAGCTGCTGCTTACTTTCCAAGACTGCATGAGGCTCCTTCAGAAAGTGTGCCATGGTTGCAGCCATAGAATGGGGATGTGGGAATCTTGAGTATTTTGTTTAGCTGTGACAGTGGTACATGGTTTTCTGTTCATGCTTCCCTGAACTTTGGGCAGGGAGCCCCTACTTACCAACCTGCCTCCACCCCTCCACCCTGCCTTCTTTTCTACCCACCTTGCTGGCACGCTGTTGAGCCATTCTCCCAGCAGTCTTCATTTTCCCTCTGCCAATATCCTATTATTTTTTCCACTATCATAAATGTCGAGGTGTTGAAGGCTTTTGGCATCTCCCATTCCCTCCAGGACCCTCAAATATGTTCATAAATCCAGCTACCTTCATTATATCTTTGTGGCTTAGCAGTATTTCTCAGACTTGAGCCTTATTGGCAATTGGACAAACCTTGACAAACTGTGAGCGACATAGCCAAGCCAAACCCCTTTCGCCCCCACCCCGCTATCAAAAACCACATAAGGTCATGGTGTACACTGAACTCATCATCTCAGATGAGACTGGCAGAAGCAGGTAACCCCAGATGGTTTTCTTAAAACTAGACTAAGCTGGGGGTAGAAACTGGAGAACCCTTGGCCCTCAGATGTGGATCAAGGGGTCTCACTTTGGGAGTCTAAAGCCAGTCCTTCCATTCTTCAAAGTGGTCCATAAGGGGACAAATGTCCTTTTTACGGGGATCTGGGTGTGTTAGACCTGAGCAGGCTGGCCATTGTATAAAAGGAATGTGGTGGCGTACCTGCTGTCTCATGTGTCATGTATATTGCTGTATGCTTGAGCTTTGTTAATTATACCTGCCATCCTTTCATTTGTTTTTATAGTCACATCCTCTAAATGGGGTAGACCTGTGGTTGCAAGGGACTGCTGACTATATTGGGGTGCTGTTCATACGGCTTTTCGTCCTCAATCATTGCTTTCAATTACAGATAAAACAAAATTCCCATAGCCAGGCAGAGTGACACACACCTTTAATCCCAGCTCTTGGGAGATAGGGACAGGTGGATCTGAGTTCAAGGCCACCATGCTCTACAGAGTGAGTTCCAGGACAGCCAGGGTTATATAGCGAGACCCTGGCTGGTGGTGGTGAGGGACAAGCATTTTCCCCTTTATTTTTATGTGTATGGGTTTTATTTTGTGTGTATGGGGTACACCACACACATACACATACCTGGTGCCTGCCAAGGCCTGAAGAGGGCATCGGATCCCCTGGGACTGCAGTTACAGTGAGCCACTGTGTGGTGCTGGGAATTGAACCACAGTCCTGTAGAAGTACTCTTAACTGCTGAACTTGTCTCTCCAGTCCCAGGACACAGTTTTTACTGTGTTTTGTTTTTTTTAAGCACCCTACTAACTTAAGAGTTTTGTTTGTGAATACTTATAGACAGGGCTTGCCTTCTTCAAACATAGAGACTACTCTTTCCTAAGATTTCACGTACCAAAGACAGTCGGGCTTTGCCTGGTTCAAGTCCTGCTCAGAACTGCTAGACTTGTGCCACTCAGCTGTAAGTTTCAGCGGACTCTCATCTTCTCCGCTTGTTGCCCGAGTTTTCTTAAACCATTGCTGCTTACTGGGATTTGTAAAGAGCTTCAGACTTGACCCTGTCTTATGGTTACTGATAGTAGCCTGTCTCCATCACCCTTAGCTACCTTCACTGACTTGACTTGTTCATTGTCCCATTCCCTGGCCATGACATAACCCTTGAGGGCAGTGGTTCTCAACCTGTGGGTTGCTACCCTTTTGGGGATGACGAGCAACCCTTTGGAAAACGCAGATATTTACATTACGTTCGTAACAGTAGCAAATTTATAGTTCTGAAGGAGCAATGAAAATACTTTCATGGATGGGAATCCTGAGGAACTGATTAAAGGGAGGCAGCATTGAGAAGGTAGAGAAGCCCTGCTTTAAGGATTAATCCTTTCCCTAATAGCAGCCTCTTCCATGACAGACAAAATCTCATCTCCCAAAGATTTGTACATCTATGAAGTCTCTGACCTCTCTAGTTTCATTATTCTTTATTTGGGTTTCAACAGCTCTCCCTCCCCTCCCTTCCCTTCTTCCCTTCTCCTTCCTCTCCCTTTTTCTTTCTTCCTCCCTTCCCCCTTTCTTGCCCTCCCCCCCTTGCGTTCTCTCTCTCTCTCTCTCTCTCTCATCTCGCTCTCTCACTCTCTCTCGCTCTCTCTCTCTCTCTCTCTCTCTCTCTCTCGCTCTCATTCTTTAGTTACCTTGTTCCTTAACTGACTTCAGGTCCTCAGTCTGGAGCCTGTTATATCAGGCAGAGTGGCTGTAATGGGTCCCCAGGGGTCGACCCACCATTCTAAATGTCTTTATTGCTCTTTTAAATGTTATAAGATCCATATGACCTCCTCAGATGGATGCTTTGGGTTCCTGTTGGATGAACTCAGACTCGTGGCTGCTTGTTGTGTGTTTCACTTGAAGTCTAGATGGTCACTGTAAGTCCATTTGAAGATTAAAGGGTTTGCCGAAATCTTGGTCCAGCATGTTGCCTCATGTTTTTATTTTATGTGTGTGTTTGACTGCCTGCATGACGTATGTGCATCATATGCATGCCTGGTGTCCTCAGAGGCCAGAAGAGAGAATCAGATCACAGAACTGGAGTTAATGGCAGTTGTGAGCTGCCTGATAGGGGTGCAGGAAACCAAACTCAGGTCTTCTGCAAGAGCAGCAGAGCCGTCTTAACCCTGTTGCATAATATTTTTATAGTGCTTTACAAAATGATTTCTGTATTTTATCTGATGCCTACTATAACCCTGTGTTGGATTGGCTTTATTCCCCCGCCCCCATTTTTAAACTAGTGGTTATAAAACTAGTTCTCATGTAGAAGCATTTATTCACTTAAAATTCAGAGGTGGGCGAAGTGTTCTTTTAATGCATCAGGCAACTAGCTGGTGTCTTTGTAATTAAATAAGTACTGTCCAGTTCTACATAATTGGTGCCTTTGCTCAGAAGGCAAGAGCTAAGGGTCATTCTTTTACAAAGCCACTTTATGATCAAGGTAGGAGGATGAGCAACTCAAGGGATCCTGTCTCCTGACCTATGGCAAGACCCCATTATGCTTAGAGACATCCCACTCCAACTTCTTGGGCTGTGCCTGTGTATTCTTGTGCCCCCACGCCAGGGATTGGGTGCCTCATTTATGCTAATCTAGGCAAGAGCCCGTTTCCACTGAGCTACTCTCCATCAGGCTTTCTGCTGTGTTCCCAAGTGTAGAAGCTTCCAGTCGTGCTGTGAGACCAGGTGAAGAGAAGAGGCATGAAGTGGAAGAACTGTGTTAGGAGCAGAAGAGATCGCATAGACGTTTGTGCAGCATAACTTTTGGGGTACTCTTATATTTGGACTGTGAAATTAGATTATAGAAAAACTGACTGGGGCTTGGGAATACCGTCTGTTAGATACAAAGGACATTCAGTTTTGGTCCCATTGTTCTTGTGAGATGAATAAAAGCGTTGAAGGCTGGAGAGATGGCTCAGCGGTTAAGAACACTGACTGCTCTTCCAGACATCCTGAGTTCAATTCCCAGCAACCACATGGTGGCTCACAACCATCTGTAGTGGGGTCTGATGCCTTCTTCTGGTGTGTCTGAAGACAACTACAATATAGTCATATACGTAAAATAAATAAAATTCTTTAAAAAAAATAAAAGAATAAAAGCATTGAAAAATAGTCAGGCAGTCATTTTGTTCTCATTCCTTTGATTCCAGCACTTGGGAGGCAGAGGCAGGTGGATCTCTGAGCTCAAGGCCAGCCTGGGCTACAGAGCTAGCTTCAGAACATCCAGGACAGGACAAAGAAACCCTGTCTTGGGGGAAGAAAAATTTTTTTGAAAAATATGTTAGATTCATTTAAAAGTTGTTAGCCTAGAGAAACAAAAACTTAGGGACTAGCTTGACTCCCATCTTCAAATAGAAGTATGGTTGCCAGGGAGAGTTTGATGAATAGAGTCTGATGAATGGTTCAGAGATTTAAGGGTAAAAAATGGCTTTAAGTTAAAGGGGAGGGAGTTATTTCGATGAATATGAAGAAAGGGTTTTTAGATCATCAAAATTAGGAAACACCTGAATGACTGCTATTGAGAGTTTTGAATTTTGGTTGTCCTACTTAAGTGGATTAACACAGAATAAATTACCCCAAAGCTTTTGGTCTTATGCATGTTGCTTATGCTCTGAGGGCTCATGGTGCTCCAAGCAGCTACGGACCATTGCTCCCTGTGATGCTAACACGGATCACTGGGCTTTATTCACATGCTTGGGTCTTGTTGCTAGTTATTGGTTGAGACTTCTTGTTTTTTGGTTTTTCGAGACAGGGTTTCTCTGTGTAGCCCTGCCTGTCCTGGAGCTCACTCTGTAGACCAGGCTGGCCTCGAACTCAGAAATCCGCCTGCCTCTGCCTCCCAAGTGCTGGGATTAAAGGCGTGTGCCACCACCCGGCTGGTTGAGACTTCTTGTTTGTCCTCCATGAAGTTCTTCTCTCTTTGTCTCTCTCCTCACTGAGCAAGATCATGCTCCCAGGCAATAACGGAAGCTGCAGGGTCAGAATCTTCCAGCTGATCACTTTTGACCCCGTTGTTTTGGCCAAATATAGCCCAGAGCCAACAGGCTAGTGTGTAGGACATGTACTAACTATGGTTAGGATCGTTGCTGCTGATTTTGAGACAGTATACTATTCTGACCTTAGTGATTTCTCATGAGAGAATGATCAGTGTGTAGTCACTGAATGGATAGACAGGCATATGTCTTATGATTTGGTAGCATATCCAACTCACCTGGGGGAATTTACAATTTAGACTCCTAGGTACCAGACGTGTGACTCAGCGTCTCCTGGGGGGTGTGTTGGGTTTGTAAGAAACACTGCATCCTCTCAGGTAACAACCAGCAACATGGGTATGGGGGTGGGGAGGCAGGGCCAGATAAGTTTAATATAAGGCAGCGTGTTCACTGCCTTAGGATGGACCACCCCTGGCCTGCTTCCTGCACCTGGCTGACCCGTCTGCCCCATCCACTTTCAGGCTTCCGTTGTAGCTACATCTCATTCAGTCAGCTCATCACTAGAGCTTGTTTCTTGAGGCTTAACTCAATTCTTTCTTTCTCCTAGTGTCAAGCACCTCAGTGTTTCAGTCTCTAAGTATTTGTGAGATGATTTGACTGACGGTCTTCTTCCTTTTCCTATATTTAACACAGTGCTTTTCCCTTGTAAGAGGCTCTGGGTTTTTGTTGAATGAGTAAGTGGTTGTTTGAATGCATTCATGAATGAAGTGATACTTGAATTCAGTTTCAGAGGTGATTAGGATTTTGGACAGGTGGAGCAAATGAATGAGAAACTCATTGTCGTAAAGTCTACAGTGTGGATCAGGTTGCTTTCAGGAGGTGGAGGAACTGGTTTGGAAACGTTGAAAGGTTTGGTTTCTAATGTACTTATTATGCCACATTTGAGCAATGGATATCTAGCAGGCTTTCAGAAGTGTAGTCCTGAAATGGGGGTGAGACAGAAGCGAGAAAGAAAACCATGGGGGTGTATTCTTTCAGCCTATACAGAGAGCCCCTGCTATGTGCCAGACAACTATGTTACAGGGAAGGTGCACTCCAGACTGATACCAAGCCGCCTCCTGAACTGTGCCAAGAAGAATATTCCAGCCAGGAAAGGAAGCACAAGTGTGTCGTCGCCTGGGGAAATAAATACTGTTTTTTTTTTTTGAGAAATTGAGAGTGATAGAAGGTCAGAGTGAGGTGAATGAGGGGCAAGTATGAAGAAGGTGGGAAGGCAGGTGACCCACAATCCCTCAGGGCCTTTGTGGACCACAGAGGGAGTCTGGTGGGAGACCACTGAAGGTTTGAAGCTGGTCTAAGCGTTTGCTGTGACTACTCTAGAGAATAGAGCGTGGCTGTCTGAATTGCTTTTGTCATTGTTGTGACAAAATACCTGAGGCAGAGCAGTAGAAATGAAGAAAGGTTTCTTTTGACTCATGTTTTAAGAGGGTACAGTCAGTCTGATCTGGTGGAGACTGTATGGCAGAGTTCATGGTGGCTGGAGCTTATGATGAGCACCTAGGGTCTGCAGAGACCAGGGAACAGGCAGCAGAGGATGCTCTCTGCCCCCCTGGTCTAGCTAGTCTCCACCCCCAACTCCCGATCATGGGATTGTGAGGTTGGTCTTCACTCTCCAGAATATGCTGGAGGACACACCCACAGCTGTGTTTGCCGAGTGATTCCAAATCCAGTCAAGTTGGCAAAGATGATTAACTGTCCCAGTGGCAAAGAAGTGCACGAAGTGTTTGCTCTGCACCTTGAGAGCCAGAGGCAGATGGGCAGGGTATAATAGTGTGTGCACCGAGAACACTTCTTCCCAGCTCTTTCCAAGTTTCTCTCTCGACCTGCTCTTTGATGTGGTCAGATTCCCTGGTTTTGTTTTCTCAGCCAGTCTTGTGTTCTGTTGCTGTGGCCACCTCAGGTCTTGATCTTCTCTTTGTGCTTGTTGAGCAGGAGGCTCGTGATGTTAGTCTTCTTGGGTCCAGAGGCTTATACTTCTTGCCCTGGCAGAATTCCCTGAGGTTTTCCTTTTGAAACTGGTGAAGGGCGGTGAGGACACCAGTGGTAAATGTGCATGAGTTGGAGAGCTGGGATGCAGCACCGACTGTCACCTTGGCAACTGGAAGCTGGGACAGCTCCACTCTCCTCCTTGATCTTAGCTATGCTGCTGACCGCTTCAGCCTCCTGGTCTAAGAGCTTCACATTACTTGTTTAATATATTCATATCACGCCACCATCCAAGACTTTTGTCCTCTTCTTGCTTTTGTTTTGAAAGAGTATCTGTCTCTTTGGAGGGAGTTTACACATTGTGGATACAGATTTTATGTTAATTTTATGGGCGGGGTCTCTGGTTCCTAGCTTGTCAGCTTCTTCCTCTCCTTCCGTGGCATTTAAATTCAGTTCCTAAGGCTGATTTCTGAATTTTCAGTCTGGCTCCAATCCAGCAATCCAGTTTAGTCTTATCACTCAGGATTGCTAGGATTATTATTAAAATCACCCTTCTCTTGCTGCCTTCCCGTGTCTCATATCAAACCCGGGTACTTGTACTTACACGTCTTTGATCTCTCTTCCTTGGGCACCTTTGTTTCTGCTCCGCTTAAGACTTTAGTGTCATCCTTCCTACGAAGCCTCCTTTGTCTAGTCTGTCACTGGGAATTCACACCCTTCCCTGAGTCTTCCAGCAGAAGAGCCTCTTCCATGTCACCTTTATGTCATGGTGCATTATCTGCCCTTTCTCTTCAGTAGCTGCGGCCCCGCCTTTATCCCCCTGAGCAGATTTATCCCCTGGTGTCTAGTTCTGTTCCCTGCACACAGTAGGCATTCACTGTCTATCACATGAATAAGTGGAGCTTTGACTGACATTTGTCTCTCCTTTCTGAGACGCTTGCTGCTTGCTGTCATCTCCTCTTGTACTGACTCACACCCTTGTCTTTGCTTCCTTTTCTCATCCAGGTTTTGCCTGATTCTTTCTCTCATCAACAGTCACTGTGTGGGTGTCCTGCCTGCTGCTCACCTCCACCATGCTGGTCAGACCTCCTCTGTCCTCCATCCCAACCCATCCACGAGTCATATAACTATGGGAGCCAAGTGTGATCACATTAAAATCCTAATAAAAAGACTATATGAAGGACGTTTTTAGGTTTGTCAGTAGTTTGCTTTCAAGCTTTCTGACCCATGTTGAAAGGGAAGAGCGGGTACTAGATCTTTGGGTACTGGATTGAGGCGTGTAACAGTCCCACTGTGGGATGTGGGATGTTAGAGGCATTTTTTTTTTAAGCCAAAGAAAATTCAGGAAGCCACAGGCGGCTTCCACCAACTGCTAATTTTGAATCCCTGCGGGTTTTTCTACAGCTGAAAGAGACATTAGCAATTAGTGGAGTCCCACCCTCCTATTTTCCAGATGAAGAGACAGACCTGTAAGAGACTTAAATGGCTTGTCCATAAAAGCCGAGCTATTGTGCCCAGCGTTTACTCCTGACACTGAATGTCGTTGCTTGGAAAGCAGTGAAGTTAGGCCATAGGCCAGACCTGGAGTGAGGGCTGCAGGCCTGTCACATGCCTGAGGTCACTGCGGTGGTCAACAGTAGCTGCTGGAGTGGTGGCAGGTTTGGTTCAGGGCAGTGTGTGCCATAAGGACCCTTTGCATCGTCTCAGTCACTCTTCTAGAGAACTGCTTTTTGGGGACCAGCTGTCAGAAATCTTTCTTCTGCATTTGAATGGGGGCCAAGGTTTAATTATAAAAACATTTCCAACTTCTGTGGCTCTTTTTTCTCCAGCCTTCGAATTCCATGTTTTTGTTTTGGACTCCATCTCCTTATCTCAGCACCATTTGTGATCCATTTTTATTGCTCATTGCAGGGCAGATGGCAGAGCTAGGGATGGGAAATCCAGACAATGTCTTAGAGGTCTGTGGCTGTTAAAGAGAACTCACCGGGCAAATCTTCAACTTTAAATAGTAATGGATTTTCCTGTCCAGTGAGTCAGTTGTCAGGAGCTATGAAAGGTTACCTGTTTGTCCAGGGTCTAATGCTGAGCTGGAGAGCTGCAGTGTGGAGCTGTCAGACAACCCGGACAGGAAGTTGGGTTCAAATGGAATGGGCTTGTCTTCACTGCAGCCTGAGTGTTTGCAGTTTGAAACTTGCTGTGGGTAAAAAGTCAAGACTTCGACCAGATGTGGTGCACACCTGTGTATTCTAGCTTCTGGGAGGCTGAGGGAGGAGTTTCTTGGAGGCCAAGACTTAATATTGACACGTTGCCTGGAGAAGTCTGTCCCTTGTGTGAGAGGGAGAGGTAATGCAGTAGCCATTTAGTACACATAGAGTTTCTTCCTCAATGCTGTGACTCATGCCTGACATGCAGCAGTTTAGGGGAGAAAAACTTTGGCTTTGTGCTCGTCTTTTGTCTTACAGTTTATGGAGATACAGTCTGCCTTGACAGGAAGTGTTTGGTGCCAGGAACATGCCTGTTGCATCTGTAGTAATAAGGGAGCAAAGAGTAAGACCAGTAGGGCCTGCCTGTAAAACTTGAAGGCACACCCAGAGTGCTGACTTCCCCTTGTGAGGCTCCACAGCCTTCCAAAACAGAGTCACCACCGGGGACCCTGGAGCCTATGGTGACATTTCATGTTCAATCACAAAACAGCTGTTGCCTCTCTGTGTACATAGAAGTTTCTCTTCTGGGGCCCAGGCCATTCTTTGGTGTTACAGGCATGGTGTTTTGATTTCTACAATGTTGCAGTTTCGGTTTATAAACCAAAATGGCACTGAGCTGACTGCTGCTGGCCTGCTACTTTTGGTAGGTGTGAGATTCAGTCTGTACTAGCTCTTTTTTTTTTTTTAAAATAACAATAGGGAATTTTAGCACATAATTCACCAGACTTTTGAATAACAGGTTCCTTTAGAGAGGCTCCAGGATTCCTACCACCTTCTCTCAGTGTGTTTTGACCACAGTAGTTTACAAAGTACTGTGGACCTTTGTGAAGGTTTTTCATCTTTGAATTTAGAGTTTCCTTGCGGACTGGAGGTTGGATCTAATAATGCTAGTCACTCGTCTGCCCCCCCTCACCCCCCAAGTCTCTGGAGAAGCTATTAAATAAGTAATTTGCCTTGGGGTCACTCAGCTGGTAAACAGCCCTTTTTTCCTAAGCCCTACCCCCTTTTTCATTGCTTCCTACTGTGAAATCTGCTTTATTGCCTTCATTAAGGGACCAGATTGGCTGTGGGATAGCCACCTGCAGGGAGTCACCTTGGAATCTTTGTGGATTATTAAAACTGCTTGAGTTATTTCAAAACTGGTCCATTCTGCTGTCCTGGAGCTATAATTAGGGGCAGATAAAGGTCTTCTTTTAAATTATCATTTGACTAAGAAATAAATTTTTATTGTCCTAAGCCGTTGGGATTGTTGGGTACTAAGACAGGCACCTCTTCTAGCAAGTCCCATTAATACCTTTAAAGCTGACATTTCCTTGTGTTTCACTGTAGAATTGTTTGGGGATACTTAAGAGCCAGCCTAGGTCACTGAGCTACAGTGTGTCATTCTTTCTGCACAGAGTAAACTTGGTTCAGTATATTGAACTGAGCATGCTCAGAGCACCTGCGTTTTCTAGGTAAAGGTCTTGATTATGTTTTTTTTTTGTTTTTTTGTTTTTTTGTTTTTTTGTTTTCTTCCCTGCATTCAGTATCCCAGCCACATTGCAAAGAAGTCTAGGGGGTGGGGGGAGGGGTGGGTGTTGAGATCAGTGCTGGGCTTGTGGCTTTGCAAATCAAAGTAGAGAGGACAATACTTTTAAAATTAGCACTGGGTTCTTGTGTTATCAAGGATGTGAATAGGAGCTATTCTGTATTTTGTTGTGGGATAGCGACAAAGTAATATCTGAAGGCCAGATGAAGCACAGGTGCTGTTTGGTAGGAAAGAATATGGTAAAATTACAAAGGAGGGTGGTTGTTGGTGTGTGGGTTTTTTTTTTTTTGTGTGTGTGTGTGTGTGTGTGTGTGTGTGTGTGTGTGTGTGTGTTTTGTGGTACTAGCAGACTAGACATGTTCGTTTTCTTTGCTTTGCTTTTTGGGATGGTTTCTGGGCATACTGTTAGTTGTTAGAAGTCCGAGCGCAGCAAACAGGCCACTCCAGACCACACGGTTCCAAGGGGTGGGTGGGGAGTTTATTCAGGAGATAGGGCAAAGGTGGGGGGAAGAAGATGGAAGAAGAGAGGAAGAAGAGAAGTAGAGGCTGGCCATGACCACGTGGAGAGAGGGGGATGGGAAGGGAAGAGGAGACAGAGAGGCAAGAGGGTAAGAGATTAAGAGAGTAAGAGAGAGGGTAAGAGAGTGAGGAGGAGACAAGCAGCCCCTTTTATAGTGGACCAGGCCTACCTGGCTGTTGCTAGGTAACTGTGGGGAGGAGCATACCTGACTGTTGCCAGGAAACTGTGGAGGTGGAGTTTAGACAGAATACTAACACATACCACATCTGGCAGGAGCAGAAATTGCTGCAGAAAGTCAGCATAATTTTTAGATTGATAAAACATCAGAGCAAGCTAAAAGTTTGGGAGGAAGAAGGTGCGTGGTCTGAATGTCTCCTTTATTTAGTGCTGACTTGCGTCCAGCCTAGTGTGGTGCTGGTGCTGCTGCCGCCCTAGGTCAGAGGGTGAGAATGCTCCTTCTACCCCAACCTGGTGGAGCAGTACCAAGAGGAGTGGTGAGTTGGCTGGACTGCCGGGGAGGAAGACAATCGGAAACTTACTGCAATGGAGGAGAAAGGGGAAGTAATGTCACAGCCCAGCCTGCCGAAGGACATTGTGACCAGCTCCGGGAAGTTCTTCAAGGGGTTCCACACTCATTTAGAGCCTGTGGGAAAGGTCACAAAGATCATTGAGCCTCTTGCTAAGAACTAGATTGAACTATATTAAAGGTTTTGTCTTTGTCTACTGAAGGTAAAAACAAAAAACCTCAAACCAAAGAGGGTATCTTTGTCTTCTAAAAACATTCAAAAGCCAGGTATACTGGCATGTACCTGGTGAGGTGGGAGGGTTGCTTGAGTGCATAAGTTCAAGACCAATTCAGAAACAGGTTCTAGCTGGGAAACAAAAGTAAAAAACTTTAAAAAACAGTTTGCTTAGACCAGCAAGATGGTTCAGGTTCCTGCAACATATGTTTAAAAACACATATGTCCGTGTCCTCCCAGCTTTCTTACAGTGAGACGGGAGGCCGGGACAGGAGGATCTATCCCACAGAGGCACAGCTACAGAAATAACAAGAGTTGGTAGTAAGGTGGTAGTAAGGTGGAGGGCCAACAGGAAGCCTTAGTGGGCAAAGGTGCTCGCTGCCAAGCCTGGTGACCAGAGTCTGATTCCCCAGGATCCATGTGGTAGGAGAGAACTGGCTCCTGGAAGTTAACTTCTGATTCTACAAGTGCCCTGGCACATGCCCATCCCAAATTTAATTAATTTTAAATTTTAATGTAATACAAAGTTTAAAAAACCCATCTTCTTCATAGCCACCTTTCTCTGGGTGTACATTATCTATTAAGCTCTGGAGTAAATACTCAGCATGCATGTTTTAACTCTTGGTCACAGTAACTTTTGTACAGGCTACCTTAGAAGAAAAGCAGGTTGCATTATTTGATCCTAATCAGAATTAGTGCCTTGACTATTCCTGGGGCACCAGGAGCCCTCTCTGCTGGCCTGTGACTTCTTTATTTTAATCCTGGCTCACCTGTAGTCTGCCAGTGTGATAGTATTTTGTGAAAGCAGTTTCTTGAGGCAGAAAGTCCCTAAAAGTTTATCTGAGTTCTGTTTCCTGCACAGGAGGACTAGAGGGAGACAAGACTCTTTAGTCCTGATGAGCTGTGTCATCAGTTTTGATGGAAGACGTTTGTGCAGTAATTAAACTGCAGGTCCGTTTATTCTGTGTTCAGCCTCGTTAGAAGACTTCACTCCAAACTGCTTCCGTTTCTGATTGACTCCCCCTTTGGGGCAGAGTGCCTGGGCTGAAATGAATGTGTGGGTTTATGCTGCAGTGTTCAATCTGTCATCTCTCCTAACCGCCACACTAAGAAGCAGCCATTTAATTGGTCAGACCCCGGGGGTGATATTTTGGCTCAGCTCCATTGGTAGGAATTACTTTTCCTTGAACTTGGAGCAGATGCTGGGATCCCTCTGCAGATATTTGTCATAGACTAGTTGAAACCAGGGAGTTTCCAAGAACATTTATAACTTGTGATTGTTATGTATGTTTTTCAGTTGTTTACAATGGCTCCCACTTCAGGAATGGAGCTCTCTTGGTGAGCCGATGGGGAAGTGTGGTCTCTCTGCTATGCTCATCAGTCAGTGTCATTTTAACCCTTTACGTCCCAAAACCCTCTTGTGTGCTATTGCTGTTCTTACTGTTGCTTCTTTCTTCTTCTTTTTTCTTCTCCTTCTCCTTCCATATTTAAGTACTCTGTAGCTATCTTCAGACACACCAGAAGAGATCAGATCCCATTACAGATGGTTGTGAGCCACCATGTAGTTGCTGGGAATTGAACTCAGGACCTCTGGAAGAGCAGTCAGTGCTCTTAACCACTGAGCCATCTCTCCAGCCCGTTGCTCCTTCCGGCCAGCCTGTGTGGGCTTTGTTGAGTGGGGCAGGTGAAGCTCCATCATACTCACTAGAGAGGTATGCTCTCTGATTCCTAGTTTCTCTGCTGTTGTATTTTGTTTTTGTGTTTCTTTGCATTCTTTGCAGTTCCTGTTACAGCTTTATGATAGACAGAGTTTGGATGCCTCTGAACCTTTCCGGGCAGGGAAGGAACGAGTGATGGCCCTGTTTTCCTCCCCTGACCCCTTTTTGGTTTCCTGCTGCTAGAACAACCTCAAGTGTTAACATTGTTCTGTTCATTTCTGGGCAGCCTGCTACTGGTTTTCCTTCTTCAGTGCTCAGAGCTGAGTGGACTTGGAAGAAGTATCTTCAAGTTAGTGTCTATGGTTGCCCCCTTAAAGGCACTGCTGCTGTTACCTGGAGTTAAGCCTCTTAATTTGCCAGTCATTTTAGAGTCATGACTGTGGAACATGAAATGCTGACTTTTTTGAAAGGTTCTGTTGTCCTTAGTGAGAGTGCGTGATTCGATGTGTATCATACAGCACTAAGACTGAGAATAAAGCTATGAGACAGACCATCTTTGACTCCCTGTCTACCTTCCAGGACAAAGATGTGTAGCAATAGAAGCCGAGAGGCATCTTGGGTTTTAAAGGCTTTATCTATAGTAGCATGCCAAAGCATAACCAGCAGGAAAAGCAGGTGACCTCCTAGACGTGTCAGTTAGAATTCTACATCCTCAGGAAGGGTTTTCTGTTGTGACAGAGTGCTCCAGTGTTGAAAGGCTAGCTGGGGTTTTTGTGTTTGAAGAACTTCTTGCCTGCAGGCCTCTTCAGATGCTTTCCTCGTCTTCTCTCACGGTATCCACATCTTCTCTCACAGGAAAGCCACTGAGTTACTAGTGCTGACTACAGGCAAATGGCCTATGCAGGTAGCACCTCGTTCTGTAGTACCCTAAATTATTCAAGTAATTTAGTTTCACATCTCTTACCTAGTAGCTGTGTAGCCTGCTTTCTTCATCTTAACTTGGATTTGTGTAAGATTAATTTCTCAATGAGACATTAGATGCAGGCATAACTCAGCATACATTAGGTGTTTTGGAACATTCTTACTTTGTTCTTAGAAAAATGCCTTTAATCTCAGAGGCTGATCTCTGTGAATTCAAGGCTAGCCTCGTCTACAGAGTGAGTTTTACAGGACAACCAAGATGTGTGTGTGTGTGTGTGTGTGTGTATGTGTGACAGAGAGACAGAGACAGAGACAGAGAGACACAGAGAGAGATTTTGTATGTATGTGAGAGATAGATTTGATTTTTCGAGGATCACTGGGGAACCTTGAGTATGAATAATTCTTCCAGTTTTCCTTTTGCCACTCAAAACAGTATCACAAGAGAGCTCTCTGCTAAGGCTCCGATTCTTTGTATTGAATTCTCTAGCTTGGTAGAAAAAAGAGCTGCCAAGCTTAACTGCCCTAAAGACACAGACATATGTAGGCTTGGAGGCTTGGGAAGCTAACGTGGAAGAGGCAGACATTTGATTCTTACCAGTTCATTGCCCAATCATGCTTATGCCTAGCACTGACCTCTGCTTGTTTGTGCTGTGTGTGTGTGTGTGTGTGTGTGTGTGATATAGCTTAGGCCTTGCAGTCTTCTTGATCCCTTATCCACCTCCCCCCTGCAAGTGCTAGGGCTGTAGGTTTGGTCTTTATGGAAGGGTGAAAAACTTAGTACAAGTATGATTTCTCTGTGCAGAGCACCTCCCCTGGGGCCAACCTGTGCTGTGTAGAGATATTTATTCCTGTTAATCTGAAGCCCAGAGACCACATTCAAGTACACTCAGCATTACAGCCAGGATTTAAGGACCAGTCTACTACATTGACAGCTAAGCTTTCAAAAACCAAACTTAAAACACATCGTTTGGGAACAACTCCCTTCCCCCAAAACTATTTTATGTCTTCTTAAATTTTATCTTATCAGGTAAAATTCTCATCTATGAAATCTATATTATCCATTACCCACATTCCAAGTACTGCCTTGAAGGATGGGGTATGTATGCCCCCTAGGATTTAAGCACTTGGAAGTGAGTTCCTACCTTGTGAGGTCTTGCTTGTTTGTGTCTGGTCCGTTCACCACTTCTACGGGGTTTTTATTCACCTGGGTTCTAAAGTTCCACCATATTCTTGTTTCCTCTGTGACTTAGAGGTTCTGAGTTCTTTATTCTGAAATAAATATCGCAGAAATAATCTCAGAATCAGAAAGAACATGCTCCATTGCTGTACACCAGCAAGTGAGGCCAGTTGGTAATATGGTTCACCCTGCAGCTTGCTTGCTTAGGACTGCAACAGTCACCTAGTTGATGTTCACTGGGAGTGTCACCAGCATCTTAAATCTTCCAAGTCAGGGCTAGATGCCCCAGGCAGGTTTGCTGGAAAATTCCAGTTGCAACCCTGAGATTCTAAGTCTTAACAGCTTCAGGGAGTCCAAGTTTCTTGCCTGGTCAACTTATTTTTAAAAGTGAGCAGTCTTCCAAGTTGAGAGATGATTTTAAATTTCAGGTGAGTTCTTAAGAATCAGGGCTTCTTTATATGGTGGGCAATATAATCATCCAGCTGTGTCCCAGCCCTGAAACACACAGGCCACTGCCATCTTATAATCATAGCACAGTTTGACTAAACTGTCTGCAGTGTGCTGCCGGTCAGCTGTTCCTCTCTTGGCCAGGTACTTCCGGAAGTCACTCTTCATCCCTACAGTTACCTGTCTCTGGGAAGTATTCAGACTTAAAAATTAAGTAGGGGCTGAGGAGACAGCTTAGTTGTTGGTATAGTGGTTGCTTCAAATCTCAAGTGAGCTTAGGTAGTTAGCATCCTCGGAAACGCCCGGTAGAGTTGTATACATCTGTAATCCCAGCCCTGGAGAGGTGGAGCTCCAGGGTCAGTGAGATAACTTGCCTCAAAGAATAGGGTAGAGAGTGACTGAGGAAGACCCCGATGCTGACCTCTGGCCTTTGCACACATTGGTACCCATGTGCATTTGTAGTTACCCACACTTGTATACACACCCATACAACAGGTACATCCAAAGCTTTTGCAAGCTTGAATTAGCTACCTCCCCCCCCCCCTTTTTTTTTTCTTCATGAAGGGTTTTTCTTTCTCAGTCACAATGTCGCTGTTAATATGGAGGATGAGCCTTTTGGTCCTAAGGAGAAGTAGAACTCAGTGTCTCGGCCATGCTGATAAACTATGATTGCTGTTTGACCACATTGTATTCATCCCGAAATTTGGGTGTCTGGAGTCACATATTGTGAAAGCTGTGGAGGAAAGTAGGGTAGTACGTTTAAACGGGGAGGGATTCCAGAGACAGGATCACACTTGAGACCAGGGGAAGCCATTCAGGCAGATGACACACTGGAACCTGAAGAACCCAGGAGGAAGAGGGGAGTGGGAGCTACAGAGCAGGCTGCTGCTGGAGTGGAGGAAGTGCTGGTGGGCCCCTTCAGTGAGTGTTGTTGAGAGCAACCTGAGGTGTGTGTGTGTGTGTGTGTGTGTGTGTGTGTGTGTGTGTGTGTGTG
>JANHMN010000002.1:37571422-37611785 GCA_030674055.1 Rhabdomys pumilio
TGTGTGTGTGTGTGTGTGTGTGTGTGTGTGTGTGTGTGTGTGTGTGTATGGGTGTGTGTGTGTGTGTGTGTATGGGTGGAGGGTGGGGGGGAGTGCTGAGTGCCTGGACCCTGAGAACCAGCAGGGAGCTCTGGAGCTGAGAGAAGGGTAGAGTGTGCTGAGCCCCAGGCTGGAAGGTGGTTGGAGGTGGGAGGGTGGCTGTGTCCAGGAATGCTGGGAGCCTGAGGACTGAAGGTAGAGAGGATACAGAGGTGTCAGTAAGATCTGGCTACTTGCTCTTGGCTTTGGTGACTTAGAGTTGATGCAGGGCACCTGTGTCAAGGAGCTTGGAGAAGCTTGGTAGAGTACTGTAGTAAAATATTGAGAGGCATTTTGATGTAGAGAAAATTAACTTTACAGGGGCGAGAGTCAAAATGGTTTCTCTTTTGTTCTTACAAATTGTACATATTTTACTAGGTGCTTAAGAATTCCCATATAATGCTGGGCAGTGGTGGCGCACGCCTTTAATCCCAGCACTTGGGAGGCAGAGGCAGGTGGATTTCTAAGTTCGAGGACAGTCAGGGCTACACAGAGAAACTCCGTCTCGAAAAACCAAAAAAAGAAAAAGAAAAAAGAATTCCCCATATAAGATGGTATTGAGGCACATGCCTTTAATCCCAGCAGCACTCAGGAGGCAGAGGCTAGCAGACCTCTGAGTTCAAGGTCAGCCTGGTTTACTGAGCAGATTCTAGGACAGCGAGGGTCACATAGAAAGACTTCATCTCAAAACAAATCCCGAATAAAAGTGCATGTGCATGGTGGCACATGGCTTTAATCCCCACATATAGAGGGGTAGAGGCAGGACAATCACTACATGGTCAGTCTGATGTGCAGTCAATTACAGGATAGCCCAGGGCTACCTACAGAGAAACCCTGTCTTGAAGAAATAAAAAACAAAACAAAACAAAACAAAACAAACCACCACATATCACAAGAGAAACTCACAAACTATACATGTAATTGAATGAATCTTAATACCTGTGTGATGACTTAGGTGTGGGAGTATTGAGGTTGGGGAGATGGTTCAGAGGTTAGGAGCTCTTGCTGTTAAGGAAAACCTGGGTTCCAGTCCCAGAGCATATGTCCCATATCCAGTAATTCTTAACTGCCTTAATCCCTGTCCTAAGAAATGTGATGCCTTTCTCTGGCCTCTGTGGACATTGTACTCGTGTGCGCACGCGGACAAACAGGTACACATACTACACATACAGAAGAAACCTCGAAAGAAACAATGTTAGCAGAAGTCCCCGTGCCTCTTCCCTCCTGTCATCCCCAGGCACCACCTCTGTCCCTGATTCCGATGATTGATTGGTTCTTTCTTGCTGGGTTGCCCAGGCTAACCTTAGGAGGCTCTTGGGCTTAAGTGGTTTACTTCAATCTCCCAAGTAGCTGAGACTGTGGGGTATGCCACCATGCCGGAATATACTCTCCCAGTTTCCATACCTTTTGAATGTGATCATTTAGCACGCATACATTGTCACCTGTTTCTTTCGGTCAGCATCAGATCTATGTAAGATTCGTCTGTGCTGCTATGTATATCTCACTGCTGTATAAATAGAATTTTCTTCTCCATTTTGCTATTGATGGGTATTTGAATTGTTTCTAGCTTGGGGCTATAATAGCAGTGCTTCCATGGATATTCTTGTGTACTTTCATTTGGTGAATGCATTTCTTTTGGTGAGTGTATTATACTTGGAAGCAGAATTGCAAAGCCAGGGAAATAAATGTGTATTTGTCTATGTCACACACAAACTCTCACTTGTATGTACATGCCACCCCACTGCCCCCATTACTGGCACACATCCCGTGGTCCTCCTCCCATCAATGTTAGAATCCTACTTGCTCTCCAGCCTTACCAACATTTGTTAGACTTTCTTCCAGTTTTTACTGTACCAGTGAGAATTTGGTGGCAACACTCTGACCTGCAATTTGTACTTGCCTTAGTTTTTTTAAAACCTGGGGGATCCTGGAGCATGTCTGTACATTGCCAAAAAAAAAAAAAAAAAAAAAAAGTTCTAATAGAGTCAGAGCCAGGGTGGCAGGCTACAGGGTGGACTGAGGCTACAGGGTGAACTGACTTCTGAGTCTAGGGCCTGACTTTGCTATCCATTTTCTGTGACTTTCAGCAACTTATTTCTCTAAACTTTGGTTTTCTTACTTGAAAGTGAACGGACCTGCCTTGTTAGACTTGCTGGAGCTAATGCTAGGTGAAGCACCTGGCTCCGTGTCTGGCAGGAAGGAAGGAATGAATACTCTCTCTCCACTTCTCAAATACTTATCAGTTACTTCAGAGAACCTTGACTGTGCCATTGATAGGCCTTCCCCAGCATTTCCCTCCAAAGCCTCTTCAGGTGTACTTTAATTGCTTTTTAAGGATAGCATACAAGATGAAACTCAACCCATCCCGTATTAATTAATGATCCATAACACCGGATACTTTGCTTTATGCACTTAGAACCTAGATGCTGTCAACCATTCCAGGAATACATTAGTGGCCATAGGTGGACCACCGCTGGATAAGTGAGATAATTCAGCCATTTGATGACTCGCTGTGTGAAAAGGTGCCTCCCTGAGGCTAGAGGTGGAGGGCACTCCAACTGGGTATTTTTAAGGGATCTTTGTAAGGTCCTATACAGTGGGTTTACTACAGATGTTTAATGCCTGGATGTAGTAGCTCTTTGCGTCAGTGAAGCTCCTGTTCAAAGAGCCACTTCGGTGCATTGAATGTTTAATTAGAATCAGAGCAGGTTGCACACAAACCTTGCAGACATTAATGTCTGTGCGAGGGTGTCAGAGCCTCTAGAAATGGAGTTATAGACAGTTGTGAGCTACCATGTGGGTGCTGGGAGTTGAGCCTGGGTCCTTTGGAGGATTAGCCAGTGCCTGTAGCTGCTGAGCCATCTCTAGCCCCAGAGCTCCCTTTCTGTCACCACTCCCTTCAAGCCCAAGCCCTTGACAACCAGTGACCTACTTTAAATTAGTTGCCTTGGGCAGGTGTTCAAAATGGTGGAACATTTTAAAATTACTTAGGAATCTCGTTTGGTGGTGGTGGTAGTTGGTTTTGGGTTTTTTTGTTTTTTTTTTTTCTTCCTCTTTTTTAGCAACCATATTATCTGCCTTCTTGCCTCTACGTCTGTACCACCTGGAACAGGCAATATGTTTTGCTCTGTTGTTGAAACTATAGTTTTGGGGGAAGGAGCACCGAGAGGAAAAGATGGAGTAAGGAGAGGAGAAGATGAAGTAGATGAGAAGCTAGGTAATGAGAGAGAAAAAGAGAGAGAAAGAGAGAGGGGGCATGGAGGCAGAAGTTCACGTGTCTCCACTAGTCAAAGATAGTTTACATAGCTAGGTTGGGTATTAGGTTACACTTCTGATTGAGCATTACCATACTTATAAAGCCTTTGATTAACATTAAAAAAAATTGTATAAAGGCAAAATGGAAAAGGGGGCACGGGATAGGGGTTTTCTAGGGAGGGGAAATGGGGAAAGGGGATGGCATCTGAAATGTAAATAAAATATCCAATTTAAAAAAAAAAAGAAAGAAAGAAACTATAGTTTTTCCATTCAACATCAGGAATGCCAGTGTATCTCATGAAGTTATAAAGCCCATATGCTCGCTAGCTACCCTTGCCTCTCCTGTAGGGTCCCTCTGGGAACAGTATGGCTTTCTCACTCACTCCCCACCTTGCATTCCCTACCTTCTGCCCTTACACATGGTGGAAAGTCTCAGCCAAGCACAGTAAAAGTGCTTGTGATGTTTGCCCAGAATCCATCTTCTCAGAGTAGGGTGGGGAGTTTGGGAGGAGTTTTTGAGCCCTCAGTAAAGGTGTGGTTGTTTTCTTTTTAAGATCAAGAAAGGAGTTTGTAGGACAGAGAATGGAGCTTTCAAAGTGTCCTGTTTACCCACTCTCCAAAGCTGGTTCCCCAGTTAGTCATTTAGCAATGTAATCAGATGGTGTTTGTTTAGGGCTAAGGGATCAGAAGAGCCTTCCCAAGAGAAGAGAGTTGAGCTTGCTTAGTGGCATTGTTAGCATGACAGTCTCTTGCCCTGGGAACCTACCGTGGATGCAGTTTGTTAGATGAGTACTTTAACTGACCACACCAGCAGATGGTTCTTTTCTGATATTTAAATTTCTCAGTGATCCTTGCTTGGACTTGCTCTGTTAGACTGACCCAGGTCTGAGGTATCTTGACACTGGTACTCTCGTCACTTGCCACCTCTATTCCATAGTTAACCTTCCCTGAATGCACATACTCAGATGCACACGGACCTGTGGGGTCACAGTGTGGCAAGAGTTAAGTCTTCTCACGGGGGCCATCTGCTTCCTTTCAGAGCAGATGAGTAGGCTGTTCTTTTAAGATGTTTAGAAGAGGCTCTTGAGGTTGGAGAGACAGACTGTGGAGGAAGCTGTGCTGCTCTGCCTCCTAGCTAGAAGTGGGCCTGATCTTGTATCACAGTGGCTGATGGCAGCTCTAGTGTCTTTCTTGGCCCCAGGTCTTGTGGTTGATGGCTTTGTCCAGTCCCAGTGCCTCATCATAGAGGCTGCTTCCTCATAAGGGCTCCTCAGGCTGGTGGAGTCCGACATACAGGCTTTTGTTTCTGAGCTGCCTGTACCTCACAGTGTAGCTCTGCTCACGTGACAGAGCCCTTACCTCATTCTTTGTTTTTAGGAATCCTTACTTCTTTGTCTCAAGATGTAGATGGGATAAGCCTAGGTCCTTGTATGCACGCTAAATACTCTGCCTCTGCACTGAATCCCCAGAAATAATAAGTAGACAAGACTGGGCCCATCTTTTGATTTTACTCTTTTACTTTTCTTTTGTTGGCCATGCTACCAGCTGCTCTTGGTTCCATCTGCCTTCGTCTCCATTCCACAGTGGTGGAAGATGGCTGTCTAGGAGTGTGCTAGTCCCTTGCTTGATCACATTTCTTGTCCCCCTAGACTTGCTCCCCTCACTGATAGCTGATGGCTTCCCTTCTTTATCTGTGACCTGTTTCCCTGCACTTACACTAGCAACCCTGGGTCCTCTGCAGCTGCTGCTTTTGCTCTTCCTTCCAGATAGCGAACCCTCACAGCACCCTGGAGTCTCATTTCTCCTTCTCCTTCCTGTGGTCACTAGTCAGCTGCTTTCTTCCTAACTGCTCAAGCAGAGCACACACACTTTGTTAAGGCAAAGGACTTCGGACTTTTTTTGAGTTTGAGTTCGTGACTGTGTTCCCCTCTCTGGGCTACTTAACAGCTCTGTTCAGTTCTTTGAAGCAGTGTTCTTCTGGTTCTCCCTCCTGTGAGCATCCTCTGCCCATCCCTGGTGTCCCTCGTTGGCTCCCCTCACTTGCCTTTCTCAGAGCTTCACATGCCCCCAGAACACCTTACCCAGTCTCTTGCCCCACTCTGGCTCTGTGGATTTCCAGTACATCAAACATTCCTAAATCCCTGTCTTCTGCCTAGATGTGCACACATGGCCATGCATGTGCCATAGGTGTAAAACTCAATTTTTAATCGACCCAACTCACATATCAAGTAAGGTTATCACGATAAAGTCCTGCTTCCTTTCCCTGGAATCCAGGATTTTTTCCATGGCTCCCAGTAAAGTTGTTTACTTCATCCACTCCCACCCACCCCAGCTTTACTAAGTTATCTCTTTTCTATGGTGCATATCATTTATTTTTGTTTTTCTTAGAAAATGCTTCTATTCCTGACTGTCTGGTAGACCTCTGCATGTTTTTTCTAGCCTTACTCCCTACCCCCCAACCCCCATACTTTGTCCAAATCTTCATTAGTACTGTCAACTCGGGTAGACCATTAACTCCCTAGGGACGGCTACTGAGCACTGGGAAGGGACAAAAGGATTGGCATTAGGAACAATTCCATGTGTGTATGAGTTGAGGGGATTTTCTTCTGTTCTTGGTTTATTTTTTGACAGAGTCTTTAGGGAGCTATGACTAGCCCACGACTTACCACATCAACCAGGCTGCCTTTGAGCTCACAGAGATCTGCCTTGCTCAGCCTCCTGATTGCTGGAACTAAAGGCGTGTACTGCATGCCTGGCTAAGGAGAGGTTTTAACAGAAATTACTGAGTCACTCGTGGCCTTGTGCCATGCAGACAGGCCCAGAAAGCCACATGGTAAGCTAGTGAAACCTAAGTTTACAGTCTTCCTTTGCCTTCCTGGAGGAAACTGCAGTAAACGGCTTTTTTTTTTTTTGGTTTTTCCAGACAGGGTTTCTCTGTGTAGTCCTGTCCTGGAACTCACTCTGTAGACCAGGCTGGCCTCGAACTCAGAAATCCACCTGCCTCTGCCTCCCAAGTGCTGGGATTAAAGGCGTGCGCCACCACCGCCCGGCTGTAAACTGCATTTTTACAGTGCAGACAGAAGCAACTACTATGCCTTGAGTGCTTTGCTGTCCTGAAGAGTGTCAGAGGACAAACATGAAGTACAGGGGAGGGGTCACAGGTTAGAGGTGAACAGCACAGCCCACAGGCAGCAGAGCAGCAAGGGACTCTGCCCTCCCTGTCTGCATGTACTCAGACATATTAACATGTGGTTTAAAGAACTGTAGAACTTCCTTTTCAGGGAAATACCACTCATGGTCTTGCCAACAAAGACCTCCTTTTAGGTTGAGCGTCCACGCCGTGTGTGGTGGTACACTTGGGAAGTAGAGGCAGGAGCTTGAGGAGTTCGGAGACAGCTTGGCTATGTAGTGAGTTCAAGAACTGCCTGGGCTACTAAGACCCTGCTCAAACAAACTCCACAGAAACTCATTTACTTTAACTTATGATGTGTGCACGGCATGGTCTTTACCATCACGCCATGTGTGCTGTGAATTTGCAGTAAGGCAGATTGGGTTTCTTACCTGGTAACTTAGCCCCTCTGGTAAGTGACAGACAGAAGGACAGATGATGTTGGTGTGTGCTTAGCCAAGATAGCTTGACTAGTTAGCAACCCTTACTAAGCTACCTGGGCAACAGCCTGGACACTGTCACATTCCCTTTTCTTACAGGGGTCGTGGTCAAGGAGTTGGGTGTGATGTGTTTATAAAAAGAGAAAGTGTTCTGTGGAGGTGTGTATGGTGAGGTATGGGGAAGGGGGATGTCTCAGCAGGCCCATGCTGAGGCATCTCTTTCCCCTGAGGGACCAGCCACACACCAGTATAGTATAGAATAGAGTTTATTTAGGGCATGGGGAGGGAAGTTAAGAGGGTAGGAGAGGGGGAAGGAAGGAGGGAGGGAGGGAGGGAGGGAGGGAGGGAGGGAGGGAGGGAGGGAGGGAGAGAATAGAGGCCAGTCATGAGCACAGGGAGAAGGGGGAAGGGAAGGGGGAAGGAGCAGAGGAACAGAGGGACCAAGAGAGCAAGAGCAAGAGAGAGGAGGGGGCAAGCAGCCCCTTGTATAGTAGACCAGGTCTACCTGCCTGTTGCCAGCTAATGTGGGGGTGGAGTTTAGACAGAATACTAACAGGGTGCTAATCCAAGGTGCCTATAGAAGAAAATGACCTACACCATGGGTGTGTCAGAGGCCGTCTAAAACGTTCTGGAGAAGTCAGGACACCTAAAATCATGACCCATGGGCCCCTGCCTCCTCCCTTTCCTGCTGTGCCCTGCTTTTTCTTCTATAAAATGACCAGTGTTAGAATGATTTGCCTCTTAGTTCCATCTCTGTCTTTGAACTCTGAAAATACCTTTTTTAAAAAGACACAATGCAGGAAGTATCCATTTGTGTGTATGTATTATTGGATTACAGTGCTAGATGTTTCATCCGGTATCTCTTTGAGCAAAGAGCTCAGGCTCAGAATGTCCATGCAGCTGACCACTTGCTCTGCTGTGGGGCGCACTCATGTCTCCCCACAGTGCTCGGTGTTTAGTAGACCCGATGGGGACACACTCAGGTCTCCCAGCAGTGTTCACGTTGAGTAGACCTTCATCAGCCCTTCTAACATTTGAGGGCTTGGATACGTTTGGTTCTGTGAACTTAAAAGTCAACCTCACCCTCGATACCTAGGTAGATAAAACACTTAGTTAAACCACAGAGGCAATGATTGACAAGGACCCAGCGTTGTTGGGTATTTGTTACATGCAGAGTACCACTGGGCCCCAGTATAGACACTGGGGAGTCGTACCCGCTGCCCTCAGTGAGCTAAAGTGTGTGAGCAAAAAGTAAATAATCTGTAGGAACCTTTAGAAGTGCTGCCTCAGGGCAGAGAGATGGCTCAGCTCCAAGAAGAACTCTTGGGAAGGATCTGAGTTGTTCCCAACACCTGTTAGGCAGCTCACAACCTCCTGTAACTCTAGCTCCCTCTTCTGGCCTTTATGGCTCCTGCACACATGTGACAGTCACACAGACACATGTACACATAAATAAGATGAATCTTTAAAATGAACAGTGCAATCATAGAAGCTTAGCAGAGCCGGGGTGTGGTTAAGATATTACTTGTATAGGCTAGTGGGAGGGAACGTCAAAAGATGGTTTAAGGGTAAGTCCAAGGATTTAGAGTCAGAGACCTGGGCTTTTACAGTCTCAGCATTCTAGTTAGTCTCTGGGTGTTAGCAATATGCTTCTTTTAAGTCTGGCTGGTTTGCATACTTTTTTGGTTTTCTAAGATGGGGTTTCTCTGTGTAGTTTCGGTTCACTCATAGATCATCAGGCTGGCCTCAAACTCAGAGATCCACCTGCCTCTGCCTCTGTCTCTGCCTGTGCTTCTACCCCTGCCTCTGCCTCCTGAGTGCTGGGATTAAAGGCATGCTGTTTATATACTGTTCCCCCCAACCCCCACCCCAGAGAACTTGCTATGTTGCCCAGGCTCAGGTTACCCTGTTCTGTCTCAACTAGTCAGGTAGCTGGGACTACAGTCATGTGTCACTGCGTCTGACTTTGCCCATTTACAGTACACGCCCTCCATGGCTAGTGTGAGAGAAAGTTCTTTCTGAACTTCAGGGCAAGACAATGCCCTCGAATAAAATGGGTGTTAAGCTGGTTGTAATTGTAAGAATGAATTTTAACAAAGCAAAATTTCAGATTAAACCAGTCAGGACGAGGCAACCTTCTAGAGGTTTTTATAGCAGCCTGGGCATCTCACCTTGCTCTGGCAGATCGAATATCTTCAACATCTGGAACATTAACTCTGGTGGGAGATGATGATGCAAGCCTTCCGTGGCCCCTGAAGTTATGGCCTCACAGTCGCTGGTGTGAAGCATGTATCCGACCTTGTTGCACACAGGGATAGAAGTGCAGTAATGGTAATCTTAACTCTTACCTCTTCCTCTCCTGTGCCAGATTTTATCATGTGGGCATCTTGCTGCAACTGGTTCTGCTTGGATGGACAGCCTGAGGAGGCACCACCACCACAGGGAGCCAGGACACAAGCCTATTCCAATCCTGGGTACAGCTCCTTCCCTTCCCCCACAGGCTCGGAACCTAGCTGCAAGGCCTGTGGGGTCCATTTTGCAAGCACAACCCGGAAGGTAAGTGTTATTGCATCAGGGCCCCAGGACCGCAGGCCAGCTACCTGATCTCTACCTCTGTGGACCCAGGCTTATACTAGAATGTTCGAGAACAACCCTTCCAAGTGAAGGCAAAGCATCTCAGCATAGGCACCTGAACTCGGCAGCATCACTGCTCTCTAGCTTATGACTGAACCCCGTCTGTGAGGCGCCCTTTCTAGTGCTGGGAATGAAGTGAGGCCACTAAGTGCCCAGTACCATGCTGGAAACATGGCAGGTGTTGGCTCTTAACTGTCACATACAAACCTGGCTGCAAGTTAACCTTGTCCTCATTATCAAAAGCCTGTCAGAGCTTCCTGAGAGACAGGAAAACCCTAGCAGAGAGTCTGGAGCCCGCTCACTGGCATAACCAACTGCAGTGGGCTGCTGCGGTGGGTCTGGGTGTCCCTTTGCAAGTGCCTCAGGCAGCACATGTCCTGCAGAACAGGAAATTTGTAACACAGAGTGGCTGGTAGGATTTGAGGATGAAACGGTGGCCATGGGAAACCAAGGGGAAGTGATTCTTTTCAAGCTTTCTACTGTGTGTGAGAGACTGTTGAAGGTTTTAGCACAGTGGTGAACCTTGCCTGATGTGGTGATTTTGAGGTCATCCTGAGCTATGTAGTGAAACTCTGTTTCAAATGACAACAAAAAATTTAGTCTTATAATTTTATTAAGACTTTATGTTGTTGTTGGGACAGGGTCTTAACTCTGTAACCCAAGCTAGCCTCGCCCTCACTGCCTTCATCTAGCTGGCCTCAGACTCAAGGCAATCTCCTTCCCTCAGCCTCCCAAGTGCTGGGATTACTGATGTGAGGAATAGCACTCACCATACCTTGCTTAGATTTTTGTTTGTTCTTTGAGACAAGGTTTCTTTGTATAGCCTTGGCTGTCCTAGAACTTGCTTTGTAGATCAGGTTGGCCTTGAACTCACAGTGATCCATCTACTCTGCCTCCCAAATGCTGGGACTAAAGGTATTTACTTATTATGTATGCCTGCATGCCAGAAGAGGGCACCAGATCTCATTATAGTTGGTTATAAGCTACCATGCGGTTGCTGGGAATTGAACTCAGAACCTCCAGAAGAGCAATCAGTGCTCTTAATCTCTGAGCCATCTCTCCAGCCACAGATAGATAGATAGCTATCTTTTTAATTTAGATTTTTTTTGTTGTTGTTTCTTTCATTTAATCCTCACAGCAGTGGCTTTAGAAACTACCAAAGCCTGTTTTATAAGTGACAAAATCTTAGAGTTTAACATTTTAAAAAAAAGAAAACTGTACATGTCAGGTTCCTGGTAACCAGCAAGAGATATCAACGTACTCATTCTTTTTCCCATAAACAATACTTAAGTATCCCATAGTTTTAAACTCAGACCCTAGACTTCAAGCGACCCGTAGAAGACATTTGGGATGTTGAGCAGAGGATGACAGGTTCTCGGGAATGTGGGGATGAGGAAATTGATTTCCTTCCACACTAGAAATAAGAGCTCAAATCTAGCGGGTGGGCTAGATTTGACCTGGGCTGGGTGGATGGGGATGAAGGAAAGGTGGCCCCTGCTTAGGGATCTTGCAGCAGGACAGAAAGGTGAAGGCAGGGTACATATAGTCAGACAGAAAAGCCACCATGGCCTGAAGCACTCCATGGGGAAGACAGACAGATCCCAGTTTGGAGGATGAAAGATGTCATTGGGGCTGGGCGGTGGTGGCGCATGCCTTTAATCCCAGCACTTAGGAGGCAGAGGCAGGCGGATTTCTGAGTTCGAGGCCAGCCTGGTCTACAGAGTGAATTCCAGGACAGCCAGGGCTACACAGAGAAACCCTGTCTCGAAAAACTAAAAAAAAAAAAAAAAAGATGTCATTGGTACAGTGTTTTCTTGCTGTAAATTGTGAATTAATTTTGTGCAATTCACAGTGAATTTTGTGAAGGTTAAGGATGATTTCTGCCGCAAGTATTTTCATTTGTAATTTCACGCTTAGATGGACCAGCCTTCTTAAGGGTTTGGCATTTCCTAGACAGGCTTTTAAGATAGTTTCTCTACAAGTAGCTGAATTGACTTGATTATGTGAGTCCTGCCATTGTTTTCCTTTCCTTTCCTTTCCTTTCCTTTCCTTTCCTTTCCTTTCCTTTCCTTTCCTTTCCTGTCACTATTTTCTATATGCTCAATGGGTGTCAAACACAGACAACAGCAAAGACTTGGAGAGAGAATACAGGTAAGATGTATCTCCTGGGGAGAGAAGGAGCCGTTTTGCCACAAGCTAGCTGTCCCATCTGTGTTGGTGGTGCTCGGGTGTGGTGTTGCAGTGGCCTAACAGTTTCAGAGTGAGTTCTGTGCCCAGTCTCTTCAGCTGGACCAGCATGAGGTAGCGGAGGAGGCTGTACTTGGTTGGAATTTGGGCATAGTTTTCACATTCAGAGCAGAAGAGTAGCCTTTTGGTGTTGAGAAGAGTTGAGATGGATCAGAGGGGAAAGAGAAATAGGGGACGATGCCTTCCTCTGCCTAAAACACTGTTTTTTTTTTTTGTTTGTTTTGTTTTTTTATAAACAATCTCTGAAATTCAGTGGTTCTGGAGCCAGCAGGATTGAAAGTATGGGCCTGTGCATTTCCAGGGAATTTGTTTCAAGCCAGCCTGGTGAAGAGGAAAAGCCAAGAGGGGGGAGTGGTGCCTAGCCAAGGCTGACTCTAGCTAGCTCTTGATGAAGGAGTCTCAGGACAGGCCCAGAACCTTTTCCTTATTACTTGGCATGGCTCATTTGTTAGGATTCACACAGGCCTTTCCTTTGCTCATTCTGCCCTCCTTTTTTGACAGCCCCCTCCCTCCTTCCCTCCCTGAAA
This sequence comes from Rhabdomys pumilio, assembly GCA_030674055.1. Lineage (NCBI taxonomy): Eukaryota > Metazoa > Chordata > Mammalia > Rodentia > Muridae > Rhabdomys > Rhabdomys pumilio. The sequence goes on from JANHMN010000002.1 coordinate 37,583,773, forward strand.
CCTCCCCCCCACCCCGCCCTGCCCCCACCGACCACACTCAAGGATTTTAGCTTTTATCCTCAAGCGCTTCCCTCCACCTTTGGAGCTGTTTCAGTGGCAGGTTTGCTTCAGAGTCCTCGGTGGGCAGGGGCAGCAGGATCCGGGTTGTCATCCCTACCTTCTGATCTTGATTCCAGACACTACACACATTTGAAGAAGAGAGATATTCCATCTGGCTGATGGAGCAACACAAGCTTCAGAGCTGTGCCAAGCTGGGTCTTGTCAAACTGCATTGACTTAGATAACATTCCACATGGGGACCACGGCTTCACGACGCTGCAGCCTCATTTCCAGCCAGGCATTCTGCAACCCAAATACTCAGAGCTCCCATTTTCCACTTGCATGGCTGTTGGTCACAAGCGTTCTCTGCTTGTGTGCCCACATGTCCCTTTAAGTCTCTGCACAGCTTACTGACCGTCTAGTCATAGCAGGGTAGAGAGGACCTGGTGTGTGTCCCCATGCAGCACCCAAGTTTTCATGCTTTGTCTGGACTGTGTGGATGACACGTAGACAAACACTAACGAGAACTCTCTTAACTCTGGATTCTTCAGCTCCACACAAAGGCTGCCCTGACCCTGCCTCTGAGACTCCAACTCAGGTATCCTTTTTGTACCTGAACAGCTTTCCATATTGAGAAAAAGAGATACAGAAACACGAACACTAATGCAGCAGCTAAGCGACCATGAAATGAAAAGTTGCTAACCTTCTGAGCACGTGCCCAGCGTGTTCAGGAATGACCTCTTAGGAGACAGTCTCTGGCTTCAGCAGAGCTCAGATGTCAGTGTGCGTGCACAGCCTGCAGCTTGAGCAATCCTGGTGTGCTGTCTGGGACGGTGGGAGGGGCTGCACCAGGCAGTGCCAGCTTGCGGGGCAGTCACGCTTGTCTCTAAACTGAGACACTGCATGCTTTCACAAAGGAGAGAAGCTAGCATCCTGGTCCCTTGTCCTACCCAAATCTTTATCTTGAAATGACCTTGCATACCATTCCCAGCACTTAGCCTGGCCTTGTTGGAGCAGGGAAACCTGTGAGCAGCCTCTGTGGACCGGGTACTACTGAGTAGGAAGTAGAAAGCTGGGTCTCTGGTTCAGTCCTGTTGGCTGCTTGTGTGGGGCTCAGCAAGACACTGGGCACCTGGGAAAGCATGATTTTGAGGCCTCTGGACTAGGCCCCAGCTCTACCTTTACTGCCTGACCTTGAATATAATTCCTGATCCCCTGATTCTTGGTTTCTCTCTGTGTAAGCCAGGGAAGGACACTAATACCTTGTAAAGGGCTTGGGAATGAAACAACAATCCAATCTTACTGTAGCATCACAATAGAGTCTATTGACACCCGTGTTAACAATAGCTGCCAGCTGAGCATGTTGACATATGCCTGTCATCTCAGCTTGAGCCGCACAGTGATACCCTATCCTATCGCAAAAATCCTGGAGATGTAGCTCAGTGGTAGGTCACTTGCCTAGCTTGCAAAAGGTCCTCAAAACAACCAAATCTAGCCAAGAGCAGAGACTTACCTCTGTAACCCTCTTACGTCTGCTTGCTTTCCTCAGCAGTGAGATAGAAAGAAGCACAGATAGGAACTAGATCCCAGCTCCTCTCCTGAGGGCCTGCTGTGTATCAGGTGTGTCTCAATGCATTGTTTCTCTATCTCCACAATGACCCCAGGAGAGAAGCCCTGCTTTCACCTGCTTCTTACAGAAGGGAAACTGAACAGCAGAGAGCCCCACGTAACATACCCAGAATGACTCTGTGAGGCATTTGACATGGAGACTTGAATAAAAAACACAGAGCCCTTGTATTCCAAATATGGCGTTGCTATTAATAGTTCCAGGGGTGTGTGTGTGTGTGTGTGTGTGTGTGTGTGTGTGTGTGTGTGTGTGTGAGAGAGAGAGAGAGAGAGAGAGAGAGAGAGAGAGAATGAATTTAAAATCACATAAACCTTAAATAAAATTATAAATGTAAATGATTGTGTCGTGTATACACACAGTATATAAATGTCAGGTTTCCTGTTGGTGGATGCAGACAAGTGGCCTTTCATTTGAAAAGTTGTAGTGTGGCTCCTCCCTTGGATCTAGGGAACAGTTGAGTATAGCAAGAGCTACTGTGGGATGTCCTGCTGGTCACTGGTGGCCTTGCAGTCCCCACTGCATTCTGACTTGTCCTTTCAAGCTGACATGCTTTCCTGTCTCTTGCTCTAAGCAGCAGACCTGCTTGGACTGTAAGAAAAACTTCTGCATGACTTGTTCAAGCCAAGAGGGGAATGGGCCACGCCTCTGCCTTCTCTGCCTACGGTTCCGAGCCACGGCCTTTCAGCGGGAAGAGCTCATGAAGATGAAGGTGAAGGATCTGAGGGACTATCTCAACCTCCATGACATCTCTACCGAAATGTGCCGGGAGAAAGAAGAGCTGGTGTTTCTGGTGCTTGGCCAGCAGCCTGTAATTTCTGAGGCAGACAGGACTCGTGCTCCCACCTTGCCCCAGGCCTTTCCTGAGCAGCAGGCCTTCCTGACCCAGCCTCAAATTAGCACAGTTCCAGTACTTCCTACCTCACCTGGCCTCCCTTCTTCACCTGCACAAGTCACCTCTGTTCCCTTAGCCCAGGATCAGGAAACGCCACAGGTAGGAGCCACCATGCAGCCTCTTCACTTCTGTGTCTGCTCCGGGACTCTTTTTCCTCCCCCACTGCATTGTGGGAATGGGATGTCAAGTATAATGTCTAGATGGTGTAAAGCCTTTTTGCTTGTTGATTCTAGAAGCGATGTTTTCTGATCATTAGACTCAAGCCTTGGCTTCAGGGATGGGAGGCCTAGTACCATGTTTTTTGTATGGTTTGTTTGTGATACCTTCATCCCCTCATTAGACTTATTTTTTTTCCCATTGCTTCAGAAATACTTTGAGGAAAATTATTATCATCTCTAGTTGGGTTCCATATTGCCCTTAAGCTTACTGCCCTGTTGAATGATCTAACTGGCGAGCGAGGGGAGAGATGGGAAGCATTAGGAAGGGCTTTGCTGCTGTCCTGCTCACTGTGTGCGAACAGCGGTGGTCAGCACGCTGTGGGGCTGTAAGCTGCCTCGTTGTTATATAGCGGTGCCTAGAAAGTATAAGCCAGGAGCAGCAAGTTGAGGAGTAGGGAGTCCATAGCGTGCACTGCCTTCACGTTCAGGAAGCTCTGACAGAGAGAAGCTAAGCATGAGACAGGCTCTGGGGTTTGTCTGGGAGTGGTGGTATCACACAGATCTGCAGAAGTCCCTCACTGATTCTGCAAGTCACAGGGCTTGGGCACAGAAAGATTAGGACCTAGATCTTTATCCACTGATTTTATTTTTCCTCCCCTTTTCTCTGTGTAGCCCTGGCTGTCCTGGAACTCACTCTGTAGACCAGACCAGGCTAGCCTTAAACTTAGAGATCCACCTGCCTCTGCCTCCCGAGGTCAAAGGCGTGCCCCACCATGCCTGTTTTACTTTTTGATTTCTGTTTTACTTTTGGTGCTAGGTCTTCAGCATGGTGTGCAAAGGGCCCTCCCACTGAGCTATAGCACAACCCCACAATTACTGTCTCTGACTCCTTGGTCATCTAGAGCATGTGTTTTGAGCCTAGAACAATGAAAGAAACCCCTTTGGCCTTGCTAGTTTGCAGAGAGGCTCAGCTACCATAGCGTGTCTGTGGAGCACGGAACTGCTGAGAACTGGCAGCTCTTTTCCCACATATGACAAGGATGGCTATGCTTCTAGTTTATAGTCACCTCCTTTGCCAGGACTGGCCACTCATTCAGCTCTTAACATGATAGCAGAATCTAACTACAGAACAGTCATTTAACTCCCTGGTTCGCCTAAGTCTGTTTTTTCTCTGCAGCTGGTCAGTAATGCTTTCCTGAGCTCTGGCTCTTGCTTGGTCTGTTAGATAGGTTTTACCTCTTGATATACATTGCATTTTGCTTGGTTTTGAGAGGCGCTCTAATGTGTAGTATAGCGAGCAAGGACAAGAACCAGAGGAAATATTTTTCATGGAGAGCCTTCAGACAGGTCAGGTATGATGTTATATACCCTAATCTCAGCACTTGGGAGGTGGAGGCATGCATGTCAGGATCTTGAGGCTAGCATAGTGAGTTCAAGACCAGCTTGGGACTGCAGGGGATTCTGTCTTAGAAGAGGGAGAGGATGTGGAGAATGAACAAACCTCCAGGAGATTTTTCAATGTAAGATTATAAACATCATTTTATCACTAACCAGAATTTTCCTGTACCGACAGGTCATGCTGTATGTACCATGTGGTTTTGGGTACCTCTTCTTTTGGGTAGTATCAGCTTCTGTTCTGATGATACCTGAACTTTGTAAGCAGGAAAAACAGGCATGGGGAAATTAAATAACTTGGGCCAGCCTGTATGCTGCATAAGTCACAGCGAGCTGCACACAGGATGCAACACTAACAGTTTATAGCCCTACTAGGTTCTGTCCCTCTGCTTTGATGTCCTAACAGTACTTTCTAGGGAGGGAAGTGTATGTAATAAGCTGAGTAGTGGTCAGATAAATACTAGTTGTAGATTTTTTATTTAGCCAGTAGGCAGACTGGGAAGATAAGAGTGTTTGCAACATGGATTCCAGTTGCTCTTTTTAGGGAACAAAAGACATTCAAAAGTTGTCTACTCAGGAACAAGCCAGGTAAGACCCCAAGGTAATACCAAGGTGACAGTATGCAACTGGCCAGCGAGTACCACATCTACAGGAAGCTAGGTGGGAGCTGGGGGAAGACTGTCGGCTGCATCCCCATAGGTGTGGCTTCATCGCTTAGGGTGTTTGAAGCTCTGCTTTTCATTTCCATTGTAATGGTTTGCCCTCTTGGGAGCTGTCAGGTCACTTTAGTTCCCCAGGTTCTCTCTTCACTGTTCATCCAGGTTCTAGCGGAAAGGCCTGTGAACTCAGACGTGTCTGTTGCTCTGAGTTCACACAGGCCCTTTGCCTGGAGGCAGCTAAGAGTGAAGAAGAGGAGCTAGGGCAGGGACTTATGGCAGAAATGGTAAATAGACTTAGGAGGTCACAATTCTGAGCAGTCTGATTAAATGGGCCCTTTTGAGAGGGTAGAGTGCTGAATAGAACAGAACCCAAGCTGAGACATTTGTGTCCTGCAGCCTTAGGGTACTAGCTCCTTATACTCATTAACACACTTCAGCAGCTTTGGAGTATGTCATACCATGTCCTGCTGGTTAGAACGTGTGTGGAAGGTCTGGGGGCTGATGGTCAGTTGAGGCCAGGGAGATTGATCTTAATAAGGACATGAATGAGGTGTTTGAAAAACTAGTAGACATTGCTCCAGAGGCAGACCCGAGGTAGTGGGTGGAGGCTGTGGGAAGGGCATTTGGCATACTGTTAAGAGAGAATGTGGTGGAGAGAAACCTTTCACCTCAACTGTCCAAGCTGAGCACAAACTGGTGATGAGTGGTAGCTAATGCCTTCCTCACTGCTGAGCAGAATTAGCACATTCTTAGACTCGATGAGCTTTCCATCCATTGGAATTTGTGTGTATCATCTCTGGCTGTGAGGCTTGCTGTTAGAGAGCAGGCATTCGTGGTCCTGCTCTGGGAGCCTTGTTTCTGGAGGGAGACGGGAATACGTGGTTTTTTTGGACATTTGTATGAACTGAAAGAGGCCGATGGTTTGTAAGTCACCAGGACATCTCTGTGGATGTGATGGCACCTTTCTCTTCCTACAGGCCATTGGCCATGTGTCTCAGGACCACGAGGAGCCCATCTTCCTGGAGAGCCCAGCCAGAGTACCTACTGAGGATGAGACCCAGGTGGGGCCTCTGCTTGGTCTGCACCCTTACCTTTGTTCTTTGCCTGGTCTTCTTGGGAAGTTCCATGAACCTCAGCAGACTCAGGTGCAACAAGAGGGTCAGTCTGTAAGGATAGTCCTGAAGTCCTCGAGTCTAGTAGTACCATTCCAGATTAACCTTTGTTGCTGTCAGTGTAAGCAAGCAGATCTGAGTTGAGGCTACAGTAGAGGCTGGGGAACGTCCTGGCCCATGCCGTGTTCCCAGTCCTTTGGCTTTCTAAGAGCTGCCAGAGGGTACACTGTGGGTGCTGCTGTGAAAGTCTTGTTCGTGGCCTGTGGTCTAGGGTAAGTAGCCACTGTTGGAGAAGGAAGTGAGATGACGAGGCTTTCAGGCCTCAGACACACAAGGGACCAGTACAGAGCATGGTTCTGAGGGGCCATAGCTTCGGTGAGCCCATGCATGGGGTCCTGCCAGGGAGTCAGAACTGAGGACAGGTAGTACCACACCTGTGGTTTCCTCGGGAACCCTGAGTGGCAGGATATTTGTCTCTTTTGTTGAAGGGTAACAGGTTCACAATGGTAACCAACTTGAAAAATACTGTCTAGTGGAGACAGCAGCATGGAGAATCAGCAGCCTCTGGCCAACTAGTGCACCCTTTATGCATAGTACTGATAGGCCAGAGTGTAGCTGTCTGCACAAAGCACATGACGGGGGGCAGGCAGGGAAAGACCAGTTTATTTTGCTGAGTCAAGCAGGTACCCTCGGTTTCATGTTCCTTGAGGTTGGTCAATAAAGTGCATTCTGATGAGTGCTCTGGGGTCCTTGAAGAGAGCTTGCAGGACACAAGAGCTGAACCACCTGACCGCATCTTTACTATTGCAGTCCGTTGACTCAGAGGACAGCTTTGTTCCAGGCCGGAGGGCCTCACTGTCTGACCTGACCCACCTGGAAGACATTGAAGGCCTGACTGTGCGGCAGCTGAAGGAGATCCTGGCTCGCAACTTTGTCAACTACAAGGGCTGCTGTGAGAAGTGGGAGCTGATGGAGAGGGTAACTCGGCTGTACAAGGATCAGAAAGGACTCCAGCATCTGGGTAAGGACTGTCGGGGTGAACAGAGCCCTCTCCTCTGCCCTCCCACATGTGGTTAGCCTCAGTGGGAGCCAGCCTTCACATTTATACTTCTCAAGCACCAAGACTGGGGACAGCAGTTGAAAACACAGTTCAGTCAGTCCTCAAAGCAGCCTATGCAAAAGGGCACTTAGTGTCACTCTTTCACTGGAGAGCCAGGATTTAAATTGAGGATCTTTTAAGGCCAGTGTCTTCCTGCCATGTGACATCCACTCCATCTGCACTCCTACCACCACCACTTTAATTTGAATCATTTTGGGGTTGGAAAGCAAATTCTGGAAGCATGTGGTGCGTGCACATGGCCTTTCCCTTGAGTTTACTTCCCAAAGCATTTGACAGAACGTCCTCCCAAGGTCCCATGCTGTCCTCATCCTGACTCGTTGTAGATGTTTTCCTGTTAAATGCAGAGACATCCTGCAGAAGAGAAACTTGTCTGGCTGTTTTGCTAGGCAAGCACTCTACCATGCAGCTGCATCCCCAGGACAGTAGCAGGATCTTGGGTTTTCTTCCCTGGTGTTGGAGATCACCTACCCAGGCTCTTGTTCCAAGTGCTAAGCAAGCTTTCAATTACTGTCTTGTTTTGTTTTGAGCACAGAACCTTCATCTTCCTTTCTCATCACCAGCTGGTTTCGTTCTTCGAGCATTTTGATTCCTTGTATGATAAATGGCTGTTAAAGCCAAGCTTCAGGCCTTCCTCTAACAAAACTGAGTAATTTATATGGACCAAGTTAGGGGAAGCATCACTGCACTGGTTGTAGACTCGGGGCCTGACAAGGAGTCTGTTTTCCCTTTAGGATTATCTCAAGAGTTTCCTAAGAATACCAAAGACTTTGGGAATAGTTTTTAAATTCTTGGTCTCATTCTGTCTCTGGTTGGCCGGGAACTCACTATGGAAATTAGGTTGGCCTTAGACTCATAGAGGATTCACTGGCCTGTGCCTCTTCACATGCTTGGGATTGAAAGTGTACACTACTCTATCCTGTGCTGCTGCTGCTGCTGCTATGACTTTTTAAAGACATAGTTTTAATACATAGCTCAGGCTGGCCTGGAGCTCACAATCCATCCTCTCTCTCTTATACTGGGGTCACAGGCATGCATCACTATTCCTGGCAATAATATGACTCCTATGTGGGAGCTTTGTCCAGAGTCCTTGGCTCATGAAATAGTCGAATTCTACATTGTTAAGAGGCAGCATTAAAGGATAGTGTATATGTGCAGTGTCCTCTCAGCTGACACAGTAGTCACTAGAGACCAGTGGGTCTGCTTTTCTCTGAACAAAGCAGATGGAACAGCAAGGGTTCTGTGTGACTTCTCTGCACACAGTGAGTAAGTAAAGCAAGCGTCTGTCCAGACTCCAGGCAGGTCCTGTTCTCATCGCAAAGCTGACTGGAGTTAGTGACGGCAGGGTGGTGGGAGATGACCTTTGTGCCACCAGACTCCTACTGATACATCATTTCCTTTCCTTTTCAGTGTCTGGTAATGAAAACCAAAACGGTAAGTAATTATTTCTGTTAAGGGTAGGCTTAGGCTCTTAGCTGTTTTGTGCTTCTGACTTCCACTCTTGATGATGGCTGTTCACAGTTTTAAGAATCCCAGGGAGGGCTGTGTGAAAGTAGAGTCAGGCATTGCCCTTGCCCCACTCCAATGAAGTAAGTTCTCCGCAGCCTAGGAGCTTGGTTGAATTGGAGCTGACTCCCTGGGTAGGGAGTATCATGCTCAAGTTTATGTATCCTCGGAGCACACTGTAGAACTTGGTTGCCTGTGGGATATTTTCGCATATATTGTACCCTTTTTAAAGTCTTGAGGGACGTGGTTGTAAATTTCCCAAGAGAATATTCTCAGTAATGTTCCAGTCTATAGAGCACTTTAAAACTTTTCAGAATTTATCCTAAGTAAAATGGTCCACTGTGCAGAATGGGCAGAGTTGCGCTTTTCTACTTAGTTATCTCACCCCCGCCTCAATAATACTAAGATGAGATTAATCTATGTGTTACCATCCTTCCTTCTCACCATTTCTTGGAGAATACTGACCACTGAGTTGATGTGTTTATTCTCTCTCCTCAGTGAAGTAATGAATGGCTGAAATTCTGTAGACGACTCCATCTTGTTTTAGATATTTGTGTACCCTTCTAACCTCCATATTAAGGTCACAGGGGCTTTAAATAGGCTGAACTCTCACAGCCAGACACCTGCTGTGGAAAGTGTTTTTGACTTGATGAGTATTTCATAGTTAGGTATGAATACCTGCATGAAAAATTCCAGAACTACTAGGCAGTGGTGGCGCACGCTTTTAATCCCAACACTTGGGAGGCAGAGGCAGGCAGATTTCTGAGTTGGAGGCTAGCCTGGTCTACAGAGAGTTCCAGGACAGCCAGAGATACACAGAGAAATCCTGTCTCGAAAAACCAAAAAAAAAAAAAAAAAATTCCAGAACCACCAAACTAGCAATAAACAAACATGTACAATAGGACTTGTGCATTCAATGACTTCACTTTTTAGACTACTCTAGAACAGAAAAAAGGACTTAAAAGCAACAGAGAAATGGAAAATTCCCTTGAAGAGTTGCCAAGTCTAGTTGGGAGCTGTGGCTAGTATGAGAACAGTTTTGTTTTATGGCTGGTTAGTTTAGGCTAGTTTGACACACAGGAGATAGCTGGGCTTTTAACTGTGAAGGCTTTTCATAGCTGAAGTAGGATAATAGCTGTGTCTACCAGTAGAATAAGCCCCAAGTTAGTATTCATTGAGAACTCTGTGGACAGGGCAGTTAATAGTGTCTTGATAGTCTCTGCTCTTGGAGCCCTTGTTCAGATGGCCGTCATGTCTATCTCAGCAGCCCTGTGTCCTTGGGCAAGCCACTTAACTCTGGCCTAAGTTGTGTCATCTGTAAAACCTACTTGAGCACCTATGGGCTAACACTGAAAGCTCTTAGGACCCACCCTGCCTGACACGTGGTAGGCAGTTAGTCAATATGAACAGTTATCATTCCCAGGGCAGAATGTTCATTATCAGATGTTTAAAGAATACCTACCATGTGACTCATGTTTTGGGAATTCAAAGATAAGTATCTGACCTCAAAGCATAAAGCAAATGCTAAGCTTATGATTACCGGCTGAATAAGTTGAATTAGAAGCTTTTAGTCTACTGTGGGAGATAAGTGAATTATCGTGCAGTATGATAAGCAGTCAGAGGTATGAATAAAATTCAATGGTTGTAGCACAGAAAAGGGAGCAGTGTATTTGCCCATGTCCTTCTATTAGGAAGTCTTTTCATAAGCTTAGAGGTAGGTAGATTGTTGGATAGCACAAGGAGTCCCCCATGATTCTCAGCTTTATTAAATCAGGTCTATGTTTGTAGATAAGCCTTAGGATTCTTAATGAACCATTCATAACAGTTCTGTTTATATCCAGACTTTTCTGAGCCAGTTTTTATCTTTTCGGCATATTCTGTCCCAAGAGATGTGGTACCTCAGCATTGTTCACTGAATTACAGCCTCCTTGTCCTGAGTCCTGGATATTTTTGATTGGAGAGTACCGGACTCAAACCTTTTTGTTATGTTAGCAAGGGTGGTGGGTTACTGAGGTTTTTTTTGATGGTGCTGTATTTGAGGGGAAGTGGATTTGGGGGTTTTCTTAGCACAGGCCCTTATTTACAGAGACATAATCTTTTCTTCTTTTCTGCCTTGTTTGTCCAGGGGGAGCAGTGCCTTCTGGCCTGGAGGAGAACCTGTGTAAGATTTGCATGGACTCACCCATTGACTGTGTTCTGCTGGAGTGTGGCCACATGGTGACCTGTACCAAGTGTGGCAAACGCATGAACGAATGTCCTATCTGCCGGCAGTATGTGATCCGAGCAGTGCATGTCTTCCGGTCCTGAGGGATAGCATTGGCTTCTTCAGTGCCTTACAGGACATAGCCCAAGATGTCTGGGCTCAGGGTTGGTCCGATGCACAAGGGCAGTCTACTGTGAGAAACTGGCAGTGTTCTGAAGAACTAGAACAAGCGGAGTTGCCTAGCATGCCTGTTTTAGGTGGCAGAGCCCAAATCCAGTGGAAACTGGTTCAGATCACATAGGTGAATGCCTGCTTCTGTGATCATTGGGTGGCGATGGTAATCAATGAAGAGGTCTTTCCGGAATGTGGACCAGTCTTCCCGTCCTAAGATCCTAAGACACATTTCATACATCTGTATACCACTCCTCCTGCTTTGTCAATCAGAAGTCCTGCTGGAATTGGTATCTTACCCCACCCCACCCCCAGCACATTTGGATTTAAATTTCTGGTCTCTCTGGCTTTCTGTGTGTTAACATATCTTTTAAGTCTTCTCATTTGCCTAAAACCCATTTGTTTCTAGGACCAAAAAATGTTAATCAGACCAATAGTATTCCTTAGGTCAGAATTTGGATCAGTAAACTGACCTCTAGTGAGAAATTAAGTCTTAAGTGATATAGAAAAAAATTCTAGGTTGAGTCACTTCTGTTTATAGTATTGGGGTTGGAAAGGACCAGTCTCTGACCTGACTGCTGGGAAGGCCTTAAGAAATGGTGCAGCTTCTCTTGGGTTTGACTTTGCATCATTCTTAACTTTAGATTATGAGGAAAGAGAAATTAAGACAGTAGCTTTATCTTTTTGGCTTCTGGGCCTCATTTTCCAGCAGGCTAAAACTCTTTTTAAAAACCACTTTAATAATATTTTCTCTTCCTTGGGTTTTAAACTTGCTTACTAAAGGTATAGGAACTTCACCAAAGAGCTCTGCTGTCCTCTAGCCTGGCTGCTCATGGAATTCTTGGAGAGCAGACATACAGGACAGCGTATGGAAGGTGTTCAATTTGTTGGACTGTGCCTATGGCTGCTGAAAAGTCTTAATTTTAATTGCACCCTCTTCTCAACTGCTTGGGCAGGTCAGGACAAAGCATTCTTTAATTCATGATTCCAGCCCTCCTGGGGTCTCTACACCACTGAAGCAACTGAAGGGTTTGAGTAACATTTGCTATAACAGTTCATCAAAGCACAAAACACAAAGTATCAGAAAAGCTGTATGTTCTTCTGTGGGATGACCCGGCAACTTGGCTAACACCACCCTTCACTGTGTAGCTATCTGAGACTGGAAGTAGCAACCACTCATGACTCTGCAGAGTAGAGGGAAACCTCTTAGGAGGGTATTAGAAATGCTTAGCTTCTCCACTGAATTCCTGAGGATCAAGTAGTTCCATGAAGTGTTGTCAGAGATACCAGGCCCACTTACCTCTGCATTCTAAGTCCAGATGACCAGATTGTGGGTCAAAGCTTTTGTGGGTGTCAGGGATTCAGATCCCTCCACAAAGACTACCTTGCCCACCCTCTCTCCCTGACAAGTGAGTACTGTAGTTTACAATGTCTCCAGTTTAGCACGGCCCACTGATTTTGCTGCTTCTAGACTCCACTGTGAAACAGGTCTGATCTTGCAGCTCAGTTAAGACCTAACAGTAACTTTAAAGCCGGCTCTCCCTTATTACTGCTTTCTCTTTTGAGGCCTTACCTCCCTACCTCCTATACAGGAACAGAAAATACACTGATGGCTGTGGTTAGCAACCCAAGTAACAACCAGAACCCATGCTATTTATTTTGGAGATCTTATATTTAAATCTCTACCTTTGGTGTTTTCGCTTGAGGGGAAAAAACCAAAACATGTCAAACAACTTTTTTATTGTTAAACCAAATGAAAGTTGGAACCCATTCCAGTTAACATCTCAGTTAACATCTCAGGTAGAAAACCCTTTTTTTTTTTTTTTAAATACCTGAGCCCCTTTTCTGTTCTTCACGGATCCTTGGTCTTAATTAATGTTGAAACACCTAATCCTTCCAATTATTCTGTGGATTTTGCTGATTGCACCAAGATTTCAGTTGAGACTTACATTTTCAAAGACACTGACTGTTTCATAGGTTGGAATAGCCAGTTCTAAACTAATGAGCTGTAAAGGAATTAATAGTCTTTGTTGTACAAGTTTGTTGAGATCTCTTGGATGTAATTGTGTAGCTCCAAGTGGCTTACATTAAGATGCTCTCACCTGGTGTTAAAAAGCACACCCAATGTGTATTTTTTGTTACAGAGCTCTGCTTTATAATTTTGTAATAAAGTTTAAATACAGATGCCTGTCCCATCTGGTGTGAGGGGAATAATGCCAGAGGTCCCCAGAGAACTTGTAATGCAGGCGAGCATCAGACCACACGCAGAGACACAGTCCACAGAGACTGCACCCACTTACAGAGGTGCTTGGGCCACCTGGTCTTGTCAAGGTACCCCCGCTCTGTTGTGACTTGCCCAAGATCACAAGAGTACAGTGGAGAAATTGTGGAACAGAAGTGGAGCTAAGTGTAAGAATGATTCTCAAGAGCAAATGGGAAGCACCATGTGAAGTTATTTACAGTCCCACTGTAGAGGGACCTTCAAGAGCTAAGTAGAAAGTAACCTCAAGACAGCTAGGTAAGGCAGTAAGTTTTCAAATCACCCTGAAAGATAGACAGTAGCTTTCGGATACAGACAAGTGTGGCTCAAAGGTTGGCCCAGCCTAAAGAGCGGATTACAGAGTAAGCATGGGCCTGTACCCACCTACCTGACCAGGTGCCTGAGGGGAGTATATCACCTCTGGGAGAACTAGATAAAAGGATTCTACTCAGTATCTTGCTTGCTATTGAATATCCAGTAATGAACACTGCCTGTCATCAACTGGCACTATGTAAACAAAGGTGGGGGTGGGGGGGCATGTTTCCAGCCTTGGGGGAGGTTTCAGGTGACGGTGCTTAGGGTTGTGTAGAAAGACAGGAAAAGATACAGAGGTCCACATAGAGTTTAACCTCTCTGCAAAGGGAAATGTACAAAGACCTGACAGTGAGTTGGAGTGAATATACAGTAAGGCATTAAAGGGACAAAGGGATGAACTTTTGGCCCCGTGGGATTGGGATGGGGAAGAGTCGTCTTTGATGCTCTACCAAGCTGCTCTGTCCAAGGAAGGCAAGTGTTCAAAGCACAAAGCAGCTTCTGCCTTGAGGCTAGAATAAAGTGTTTTACTTACCAAACTGAATACTGCCTACTCTGCCCTCATCAGAGCATCTACACCCACTACTATCTTAAACAGTAGGTGAAGGACAGAGCTAGACAAGCAAGCAGCTTCCTAGTGGGATATTACTTTAGCAGTTACATGGGGTGGTGGGTCTATCTTAGAGGCTCACGTAAGTTTTTAAAAGGTTCCACCATAATAACCTAGCTCACAGGTGGTGGACAGGCAAGCCTGCATGAGTTGATCAAGAGGTGGCACAGCATAGACAAGGAAGCCCATGCTTAGACCCAAATGTGAACTTTTAACATGTGAGGTGGTAAGCTAGGCCTCCTGGACAACATCTGTACCAGGTGTGTGCTGCATGCCTTAAACAAGGTGTCTGAGGTCACTGGCAGCTGCCCAATGATTTGGCAACAGTGACTCTGCCCATTCCTCTTGAGGAACTGATACTCAGATGATGTTGTCTTGAAATGTTGTTGCATAGCCTCATGCTAGCCACATCTCAAGGGCTTGCTAATCCGATGAGGCTAGTTTAGTACACTTCCACTGTTGCAGAATATCCCGTGTGCAGTTGTACACAGAAATCATCTTTCTTTACCCTTCAGGGGTGTCTGCCACACATGGCACAGGAAGCAGCCTTGGTAAGCAGGATATGGAGATTTTCCCAGCTATGGACCTGTGCTCCGAGAGTAGTCAGATTTGAGGAGGCAAATTCACCTTTAAGGAGCCTCTGTCTCCAAGGAGGCTACTTTCCTATAGGTGTCAGTCTCTCCCTCCAGGCAGTGACCTGGAAACCACAACCACTGGAGACTACTTTGTTCTTTCACGTGAGGGTTTGGACCAGGCATAATAAAAGGTTTTGCCACATATAAGAAGCGTTTAAGAACAGTTTAAATACAGCTTTTAAGATGTACATGGAAATGAGCAGCACAGGAAGTAGATTCTGCTCAGTCTTCATTCCTTAGTCACTGAGGGAAACTGTGGTGGAACCAGTGGGGGAAAGGATGCTTCTTATTGTTTAAATTCTTACCCCAGGGTAGCCATGGACTTCTGATACCCCATGATTTCTTCGTGCCTAGCTTAAGACTTCTTATTTATAAAACTGTAGTTCAGTGGCGGAGTGCTGTGCACAGAATGAATAAGGGTCTAAGTTGGTTATCAGCACCTCAGACAATAACAAGACAAAGCTAGCACCTGGATCTGAAAGTTCCAGTTAAACTGTGTGTGTCCACAGCAGCTAACTCCTGATCCAGAAGAGACCTTGAAGAGTCGGAAGGTGTAAGAAGGTACACAGCTTGGCGAAGAGGCCCTTACCCTTCAGGCTGAGCCTCGTGTGGTAGCAGAGTGGGCAGAAGAGGACAGCCCAAAGAGGAAGACCAAAGTCCTAGCAAGGAGCTATCAGCCTCCGTTTCCGGATACATGCCCAAATCCACTCTGAGGAGACCAACTGGGCATCAGTGTTCTTGTCTTTGTTACCTAGCACATGTGTGGCTGAGGCCATGTCAAATTCCTGTACCAGGTCCCCGTCGAATGCCACAAAGTAGCGTTTGAGCCGTCTGAAGTCTGGTGTAGAAGGTGGCAAGTAGAGCCGCACCCCAGTGAAGACATCCATCAGCACCTGCAAACAGAGTGAGGCCTAGCCTGGGTACAAGCGCGACTGCACCTATCTGATGACAGGTCAGCTAGGGACTTAGGACACAGATGTTTACTGGAGAAAAGACAGAGGTGTTGCTATCTCCTCCTCCAGTCATTCAAACTGACCCTGGTCTGACAGTTATTCCTGACTCCAAGAAAAAAGGGAAAAGTGATGGGCTCTAACATCTGAGATCCAGCTAAACTGTTTGGAAAAAAGGACATTTCTCTAAGAGCCACCCAATACAAAATACCCTGGAAGATCAGTTTGTTCTGCACAGCTACCTAGTCAGAGGCCTGGGAGTCTTGCTCATCAGTGTGGATGAGTTCAAGGGCTTCAGGGAGGGCAAAGAGATGGGAATGGTTTCTACTGAGAACTGGGTGCAGGCCCTGAGATGTCAACTTCTATGCATATACTAGGTCATGGGTGCTATCTGTTAATCATGGCCAGAAGTTACCCAGGGTACCATAGACTAGCTAGTAGTTCCTGATCTCAGGTACTCCACAGATGTTGCCAGACCAGGGACTAACAAAAGGGAAAATAGGCTCCTTAGCTGGGAGTTGTCTATGCCGTGGCAGTCTCCCTCTCCTTGCTGGGCAGAACTGTTCCAAAACAGAGATACACAAACGTGCTGCACCCCACAGCCAGAGTGGGCTTCGCTCTTTAATGTGAACTGTAACAACATTGGCAGCAGGGTGGGCTTGCAGCCTCTCTTGCTAGGCCGGCTCTATCTCCTGCCTGTCTGCATAGCTCTCCTTCCTCTTTGCCTGCTGGCCCGCCGCCTCTGCAAGGCAACAAGAGGGCACAGGGTGGAGCAACAGGACCGCTCACCTGCCCAGAACAGGAAGGGAAAGGGCTCCAGGAGTCTTCCCCCAAACCAATACGGACAGCTTTTCATATTCACACACAAGAGCCTGGATCTCTAGACCCTGAGCCAAAGTGGCCTGTGTCCAGCACCGCTATTCTTCCCCTCACCTTTGTCAGGCACGGTGTCTCATCAGTAGCTTTCCTCTTCATTCCCACTTTGACTGGAGAAGACTTCACAGCCAGCTTCTCTCCTGGTTTCATGGGGGAAGACTTCGGAATCAGTTTGTTGCCTGCAGGACAGCAGAGGTCGGGCATGTATAAAGCACTAGGTCTGATCCCTAGCAGTGCACAAACTGGGACATGCCTATAATCCAGCACTAAGGAGGTGAAGACAGGAGGCTCAGAAGCCTCAGAGCCATTCTGAACAACACAGTGAGTTAAAGGCCAGCCTGGTGTAGAAAAACCCTGTCTCAAAACCACAAAACCAAGAACAGGAAGGAAGATGGTAAGGAAACAGTCCTGTAAGTTAGGAAGAACAGAGGTCAAGTATTTCTGTTGGAATGATGAATGAAAGGGGAGCTCCAAGGTGGCTTATTCCTCAGTCAGACTGGCTGTCCCTGGGTCCTCTGTCATCCAGGTTTGCTGAGTAGATGAGGAGTACCCCCGGAGACCAATTTCTAGCCCCTAGGAACATGCTAGAAACACGGCTGTAGCAGACACCCAGTCACAGGACATCAGAGTTGAAGTGTATGCCTATGTCCTACCATCTCTGGCCTCCCCACAGCCCTCCCCATCACCTTAGGTCCCTTTACTCACCACCTCTGCTACTGGGGTCATTCAGCTTCTGTTCAGTCTTGGCACTGGTAGAGGACTTACTGGGGGGAGCTTTGGGGCCCTTGTGGGGCACAGCAGACGCAGCAGTGCCCTCATTCTCACCACTGCTACCTCCGGGAGTGGAGCTCTCCTCATCTCCAGCCACCACAGCAAAGTCTGCCTTCTCTTTGGACAGCTGGTACAGTTCCTAAAAAAGGAGTTGGGTGCTGTCACTGACCTGACCCGACCTGTGTGTGGGATGAGTGCTGCCTGGTAGACATGGCTAAGGAACAAAGTAGGGCTTGGGAACCTGAGTAATTTGGGTACAGGCTACTTTCTGTGGCAAAAGTTTTGTAACTCTTGACTGGCTTTAAACTTAAGATCCCCCGTCTCAGCCTCTCTGGTGCTTATATTATAGGCTCAGACGAACCACGTTTCTGTTGTTGTTTTGAGGCAGAGTCTCACTCTATAGCTCTGTCTAGCCTAGAATTCACCATGTAGATCAGGCTAACTTTGAACTCAGAGAAATTTTTGACTCTGCCTCCTGAGTGCTAGAATTCTAAAGGTGTGCAATACTACATTTTGCCTAAATCCCAGTTCTTTTTCTTAAAGGAAAAAAAGTATGTGCCCATCTGTGCATCATGTAAATGTGTGAATGTCTGGTGCCTATAGAGGCCAGAAGAGCGCACTAGATCCCTGGGAACTGAAATTACAGACAGTTGTGAGCTGTAGTGAGTGCTAGAACTCAAATGGGGGTCCTCTGTAAGAGCAGTCAGAGCTCTAACCATTGAGCAATCTCTCCAGCCCCTAAACCTCAGTTCTTAATTAAAGTAGGACTGTGGTCTAAGGTAACTCCTAAATTGTCTGTGGAAAGCTAGGCTCTTCGGAGGACCTGAGGAAAGGGAGCTAGGAGGAAGAGGTACCAGTTTCAACTCTGAACTGCTCTCCTTGCTTTGTCCTTGTGGATGGAGATAGGCCAAATAACATGTCAACAGGCTAGATGCCCAACACTCCAAGAGCAAGACAGTGGGTTGGTGACATTTAGAAAGCCAAGGAGCTGGCACCTTGAGTTGGGGGAGGTTAGTGGCAGATTTCCAGTCTTTGTCATCCCGGATTCGGGTGCATCGAGGAAATCGGATGGAGATGCCATCAGCAGTGTGTGCCTCAGATCTGGAGAATTCTGCCCCTGTGATCTCCCACACAGCAGCTTTCTGTCAGGTATAAAACAGGTAGATTATCACTGGCCAGGAAGGAAGTCTCCAACAGACAGAAACAGTATAAAGCATTTGAAAGCACAGAGGCTCTCACTAGCAACCAGGAGGTCTGTGTGCCAATTATGCCTCCTCGTGAAACCTGTCTGCTTAAGCAGGGCCTGGTTTAGGTTTATTTCTAGAACAGGTCTCTTCCAAATGGAAAGAAATTTGCTTCCCCTCCACTAAGGACAAGTCCTCAGAGCTGGCTGGTTAGCCCTGTTGCTTGTCATAAGTCTCATCCTGGGTGGACCTTAGCAAAGCTGGATTAACTTCTGTGGCACTGGAGAACTAAAAACTACTTCTGGAGTGGGGGCCACAATACGTCAGGTGATGATACCTTTGGGTCTGGGACGATAAAGTCAGGATAGTAGATCTTGTTGATCTTCAGCCAGCTGGGTATCTTGCTAGGATCCTGAAGGAGAAGACAGTTTTGAGCTCCTGTCATACTGGAACAAGGTTTAAACCCTGTCTTTGGCAATAAGACTGTGAAATGACTTAGCTAAAAAGGATGACCTCTCAACCCAAGTAATCTTCCCTCTTTAGGTAGGCTATGGCCCATCATCTATAAGACAGGCTCTTAGATTTAAAAGCCTAATCCTGCTTCTATGCCCAAGAAGTAAGCTCCTTTCTGAATGAAGAATCGGGACTTGCAGACCTCAGTCCTCCAGGCACAGCCTGTTTGAGGAAGGATGGCCTGTCCAGGGCCAGGGCTTGTCACCCAGGTGCCTTCCTTACCTTACTGATCTTCACCATATCGAGCTCCTTCTGCAGGCGGGCAAGCGTGGCATCATCATGGCCTCCGGCACATTTGGTGACAGTGCACCACTTCTGGCTGTCAGGGTCATAGCAGCCCATGAGGAAGATGGACATCATTCCGCCTGGGAGGGAACATGAATTGAGTGTGGGCTAGAAGGAACCACCTCTGACAGGCCCACCACAAGCTGCTTGGAGAAGAAGGAGCCAAGCCTTACCATCAAGAGTGTTAGAGTAATCACACTCAACCTTCTGGGCTCTGGGGAACTGGAAGTACCTCACACACAGCAGATACAACCTGACATACTGCCTAAGTGTTCCTCAGACCTCATCTTTCTCACCGATTAAGAAATACATTTTTTTCTGAGAAGGAAGCTGTCAGGCCTTGAAACAGCTAGTAGTTGAGCTTCCTTGTGCCAGAACTGCAGAGGTTATTCTTGACCAACTTTCTTTTAATTATTTTTCCCTAATTATTAGAACATTTTTTTTTTTCTGAGTGCGTACTTTTGTGCAGCCAGTCATAATCCAGTCTTCATACATGCTACAGGGTGCATGTGGGTGGGGGCCAGAGGACAACCTGTGGGAGTCAGTTCTCTCCTTTTACCAAGTGGATACTAGTGATCAATTTAGGTCTGAAGGCTTGGGGCAGGGCTTTAAACCTACTGAGCTCTCACCAGCTCTTATTACTAAGCTTCTGAGTGTAAGTCTGAAGCTCCCAGATGTCGCTGCCTGATGTGACCAGGGCCCTAGATCTCAGGACCAAGGAAGCCATGGCTGGCAGATCAAGCTATTAGAAGGCCAGTGTGTGTTTACTGATAGAGCACCACATCAGGAACCAACACCACTAACCTTTGCTCCCTTGTCCATAGAAGGCCCCAAGAACCACCAGATCAGCTGTATCGGCCATGGCCCCCTCGTTCAAATAATCTTTCTTAACTTTCAGCCAGTGCCGCTTCCCAGGCTCATATGTACCCTGAGGGGACATACACACACACACATAAAAAAGATCACAGATAATGGAAACTGCATAGAGGTGGAATCCATCTTTTCACCACTATGGGCCGATCTCAGTGTCAAGGCACTACAGGACATACAAAGCCATTTTCAGATTCAGGACCAGCTTGCCCAGTTGAATGGGAAAGACTTCTACATAGCTCTCCCTCCCACCGCCAACGCCTCTGTCACTTCCAGCAGGCAAAGACAGATGTCGCAGCTATCTTACCTTCACATCCTTTAGCACCAACCCTTCCAAACCCTCTCGGATCACCCGGTTTATCATGTCAGCCAGGTCTGAAGCTTTCTGAGGGACGGCAGAAGAAATGTGCAGGATCATGTAAGAATAGACTGTTCACTTCTATACACTCGTGTGCATAACCTGGAGCTGCTGTGGCTTTGAGAGGCAGGCTGCAGACAATTAGGCAACATAGGCCAATGGCAAACTTATCAGCTAAGGCTCATCCTCTCATACCCCATGGGGTTCTCTGCTCTCTTTTCAAACCATTAGCTCCCTGCCTAGGAGAGGAGCTTCACTTACTGTGACTTTCTTCATTTCTGAGAACATGATCCGGTTACGGATTTCAACCATGTTGTCATGAAGAAACTTCCGTCGCTCACACAGAGGCCTAAGGGAAACAGAACTGAGGTAAAAAGCCTCCCTTCCACTCCTGGCAGGAACCCTGACACAGGATAGTGCCTAGTGAGAGAACTCTTGCTTCAGGAGAGGGACAGCTATGGATCCAAGCTCCCATATGAACAGCTATGCTGTCAAAGGCTTGAAGGACTCCATCAACACTAGAGATAAGCAACTATAAGCTGTTGCCCACAGCCAGTTCATAGCTGTGCTTTCTACTCTACTGAGTCAAGAGAACACCAGCCTCCAGCCCCAACTACATGTTCTGTCCCGTCCCACTTGAACAATGTTACAACTCTTGTGCTATCCCTAACCCCCAGGCTGGCACAGGCCTCAGGACTCTACCCCATCAAGTCTTACTTTCATAACCATGGGTGTAGCTATACAAACAGGATTAGGGAGAATCCTAAGAGCATAAAGGACAAGTATCAGTTGTGTAAGTCCAAGCTTTTGGATGTAGCTCACTCTAGATGACCAGTTCCCCCTAGATGTTTTACTCATAGCATCCCCTATAAACTCATAGATAAAATGCAAAAATGTTAGCCCTATCCCTATCTCTTTCCTAACTGAAGCCTCTACAGGCCCAACCCAGATAAATTCCCAGTGAAGATAAGAATCTCGGTTTAAAGACAGTAGCCAGGGAATAAAATCCAATGGTTGATTATATGTTTAATACGTCTAAAGCCCTGGATTTCATCCCCAGTACTGCAAGAAAATGAAATAAATAAATAAATAAACAAAACTCAAAACATGTCAAAATACGAGTTAACTCACCTGTCCATCAAGCTGACATCATTAAAGTAGATACAATCAAAAACAAACAGGCAGACATTAGCATCCTGGAAAGCAGCTTTCTGCAGAGAAAATGAGGCAAGAGGCATAGGAGGGAATCAGGAAGTAGCAGTCCACTTCAGAAGCCCCTTGTGGACAGTCCATTCAGTGCTCTGCAGGGCCACAGAGCACTCCAGAGATGGTGCTCACTAAACTTTAGGTTCCAAGTGTTTCCCAAAGGCCCAAATGTTCCCAAGGGTGGTGAAGTAGGGGAAAGACTTAGGTCATTAGCTCCTAAAGGGATTCTGGAACTGGCCCCTTCCTCTTGCCATACTTCTTAGCTCATGATGTAAATGACTTTGCTCTGCCACATATTTAGTGAGCTAAAGCTATGGGCTCCTGTATTCTCTGACTGTAACCTCGATACAAAACCTTTCTCCTTTATAGAATGGCTACCTCTAGTATTTTGTTACAGTGATGAAAGTGTATATGCTTTACAGAAACTAACTCAAGCCTAAGTTGGTTCTAATATCTCCCTTCCATCCCTTTGTCAGACTGAAAGCACATGTTTTGCACACAGGACTCTTAGTGTATACCTTGTGCACTCCCAGAGTTCCAAAGGGCAGTGGTTTGCCTGTGTTGTTGTCAATCAGGAGCACCTCAGAGTCCAAGATCATGCTTTGACCCCCAGGAAAAGCTTTGGGAATATAGTCCTTGAAGTGGGCCACCTAGAAGTAGAAAGGCAGCTTTGGCAAGGGTGACTTGGCGGCAAGACCTAAAACTAAGCCACAGTGATTAAGGCTCAGGCAAAACAGTACAGAGAACCTTGCAAGCCCAAGCAATGAGTGCCAAGCAATGGCACTAGGTTGTGCCAGTCCCCCAAAGAGTATCAGGCTATCTGCTTTATCAACTCTGTCTAGATCCAGAAAATGGTCAGCCTACTGAGTCATTTACTATGGGCTATACAGAAGGCTGGGAGGAAAAGGAAGAAACAGTGAGTTGGTCAGGAAGGACCTGGAGGTAGACAAATATGGGAGGGAAGGAAGGAGGAAAGACAGGTAGGTCGGGACTAGTGTTCATTACAGAAGATTAGTGTTATCAGGCTGAGGACTGGGATGGGAAACAGATGAGTTGCAGGGCAGACAAATAAAGCTCTTGGAAGAGCAAGGAATGAGAACAAGGTATCCCCTAAGTGGGAGCTCTGAAGCCCTACTGTCTTCAGAGTATAAGCACTGGGGCAGGGTTCTTCCTAACAGAGCCAGAGCCCTAATTTCTGATACTCAGTGGGAGAAGTCCCACAATTCCAAGTATTTCCTGACAAAGGGTACCAGAAGTGGGGTCTGGAGAGCCTGACAATGTCTATGCCAAGAGCAGCGGAATCACTGCCTAGGGTATGGAACGGGATGAGGAAAGATCTGACTGACCATCCTTACTCCCTTCCATCCCTAATCCAGCCCTTTAAGAACCAACAGACACTGACGGATGACACAGTTTAGTAGACAGCCCTTGCCTAGCCTGTGTAAGCCTTGATTCAATCCACAGTATTTGGAAAAGTAAAAAAAGCAGATTCTGGGAAGCTGTGTTCAAATGGTCCTGGGTCACAGGAGGGACTGTCTAACACATCTTTATCTCAGCAGTTCCTGGTCAGCTTCTAGCACACCTGGAACGAGAACCTCACTTAGAGTTTCATGCAAGACAACTGGTCAGCTCTCGTGCTCAACACATAAAACAAGTGGCCCAGCCACAAAGTCTCTACTGAACCAGACAATACATCCCCCAATATATAGACTCTGAGAAACTGAGTCAGAACTAGGAAAGAAGTGGGTAGCAAAGCCAGGAATTCCATTTACTCACAAGCTACTGAAACCAGATATCCCAGCTGTTTTTCTTCACAGACCACAGACCTCAGGACTAGCCCTGGAAGCTGAGAAGGGCTGAGGACTGAGGCTCTTAATTCCGTCAGTTCTGAGTAGGGTAGGGATTAGGACCCCAGACAGCCCCACGATACTGTGCAACTCTAAGATGCATGAAGGTCAGAATTTGTATCTATTGTTTTACTTTTTTATGTCCACTAACTACCACAGTGTGCAGCATTTGAGAAATACTTGTTGAGCCATCTAATGAATAATTTCCTTGTACATGAATCCTAATCTAGCCCAAAAGGGGACAGGGACACACCCAAGATTTTCACTGAGCTATCTGCACCACACTGTCTCAGGAAGCTCTTTCCTACCTGACTAACTCAAGTCTGGGCTTGTTGGCTGTCCCAGCTAAGCAGCCTTTCGCTACTAGAAGAGTGCAAGAATAAATTCCCTTCATTCATTTACAGGAAAAAAAAAAAAAAAAAAAAATTTCCTCCAGTGAAACAGCTTGAAAGGCACTTCAGCTCTGCCCCAGC
This sequence comes from Rhabdomys pumilio, assembly GCA_030674055.1. NCBI lineage: Eukaryota > Metazoa > Chordata > Mammalia > Rodentia > Muridae > Rhabdomys > Rhabdomys pumilio. Next base: position 37,607,802 of record JANHMN010000002.1, read on the forward strand.
AGTTTTTTTAGAGGCAGGGAGGAGACACGCTGCTGAAAGGGTATTACCTTATGAGGCAGGACAGGCTTGAGACTACGACTGAAGTAGCTGAAGTGGTCCCCCTTCTTATGCACCTGGACTCGCTCACCATCATACTTGATCTCCGAGAACATGCCATTGGGACACTTCTTCATGGCATACTCGATGGACTTGCAGGCCTCAGCCTTGGGATGGAAAAAACAAATGTTACAGCCCTTTAACCAGGGCTCCTCAGCAGAGTATGGAGCTCGGATCATCAGGACAGAATTGACTCAGGACAGACTGCTGAAGGGGTGATGTATTGCAAAGGGCTGGACAACGCTGTATTCTGACAATAAAATGATCAGCTGATATCCTGAGCTACATAGCAATATTGTCTCAAATACAAAAAACAAAAAGACTCATCACCAAAGTTGGTTTAACAGTTTGCATTCTGAAAAAGACAAATGCTATCCATTCTAGAATACAATTCTTCTAAAATAGGATTTACTTTTTTCAGTAACGTAGCCCCTTACCAGGCACCTGGCTTATTAAATACACTTGCTATCACAGTGTGTTGGTGGAGGTAAGAGTGGAGAGGGCCAGTGACAGTGGGGCTGGCAGGGTGACTGGAATCAGAGACTGACAGGACACCCAGACCCACTCACTCACATACTGGCACTAGCCAGATCCAAACAGTAACTACCATTTTGGGAGTTCCTAACAGGCCACAAAACAATCTCATCTGATATGATCCCTAAGAGGACAAGTGCTGAAAGGGAAACCTGAAGGTCACGGAGGTTATGTGCTTACTTAAGGTCAGGCAGCCAGAAAACAGCCAGGCTTGGATGTGTATCTAAGGCCTCATCCCAAGCCTGTGTGCTAAGCACTAATAAGCAGGCAACCCACACCATTCTTCTGACAAGGCTGTGGAAAAGGACTCTAGGAAGAATTCCCACAGAAGCCAAAAAAACCCCTATTCCAGGTGAGGAAAAAGGTTCTGACCCTGGCATGGAGATCACACTATTTTAGCAAGCTAGTCTATATTTCTGGTAGTGAGAGAACTCTTTCCTATTCTAAACACAAGGATTTAATATTACAAGACATCTTAAAAAAAAAAAAAAAAAAAAAAAAACAAGTTCCCTGCATACCCGTTGCCAGCTCTGAGCTACTATCTTCAAGTGTGATGCTACACTACTTGGTCCCACATGCCACTCCCACAGGGACAGTAAAGTGTACTAGATCATCTACCTTCTCCTGAACCTTCACTTCCTGGCTTAGCGCTGCTCTGCTCACCTCCACTCTTCCCTGGCAAACTACCAGAGCTCTTGCTTTTCATCCCTATCAGATGCCAGCAACTTGAGGAGACATGGATGTTAGGGACAAGGTAGTGCTCCTCACCAGCATGGGCTGCACAGGCGTCATCAGTGAGGCCTGGATGCTCAGAGCCCGTCGCCGGCCTGGGTCCTTTTCCACCTCCTGCTCATTGTGAAGGATCCGCTCCACCACATCCTGCAGGTTGCGTGATGCTTTGAAGGCTTCATAAGCATTGGGGTCAAGGGCATCTAACCTGCCAAGGAGAACAGGAGCAAGGAAGCAAACCTCTACATCCAACATCATGGCTTAGGGTAGCAGTCTGTCAGACAGGGGAGATGCTGGGGAAGTAGCTGTGCTCCACCTTTAACTTGAAGACGTGACTAATCTACAGCAGTTGTCATATGGAGCCACAGATCGTTATAAATGTACCCAACACAGAATTTAGTCAAAACTTTTTTTTTGTAAGTTGAATGGACAGTTCTTGAGTATCGATTTTGTAGATTTTGCAATAGCAAAAGGTTGGACACCAGAGCTGGCACAGGAAAAGACAAAGCAGAAAATTCAGGATTTGAGACCCCATGCCTTACATGGTATCACCTTGGCAGAGAATAGGTCTGAAATGGGCAAGAACTTTCAGTTGTAGCAGTTGATGTTAAAGACAGTTATCTCTACTTTGTTGTGAGAAAATGGATGTGGAAGTGAGTTAGAGTCCAGAAGAAATAATAACGAGGGTTCAAATCTGTAGCAGGACTCTCCAGTCTTGAGAGCAGCAGGGGACAGCGCAGTTGGCAGTCTGGGCTGTGAGAGGGGCTGTGACACTTACACATGTTTTGCACCCGAGTTCATCTTCAGATCATGTTTGATCAGCCGGATAATGCATTTGAGGTCATTGGCTGTACACCTAAAGAGATAAGGCATACTCAGCTTCATCTCTCAAGGACTTTGATCCTCCCTTCCCAAATTAGTACACTTCCATAGCCCATTCCCAAAGGGTCTGGTTTCAGTGGGACCACCCCTCACCTGGAGGCAATGTCCTGCAGGGCCTGCTGCTGCTCATCCTCCTTGGTGAGCTTGGAGAGGTGCAGGAGGAACGCATCTACTTCCTGGATGGTGAGGAGGCTTTTGGCAGCTGGGGGAAAAGACTTGCTCTGCTCAAAGAAGACTCTGATCGTCTCTGACACGTCACCCTGTCTCCAAAAACCAAAATGCCACTGCTGCAACCCCAGGGAGCTTGGGACACATGCTAAGTCAAGAGTTCCAGCACAGTGTCTGTCCCTAAGTCATACTAATTGAGAATTCTCTCCCAGCCAGTTCTTAGGAGGGGCCCATCTATCCACCCACTTGCTTTAGCTGAGCAGAGGCACAGCACTAATCTAAGACTGAGCCAATCTGATTCCTGTTTAAGAATCTGAACCAAAAGACATGGTCCATCCATAGTAGATGCTTAGACAAAAACTTTCCATGGCACCAAGGCTAGAACCATGAACAAACCAAAGATGAATGGAAAGTCCAAAGAAAGAAGGGGATAGCGAGCAAGTAAATAAAGCCCAGCACAGTTCCAGGATAGACAAAAGGAAGTCTCAAGCCTTGACTTTTCAGATAAGGCCTTTGTGGCTTGGCAGTGGTGTTTTCAGTTATCAAACTTAGGAAAGGAACAGCTTTATCTTCACACTCGGCTTCCCCAGTCTAACGGAGTCTTGTTCACTGAGTTTCAGCTTCCTACACCAGTATGTGCTCAGTTATTTTTAAAAGTGGCTATGGGAAGACTATTCTGGCAGAGTCCCACCGAGGTTATGACCTCCCTTCACCTGCTTCTGACCTGTTCTAGGTCCCGGGCCATATCATCTGGGTTGCAGTTAAAAATTCGGCTAAACAGTTTCACAATCTGCTTATCGTTTAAGTTGTAAACACTCTTGATGACACCAGGCAGCAGCAGCTTCACTGTTAGGTACACATCACCGCGGAAGCCATCTGAAAACAAAGGAAAGGAACTCCCATTAAGAAACGGAGATGTCAGGTATGGGTGCTGCATGCCTTCCATCCCAGCATTTAGGAGACAAAAGCCTGAATGCAGATCTCTGTGAGTTCAAGGCTAGCCTGGTCTATATAGTAAGTACTAGACAGCCAAGGATATACAGTGAGGCCCTATCTAAATAATGATGATGAGGATAATAATAGGAGGAGGAGGGAGGAGAAGAAAGAGGAGGAATAGGAGGAGGAAGAGGGAAAAAAAGCAGAGACTGCTTCCCATAGCTCCCTGCACGTGTGTCTCACCTTTACTCCACAGTCTCCCAATGGGCAAAGTGCTGACTTTCACATTGTGATAAAATAAGAGATACTGAATGACAACATGCTAGATCCATAAAAGAAACAGAGCCAGAGAATTCTACTCTACACTGGGCATGTGGTTCCCTAATCACGTATGCTAGTGGGACATTTAGCTATTCACCAAATGTGATGGGCTCTTCTGCCTCCTGGGGACAAAATAAGGGCAGAGGAAGAAAACAGCCAAGCACCCAAGCAGAACTGGCCACATAACATGCAGGGTCTGGTGATAACCCCAGCTATGGATCCCAATTTCAAGATGATCAAGAATTTCATGACACTAGTGTCTTGTGCCCATCAAGCTGGCCATGGCTCTGAGCCTTTCAGAGGAAAAGCATGTTCAGT